>CM062808.1:383540045-384236962 GCA_031772625.1 Pinus tabuliformis | reverse complement strand
AAAACCCTCTTCTTGTTTGAGAATTTTGTTGATAGAAATTTGACTCTAGATCTTCACAATACAACTGTTTCAATTAGAAAACAATCTTGTTCTCCCTCTGCTTGTCCTAAGCATCAAACACCTTGCAAGAATCTTGATATGCTTCCTAAATTGCAAGAATCATGCTCTCTGTTGTCTTGTCTCACCAACTCGTGCTCACAAAACAATGAATAAATTATGTTCCATCGTCCTCGTTATAAGTTGGTTGCTCATGCTAAATCTGGTAGGTATATTTTTGGAACTTGGTTCTTGTGATTGACTAGTTAACTGAGTCTAACTGACTAGTTAAATAAGTCTAACTGACTAAAGGACAAGGCACTAGTCCAAGTCTTTGGTGATCATCTCAAAATTTTCTCCATAAATTTTCTCCTTAAATTTAGTCCTTTTAAGGCTAGAGAGAAAAACTAGGGCTTGGAGCGAAATTTTAGGGAGGAGGCTTTTTGGTGGTTTGAGAGCCTAAACATCAAGAGGTAGGTCTTGGCTATATTGCCTATCAGTTTGGTGCATCCACTCAAATTTCATCCATAAAATCTCTTGCCCTAGGTGTTTCCTTAAGAGGGAAACCCTAGTTTCTTCTCCCTCAACTTGAGGACTTTCTTGAGGGTTTCATGAGCCTTGGAATAACTGATTATCTTTTGAAGAAACACTTTCTCTTTGTTCTTGACCTTGTGAATACTATCACCATTGAAAAACCTCAAAACCCTAGGCCTTGAACCTTGATTTCTAGGGCTTTTCTTAGAGAGCGTTTTGCTTCCTTGAAGCCTTGAGCCATTATTGAGTCTCTCTCTTGAATGAGCTCTAGCTTGATCACCTTGTGCCTTATGCCTAGCATATCTATTTTAAGTGATCTCTCTCTCGACTCCTCCCATCTGTGAAATCTTGTAAAAAGTAGGGGGTTTTGGCTGAGGTGACACTGGGCCTCTACCCCATTGTTAGCACTTTTCCTAGCTCTTGTCTTGTAGGGTTTCCCTCTCTAAGGCCTACTAGATTTTGTGGTAACAGGGTAGAGATGCCAACAATTGTGTCTGAACCTCAAGCAAAGAGCCAATTACCAACAACCATAACATGACAATCTATACTAAAATTATCCAAAGCAGGCCAGAATGAAATGCAACCAAAATCACTAAGAACAAGGAGTACCACACAAGAAGTTGTCCCCACTACCAGAACCCGCAAGTGCTTACTGTTGATTTTTCCAGTACAATAGATGCAAGTACTTTATTTCTGAACTATGATAATTATTTCCAATGATATATATGTTGTTTAGCGCAACAATATGATCATTAAGTAATTATACTTTAGAAATTCAACACCATAGAAAGTAGAACAATAGAGATCACAAATGCACAAACAGACAAGAAGATTTTAGCCTGGGAAAACCCAACCAACCTTTTCCTTAGAAAATCAATGCAACAAGAGATACATCAAAATAAAACTGACTAGTAAGATGACCATCCACCAAGAACCAAGTCAACCCTCCACAAGATCCAAGACAAGTGTCCTCAATTTTATCCACAAAATCTTTTGCAACAAGGTCTGCTTCAGATCTACAAGAGGGCCAAAACTCGTTTTGCAACTCTGCCTCAGACTTCGCACTATGCCACAAAAAAATATACCACAGAAAACCATCCAAAACTCGGCCTCCTTTGATCACTAGAGCAAGGGAAAATGAAGTGAACCTCTTCCTTCTATTTTCGGCCTTGTATTCCTTGTCTTTCTTCGCTTAGAACAGAGATAGATGTGATGATCCGAAGTGTGTCCTTGGAGGAGAGCGAATGGGCTACTTAAAGACTTTAGGTGATGCAACTGGGTGTCTCTCTGGGCAGGCTGACATGATGGCTTGGAGGGTTGACTTGGTCACTTGTGGAGGCAAAACTATAAATTGAAAAACTCAAAATTTCTTTTGCAAAGGTCACGAGGAACATGCCTTTCATAATTTTTCGTTTGAATATAAAAATCAACAAATATTTTCTTTTACAAATATAATTTCTATTTCATCATTATAATTATAAATGAATATAATGAACGCTGACCATAGCTACAAAATTCAACATTGACGAGTTGTGAAAGTGATCACAGCTGCTACAATAGTAAGCTCTGGTTATGGATAGAACCCCTGAGACCAGTGAGCAACCTTGTTGGTGTGTCTAGCAGTGACAATGACAGTGTCCCCCCGCCCACTTTGCTCCATTTCGTCCCGTCACCATTTAATTTTCCAAGGCTCAAGCTGAACTCAGTCACCTTATCTCCATTTTGTGGAGCGGACAACCCTAAACCCAGAGTTTATAGCAAATTCTCCATGCACGTACCCCTCCTCACCAGATGACCTCAAAAGAAATCCCACTTGCAGTAGGGGGTGAGCTAGGAGACAACATAAACCTTGCAACGAGAATACACTACAAATGGAGGTGGAACAAGGTTGGTAACTTGCCATGTCTATTAACTCTGATATGAGTGCTCGTGTCCTTGATGCATGGGGAGGGCTGACCACGCCTCCTCCCCTCTTAAATGTTTTGTTAGGCGGTGGGGTCACCCCCCAACCTCTTGCCGACTTGCGCTATGCACCTCGATCTGGGACGCTTTATTAATTAATTAATAAAGTGAACTTTTATTTTTATTAAAGTGACTAAAGTGGGCCGGTTAACACTTTAATTAAAAGAGAGCCATTGATATCACGGTTGGATCTCAATTGTTGAAAATTAAGTTTTTGGCTCATGTCAAAGTTATAAAAGAAGCAACATTTTAGTCTTGTATAGTTTGGGTTTCATATCTTGTTAGCTTGATTTTCATGTGTATGTGTGTGTGAGAGAGAGAGAGAGAGAGAGAGAGAGAGAGAGAGAGACTGCCTTCAAATCCAAGGAGGGCCTTTTTGAATGGTTGGTCATGCCTTTTGGGTTGACGAATGCCCCTGCAACCTTCATGAGATTGATGGACGACATCTTTTGGCCTTTCACCAATGCATTCGTGGTGGCGTATTTAGATGACACCTTGATTTATAGCCAGAGTTGGGAAGAGCACCTCCACCATATTCGACAGGTCCTTCAAAGCCTATGACAACACAAGTTGTGTGCCAATTTGGAGAAATGCACTTTCGACGACATCTTTTGGCCTTTCATTAATGCATTCGTGGTGGTGTATTTAGAGGACATCTTGATTTTTAGCCAGAGTTGGGAAGAGCACCTCCACACTATTTGATAGGTCCTTCAAAGCCTGCGACAACACAAGTTGTGTGCCAATTTGGAGAAATGCACTTTTGGCATGACCCAGGTTCAATATCTAGGGTACATCATTAATGAGCAGGATGTGTATGTGGACCCAGCCAAGATACAAGTCATTCGGGATTGGCCAGCCCCAACCACTCTAATAGAGCTCCACAACATTCTGGGTCTTGCCATTCTACTGTAGGTTCGTGTTGGGGTTCTCTCAGATCACTTGGCCTTTAAGTCAAGTCACCAAGGGCGGAGCGAAAGCAAAGTTTTTTGGTCCGAAACCCAACAAAAGGCGTTTTCCTAGTTGAAGCATCGCCTTTGCTTTGCACCAATGCTCATATTACAAGACCTGCAACAACCATTTGAGATTGAGACAGACACCTCTGACTATGCTATTGGTGCAGTTCTTACTTAGCAGGGGCATCCAGTGGCTTACCATAGTGAGACACTTTCAGACACAGTCCGAAAGTATCCCACTTACTTACGACAAAGAAATGTATTCCATTGTGCAGGCCTGCGTCAATGGAAGCATTACATTATGGGGAAGGAAACGATCATCCACACAGACCATCGACCCCTGCAGTTCATACATACACAAGGGAAGTTGCAGAACGATCGCCATCAGAAATGGTCCACATACCTGCAATAGTTCCATTTGAACATTAAGTACAAGAAGGGCAACACCAATAATGTTGCAGACTGCCTCAGCCGACCACCAGTCATGGCGCTGATCACTGTGCTCGATTCCTGTGGGCATGAGACTTTGAGGTGGACGCATCTTTACCAGAGCAATCCAGAATTCAGTAGCACTTATCAGACACTCCTGGAAGGGAAGCAAGTTCCAAATTTTCACCTTCAGGATGCACTGTTATGCCACCTGGGACACATATGTGTTCCTTCAAGCGAGCGTGCCAAGATAATTTGGGAGGCGCACTACAGTCGGGTCGCTGGACATTTCAGAGTAGAAAAAACAGTGGCAGTATTGCAGAAGTATTTTTATTGGCCAAAACTTCGTCAGGATGTTGGGAAGTACATTAGATCCTACACTGCTTGTGCCATTGCCAAACCAACAATCAAGAAGCAAGGACTATATACTCCTCTACCTACTCCTAGTCGACCTTGGGAATCTATCTCCATGGATTACATGTCGGGCCTTCTTCTACTATGCACGACAACGACTGCGTTTTCATGGTCGTCAACAAATTCTCTACGATGGCCATCATGGCGACCTGCAAGAAGAATATCACAGCAGAGGCCATTGTTAAGCTCTTCTTTGAGCGAGTGTGGATACACTTTGGGATCCCACAGTCCATTGTCTCAGATCGGGAAAGTAGATCCTTGAGTGCATTTTGGTCAAGTCTCTGGTCGATGCTAGATAGAAAACTTAATAAGTCCACGACTTTTCATCCCCAAACTGATGGCCAAACAGATGTTGTCAATAGGATGATCGTACACACTCTGCACATGTACAACTCGAAGCATCCACGCACATGGGATGAAAGTCTCCCCTATGTCCAACACAACTACAACAGAGCTCTCCATAGCTCAACGGGCCACAACCCCTTTTAGGTAGGGTTGGGATTTCAGCCATTATGTCCCATTGATGTAGCCATACCCATGTTGCTTGGGAGCGGGAGCGAGAGTGGGGAGCGGGAGCGACCATTTTCAGAAGCTCCCGGTTTGGGAGCGAATTCGGGAGCGATTTTTTAAAAATATATATAATTTTTTTTATATTTTTTAATTTTTGATACATATATGTCAACAAAAACATGTAGAATGATGAATTAGACATAAAAAACATAAAAAAACATAGATTGATCATTGAACCATATCACATCAATCATCTAGAAATTATAATTGTCATCAACCATGTCCACAAGTTAGTAAAATACATATTACAACTGCAACATATTGAGTCTCATGAATCATGATTCATCAAATTCAATCTTAAAGTTTCAACTTCAAGCTTTCAAAATTGAAAATTCAATAACATTTATCATCATTGATCACCAAATTTGTCCTTGTAAGCTAAGTTTAACCACTACAAGAAGTAATATCTAAGATATTTCTTAATCCTAACTTCTAATTGTTAACATGATATGAAATGTTATAAATTTATAAAATGAAACATGAATAATGAAATGAAATGAAACAACTTTAGTCTTTCACGAAGCATCATATTCATAATTCACATCATTACCAATGAGTTAATAATTGCCAAGGCCCAACTTCAAACTTCAAATTTTCATTGTCACAGTGATATATTATTTAAAAAAATATCATTATGATATGAAAGAGTCAAGAGTCAAGAGTCAAGGACTCATAACTCAATAGTTATGAAAACTAAAGTCTAATAGAAACTAAAAAAGACAAGTAAAATGTAAATCTACATGTGGGCCCTTGCCATGAGAGTCTCTAGGAGTATAAGCAGGTCGTGGTGGTCTTCTAGGAGTCTCCCGCACAACCGACGACCAGAACTAGAACCTCCACGTGAGGGTGTAGATGGAGGTGGCGACAGCAAAGGAACAAGACTCGGACCTCGAGCACTGCTACTGGATGGTGGAGGTGGAGGTGGAGGTGGCATGGCTGCTGCAACTGCTTCATCTTCATCCCTTACAAGTTCCTCTTCCAGTTCTTCAATATGTACAATGCCATCCTCCAAATTGTCATCCTCTGGGTGATTGTCCCAAATTTTATATGAGGGATCCTCATAAGCCCGATCACAGTAATGACTCAACAACCTCAAGTTGTAGTGCACATAAACCACGCTTTCTGCTCGGTTTTCATTGAGTTTGTTTCTCTTCACATTATGTATGTAGCTGTAGGTGCTCCAACACCTCTCTGCAGAAGAAGTATTTACAACCCGTGAAAGAACTTTTTTTGCCAATTTTGGCAAAAGTCCATGCCCGCCATATGTTTCCCACCATGTGAGAGTATCAAATCTATCTCTGTCGTCCATTGCATGGAAGTTACCGTACAAACCAGTGCCACTGAAGTATCTGCTTATTTCAAAGCGCACAACGGCACATTCCTCCCTGTCAGGTACCAACTTTTCTAATGCTTCCAAATATCCTTTAGTTACCTCTGGATCTAAATGGGGTTTGGTCCTAACCCCACCCCCTGCTGCAGGTTGGCCCAACCAAGATGCAGAGTAGTATTTTGGTGTAAGGATATACGCCAAGCAATGTAGTGGAAGATTAAGCCTATTCCACCGTTCACACACACAATCATGAATCAGTTTGTACAAGTTGGGATCTCTATTATGAACAATATCTTTTATTTCCCCCAACATGGTATCCATTTGCTCATACACCTCGCCAATCACTGGTTTGTCTGTATCTGCAAACCGAATCATGTGATAAATTGGCTTGGTGAAATCCAATACCTGCCTCACACTTGTCCAAAATTGCCCATCAAGAGCGGCCTCCTCCACCATTTCAAAACCTCCCATGTCAGCGACATTTGTAGCCCTTTCCTTTAATACCTGCCAATGTGGACTTGATACCATGCTAGCTAATGCCTCTCTTACCTTCAAAAGGCGCCTGAAGGTGAGGTAATAGCTACCAAATCTGGTCTTCGCAATCTTCAACAACTCCAATCTCGAGTGACTGTGGAAAAGGCCATGGGTATTGCTATGATTTGTAATAAATTTTATCATTTGTTTGCCTTTTTTTGTACAAATCACCAATCCATTGGTATTGTTCATTTTTGTTCTTGACAATATCATGCAATAGAAGGTTCAATTTGTGAACCAAACATCCAGACCAAAATATGTTGGGGTATTTAATACTCAATAATTGCTCCCGCGCCTTACAATTAGGAGGCATTATCAGTGATACTTGGATGACATTGTATGGGCCAATACGCTCAATTGTTTTCAAGTAATGCTTCTGCAATGTTGATGGTGGTCTTGAACTTGTCTGAGTAATCATGTGCAACTAGAAAGATGGGACCACTAACAGACACAACAAGAACACTTATCAATGGCTTGCCTTTTACATTTGTCCATCCATCAGATACAATGGACACCCCATGGTCAGTCCAAGAACTTGTCATTCTATTCAAAGAATGTGATATTTTTGCTTTTTCATGATCAAGGCCAACGGTTCTTGCCTTGTCATACTCAGGGCTCTTGTATCCTTTAGGGGCATCATTTATGGCAGAAACCATTTCGTGCCAATAAGGTGAGCAAAGAACATTGAATGGTATCCCACATGCATAGAGAAACATGTAAACCTTTGAATCCACATCATTCCTACACCCCTCATCAAGGAAACCTGATATGGTTCTACGCCTTAAAGATGATGACCCTGTGCCTCCATATCCACTGCCTTGGGAGGATGTTGAAGGAGTTCTTTGTGATTGTGAGCTTGGTTCAAAGAAACCCCTTGATTTTTTTGATCTGTATTGGGCTTCCTCCTCTTCCCTTATGTATTTGGCTCTATCCGCTGCTGACATCGCTGTACAAGTTTTGGTTCCTATTTGTTTGTCTCCATCCCATGGCCTTTTCCCGCAGAGGTGTCTTCTAGCACGGGTGTATGAACCTGTGTAATCAGTGTTGCAATGGGGGCAATGAAATTTAGTGGTTCCACCCCCTCTCCCTGTTTCAGCCCTGTTAACATATTTCCACAATGGAGTTTGGTCTTGTTTAGTTTTTTGAGGGTCATGGTCACCCTCCTCCAGCTCCTCCTCACCGGGGTTTTCACCAATTCGACTTTCTCCAGCTTCTTCATCCCCCTCTTCAGTTTGGCCCCTCCGTTTCCTACTCTCTAGCACCATAATAACCATAAAAGGGACCAGGAAGAGGAAAATGCCCAGAAATATAGCCAGGTCCATGGTGTTTGATGTTTGTAGGGTTTTGATTCAAGAATCTGCAAATTAATTTAATTTATTGGGATTAATTAATTTAATTTATTAATTTAATTCAAATTCATAATTTTTAAACTCAATAAACTAAATTAAATTAACTAAATTACTACCTAACTAAATTAAACTAATTAGACTCACTAAATTACTAAGTTACTTACCTCTGCAGGCTTGCTCCTCGCTCCTCGCTCCTCGCTCCTCAGCACTTGCTCCTTGCTCCTTTGCTCTTGCTCTTTGCCAAGCTCTTGCTCAATGGTTTGATAATGAAATTTTTTATGCCCTTTGGGCTTTTAAAACATTTTTTTTTTTTTAAATTCAATTTTTTTTTTTTACGTCCGCGGATTTTTTTTTCTGCCTAACCGCTCCCGGCGCCGCGCGAATCGCTCCCGGAGCGATTTTTTAATGCCCGGGAGCGATCGCTCCCCGATCGCTCCCGGGCTTAAAAAATCGCTCCGGGAGCGACGGAGCGACCGCTCCCCTATGCGCTCCCGAAAATGGCAGGGAGCGCAAATTTTTTTAAGGGAGCGCGCTCCCGAAAATCGCTCCCGTTCGGAGCGATTTCGGAAGCGCGCTCCCAGGCGCTCCGGAGCCGCTCCCGCTCGAGCGCGATTCGGGAGCGGGTTCGAGGGGGGGGGGGCGCTCCCCCGCAACTATGAGCCATACCATTTGCAGCTACTTAGGCAGATTCAACTCATGTCCAGTCCGAAGCCGACAAGGCTAACAACTTCATTGAGTGCATTCAACACATCCGCTAACAGGTCCATGATATATTGGACATAGCCAATGCTAAGTACAAGCAACACCATGATCAACATCGGGTGTCGCACAAGTTCTAGGTGGGCGACAAAGTTTGGCTACATTTGCAGAAGGAGTGCCTCGCTGGACCCCATCACAAGCTTCGCCTGCTCCGATATAGGCAATACACCATCACCAAGGTTGTAGGGGACAATGCCTTCGAGCTCAGCATTCCATTGTTCCTTGGTCTGCACCCAGTGTTCAATGTAGACTGCCTTCGGCCATACTTTCCACCATTGTTGGACACATCCGACATTGCAGAACAACTCACACCAACAAAGCTCAACCCAGATTGCATGGAACAAGCCACAACTGATCAGATCATGGACACACAGATCAATAACACTCGCCAACAGAAGATCCAACTGTATCGGGTTGTCAAAGCTGGCCAATGCCTGCACCAAGACAAGTGGCTCACGAGGGACCAAGTTCAGTAGAAGTTTACCCATCTCATGGAGGAACTCAATGTAGTGGGGGCCATTGCTTCGTAAGGGGGGAGGAATGATCCAGGTGGATATTGTGGCCACAATCCTATTCCACTTGGACCCCCAACACTATCTCTTTCAGTTTTTCAGTTTCCTTAATTGTAGAACAGTTTAGTATTTTTGGCAGTTTTTCGGGTCATGAACTTCTGGAGTCGTTTGGAGGCCCTAAACAACGTTTTTAGGGAAAACAGAGAGACCGAAAAAGTCCCAAATGAGTTTTCTGATTTGTTTTTGGCCTCCACTTCGAGATCTTCGAAACAAGGTATTATGATAGCCAAACAAAGATCGTATGCCAAAGTTATGACCCCGGGAAATTGATGTACCAATTTACTTAAATGGGGCCCACAGTTTTGGCGCTTCATTTCCTAGGGTTATGTTTTTGGATGTTTAGGGTTTTCCATTGTTTCTCAATAATAAATAGGCCTAATGTAGCCGCCACATCTCTTCTCAAAGATAAGCTACCATCGCCTGAGCTAGTTTATTTCCATTCTGTTTGTAAGCATATTTCAGTATTCTGATATTAATGAAATGAAGTGTTATTTCCGCTGCATCTCTGTATTTATGGTTATATCTATAATTTGTTGGATTCCTATTTAAGTTCGGATCACTTCTTCTTTAGATTTGAAAATGATTCAACAGATAGAGTCGAGCAAAAATGAGACATGATTTGATGACAAGATACTCGTGATGATCATATGGTGCTGTTGGAATTTCTCCCTAGCTGAGAGTGAGTGTTAATTGGGCAGCTCAATGACAAATTCCAATCATTGGACTAGATTCCTCTTTCCGAGAGGATCAAAATTGACCTTTGAAGCACTGAATTTGGATAAGGGAAAGTGTATTTTTGACATCAAGCCTACAAGGACACTTTTGATAAAGTCAGCCTAGAGGACAAATTGTCCCTCCTCCAACGCCTATAAATACAAGTCAAGGAGCCTCATTTGGAGAGATCATCATCGCACATTTTCTCGTCTTCTTGGGTTCAATACATCTGAAAATTGTAGGAGTTTTCTCACAGGTGTGAAGGAGGAGGACGAAATTACAGCTGGCCGAAAATATGAAGTATTCTACAACTTTGACCAGTGTTGATCAATGTTGACTTTGACCTTTTGAGGAGAGTTTGACTTCGATCTTTTGGGGGAGTTTCTATACTGCTAGGTTGCATATTTTGGCACAAAAAACAAGTCATTTGGAGCTATTTGACTTGGGTTGACCACAGGAAAATTGCTGACTTTGACTGCAAAAGTTTCTCTCTCTTTTGATCGAGTTTGACTAAGTTTTCTTGGACTGTTTTGGGCTGACTTTGACCAGCATTTGAGGCTGATTTGGAGGACTGTTGACTGAGCTCATGGAAGGCTGAAGTGTCCATTGACTTTGACTGGTTAGGGCACACTTCGACTGTCACTAACTTGGACATAATTGCAGATTATGACAGTTGACCAAATTTGACTTTTCATCATTAGCTTTTCGGATCTTTGTTGGATAAGTCAAGGCTTTGACTTTGACTCTTGTTTATGGATTTGGGCTCATTGTACTCTCTGCTGAACATTTGAAGACAATCTAATAGAAGAAGAATTTCAAAGGGTTTTTCCCCTTGTGGGCTTTTTCCTAGGTCTTTGACCAAATTAGTGTGTCTTGTTGATGTTCTTGATTGTCTCCTATTGTCATTTCATTTACTGTTAGATGTTCAATTACTATTGGTTATTGGAAGAATTCACTGTTGTTGAAAAGATTGCTTATTGAAGAAGTGAATTGGGCTAAAGTAATTGATATAGCATAGAGCAGTGGAAAATTAACAAGATTCCCGAAAAATCTCCTCCCCAAAATTTCACTACAAGCCCTAGATTTCCGCCCTACCTTTAGGACACTGAAATGTCAGAGGAGAAAATATGGAGAAATAGGAGTTTAATCAACAAAATCCTTGGACTAGTGCCTAGTTCTTTGGGATATGGAGTCCTAGATGCGTTAAATTGGCCAAATTTGTCCTTAAGGAGGTCAAAAGTTGATACCCTAGCTACCAACCTTCAATAATTACTTACTATTAGAATATGGAGTTTCATGAAGAAAAAAAACATTTCATCACTAGGAACTTTCAATGAATGTTATATCATGAGTAACACATGCAAGAGCCAACCAAATAGCTTCCAAAAAATTTATTCAACAAAATTAGGGCACAATAACATTGACATTAGTTGCAACAATTACACACATTAGACATTTTCAAGAGAAATATTTTATCAACAAAATAACTTACAGGATAATCATGCAATATATCCATTCATATTCAAGAAGTAGCTCCAAGACAAGATAAAAAATCAACTCCAAATATCTTAGTGCATCCAAGATATTCCAATAGCTTCCAAAGAAAAAGTGCAAGTTCTTTTACAAGAGAAGAATCCAAGTGATGATGATGATCTCACACAATGAGAGCCATCTCTATTTATATGATCCTTTCCTAATTCAAATTAGCCTAATTAGCGCAACAATTATAAAATAATGTGTAAAATACAAATCTTGGTGATAAGCCCATGAAGTAGCTCCATGAATGATGGTCAAGGGGGTGGCCCTTGATCTCCAAGTAAAATATCATGTGGTGCTCCAAAGTGGCTTTGGGGCAGAAGTAGTGGTCTCATGGGTCTCCTGGTGTAAAATACGCTTGTATACTGCTCCAAATGAGGGCACAGAAGATGGTTCTTGCATTCCCTTGTCTCAAGGATGAGACAAACCTCCTCTGGGTATTGGATCAGTTGCCGAACATTGTATACAATGCTAAGTCGGTTGGGGGTACTGCTGGTCCAATTGCATCATCTTGCATATAATGTGGGACAATGAATAAGCTGCTGAAGGTGATGAGGCTGCCCATGGCATGAGATAATGCTTTGTCACATGGTGGAAACCCATGGCCCTCAACGCATCCCCTACAATTGTCAATTTGATCCTCTGGTGGGCTTGGGACCCAGTTAAGTTGCCCAACCCATGATGAAACCACTTGCCAATCCTGTATAAGATCCAATGCCCCTTCTCACCTTCAAATACAATAATTCGTTAGTGCAATTGAGTGAATAAGCTTGTTAATCAAGGGCAGAAATGAGACGTCATAGTGGGTTTCCCTTCCAGATTTGGGGCTTTGAGCATGTAATGGTGCTACGTTCCTAGGTAGAAGTGGTTAATAAACAACCCTATTAGGTGTTCCCAACCCCTAAATGTGAAAATTCCAAACACGAAATTTTATTGCAATAATTGATTTATTTCTCCTACTTATTTTCCATAATAAGTTATTTACAAAACCCTTCAGTAAACATCAAAGTAAATTCTACTGCAGTTGTCACATAATAGCATAGAGAAAAGAACAGAGAAATACAAGCACACGAATCAATCACATCAACATAGTTATTTTTGGACAATCATCCCCGGAAAATCCCAATGTGGGAAAACCGGTGCAATAGATGAGGGTTTATTTATTAATCTTCAGCGACAATCTCTTTACAGGGAATGATTCTGCAGAACATAGAGAAACTTTTGAGAAAACACCTGAGATATTTTTTCTCCTCACTTTGGAGAAATTCTGACACCCCAGAGACCCTCCAGCCTTCTCTGCGTCACCTCTGCGTCATCTGCGTGAGGATTGCATCCCTAGCTGCGCTGTCTCTCAGAGCTCTCCCTCTGCACTGTCTCTCTGATGCACTGCGTCACCTCCTCCTCAGTCTCTGACTGATGCTGATGCCCTCCTCTTCCTTCACCTTGCAACTCTCCCTCTGAAATCGAATTCTTACTCCTTGAGAATCGATTTCCCTCGGGTTACTGAGTATTTGCCTGGTGTGTCTCCAACTGACCCTCAAGCCTCCTCTTATACTTTTCTTGTTGACGAATCAACGACCGAGATTAAGTCTCTAATCAACGGCTAAGATTAAATGAGACTTGATCCTCGTCTCTTAGAAGCTTCTCACCCATATTTTCATTAATACCCATTGATATTTTTATTTTCCTATGTTTAGCCTTAGGAACCCCATTGAAAATATTAATTATTTTAATAAAATACAATCTGGGCGGAATTTCACCAAACAATTTTTGGGTCTTGGATATCTCATGTGTTCTAGCCCCTCCACAAAATTTCGGAGGTAGAACACATCTGATGCTACCCAAAATCAATATTCCCTCTTAGCGAGGAATGTGCTCTAGCAATACTTCGTATTAGAAGTACCACACTGATCCATTACATCAGTCCTTTGTGCTGCTGATGCTCGGCTTGCTGCCCTTCATCCACTGCGCCGCTGCAATTTGTACTGCTGCCCATGACACTGCCACTGTCACTGCTGCATCTGTACTACAACTCCCTCTCAATATGCTGCATCATGCTGCCCATAGCATTGACACTGCTAATTGCTGCACTACAACTCCCTGCACTATCCGCTTTTGCTACTAAAACGGATTATCAATCATCCCCATCTTCTCCCTGAAATAAACAAACTTTGTTCTTCTTAGAGCCTTGGTGAGAATGTCTGCCACTTGTTCTCTTGTCGGAGTGTACTATAGTTTGTAACTATACTGCTCCTCGTTGGACACAGTAGCTGATAAAGTGACAAAGAGCTTGATGCAACTCTGATTATCACACAAAATATTGGTCGCTTCCATCCTTCTCCTGAGTAGATTCACAAGCAACTTCCTAAGCCATATGGCTTCACATGATGTTGTGCTAGCTGCCATATGTTTAGCTTCAGCTGAGCTTGGAGCTACGGATTTCTGTTTCCTACTACACCAAGAGGTCATTCCTAATCCAATGTTGAAATAGTACACAGTGGTACTTTTCCGATCTACTGAACTTCCAGCCCAATCTGTGTTAGTGAACCCACTCATCCTGATGTCATTGTCTCAGGTGTACATTAATCCATGCTCGACTGTTCCTCGTACATATCTGAGAACATGCTTGGCCGCTGCCCAGTGCGCCCTCTGTGGTTCCACCATGAATTGACTGAGGGTGTTGATGCTCGGCCTGCTGCCCTTCATCCACTGCGCTGCTGCAACCTGTACTGCTGGCCATGACACTGCCACTGTCACTGCTGCATATGTACTGCTGCCCATGACACTGCCACTGTCACTGCTGTATCTGTATTGCTGCCCATGACACTGCCATTGCCACTGCTGCATCTGTACTACTGCCCATGACACTGCCACTGTCACTGCTGCATCTGTACTACAGCTCCCTCTCAATATGCTGCATCATGCTGCCCATAGCATTGCCACTGTTAATTGTTGCATTGCAACTCCCTGCACTATCCGCTTTGCTACTAAAACGGATTATCAATCATCCCCATCTTCTCCCTGAAATAAACAAACTTTGTTCTTCTTAGAGCCTTGGTGAGAATGTCTGCCACCTGTTCTCTTGTCGGAGTGTACTATAGTTTGTAACTATACTGCTCCTCGCTGGACACAGTAGCTGATAAAGTGACATAGAGCTTGATGCAACTCTGATTATCACACAAAATATTGGTCGCTTCCATCTTTCTCCTGAGTAGATTCACAAGCAACTTCCTAAGCCATATGGCTTCACATGATGTTGTGCTAGCTGCCATATATTTAGCTTCAGCTGAGCTTAGAGCTACGAATTTCTGTTTTCTACTACACCAAGAGGTCATTCCTAATCCAATGTTGAAATAGTACACAGTGGTACTTTTCCGATCTACTGAACTTCTAGCCCAATCTGTGTTAGTGAACCCACTCAGCCTGATGTCATTGTCTCGGGTGTACATTAATCCATCCTCAACTGTTCCTCGTACATATCTGAGAATATGCTTGGCCGCTGCCCAGTGCGCCCTCTGTGGTTCCACCACGAATTGACTGAGGGTATTGACAACGTAACAAATGTCTGGCCTGGTATTGACCAGATACATTAGGGACCCTATGAGCTGCCTATACAAGGTGGGATCGACTTTATCTTTAGACACATCAATCTTCTTCTAGTTGGTAATCATTGGAGTAGCCATAGGTCTACAGTCCTGCATTCTGAACCTTTTCAAAATCTCTGTAGCATATCTTCCCTGTCCAAGGAAAATTCCACCCTTCTGCTACCAAACTTCCAACCCCAGAAAATAATGCATCCGTCCCAAATCCTTCATGTCAAATTCTGTAGCTAGGTTTTCCTTGCAATCTTTGATGAGCCTGGATGAACCAGTTAGAAAAAGGTCATCCACATATAACACTAGAATTAGAGGCTCATTCTCTACAATCAGATAGTAGAGGTTGGGATCTGCGTCACTCTTGACGAATCCCATCTTCTGCAAGTAACCATCAATTCGACTATACCATGCTCTAGGTGCTTGTTTAAGCCCATACAAGGCTTTCTTCAACCTGCACACATGAGATTTCTTCTCACATGTCTCAATGTATACTTCTTCTTCTATCACCCCGTCCAAGAATGCAGTCTTGACGTCCATCTGGTGAATCTCCCACCCCATCTGTGCTGCAAGGGATATCACGGATCTAATAGAAGTATACCTGGCTACTGGGGCGAAGGTTTCTTCATAGTCTATTCCTTCCTTCTGAGCATACCCCTTAGCCACGAACCTGGCTTTGTATTTTTCCACACTGCCATCTGCAGCATATTTAACCTTGTAGATCCATCTCGAACCTACAACTGACCTGTCCTGAGGTCTAGGTACCACTTCCCAGACATCATTGACCATTATGGAACTGTATTCCTCCACCATAGCATCTACCCATACTTGATGCTGAACGACCTCCTGAAAACTAGAGGGTTCTCCAACCTGAGCCACCAAGGCTTGGTACCTATCTGGTTGTCTACGCTCCCTTTTCTCGTTCCTAGGAGCTCCAACAAAATCCTCTGCATCCCGTAGTATTTGTCGAAGTTCCCGACTCGTTCTTCCACTGGTAGTGGGTAGATCTATTTGCTCCTCCTCCTGAGACTCCACCTGCTGTGATATCTCTGGATTCTTGTCTTTTGGAGAAATACTGGTGCTGGTTTCTGCTGGTCAAAGTGGCTGGACCAATGGATCATCCTTAGACTGCTCTTCGGAAGGCATTTCTCGGGATTTCCTAAAAGCTCTGTCCTCCATGAACTTTACATCTCATCGTACTACGATCTTCCTATTTCCCAGAAGGTAGATTCTATATGCCTTAGCATTCTCGCTATATCCCACAAGATATCCTTTTTTTGTAGTTTGATCCAACTTCTTCCTCTTTTCTTCGGGTATATGGCAGTATGCCAAACTCCCAAATATTCTGAAATGACTCACTTCAGGCTTCTTGCCGGTGAAGACACTCTCCGGAGTAATCTTACCTAATGCCCTGTGAGGAGTCCTATTTTGGACATATACTGCTGTGTTGCATGCTTCTGCCCATAGAAATTTGGGCATATCCTGATCATACAACATTGCCCTTGCTGCTTCAACAATAGTCCTGTTCTTCCTTTCTGCTACTCCATTCTGCTCCGGATTATATGGAGCTGTCCATTCTCTTTTGATGCCTTCCCTTGCGTAGAAATTAGTGAAGTCCTTATCAATGTACTCTCCACCATTGTCTGAGCGCAACACCTTTATCCTCTTCCCTGTTAGATTCTCAACTAGAGCCTTAAACTCTTTGAATCGATCAAAAACCTCATCCTTGGTTTTTAGAAAGTAGATCCAAGTCTTCTTGGAATGGTCATCAATGAAGGTGACGAAGTATTCGACACCACTAAGAGATTTTGTGGACATGGGTCTGCAGATATCTGAGTGTATCAATCCTAGAACACTCTTAGCCCTACTGTTACTTCTGGAATAAGCTGCTTTGGCATACTTGCCTAGTGCACACCCTCTGCATACATCGTCTCGTTTGGTACTTAATTCTAGAACTCTTGTGACGGTCCTTTTGAGAATTCTTAGAGCCCCATGGTGTAAGTGCCCCATCCTCCTGTGCCATAGTTCATTCAAATCTTTTTCTCCACTGCTGCCTATCAGTGCCATTGGAGATTCTAGCTGTAACTTATACAGTCTATTACTTCTGACTCCAATTTGGGCCTTCTTCTTCCAACTCGGATGTTTGACATATACTTTCTTCCTAATGAAGAAAACATCATAGCCCTTGTTTTGTAACTGAGACACAGAGAGTAAGTTCATCCCCAATCCAGGCACATGCAACACATTGGTAGCTTGAAGCCGATCCCCTGCTTCTGTTTGAAAAACTATAGTACCTCTTCCTACGGGGGTACATTTTGACTTATTTCCCATGGTGATTTGGAAGTTCATCTGTTCTTCTTGATAGCTCGAAAAACATTCTCTTATTCTTGTCATGTGCACAGAAGCTCCACTATCAATATACCAAACCTCTGAGGAAGCAGAACTTGCCAAGCAAGCGACTTCTTCTTCCAGTCTGGAAGCTAACATAGAATAGTTGTGATCCATATTCTTCATGCTTTCCTCTTTCCCGGGAGAACTGCGTGAGTCCTTTTGAGTTGCTGCTCCAACATCATGCTCCCGACTCATTGTAGATTCTCTAATCCTGTTGCCCAATCTCAGCTTTGATACCATGTGAACATTCCAAACACGAAATTGTACTGCAGTAACTGATTTATTTCTCCTACTTATTTTCCACAATAAGTTATTTACAAAACCCTTCAGTAAACATCAAAGTAAATTCTACTACAGTTGTCACATAATAACATAGAGAAAAGAACAGAGAAATGCAAGCACAAGAATCAATCACATCAACATAGTTATTTTTGGACAATCGTCCCCGGAAAAACCCAATGCGGGAAAATTGGTCCAATAGATGAGGGTTTATTTATTAATGTTCAACAACAATCTCTTTACAAGGAATGATTCTACAGAACATAGAGAAACTTCTGAGAAAACACTTGAGATAATTTTTCTCCTCACTTTGGAGAAATTTTGGTACCCCAGAGACCCTCCAGCCTTCTTTGCGTCACCTCTACGTCATCTGCGTGGGAACTGCGTCCCTAGCTGCGCTCTCTCAGAGCTCTCCCTCTGCGCTCTCTCTGATGCACTGAGTCACCTCCTCCTTAGTCTCTCACTGACGCTGATGCCCTCCTCTTCCTTCACCCTACAACTCTCCCTTTGAAATCGAATTCTTACTCCTTGAGAATCGATTTCCCTCGGGTTACTGAGTATTTGCCCGGTGTGTCTCCAACTGACCCTCAAGCCTCCTCTTATACTTTTCTTGTTGACGAATCAACGACTGAGATTAAGTCTCTAATCAACGGCTAAGATTAAATGAGACTTGATCCTCGTCTCTTAGAAGCTTCTCACCCATATTTTCATTAATACCCATTAATATTTTTATTTTCCTAAGTTTAGACTTAGGAACCCCATTAAAAATATTAATTATTTTAATAAAATACAATCTGGGCGGAATTTCACCAAACGATTTCTGGGTCTTGGAGATTTCATGTATTCTAGCCCCTTCACAAAATTTCGGAGCTAGAGCACATCCGATGCTACCCAAAATCAACACTAAAGGGAAGGACATGTCTAGGGTATGCCCTTCAAGTGGTATGTGTCATGTGGATAATGATGAGGTGGCTTGGGTCACATGGGTCTCAAGGCCAAATGCCATGGGCTCAAGGATCTTAATGATGAGGGATGTCCACATATTTGGGTGTATGAATGTAGGAGGGAGCAACCCCGACCTTCATTTTTCCACCCTTTTTCATTTGCCTTTTGCCTTTTTTGATTTTTCTTTTATTTTATTGCTCGGGGCTCCAAGGGATGGGAGCATGATGTGTATGCTATAGCAGTGATTACCCCCCTTAAGGTGAGGTAGTTCATTGCCCACTAGGGGTTGGGACATTTATGGGTTCCATAATGATGCAAGGGGCGCTAATAGGGGCCTTAGGAACCAGGGTGATGACCATAATGATAACGGGTAGAGTGTTGATTTGTGGTAGCATCAAATGTGCTCTAGCCATGAAATTTGGTGGATAGGCTAAAGCACATGAGATCTCCAAGACCCAGAAATGGTTTGGGGAAATTTCACTCGGTTAGAGAGATATTAAAATAATTAATATTTTTAATGGATTTCCTAAGTCTAAATTTAGGAAAATTAAAATTTTAATGGGTATTAATATAAAACTGGGTGAGAAGGTTCTAAATGACATGGATCAAGCCAAATCTAATCTTAGCCGTTGATTAGGGACTTAATCTCGGCCATTGAAGACTCAACAGGAAAAGTATAAGAGGAGGCTTGAGGGTTAGTTGGAGACACACCAAGATTGATCAGTCAGTTCGATTTCTGGAGAGGGGTTTGCTGAGAAAATTCGAACAAGTGATTTGAGTTGCAGCGAGGGGCAGTGAGTACATAGCAGAGAGGCAGAGATAGTGCCTGAGGGTCAGCGCAGAGCTTGGAGAGGCTATGCAGAGGCAGTCAGAGCTACGCAGAGGCAGCAGGAGCCATGCAGAGGCAACTAGAGACTGCGCAGAGGCTGAGGGGCCTGCGTGGGTGACGCAAAAGGCCAGAAAGCTGATGCAGAGAGGTAGAAGGTTGACGCAGAGGGTTCAGGAGTGACGTTGTGGCCAGCAGAGCTGATGCAGAGGCGGGAGGAAGCGCCAAAAGGATTTTCGTGGGGCAGACTTGTTGAATATCTGCCTCCGAGAAGAGGTATTACTGCCGTGTAGAAATCTTTGTTGGGAGAGCCAGCTTGGCACCCTAGTTGTACTCAAGAAAGATGCTTAATAATAAAACCCTCAGCACTGCTACACCGGTTTTCCTTCAGTGGGTTTTTTCGGGGATGATTGTCCAAAAATAACGATGTCCCTTGTGTGTTTGTCTATAGTTTCAGTTGATGATCTGTATATGAGTTGACACTGCATTAGCGTTTATTTTCAGTATTTATATGGTTAAATAACTTGTTAAGGAATAAACAAGTAGGTGAAATAAACTAGATAATGCAGTAGGAATTTCTGACGAGTCAGACTTAGAAATTTCAACATAGAGCTCATGTTTGGCTTTTTGCCACACGCTAGTATATTGTCCCGACCATCTTTTGCATTTTGTGTATTATTTCCTTTTGTATGTGGCCATGATATGCTTTTAATCCTTTTTTTAGCCGCATCAACCTCCGGGGCAACGTTCCAGTCTCAACCCAAACATGTGGATAGGGGAGGGGAGTACTAGAGCCTTGTGGACCTAGTGGTCATGTGGACCCAAAGAGGGAAGATGATGAAATAGGGCATGTAATGTGCGGAGGGGAGTGAAAAATGTGAAATGGGAAAATGGGACCGTGCTACCAAAATCGGGGTTTCCCAAGTAGTGCCCATCTTGAAGCTAAAGCCAATAGGGGAGATTCCACGGGACTAGAGTTGAGGATTAACCCTCCATTCAAGGTGAGGGAACAAGACTACAATCAAACACCTTACTCCTTCCAAGTCTCCCAATAATCCATACCCAAGTGTGTCCAAGGAAAAACAAGCATAAGCACCCGACTACACAATGAAAGATATACCATTAGGATTGGATGGCCCACCTTCAAACATACACACTTGACAGATGGGTGAGGGGACATGTGGCTGGCTTAGGGAGCGGAGATCTACTGACACGAAATCAACTACATTGGTGGATGTTAGGGGTTGTTGGCTGCCAGCTGAAGACAAATCTAGGAGAAAAAATTCTCTTATGGGGTCACCCATTAGTGGTGGGTAACAAGGCAAACTCTTAAACTAAAAAAAGTTGATAAGATTTAAATAAAAAGGAAATATAAATATTTATTACAATGTGTGTTTTATGTTCCTATAAATTCACATTATTGTGTATGATGCCATATTTTTCTCTATATCATGTCTTTATGTTTGTTTCTCTTTTCATGTGTGTATTGGATTGTGTGTATGTGTATGTGGAAACCCCACACTTGCACCTTTGAGTCCAAAACATGCTGTATACAAATTCACTCCCAAACTTGATATTGCATCTGTGTCCATGAACTCTGGAAACCTTGATGTTTTTGTGTGTGCAAGTTGTAATGAAATCAACTTCTTGTTTTACTTATACTTCTTACACCAGAGATAATTTGCCTCACTTTTCTAGAATCATGGGTTGTATGCTTGGTATTGGTGTTTACAAAAGATAGTGATGATATTTGCAAGAAACTATTCTAGAGAGGAGGGATGTGTTTTTTACAAACAAATTTATAACAGTAAAATCTCTGATAAGGGAGGTTGATACTTGTGTGATTCCTACTGTGAATGCTATGCAGGATTGCTTTTTGAATTCTTTGATTGTTGTGTTTGTTGTTATAATCTTGAAATGTAAAGCTTCTAGTTCTATATAGTGTTTCTTCATTCACAATGTTCGTGTCACCATAATATTTTAGATATTTAATTGTTTCACTCATGAGTGTAATTTTATTCTTTGGTGTAGAGGTTTTATGCTACAAAGTTACTAAAATAGTTATTTTGATATTCAGGTTGAGGCTGTGAAATCAGGAAGAATACGTGTTGATGGAAAATTTGTAGCAATTGGATACGTTGTTCGAGGTGGCCAGAAACTAAGTCATTTTGTTCACAGGTGAGCGTTACATGATGAAAAACTCTTGTGATTTAAATCAATGTTGTTAAAAGCGCGATCGGGATTTAATCGGCGCCGGGAAAAAAGCGGAAAAAATCGTTAAAATCGGGAAAAAATCGGAAAAAAGCGGGAAAAAATCGTTTGGCACAAAAATATTCTTTTTTTTTTCATTTTTTTTCAATTTTTTTAATATCTAAACCATCTACAACATAAAATAAATACATTGACACATAAATATGATAAAAAAACTAATATATAAGATGTTTAATATCATTTCTAGCGCTAAAATCACACATAACATTGAATCATGTCCTGAATAGTAAGTCCTGAGTCCCAAGTCCAACTCAGCGTCAAAATATCAACAAAAAATATGATAATGTATCTCATCATGTCATAATGTCATATACAATAAAATGAAAGTCTAATCCTATTGATTTCCTCTGCCCCTCTTGCGAGAATATGGCACAGCTTTCTCTTTCCCTCTAGATGTAGAAGCTGGTGCCTGTGCTGGTGGAAATGGCAGTGGAGTCTGACGTGCTCTAGAAGCTAAAGAACTAGTAGTAGCAGCTACAGGAGGCTGAGGTGGACGGAGACCACGTCCTCTACTGGTGGTAGTGGTAGCCCGGGTAGCCCGGGTAGGCGGTGTCACCTCCTCCTCCTGCTCCTCCAACTCCTCCTCCTCCTGCTCCTGCTCCTGCTCCTCCTCCTCCTCCTCCTCCCCCCTCATCCTGCCTAACCAATCCTCAGTGGGATCCATGAGAGGCCTCTCGGTCTCAACCCTCCATTCAGCAGTGGTGTCAATCCCATCCAATGAGATGGCTTCCGTATCAGGTGTCTTCTCTAGTTGTTTCACCCACAATCGAAGATTGTAGTAGACATAGACCATGTCATTAAGTCTATGGGACTCCAACCTGTACAAAGTTCATGAAATAATAAATTAATAATTAATAATTAATATTATAAAAAAAATATTGTTTAAAACTTTAATGAATTCAAAAATTTATTTGGAAATTTGCAATATTTTAAATGTTTAAGTGTTAACCTATTGCGCTTCTTGTTGTGTATTTTTTCAAATACACTCCAATTGCGCTCACATCCCGAGGAGCTGCATGTTTGGCTGAGGATGTGTATGGCAAGATTTTGCAAAAGGGGTACTCTGCCACCATACATCTTCCACCATGCGTCTACAACAAAATTACAAATAAAATTTTAAATAAACATAAGAAAAAAATGGAATTTGAAGAAACAATGAAATTTGAAACAAAGTTACAAAGTACATACTACAAACTAAAAAATACCTGGCATTTTAACCGTCCTATCAATGACAGCCATCTCAAAGCCAAATAAGCCACCTGACAACTTATATTGCTCAATTTGTCTAGAGATCTCCATACGTTGTTCTGAAGATCTCACCATCTTCTGGACACAGGTTAATAATCCTTCCACGACCTCAACATCAAAATTAAACCCACATGCATAAGAAAATGCAGGGTTCAGGAAAAGCCCAACAGCATGAATGGGACGATGGAGTGTGTTGTTCCATCGCTCATCAATGACGTTCCATAGAAGGAGTTGTCTCTGGAACCCATCATCTCCCTTGTCATCATAGTAGGACCGAATGGCTTCTTTGGCCCTATCCATGGCTTCATACAAATAGCCCATTGCGGGCTTCTCACCATCAACCAACCGAAGAACCTTTACCAAAGGTTCTGTAACAGCGCACACCTCCTGCACTCCCGCCCAGAAGTCCTCCTGGTATGAAACTACTCTGCAGACGGCCTCTCCTTCTGGTTTGCGGCTCATTGACGAAGCACGCCACTCCTCTGAAAGAAACATTCTCTTCAAATCCCACATAGAATTCAAGAGGGATTGAAGAGATATGAAACTCGTCGCAAACCGTGTAATGGCGGGGCGCACCAACTCTTTGTTGTTGGTGCATTTTCTCATCAAGCTAAGCACAGATGTGTGGTTGTAAATAAATTTTGTGATGCTTTTTGATGAGTCAACAACCTCTTTGACAAAGGGAATTTTCCCTATGTCCTCTAACATCAAATCAATACAATGGGCAGCACAAGGTGTCCAAAATAAAGCAGGATGCCTGTCCATAAGCATTCTACCAGCAGCAACATAATTTGCAGCATTGTCCGTTATGACTTGGACAACATTTTCTGCACCCACCTCCAAAATAAACACATCCAGCAAATCACATAAAGTTTTTGCATCTTTGATTTGATCAGTTGCATCAACAGATTTGATAAACATAGTCCCCTTGGGACAACTAACCAAGAAGTTTATAAGGGTTCTCCCCTTTTGGTCAGTGCAACCATCTGACATAACAGTGCATCCTGTTTGTGCCCATGATGCCCTAAAATCCTCCAATCTTTGGGTGCAGTCACGCTTTTCATCTTGAAGAAGCCGGCCTCTGAAATCATAAAGAGAAGGGATTTTGTACCCCGGGCCAACACTGGCAATAGCATCAACAGTAGGTTGGAAAAATGGATTATTCCTTACAATGCTGAAAGGAATATCACTCCAGAGGAGAAATTTTGTCATCAACTTGTCAGCTTTTTCTTTTTCAGTTCTTTTTAGCATTGAACCAATAGTTGGTTGTGAACCAGGTGTGGTTCGAGGAACAAAATATGATGATGCAGCTACCGGATTGACTGACGCTGCAGTAGAACCAGTGCCACTTGGCCCACTTCCTTCAACTGACCTTTTTAGTTGCCTTTTGAGTTCTTCTTTGGCCTCTCTAGTGTACTCTAATTCTCCCAATGCTCTCATGGCTTTTTGGATAATTTCAGCATTTGTATTTAGACAGGGCCCCACATCATGTCCAGGGATTTGTGCAAGGTGGAACTTCAACCTGTACACCCCCCGAATATTTCCTTTCACACAACTTGCAATACAAGTTTTGTCTATCATTCGGAGTTTTAGGGTCACCATATTCCCAGAAAGGATCCAATTTCCTTGGCATGTTTGTTTTTGAATTTGCAAACCTATGGAAAAATAAGGATTAGGAAATAGGAATTTAGGATTACAAAATAAAAATTACAATTTAGCATTTACAAAATTACAAGTTAATTATTTCCAAAATCCCAATTTCTAAACCCAAGTTACCCAACCAAATGCCAAAAAACAATGAAAATTCAAAAAAAATAAACAATGTTTAAAAAAAATGAGAAAATAAAAATAAAAAATTGGTTCTCATAGTCATAACAAATAACCCATCCCAAATCAATGAAAAATTTCAAAAAATTCTTTAAAAACAATGAAAAACAAAGTTTTTATAGAAGCAAAACCAAAAAAAATTAATCTACATACCTCTTTTATGGACAAATTGGTGATCTTGTCTTGGATTTCTCCTAAAACCACTTGGATTCGCTCCCAAATTCGACGGAAACCCTCCAGCTCCTCTCCCTCACCTCTTCTCCTCCTCCTCCGCGCGCAAACAGCAAAATGACATAGAAAAAATCGATTTTCGCATATAAAAAGCCGCTGCCCCGTGCCCCTGCGATTTTTTGGGTAAAAATCGCGATTTTTTTCGAAAAAATCGCGATTTTTTGAAAAACTCGCGATTTTTTCGAAAAAATCGCGTATAAAAAAAATTGCCGATTTTTATGGATAAAAATCGCGATAAAATCGGCACTGCGAAAAAATCGCGATTTTCCGATAAAATCGCGATTTTATCGCGATTTTAACAACACTGATTTAAATACTTGTGTTATAATTAAATTGGCTATACAAAAACTCATCCACCATCAGTTATGAAAGAAGAAAAACAATAAAGTTACCAAATGAGAACCACGATCTTTGATAGAATTGTGACTAAAATATTACCATAAAGGCTGAAAAGGGGATAAATGCTATTTATTGGGGTTAAACTCCAAATGTGTTTTCACTTAGCTAGGAGAGCACTAGGTCTCCTAGTCCCTTGACGATGCTTCATGGACATATGGGTTACTTAATTTGGGTAGATGCGTAATGTTGGTTAGAGGGCTAGTATAGTGCCCTTACCTCGGAAGTTGTTATCCTAATCAGCATGATGAACAACAAATTGGGTGCACACAATATGGGGAGTTTGTTCCTAGATTAGGAGTGGAACCTATTTAGGAGGAGCATCATTAGGCACTAGGAGAGGGCACTTAGCCTTAGAGACTGGGACCATGTGATCTACCCCTTGGAGGTTGGACAATAGACTTGAGGAAGCTTTGGTTGAAGAGCATACTTCATGGAGTTGGTTGTGGACTTGGAGACATATGTCGAGGAGAAGTATTGAAGCATCATAACACCTTCGCGCACAAGTTGAGGAGTGTTGGGCATAGTGTGACATGTAACACACAACTAGAGGAATAACTCCTTGCATGAGCACATTAGGACAATGAATTGTTGATGTTTGTAGCTCGGGCAGGTATTTCTGCATAGGTCTAAGTGTCTAGGCATGCGAAAGTTGCCTAATTGACCCTTAACCTTAGCAATTACTTTAATAATTAAAGTAATTGACTTTTATAAGATAAAGTGAGTTAATCTAATGAAATGCAAAAGTTATTCGCATTAGTGAATTCTATGAATCTCAAATGTTGATCTCAAGTGATTTTGAGATGTAATCTCAACCATCAATCAATTTGGAGATTATGGTTTTGGGTTCGATCAATAACTCAAACTTATAAAAGGAAGGCTAGGCTAAGGGAGAAGACACATCTTGAGCACAAGACACAGTGAGGTAGTGAGATTTCAATGTTTGAGTGGAGAAGGACTTCCATTCAAGTATACAGGGTTAGAGGAAGAGTGCAAGGGGCAACAAGGGAGATAGATTTAGATAAACCAACAAGATTGATGGACAAATTTGTAGAGGGGTTTGATCAGTGGGGATAACTCCAAGTTTCTTGTTGTATTTGTATTTTCTATTAAATCTCCTAATACCAACCCAAATTTATTTTCTCGCGAGAATTATTTATTCTCATAAATTTATTTTATTATCTAAATAAATTCTGAATTGTTGAAAAATAAAATCAATGTTATTTTAACTTTTATAAATTTATGTTAATTTTCCTTAGGGCTAGATTGTTCTTTTCTGTAGATTGCATTTTAAACTTTTCATCATTTTCATATCACATTCACCCCATAACATCTTAACATGATTAGCAATTATGTAGAAATAACAGTAACATCAACATTGCGACGAAACATAAAGGAACAACTGTTAAAATTGGCAACCAGGGAAAAACTTCATGTGGGTCATCTTATTCATGGCTGATAATATTTTTATTAGATTCCTCTCGTCGAGAGGTGTAGGATTGATATAAAGATCATCCGATTCCGATAAGTATTCATGGAGATATGAATTTATTTTGATTATGGAATTATTATCAAGCCAACCTACAACTCATGTAGGCTCAGAAGCCCAACAGTCGCATCTATTCACCCACCAACGTTGTGTATAAATATAAGAGGACTTTTCCTCATTTGGACTCACTCATCTCATCACATCTCTCTCTCTCTACTACGCAGAAATGAGTCTCTTCTCTACTGCGCTGAAATGGGTCTCTCTCTCACACATGTGAAGCCGGAAGCTGTTGAATTTGAAGCTGCAACTGCAGAAGTAAAGATTGACCTGCGTGGCCTAGAAGATCTCCTCTTTGGAACTGCGCTGTAGGTTCATCTGAACCTCCTCTGAAAGCCGCAACTTTTGGTGGTGGAATGAAGTCAATCCGACGAACGGTTTGCAAGATATCGACTGCCTTAGTTTGAAGCCGGAAACTGCTGAAACTGAAGCTGCAACTGCAGAAGTAAAGATTGACCTGCGTGGCCTAGAAGATCTCCTCTTTGGAACTGCGCTGTAGGTTCATCTGAACCTCCTCTGAAAGCCGCAACTTTTGGTGGTGGAATGAAGTCAATCCGACGAACGGTTTGCAAGATATCGACTGCCCTAGTTTGAAGCCGGAAACTGCTGAAACTGAAGCTGCAATTGCAGAAGTAAAGATTGACTTGCGTGGCCTAGAAGATCTCCTCATCTGAACTGCGCTGTAGGTTTATCTGAACCTCCTCTGGAAGCCGCAACTTTTGGTGGTGGAATGAAGTCAATCCAACGAACGGTTTGTAAGATATCGACTGCCCTAGTTTGAAGCCGGAAACTGCTGAAACTGAAGCTGCAACTGCAGAAGTAAAGATTGACTTGCGTGGCCTAGAAGATCTCCTCATCTGAACTGCGGTGTAGGTTCATCTGAACCTCCTCTGGAAGCCGAAACTTTTGGTGGTGGAATGAAGTCAATCCGACTGTCGGTTTGTGAGATATGGTCTGCCCTAGTTTGATAATGAAGCCGCTAATGCTGATGCTACTGATCTAGGGTTTGCTACTGCTGATATGAATCGGATTTATTGTACTATTTCTCTCTACTGAATTATTGAAGATAAAAGAAGATTTGATCAAAGGGTTTCCCCACACATTGTGGGGTTTGTCCTTGGCTAGCCGCCACATCTTGTGTCTCTTGTCTTGGCTTGTTTTCTGTCGATCGTTTAATGTTCTATCTGCACTTTACTTTATGTACATGTGATTGCTAATCGGTGGAATATAATAAGAAAAAGAAGTAAACTGTTATAAGCATAGAACATACCATAACTTAACATGGTATCAGAGCTGAGGTGAAGACAAAGCCCGAGCAAGAGCAAGAGCAATCATTGAAGAGAAGATTGGCAAGGCTATCCTAAAAGAACTATGGGGTCCTCAACACTCTTTCTTGCCGAAGACAAGCTTCGTGAGAAAGCTGACTATCACGGATGAAAGATGTCTATCGATCTAACCCTTGAAGATCAAGGAGTGCTGGACCATGTAAGAGGCAATATTGTTGAGCCTTCATCAAATGCATCTGCTGCTGCCTGGAACAAATGGAAAAATGGAGAAGTCAAAACAAAGAAGATCATCCGGGACTTTATCGACAAGCGCTTGGTGGCCTACATCTCTGATCTAGACACCTCCAAGGAAATCTACGACAGACTGGTGAGTTTATTTAAAGTTAATGATGCAAATCAAGTTTTGTTTCTTAGAAATAAGCTGAGGGAAATCAAGAAGGGTAAAGATGAAAGTATGCAAGCATGCTTCTTAAGAATCACCGAGATCAAGAACGATCGCCTATCTATTGGAGAAACTATTACTGACAGAGAAATGGCACTCACAACTCTTGAAGGATTACCATCTGAATGGTATGTGTTCAGGACTACTCTTCTGAACTATAATGTAATTCCTGGTTTCGAGGAATTAATGGCTAGATGCATTCAAGAAGAAACAAGGAAAGAAGAGCAAGAAATGCCCATGCCTAAAGGTCCTCTTGCTGCCTCTTCTTCTCAATCAAAAAGAAAGGCTAGACCTAAGGGTGGAAGAAAAGAACGATGTTACATCTACAATAAAGCAGGTCACTATGCAAGGGAGTGCCCTGATAGAAAGGACTCACACCGGGACGATGATCAAAATCCCTCTGATGGCAAATCAAAGGAATGACAAATTCAACAACAAAGGTAAGAGGAGAGCTGGAGATCGAGGAAGAGGACAACCATTCAAGAAGGCTAGAAAGTCCAGGATGTATTAAATGCACCTGACCTCAAAAGGAACCTTGTGTCCATCTTGGCAATGGAAGACAGAGGCTACAAGGTAACCTTCAGCAATGGCAAGGTATGTATATGGAAAAATAATGTTAAATATGCCTTTACTCTTGGGTTTAGTGTTGATTCATTATATCAGGTCGATGGAAGTCCGCTAGGTGTCATGTCTTGTGACACAACTCTTTAGTCCGAACTTTGGCATCGGAGGTTTGCCCACCTTCATTACAAAGCTCTACTTGGTGTAAAACAAATGGTGACAGGGATGCCTGAATTCCAAGTAGAGAAAGAGGGTGTATGTCCGGGATGTGTCGAAGGAAAGCTCAAAAGGGGATCGTTCCCCTCAAGCCAAAGCAAGAACTCCGATGTATTATAGTTGGTTCACTCAGGCATATCTGAGGCTGGCATTAAGAGGGAGACTACTACACCACATACTCCTGAGTAGAATGGTGTGGCAGGAAGGAAGAACCATACGATTGTGGACGCTGTCTGGGCCATGCTACATGATCAAAGACTTCTAAAGTTTCTATGGGATGAAACTACAAACACTGTCGTATATGTACAAAATCGATGCCCTCATCGAGCATTGGGTTCCAAGACTCCTAAAGAAAAGTTCACCGCAAGGTGAACAATCTTTCGACTTTGAGGAGCTCTCAAGAAGCCAACACCAGGGAACCGAAAGAAAAGGATGATGAATCAATGCCTGATGTAGAAGAACCCATGGATCTGATAGATTCTCATCCACATGAGCCTTCCTCTTCTAGGAAGAGGCCTTCATGGCTTAGGGGTATACTTGATGATGCTAAAGGACATGCTGCACCCTGAGGAACCTTTAGTCAAAGTAAGAAACTTAATAGGTATCAAGGATACCTGACCATCATGAGCACGATCATACAAAATGAGCCTTCGTCATTCTCAGATGCCGTCAAGCATCAAGTATGGAAGGATGCTATGACCGTAGAATATGAGTCTATTATGGAGAATGATGTCTAGGAAGTAGTTCCCAGACCCTGGACAAGACAATTGTTACTTCAAAATGGCTTTACAAGATAAAGCATGCAGCAGATGGAAGCACGGAAAAGTATAAGGCTCGTTTTGTTGCTCGAGGTTTCTCCCAAAAGGAAGGTATAGACTATGATGAGATTTTTGCACCTGTTGCCAGATATACGACCATCCACTCGATCATAACCCTTGCTGCTTCACAAGGATGGAACCTACATCAGATGGATGTCAAGACTGCGTTCTTGCATGGCTCGATCAAAGAAGAGGTCTACATGGAGCAACTCGAAGGATTTGAGATTTATGATCGAAAATCTCATGTATGCAGGTTGAAGAAAGCTCTCTATGGGCTGAAGCAAGCACCCCGAGCATGGTATGAGAGGATCGATAGCTACTTGATAAAGCTGGGATTCACTAGGAGTGAAGCCGATCCTAACCTTTACTTTAAGGTTGAAGATGACAAGCCTCTCATACTGGTATTGTATGTGGATAACCTCTTTCTAACAGGTGCAGACCCTCTCATTCACAAATGTAAGAGGGAGCTGGCCTCTGAATTTGAAATGAAAGACCTAGGACTGATGCACTACTTCCTAGGACTTGAAGTATGGCAGAAGCCAAGGGAAATTTTCCTATCTCAAGGGAAATATGTGGTAAAGATATTGGAAAGATTTGGTATGATGGACTGCAAGCCTGTGACTACCTCGAGGATCTTAACTTTTAGAAGTTATATGGTAGTGATGTCGGACCAGATTTGGGAAATGCCTCTGAGTTTCATAAACTCATTCGCATTGATGTTCTTGGTGAACCTCCGTCCGAACATATTTTTTTGCAGTTAGCATTGTGAACTCATATTTGGTTGAGCCTCACTGGATTGATGCCAGGAATCTTCTGAGATGTCTTCAGGACACAATCTCTCATGGATTAAGATACACTGCCGGAGATGTGAGACTACTTGGATATACTGATGTTGATTGGGCAGGCAGTGTGGTGGACCATAAGAGCACTTCCGGGTGCTGTTTCACCTTGGGATCTGCTTCGATATCCTGGATGAGCAGGAAGCAGAAGTCGGTGGCTTTGAGCACCGCCGAAGCAGCATATATTGTTGCTAGCATAACCTCGTGTGAGGTAGTCTGGCTGCGAAAGCTCTTCAGTGAGCTGTTTGGATTTACATTGGATACCACTGTGATTCTCTATAACAACCAGAGGTGGGATTCGATTACTGAGGAATCCCGTATTCGTCGATTGCTCCAGCAGATAGACATCATCTTGGATATGGTAAGTTGATGAGCAAGGAGGCTCCATCGCATTAAGATGATGTACAGGTTGATACACATTGTCAAAGCCCCGAGGAAAGATCTAATCTGTGATTTTCCCAAACGACTTGGAGTCGGTAAGAAACCCTTGTACAAGGGTCCTACATGTTGCATACATTGAGCTCTGGGAGCTCCGAGGGCTTGCGGTTATTACTGGAGCAACATAGGACCACAGGGTGACTCACCCTCCCCTGGTGGTGCGCACTGGAACAAGATGATTCGCTCTCTTGTGGAACAAGATGATTCGCTCTCTTGTGGAACAGGATGATTCGCTCTCCTGTGTAGCAGGATGATTAGTTCTCCTGTGAGGCCTGGATTGATGTGCATACGACCACAGGGTGACTCACCCTCCCCTGGTGGTGCGCACTGGAACAAGATGATTCGCTCTCTTGTGGGACAAGATGATTCGCTCTCTTGTGGAATAGGATGATTCGCTCTCCTGTGTAGCAGGATGATTAGTTCTCATGTGAGGCCTGGATTGATGTGTTCTCCATGGCAATTGATGTGTTCTCCATGGCAATTGTAGCAGGATTGATGTGTTCTCCTGTGAGGCCTGGATTGATGTGTTCTCCATGGCAATTGTAGCAGGATTGATGTGTTCTCCTGTGAGGACAGGATTGATTAGTTCTCCTGTCGAGGCATCCTACCCATGCAGTCTGGGACTCATGGGAAGTACCTCTCATCTGATCAATGAGCAGGGAAATGAAGTTAGGGACCATAGTAGTACCGATGGACGCATCGTTGTAACTACCGTACTCCCTACGCTAGGATGACCTCCATTGATCTGGGATCAATGATACTGGTCTGGGACCAGTGGTAGGAGTGGTACTTACTATGAAGCTGACTTCGGGTCTGCTGAGACTGGTTTGGGACCAGTGGTACGCACTCTGAGACTGACTTTGAGTCAGTGGAGGATGATACTGGTCTAGGACTAGTGGAGTTGTACTCACTATGACGCTGACTTCGGGTTGGTTGAGACTGGTCTCGGACCAGTGGTACATACTCTGAGACTGACTTTGAGTCAGTATGATACATCCTCGATCATTTCTTCTTCTTCATAATTCGGACAAAAGCAGAGTAGAACAGAACAATGCAAGAGTAGAGCAGAACAGAGCAAAACAGTACAGATCAGTGCAGGGCAGAACAAGACAAAGCAGAACAGGCAGAATAGAGCATAGCAGGGCAAGGGTCAGGCTGTACAGGGCAGTGCATTTGATGGATGAATAGTAACGACCGATAGACAGATTGCAGATGAAGTTCTCCATGGTTGAGAGGGAGTGTTAAAATTGGCAACCAGGGCAAAACTTCATGTGGGTCATCTTATTCATGGCTGATAATATTTTTATTAGATTCCTCTCGTCGAGAGGTGTAGGATTGATATAAAGATCATCCGATTTCGATAAGTATTCATGGAGATATGAATTTATTTTGATTATGGAATTATTATCAAGCCGACCTACAACTCATGTAGGCTCAGAAACCCAACAGTCGCATCTATTCACCCACCAACGTTGTGTATAAATATAAGAGGACTTTTCCTCATTTGGACTCACTCATCTCATCACATCTCCCTCCCTCTACTACGCAGAAATGAGTCTCTTCTCTACTGCGCTGAAATGGGTCTCTCTCTCACACATGTGAAGCCGAAAGCTGTTGAATTTGAAGCTGCAACTGCAGAAGTAAAGATTGACCTGCGTGGCCTAGAAGATCTCCTCTTTGGAACTGCGCTGTAGGTTCATCTGAACCTCCTCTGAAAGCCGCAACTTTTGGTGGTGGAATGAAGTCAATCCGACGAACGGTTTGCAAGATATCGACTGCCCTAGTTTGAAGCCGGAAACTGCTGAAACTGAAGCTGCAACTGTAGAAGTAAAGATTGACCTGCGTGGCCTAGAAGATCTCCTCTTTGGAACTGCGCTGTAGGTTCATCTGAACCTCCTCTGAAAGCCGCAACTTTTGGTGGTGGAATGAAGTCAATCCGACGAACAGTTTGCAAGATATCGACTGCCCTAGTTTGAAGCCGGAAACTGCTGAAACTGAAGCTACAACTGCAGAAGTAAAGATTGACTTGCGTGGCCTAGAAGATCTCCTCATTGGAACTGCGCTGTAGGTTCATCTGAACCTCCTCTGGAAGCCGCAACTTTTGGTGGTGGAATGAAGTCAATCCAACGAACGGTTTGCAAGATATTGACTGCCCTAGTTTGAAGCCGGAAACTGCTGAAACTGAAGCTGCAACTGCAGAAGTAAAGATTGACTTGCGTGGCCTAGAAGATCTCCTCATCTGAACTGCGGTGTAGGTTCATCTGAACCTCCTCTGGAAGCCGAAACTTTTGGTGGTGGAATGAAGTCAATCCGACTGTCGGTTTGTGAGATATGGTCTGCCCTAGTTTGATAATGAAGCCGCTAATGCTGATGCTACTGATCTAGGGTTTGCTACTGCTGATATGAATCAGATTTATTGTACTATTTCTCTCTACTGAATTATTGAAGATAAAAGAAGATTTGATCAAAGGGTTTCCCCACACATTGTGGAGTTTGTCCCTGGCTAGCCGCCACATCTTGTGTCTCTTGTCTTGGCTTGTTTTCTATCGATCGTTTAATGTTCTATCTGCACTTTACTTTATGTACATGTGATTGCTAATCGGTGGAATATAATAAGAAAAAGAAGTAAATTGTTATAAGCATAGAACATACCATAACTTAACAACAACATAAGAAAATCATGCCCAAATAGAGACACTAGGATTTGGTCGAAGACCAGAGCAAAACCCCACAAGGGGGAAAGCCCGAAATTCAATTCTTCTTCTTCTAGTAGATATTCATCGATTGTTCAGTTGAGATACAAAGTACAATAATCATGAGACATCATTGTCAAACACATCAGGCCTCCTAGGGCCAACCCAAGTCAGTTCACAACTTCGATTATGAACTGAACAAAATAAGTCCCAAAGAGCTGCTATCACATCATTGTCTTATACATTTGTTGTAGAAACACTAACACATCTGTCATACATCATGCAAACATTGTCATCAAGGGTTATTTTCACAGCTAGACTGTCATGTCATGAACACTGACATATCAAGATCACTGTCATGAATGCCATATAGAGGTTATAGCCATATCGGCCATATCTCTGTGATATAACAAGGTCTTTGTCATTAAGGTCATTGCCATCATTGTCATGTCAAGATTAGGTTATCTTCTTTCAACGAGATCTCAGTCATCAGCAAGGAGTATTACCAGCAGGGTCACTGCATTATGTATCATAGTTACTGTCATACTGTTGCACAGTCATATAGGTTACTATAATGTCAAATTTGTTGTCAGATACATCGTTACAACCTCACTGTCATAGATGACTATCTTGTTAAAAAGCGATGTTTGAATTAAATAAAAAACAACCACTGGTCAGCTCTACAAAAGAGAGTCTGAACCAGGAGAGTCTGGCTCTGCAGAACGCTCTACATACTCAATGTACATCACACATTATATAGCAATCATGGTTTTAGGGAAGTTAGAACCATACCCTAAGAAATAGAAACTAATTCCTATCCTGAGGTACCGTGAACCAATTCACTATTCTAGGATATTCTCCATTATCTCTAACACTCCCCCTTAATGGAGAAGGGGTTCACAAATATGCCTAACATCTCCCTAAACATTTCAAACTTAATTTTGCCAAGAGGCTTAGTGAAAATGTCTGCAACATTATCACATGTATTACAATATACAAGATGGATTTCTTTTGATTGCACTTTCTCCCTGACAAAGTGGAATTGTGTATCAATGTGTTTAGTGTTCTTGTGAAACACCAGATTATTAGCAAGTTTGATTGAACTCTGATTGTTGCATCTGATTGTTGTTGCATCTTTCTATTCTTCCCCAACATCCTGGAGAAGTCTCCGCAACCAAACTGCCTCACATGTTGCTGCGCACATGGCTTGATACTCTACTTCCACTGAAGACAAGGAAACTGTGTTCTGTTTCTTGCTGCTCCATGTAATCACCTCAGATCCAATGCTGAATGCATAGCCTGTTATGGATCTGCGGTCGTCTACATTTCCAGCCCAGTCTGAATCTGTAAATCCTGTTAATCTAACATCAAAGGAATCAGTATAAATAATACCATAGTCTACAGTTCCTTGTAGATACCTTAAAACACATTTCGCTGCATTCCAATGACTCTCAAGTGGCTTGGACATGTATTGACTTAGCACACTAACTGCATAAGCCAAATCTGGTCTAGTAGTGGTTAGGTAGATTAAGCTCCCAACCAGCTGTCTGTAAAGTGTCGCATCTGCCTCTTTAGAGCCATCCTCACTCTGAAGTTTAATGTTATGCTATAATGGTATTGCTGCAGCCTTACATTGATCCATCCTGAATCTTTTCAGTAGACCTTTGACATACTTACCCTGGGACATAAATTTTTGTCCTGAATCTCTCAAGATCTCAAGACCCAAACAGTATCTTAATTCACCAAGGTCTTTCATTTCGAACACCTGTGACATTTGTTGCTTGATTTATTTGATTAGAGCAATAACATCACCTGTAATAATTAAATCATCTACATACAAAGAAATCAACACTATGTGCCCCTGTTCATCTTTCATGGTATACAGATTAGGGTCGTTTTTACTTCTGTTGTAGCCAAGTTGCAGAAAAAATGAATCAATCTTTTCATACCAGGACCTGGGTGCTTGCTTTAGTCCATAAAGAGCTTTCTTTAATTAAATCGTCTACATACAAAGAAATCAACACTATGTGCCCCTGTTCATCTTTCATGGTATACAGATTAGGGTCGTTTTTACTTCTGTTGTAGCCAAGTTGCAGAAAAAATGAATCAATCTTTTCATACTAGGAACTGGGTGTTTGCTTTAGTCCATAAAGAGCTTTCTTTAATCTACAGACTAAATGTTCTTTCCCTTTTTGGACAAACCCCTCGGGTTGCTCTAAATAAACCTCCTCTTTCAATTCTCCATTTAAAAATGCAGACTTTACATCTAGTTGGTGAATCATCCAATGTTTCTTAGTAGCTAAAGCAATTAACATTCTGATGGTATTTAGTTTAGCTACAGGGGCAAAGGTTTCTTCATAGTCAATGCCTTCTTTTTGTGAATACCCCTTTGCTACGAATCTAGCTTTTAATTTATCTATGGTTCCATCTTCATTAATCTTGGGTTTATACAACCATTTACAACCTATGGTTTGTTTCCCTTTAGGAAGTTTAACCAGCTCCCAAGTGTTGTTCCTGATTATAGATTCATATTCTGTTGGAAATACTGAGAGGAGGGGTGAATCAATATTTCTTACCTTTTTTTTTAATTGTTCTAGTGATTGCCAAAAGCATATATAGATATGTATATGTATACACAGAACACATAAATCAACAGCTGGAATAAATGCTTTTATTAAAACTCAAGACAGTGTAATGAAATAAATACAATATAAATATATATCTCACTGTGAATAGTTGCCAAGCTCCAACTTGGACTTCAGTGAGGCTCCAACCTCTAGAGCACCAACTCTGTTTAGCAGTGGTTCTGCACTTAGGAGCACCCACCCCTAATGACTTTAGTCTTGTTCTGTTCTGAGGCTCCAACCTCTTGGGCTCCAACCCAACCTTGGTATACACTTGTATGCTGTTGCACTCTATTCAGCTGAGGTTCTCTCACTCCTACTCTCCTGCCTCTGCTGCTTCTACTGCCTCTGTTGCTTTCTGCTGCCTCTTTTGCCTCTGCTGCTTCCACTATCTCACACTCAGATTCTTCATCACAACAACCGCTGCATAAAGACAATTCTCTGTTATATAAGCCTGATATGCTAACCTTTGTCCTCCTCCTTGCTCGCTTGAGCTTCGGCTTCCTCAACACTCGCTCGACCTTCTGGCTTCCCTCCTCCAGTCGCTTTAGCTTCCTCTGCGCTCGCTCGACCATCTATGCTCGCTTGACACTTCGGCTTCCCAATCCATGGCTTCCTCTGTCTATTCGAGTGTTCCAATACTCACAGGACGCGTTGAATCAATGGCAAGAACTGCCACGTCCTGATCGCAATCGCCATTGACATTATTTCAGCCTCCTGAATTATTGGGAGCATTCCGTAGTGTATTTCTGCCTCTAAACGTTGCGTAAGCCAAAAATTTATTTTCACAGGAAACACGGGCAAAATGGCTAAAGGGCGGACTTCAATATTAATTCACCCGACTCTATAGTGTATCGGGTCCCCCTTGTAATCGCAATCGGCAGTCGCAATCGCAATCGGTGAGATGAGGCTTCCGAGGGTCTTTTATATATCGACCCCATGACATCGCCGATGGCCGATGGGCCGATCCTCCTGCGGACGCAATGTAATAATAAGCCTGTCTATAATGTTGCATCGGGTCCGGTCTTGCAATTCGCAATCGACGCTTGCCTTAGGTGGAGGTCCGATGCGATATTCGCTAATCGCTATCGGCGATCGCAAAGGGTCGCTTAACACTTCATGACTTCCGCTCCCGAAGTGCCGATGCGATAATCGACAATCGCAAATCGGAGGTTTTAAGGTGGCAGGGCCTTTACCACTCCCGATACATAATCCCAACACGATGGACGTGATATTACAATAGGCGCGATATAAAAAGGACCATCGGGTCCGCAATTGTATTCGCAATCGGAGGGTTTCGGGGGTGACAACCCTTTTGAACTTTGCGATATATATATTGCTCCGTTGTTTTAACTTTGGTTATATGCTCCGTTGTTGTAAACGCCATATAACTAAGTCTTCGGCCGCCGATAGTGTTGAATGCATATATGTATGGTTTTTGCCGCCGATGGTGTATACAACCTATACATGTATGTTTATGCTGCCATCAGTGTAAATACATATATATACGTCTTTCTGCCTCTGTTTGCGTTAAATGCATATATATATGGTTTTTGGCCTCCGATATTATATTTGTATGCATATAACTCTTTTGTGGCCTATACGGCTCCCGATGGCTCTGTGTGCTCCTCTTCTTTGGCTCTGTCTGCTCCTCTCGTCTCCATCTGCTCCTCTGCTGGCTCTGTTCAGTCTGCTCCTCTAATATTGCCATATTGACATCAATGACAATCTGTGTCCAACATATTCCTGTTCCATATCTGTTTTCCATTCACTACATTCATTTGCTTCCTTATAACTAGAAGGTTCAACAACATTCATCATACTAGTTATAAAAGAATTTTCCCTGTATCTAGCAGGCAATTGAGTCTGCCTACCTGATCTTCTGAGCGTTGGTGTAGCTTCTGACCTATTCTGAGTTTCCTTTGCTGGACTCGGCTTGACTGCTGCATCTGAATTCTCTTCTTCTGCCTTTGTTTGTTGATCCTGGTTGTTTCCTGTTTCTTCGCTTTCTTCCACCAAGAATGGAATATCCCATTCCTCATTGCGCTTATCAGATTCTTCATGATCCTGCTCATGGAATATGACATCTCTACTAACAAAAATCTTGTGAGTAGAGGGATTAAATAATCTATAAGCTTTATATTGTGAACAATACCCTATAAAGGTACATCTGATGGCTTTTGAATCTAGTTTTCTTTTGTCTTCCTTTGGAATATGGGCAAATGCTTTAGACCCAAACACTCTTAAATGTTTTACTACAGGCTTAAATCCATATAATGCTTCATAAGGAGTTTTAAACTCAAGACTCTTTGTAGGACTCCTATTTTTCAAATAAACTGCAATATTCAATGCTTCAGCCCAAAAACCATTCGAAAGATCCTTACCTTTCAACATGCTCCTAGCACATTCCACCAATGTTTTGTTCTTTCTTTCCGTTACTCCATTCTGCTGAGGAGTATGGGGTACTGTGAATTGCTGTAATATCCCATGGTCTTTACAATACTTGATAAGCTCATCCTTCCTGTATTCTCCCCCTTGATTGGAGCGGAGAATTTTTATATGCTTCCTTGTTTGCTTTTCAATCATGTTTCTGAACTGCTTAAAGTATTCAAATGTGTGACTTTTCTTACTCAAAAAATATACCCAAGAAAACTTTGTGCAGTCATCAATAAACAGTAAAAAATACAGTGCACCTCCTAATGACTTTGTTTGCATGGGTCCACAAAGATCTGTGTGCACTAATTCAAGTATGTCTCTCTGTTTCTTTTCTACTCGAACAGGGAATTCCTCTCTATGCATCTTTCCTAATGTACAAGCATCACAATCATTATGCACTTGTTTTAACATAGGAAGATCTCTTACCATTTCCTTTTTCTAAATAACAACAAATCATTGTAGTTGATATGACCAAATCTCTGATGCCACAACTCTTTTGTAGTCAAACTCGTTGCTGTTAAAGCTCAAACTGGTGCTGGTCTTACATCCAATTTGTACAGGCCTTCTATTCGAATACCTGTAGCAATAATTTTCATGCCATCTAACAGATCTTTAATATAACCGTTAGATTTAAAAAATTCAACTTTAAGATCTTGATCTGTAATCATGGATACAGAAATCAAGTTCTTTGTTACACCGGGCACATACATGACATTATGAATTTGTCTTACAGTACCATTAGGTAAAATGACATAAATTTTTCCACACCCTTTGGTTTGATGACTTCTATCATCACCTAGGTAGATTTGTGCTCTGTCATTGATTTCTTTAAAATCTTCGAACCAATGTTGCACTAATCGTTATCAGGATTAATTCAGCGCGGGGAAACAATCGTAATAATCGGGAAAAAAAGTAATAATCGGGAAAAAATCGTTTGGTACAAAAATATTCATTTTTTTTTTCAATTTTTTTAATATCTAAACCATCTACAACATAAAATAAATACATTGACACATAAAAATGATAAAAGAATTAATATATAAGATGTTTAATATCATTTCTAGTGCTAAAATCACACATAACAGTGAATCATGTCCTGAATAGTAAGTCGTGACTCCTGAGTCCCAACTCGACCTCAAAATATCAACAAAAAATATAATAATGTATCTCATCTATGTTGCCAGGAAACGTGGGTGCGGGGACGGGGACGACATTTTTGGAAACAGGGTGCGTGGGTTCGTCGGGTAATATAATAATATTAAATTTTAATAATTATATTTTATAAATTATAAATTATAAATTTATAATTAATAATATATATGAAATTTGAATTTGTATATTTTTTCAACTTTAAACAAGAAAACTTTAATGATAATCATTTAAACATGCACATCATTGAACATTCAACATTGACATTGAAATTTCAAAATTTATCACCAAAAAACTGTTCTTTTGAATCTTTTCCGTGTAACCATGACACTGTGACAGCTATGTGAGAGAGCTCAAGGCTACTACTAAAACTGAAAATTCAAAATACATACTAGGATAAATGCTAGACTCAGCTATTTTGGTGAAACTTGGGACAGATTTTGTCACACACAGGCTTTAAAATAACTATGCAGCTTAGGTTCATTTGCAAGGATGCCTATCAATGAATCAGGTTGTGGTTGTACAGACCCTTCCTCCTACACAGCCAAGGAGTGTTAGCATTTCTGCCTCCTGCTCTAATTTCAAGACAGCTTCTCTCCTTATTGAAATTGCTCATTTTGGCTGGAGCTTGAGCTTGTAACTTTGCTTTGAATGTTTAGTCTCTCCCATATAAAAACACAATTTTTTCATAGGAGATTCTTCTCAACTTGATATGCTCTAGAATTTTCTTGATGTCTAATCATCCACATGCCCCATGCATGGTGTGCTCTGTGGTAAAGCAATCCCAAAAACAGTGGCAGCCTTACCCTTCCACAAAACACGCTTATTAGTCTTTGTTTCCCAATAAAATGCACAACAGCCATCTGATGGCTTGAGGGATAGTTTGTCTTTGAGTGCGAAGCTCTGCCTGAATATTAATTATCTAAACATAAAACATCTTCGCAATTTTTAGAGATTACTTGGTGTACAAGTCTGTAGAGACCATATATAATTTAGGCATATTTTCCTAGTTTTAATCTTAACATGATGTTATCAGAATGCTGTGAGAAATTGACAGATTTTGATTCTTAATTTAGCCATTGTCCAAAATAGCCCTTCGCCATTTAACAACATCAGCTGATTACAGGTTATGGCTGGTCTCAATCCTACTTTCTATTTGACCGAAAATGTCTGAACCTGTATGTGTGCATTTACAGTTTATAATTTGATGGTTATTTGGCACGGGAATGAATGTTTCATTCCAAATTGATTTACAAGAATTCTTAAAAACAAGACTTGTAAAAAACTTAAAAAACCGGGTGCGGGTACCCGTGCAACACAGGTTTTGATGGTAAGGACCGTGGAAGAATGTTTCATTCCAAATTGATTTACAAGAATTGATTTAGGGTTTTTTAGGTTTTGTTATAAGTTTTATGTTTGTTATAAGTTATTTTTTAAAATTCAATAAAAAAAAATTATTTGAAAATTAAATTTTTAATATAGTTTTTTTTTATGAAAAACCCGAAGAACCTAAAGAACCCGAAGAACCCAAGAACCCAAGCACCCGAAGAACCCAAGAACCCAAGAACCCGTTAAAGGAAAAGAACCCAAATTTTTTTTTGAAGAACCCGGTTCTTCTGGGTTCCTCTGGGAAGAACCCGTACCCAAATCCGGTACTTGGGTGCGGGAACCCGGGACGGGGTTCGAGAACCCCACCCCCGGGTGCGGGTACTCGTGCAACACAGTATCTCATAGAATGAGTCATAATGTCATATACAATGAAATGAACCAAACAACTAAAGTCTAATACTACTGATTTCCTTTGCCCCTCTAGAAGTAGATGTCGGTGGAGTTGGCAGTAGACTTTGCTGTGCTCTAGAAGCTGAAGAACTAGGAGCTACAGGAGGTAGACCACGTCCTCTACTTGTAACAGGGGTAGCTTGGGTCACCTCTTCCTCCTCACACACACACACACATATATATATATATATATATTTTTTTTTTTTTTTTTGGGTTTCCCACGATTTTTTCCCAAAAAATCACAATTTTTTTGAAAAATCGGCTAAAAAAAAATTCCGATTAAATTGCCCGATTTTATCGTTTTTTTTGAAAAAATCGCGATTAAACGATTTAATCGCGATTTTTTCTCGATTAGTGCAACACTGCATCGAACCATTGCTTGTTCCCCGTCATGTGTGTTGATGCTCCCGAATCTACATTCCAAATGTCTACATCAACATTCTCATCATAGTCTGCCATGAACAATCTGAAGTTCTGCTCATGATTATCATTTGCGAGATGACCTGCATATCTTTTCTGCTTCTGTTGTTGTTCATGATATTTCTTCTTCCTGCACTCCTTAGCTATATGACCAAGTTTTTCGCAATAAAAACATTTAATTTTAGAGTTTTTTCTATTCGGATGCATACCTTGAGTCTGATTTGGTCTTTTCTATGAGTTTCTTCGGTTTTGCTGTTGTGGATTTCCTTTTCCTTGGAAGTTCTTTTTCGCCATCAACGCAAGATCGGCACTCTAGGGCTTCATAGTCGATCTTCTTTTTTCTTCTTGCATTAATATTCCTGTCAGTTCTTCAAACATTGGGATTTTCTCTCTTGCGTTTATCCCAGTGATAAACATTTGGTAGTCATCGTTCACACCATTCATGGTAATTGTTACTAGATCTGTATTTGCAACTGTTTCACCAATGTCTGCCAATTTGTTCTTCAGATCTTTGATCCTCGCTATGAAGGAAGCAACTGTTTCATTTTCCTCCATCTTCAGGGATAAGATCTTGCTCTTCAGGAACAGAAGACGATTTGTATTCCTGATCTCATACAAATCCTTCAAAATTCCCCAAATTTCTCTTGCTGATTTACATTCTCTGATATGTGGTATGATGCAGTTTTTCACTGACATCTTCAGCAGCGTCCTTGATTTACCTTCTTGCTTCTCCCAATCTGGGATCGATGCTGATCCCACTGCTGGCTTCTGCTCATCCCCATTTGCAATTGTCCAAGTACTCTGCACTTCTAGCAGAGTCTGCATTTTGAATTTCCAATTCGCATAATTGGAGCCATCGAGCTTGTTATGCTCATTCAAGTATGCTTCAATCATTTGATTATTCATCTTTGCGGTTAAAAAAAATATTTGACAGGAAAAAAAATAGATGTTAGATCTACCCCAGATCTATGTCAAAGACAGAAATCGCTGATCTCCGCAAGTCCGATTTTTGGTATTTTCAACAGCCTCTAGTACTGGTTGATCCCTTGCAGTATGCGCGCCCTCTCCAGGTGGCCTCCGGGTAAGTCTCCACCACACTGCGCGCTCTCCACAACAGTCCTCTGAGGAACCACGTATAAGGTTGTCGCAGCCTTCTCTCGGTAGACCTTGGCCTCCATGCAGCCTTATCTCGGCAGCCACCGCCAAGACGCAGCTCCCTTTTTTTGTTTGCACAGTCGGCACAATTTAGCACCACGGATTCGTGACAGTCGGCGCGATTGTACAACACAGATTTGCGACAATCGACAAAATAAAAATACGCGTAATTCTCACAATGGGATCGGCACGATTTTCCCCCAAACCACATGATGATTTCGCTTTAGGTGCGCCTTTCAAATCCTTCACCCAGCATACAGGTTCCTCGACCCTGCAGCTAAGATACCATGTTAAAAAGCAATGTTTGAATTAAATAAACAACAACCACTGGTCAACTCTACGAAAGAGAGTTTGGACCAGGAGAGTCTGGCTCTGCAGAACGCTCTACATTCTCAATGTACATCACACATTATATAGCAATCATGGTTTTAGGGAAGTTAGAACCATACCTTAAGATATAGAAAGTAATTCCTATCGTGAGATACCGTGAACCAATTCACTATTCTAGGATATTCTCCATTATCTCTAACATATCTCACTATAAACATTGTCATAATAATGGATTGTAGCTAGGTTGTATTCTCTAAGTCATATCGAAGCTTATTGTCAACATTTATTTCATCATATTTTTAGTCTATCATATACTATACATATGCAGAGAACGAGCAACAAAAAGTTTAAATTTAAGTCACAGTAAATATACATACAATATGAGTAATAGAAGCAATCCACATCATTCGCTGCCAATACATTTTTGATGTTACAGAGTAATTCCACTGTAAGTGAGCGATACCATAGAGTGATGCCATTGTGTCACTAAGCATAAACAATTATATTGCATATAAAGAGATGCCACTGAGTATAGAGGATGATGCCACTACCCCTGATTGTGAGCGATGCCACGACATATAAAGCTATGCCACTGTAAGTTGTGATGCAAACCATTGTTTGTTGTAATTCACTATTAATATAATGCGATGCACATATATGAATCTTAGAGTATAACTAAAATGCGATTCATTGGTGTAATGATCCAATCCGCCGGGTATACCGAAATGTGAGCCACAGGGCATCATGACTCTAGCATCATAGTGCATGTAGAGATGCGATGTCACAGGTGGGTATGCGATGCCATGAAGCGACCGAGCCACAATAATTGAAATGCGAGTCGGAAAGCCACAGGCAGAGTTGTAGACTATTGAGATATGAATGCGATCTGAATCGAATCAAAATACAAATCGAACCAATGTGTGATGCTGCAGGGAATATACATTGGACCAAACATGCAAGCCTTTGTAGCTAATGAGAGCGAGTCAGATAGAATAGCCGAAACAAGGCAAAGTATATCAAACCATTGAAGATGATATGTGCCACGAGTCTATGAATCATTGCGAACCTCAGGGTATATAGATGCTAGCTTATTCGTTCGATAGTCCTTGTCCAATGAGATATACGAGTTCGCTTTATATACAATTAGATGTGGTGACATATAATCCTTACTTTAAGTGAGGTCGACTTAGAACATTCAATTTCAATTTCCTTTTGACATAAATTATTTGCCCAAATAAATTCGTCAATAATAATAACAATAACTCTTTTAATCAATATAAATTCTCTTTGTCAATTTTTGGATTCACCTTTAGAGCATAATGGGTTTCTATGGGGGTAGTAGGGTTTAGAAAGGGAAATTCATCCCAAAGTTGCCCAATTTTCAACACTCCCTCTCAGTTAGGGAGGAATTTCCATTTGCATCATAAGAGTCAACTCAGATGACAGGTCTTAATATAAGAAGGCAAGCAGCTGCATCATCATTACATCTCGTCTTGTCTCATAAAAGAAGAATAGTCCACAATCAATGGTAGGGGAGATTGATCATCAAAATCCTAGTAGTCTCTATGTTAAATCTCATGACCTCCATTTCAGCTATATCAACAAGACATCCATCTCATCACTCTTGGTGAAGCCCAAACCAAGAAGATATCTAGCGATCCTGGCGTACCGTGCGTGTGGAGTTTGTTTCAGCGCATAGAGGGCCTTCTTCAACTTGCATACATGATACTTTCTCCCACACACCTTAAAGCCCCGACATTGCTCAATATACACCTCCTCCTCAATCACCCCATTGAGGAAAGCAATCTTCACAACCATCTGATGTGTCCTCCACCCCATCTCTAATGCAATGGATATGATTGCCCTAATAGATACATATATGGTGACAGGAGCAAATGTCTCCTTGTAGTCCACTCCCACCTGCTAGGAGAACCCTCTCGCCACGAACCTTGCTTTGTACTTCTTGACACTGCCATCAGCTGCATGTTTGATCTTATAAATCCATCGAGAATGACCACTGATTTTCCTTTAGGCGTAGACACTATTTCTCACACATCATTCCTCATGATGGAGTTATAACCCTCCATCATGGCATCCCTCTAGACCTGCACATCTGCAGCCTCCTTAAAAGTAGAAGACTTAGAACCACTGAGGCTGCTCATTAAGGCCATGTAATTAGAAAATCTTGCTGGTGGTTTGCCTTTCCCTGAAACTGCTGCTAGGAGCCTCCACACGTTGGGTTCTCAAGCCAAAGGTTAAGCGTGCAGTCATCTTAGGACTCACACAACTTAGCAAACCAAAAAAATAAGAAAATATATAATTAAAAAAAAATCAAATTAAAAAAATAAAAGAAATATTAAAAACATTTTTTACAAAAAATTAAAATATTAATTATTACATTACAAAAAATTTAAAAATAAATAAATATAAATTATTACAAATCTTAAAAAAAAAGTTGGTGGCGTGCGGCCTTGTCGATTCCCAGAATTGACGGGGTTGCCCCACCCCGACACAAAATGGGCAACTGCGAGCACACCTTCTTCTATAACTATCAGGTAGGTGTTGAAGTACTATGGCAGCTGAGTGATTGTGCACCCTGCATTGTCAACTGTCTAGACGTAAACCCAATACACGGCTTCGTCCTCGCGACCTTCAACCACTATGAGGTTATGGTCGAGTGCAGTGATATTCAAGTGAACGTGAAGAAAGAATGATCAATGTGGTTGGTGAGTATTTGCATGAGATGTTGCTAAGATGGGGGTCGTGGAACCACCACTCCAAATTGGCTTTCACCATCTTCCCAACCATCTTTGCCTCTCCCACCACCAATGCCATGTAGACCCTTTGCACTAGTGTTGTGAAACTTCTTCGACCTATACGCGCCCCTGCCCCCCAACCCCCCCATGTTTTTTTTCTTTTTTTTTTAATGTTTTATTTTTGTTTATTTATTTTTTTAATTTTTGTTTATTGTTTTTTATCATTATTTTTTTTTAATTTAAAAAAAAATTTAGAATATTTTTGTTTTTTGTTTTTGTTTGTCAAGTTGTCTGAGTTCTCCAGAGATTACTTCAGGCTTGACCTGTGGCTTGAGAAACTGTGACCTAGCGGCTTCTAAGCTGTCAAAATCGCCTGGGGATCGCACCTAGCCTGGGTCACACCAGTCCTTAACATGGCTGGATTTTTGCTCACTGAGTTTCGAACCGATGACATTCACATTACATAGTGACCCAACAATACACCCTATCACCATCTATTCTACTCCCCGCTGGCTAATATTTTTATTTATTTTGTTTTGCAATTTGTTTATTTTCAATTTTTTTGTTTTTTACATTTTATTTTTTAATTATATTTCATTTTTTTCTATTTTGTTTTTTATATATTTTTTTGGATCCTTTTCAACTTGTTTAACTTATTTATTTAAATTGTTTTTTAAAATTTTTAATAACATTGTCTTTTTTAATATTTTTTTTAGCTTTTTTCTTTTCTTGTTTCATTAAAAAAAATTGAATTTAACTAGTTTAAAATGTTTTAATTATTTTTTTTCCTCAATATTTTTGGTTTTTTTTTTTTCAATTTTTGTTTTAAATGTTTTTATTGTTATTTTTTAAAACTAAATTTTTGTTTAAAATTATTTATTTGTTTGTTTTTAGTTTATTTTTATTTTTCTATAATTTTTTGTTTTGAACAGTTTAATTTAATTTTGTTATTTTGGTTTTTTTTGTTAAAGCTATATATATATAAAAAACTTAAAATTTTATATGAATCATTATTTTTGGAAAAAAAAATTCAAATGTTATCTTCTTTGAACATAAAATTCATAAAAAAATTATTGTTTTTCAATTTTTTTTCCATAAAAATCATTTATTTGACATGTCATTTTTATTAAAAAGGTACTGAAATGTGTATTTTTTTAATTATATTTATATGCAAAATGTTTATTGTTTTCAAGTGGTTAAAATTATTATTTTTTTAGTTACAATTATTTTATGTCTATTGAAGTATTAATTAACGAGACAGAAATATATAAAAAATCCTAACTTCAAAATATTTATTTTGTTATTATTTTTTTTTAAACTTCGCAAAAAAAATTGAAAATTTCATTACAAAAAAAACGTTGCAAAGAAAAACAAAAAATACAAACTTGAAAGACCCTTAAAGAAAAAAACATCTTAAGAAGGTAAAAAAGAAGAAAAAGACAACTTGAAAAATAGTTAAATAAACAACATTTTAAAAAATGCGCATACCTAAGACATAAGAAAATTTAAAGTGTCAAAAATATGCCCCGAATTTTTTTTTCATGCAGCATCAATACTTTTCAAAATCAGCATGAAAATCACTAACATTTAAAAAAAGTTATCCATACTTAATACACAAGAAAATTTGAAGTGTCAAAAATAAGCCCCAAAATGAGAAGGGGTTGATGCTACATCAATGCTTTTCAAAATCGGCATGAAAATCACTAACATTTAAAAAAAAATGTCCATACTTAATAAGAAAATTTAGTGTCAAAATAATGTTCCAAACAAAATGTTGATGCTACATTAACACTTTTCAAAATCGACATGAAAATCATTATTTTTTGCAACCTCTAAAAAAACGAGAACTCAATACAGTTTTCATTAAGTTGGTAACTTTGTTTTGATTGTATATACTATAAGGTATGAGATATGATATTTTGATGTTACAAACGAGGGCCCACTTATATACCTAGGCAGGTGCCCATTCATGAACTGTCATGTCCTTAGGGACATGCCTTTTCAGTGTACTAATCATTATTTATGTTATCTATATTATTTTTATATATTATATTCATAAGCTTGCCTTCCTCTTCAGAAAAGCTTTGTCCTCAAAGCTTATTGCTGATAAGACGTGTCATCTATTTCTTTGTCTTGTAATCTATTCACATTTTCAAAATTCTTCGAGTTGTCATCTTCGATGATACAAGATGATAGGATCCTCTGAGTGATAAACAAAATTGTCGAACTGAGAAGGGATCTAACCATCCTAAATCAATCTTCTGTGGAACTTTGCAATTATTTGATAGCTGGAATAAATTGTTATTGTAAGATTGGATTTTGCAGACATCAATATTCTTTGGAATATAAATCTGTTGTTTCTATTTTTAGTGATATAGATATGCAGACTGTTTGAGATGTTTTCTCTTGTGATTCGGATGTCGATAAGGAGTTCTTATGATTTGATTTACCCTTATCATACGTGTGTTGAAACACTGAGAGGGGGGGTGTGAATCAATATTTCATTCAATTGTTATTATTAATGCAGTTAAGATTTTTTCACAATTAGACCCAGAATGTAAATAAAAGAACTTTATTTAAAACAATTGAGGACACCAATCCTCTTTACAATGGTTACAAGCTCCACCTTGTAAAATAGATTTTAGGGCTCCAACCCTAAGGAATTTCTAATGATCTGTCCATCTTCTTTCATTTTGTTTTTGAACACCCACTTGGTTCGAATAATATTTTTATCCTTTGGACGAGGTACTAGTTCCCATGTTTCATTCTTTTCGATTTGATACATTTCTTCCATAGGAGGAGATTCCTTTCCTTTGATCATGTTTCTCAAAATAGAAGTAGTGATCCTTGTTACCTGCAACCATACGACATGACTTTATAATAATAAATTACAAGCATACATACCTCATTTTACCTTTAGGTCATCTAGGCTTCTTTCAATGGCTTCCTTGATTGAAAAGATCTTCAACCCCTTGATCTGCTTCATCTCTCATGTCATCATACCATCATCCCATGAACTCCACCAGTTGGAGTTCCTGATGAAACTTTTGCTTCCTCTCTTGATTGGTGAATCCTCCAATGAGGATTCCATCTCGCATATCCTTTTTCAGCAGATGTTTCCCTTTTAAACTGATGTATGATGAGACTTGTCCTGGATAACTTCTTCCTTTGATCTTCCAATGAGGTCACTAGGAGCTATATCTTCCAAAGTTGACTACCATAGATTTTGTTCCAATGGTCCTTCATGTCTCCCTATGGTGATGTCACGAGCTCTTGCTTATAATGCTTCTCTTCCTTGGACTTCTTTCTTTCAACGAATGTTTGAGTCCTTAACCTTCAACACTTTTTCCTTCAATTTGTCATCTGCTATCTTGCATAGAAATCACAAGTTGTTGAATAAGGTAACTCTCTTATCCCATGGATATTTGTTACCTTGATTATCAGTTAGTGTATTATAGATCAATGATGATTATCTTCCTTCCTAGATCTTGTAGATGAGATCTTATGAATATATCCTTCATCCTTTGATATTTTTGCTTTTGTGTAGATTGTTGATTTGGGGTAGCATCGAATGTGCTCTAGGCCTCAAATTTTGCAGGGAGGCTTAGGCACATGCATTCCAAAGAACCCAAAAACCATTTTGGGAAATTCCACCTAAAGACGATTATATTAAAATAATTAATATTTTTAATGGAATTCCTAAGTCTAAATTTAGGAAAATTAAAATATTAATGGGTATTAATCTAATTGTGGGTGTAACTTCTAGAAAAGGATGGAGATCAAGTCAAAACGATTTGAGCTTTTGATTAGGAGTTAATCTAGACTGTTGGTTGTCCAACAGAAAGATATAAGAAGGGGCTTGAGGGTCATTTGGAAAACACACCAAGAGAGGTCAAGAAATCAATTTTCTGAAGTGAGAAGTTCTCAGGAGGAAAGTTTGATTGAGGACATTTCTTGCAGCAGAGGGGCAGAGATAGCTTCCGTAGAGAGTGATTTTTTCAGCTGGAGGATCATCAGTAGAGAGAGGTAGAGAGTAGTCCAACAATGGCAGTGTTGATCTAGAGGGGTTGACGCAGAGCCACGTAGAAGCTAGGGAGGAGTTTGAAATTTGCAGAGGGAATTCGAGTTTTAGAAGTCGGGAGCCGGGGTGTGAGACCAGGATGCGAAAATTGAATCTCCTGGGTAGCAAATTGACCAGCCAGAGGAGTGACACAGTCCCCAGAGAGCTCGACACTGGGATGTCGCAGATACTGCGTAGAGGCAACCAGAAAAGCCGGGGGCAATCAGTCAGGATTTCTAGTGATAGTGTGAGGTAACCTCACAATTCTTTCTGCCAGTATTTCTCTCTGTAACTGAATAACCTTGTGAGGTATTCAGAGATGTATTCAGAATTTGCTACTGCTTAATAATAATAAACCCTCAGAGTTGCTGCACCGGTTTTCCCGCATTAGGTTTTTCCAGGGACTTTTGTCCAAAAATAACGGTGTCCTATGTGTTTGTATTTCCTTGCTCAGTTTCTATGTTTCAGAATCATATTTAATTTGGTGTAGGCTGCTTTAGTAATTTACTTCAATATTTCAAGAAGAAATCTGAAATAAGTTTGTAATGTAATTTACAATCTAGGTGAAGTAGATTCAGTTGGTTGCAGTAGGATTCCTGAGATTGTTAGATCTAGGAATTTTCACATGGTATCAGAGTTGTTTGATGTGAAACAGGAAGAGCAGATCTAGCACTGAAGCAAGGGCCAACTTGCTGCAGCAAGCAGCAGTTCGAATCCCCTGAGGGATTGCACAGTTCTAGCCAAGAGGGCTATATTTTCGAGGTTGTCTCTCTCTGAGTGAGTCGACAGAGAGGTAAGACTGTCGGATCAAGAATTTGCCAAGGCAGAGGGAGCCACACAGAGCCTCAGCGCAGAGCTAGAGGGACACAGTTTTTTGCAAGTTGAGTGCTGGGCAGAAAAGTCATCGGAAGCAGATCGCATAGTGAGGGAATACTTCCTCAGTGGCTTCTTGCCGAGGAAATCAATATTTCTCATTTGCTGGGCAGTAGAGGAGCAACAGACTTACCAGCTCCATCACGGAGTACGCAAGCCAACCTAGAAGCTATGCAGTAGGGAGAAGGAGGGAGTTGTTTGATCGTTTTCAGAGGATATGGCAACCAGTGGCTTGAGGGATCAGGACAGGTTGGACGGAGAATCTTACATCATCTGGAAGGCTAGAATGTCTTTCCTTCTAGATGAGCATACCCTCAAGATGTACGTCAACAGTTTGGTGGCTGAACCTGCGGATGCAGATCCGCTAAAGAAGTACAAGGCTGAGATGGCAAAGGCCAAGAGGATGATCCTGGATGGAGTCAAGGATCACGTGGTGTGCCACATTGCTAGCAGAGCGACTGCTAAGGAGATGTGGGATGCCTTGGTCACATTATATTAGGGATCTTCTGAGCAACAAAAGATGTACTTAGAGCAGAAGCTGAGATCTGCTCAGATGCAGAAGGGAGAGCGTGTGGATCCCTTCCTCACGAAGCTGAAGGAAACCTGTGATGAGTTGTCGGTTGCGGGGCATACACCTCAGGATTTAGAGTTAGTGAGACTAGCCCTCAATTCTGTCTTAGATGAGTGGCAAGTCTTTGTATAGAGTATTTTGGGCAGAGCAGCATTGCCTAATTGAGATGAGATGTGGGCAGCTCTAAAACAAGAGGAGCTGAGAGACCTGGTCAAGGTCAAACTTGACGGAAGCGGCAGCAGCAGTGGGTTGAAGCCCAAGGAGGAGGAGGAGAATGCAGCCCTTGCATTGAAGGGACAATAGGGGCAACATAGACGAAAGAAGGATGTCTCCAAGGTGAAGTGTTTCAGATGTGGCGAGATGGGCTACTGTGCATCCCAGTGTCCTTTGAATAAAAAGGATAAGGATGAGAAGCACGATCCTAAGGTTGCAGCCGCAAAGATCGAGCAGGAGGAGGAGTTTGCCATGACAGTCAAGATAACTCTAGGAGGGAGGTGGGCTGATTTAGAACTGTAGTTCGAAAGAGCTACATATGGGTAGGATCCTTGAGGAGCCCACCTCTTGGATCATCACCTTGCTACAGGAGCCCATGATCAGTAGTAGCGGGATGGAGGAGTTTTCAGTTGGTGCCATGAAGTGGTGGAGCGACAGATGCGGTAGTTAGCAACGCCAGAACTTGAGCAACGCAGAGCAGAGAAGCAACAGTGTGTGGAGGCACAGTGCAAAGTTTCAGCAGCGCAGTGACTTTAGAAGACAGTGTGGGACTAGTAGCAGTCAGGCTTTTAGCACTGAGGTGTATCCACTGGATACTTGTCCAGTTTTGGGTGTTTTCAGTTGCTTCTCTCAGTGACTGAGTTGCAGTACGGATGCAGTGTTAACAATGGCAGTGCTAGCAACATAGCAGATGCAACATTTGAGAGGGAGCTGTAGTACAAATGTAGCATTGATAGTGGCAGTGTCAAAGGCAACAATACAGTTGCAGCAGTAGCGCAGTAGTTGGTGGACAGCATGTCAGACATCAGTAGCGCAGAGGACGATGCTTCAGAGTTAGAGCAATATGCAGCAACAGTATATTGCTAGAGCACATTCCTCGCTAAGAGGGAGTGTTGATTTGGGGTAGCATCGGATGTGCTCTAGGCCTCAAATTTTGCAGGGAGGCTTAGGCACATGCATTTTGGGAAATTCCACCCAGAGACGATTATATTAAAATAATTAATATTTTTAATGGAGTTCCTAAATCTAAACTTAGGAAAATTAAAATATTAATGGGTATTAATCTAATTGTGGGTATAACTTGTAGAAAAAGGCGGAGATCAAGTCAAAATGATCTGAGCCTTTGATTAGGAGTTAATCTAGGCCGTTGGTTGTCCAACAGAAAGATATAAGAAGGGGCTTGAGGGTCATTTGGAAAACACACCAAGAGAGGTCAAGAAATCGTTTTTCTGAAGTGAGAAGTTCTCAGGAGGAAAATTCGATTGAGGAGATTTCTTGCAGCAAAGGGGCAGGGATAGCTTCCGAGAGAAAGTGACTTTCTCAGCCGAAGGATCATCAACAGAGAGAGGCAGAGAGTAATCCGCAAAGGAGGAAGAGGGGTGACATGGCACTCAATAATTCAAGCATTGGGGCTCCAAGGTGATGTACAATTCTTCCTTGTAATCTCAAGGATGACCATCATCATCTAGGCTCTACAACAAGTGATGCCAAGCTTCATGGGATCAACATTTTATAATTTGGAGGTCCCTTGGGGTGTTAAGCATCATGTGGGGTTATCAACTAGCCCAACGCTCTGCTCTGAGTAGGCAATGCTGCATCATCAAGGTCAAATTCTCTCTCTGTAATGGATAGTATGATCATTGTTGCTCCGCTGAGAAGGCGTGGCAATCATCTGAGGAAGCCTCTATTGCTGTGACGAGAAGCACCTAACAAAACCTCCTTAAGATCAAGTTTTAATCAACAACCATTAAGTAACAAAAACCATGGATGCATCATAGTAGACCATACTTAAGGTTAGGGGCACAACCAATACTTCGCACAAAGATCACCTTCAAATATCTAACTTGACCAAGACCCATATTAGTGTTCCCTCTCTTATGTTAGGGATGGCTAATTGGATGACCCTATTAGGTGTTTCCTACCCCCAAGGGGAAGTGATAAGTCTCAAGTTAACCCATCATTTCTTAGGTGCATGTGAAGATGGTGGCAATGGAGTGGGCATGACTTCAGGGCAATGATGCCATAGCCAACTGACTAGCTAATGGTGGTCCAACATCTTGAGTGTATAGATGTAAGGAGGGAGCAATCATGGGGGCATGAGTTACCCCTTTCCTTAGCTTGCTTTTTCCACCCCTCTAGTCTGCCTTGCACTTCTTTATGATAGCACTTTGATTTGGGTGTATAGCTCAGGAGCCCAAGCTTGCATGTGAGAGATTTAGCATTTGTTACCCCTTGATGATGAGGCAGTTTATTGCTCATTAGAGTTGGTACACTACAAGGCTTCATTTTTATCGATGGAACATCAAGTACTCTAGGATTGAGTGATGGCTATTGAGAGGGGTAGAGCTCATCGTAGGCTTTTTCCCACGCGCTAATATTTTTTCCTAGCCATCTTTTGCGTTTTATCTTTTCCCTTCATTGTGGATTTCTTTTGCTTTTACCTTTTTAGTTGTGTCAACCTCCAGGGCAAAGCTTTTTGGCCCAGACTCAAGCATGATGATGAGAAGGTGCCAATCTCCATGACCAATGACCACTAGCCCGAAGAATGGATATGGAATAGAGGGAATGATGGAAAGTGATAAGTATGGAATATCATGGGCATGCTACTTTAATCAGAGCCTCCCCGATAGTGTCCTCACTATAACTCTAAGAACTCAGAGGGGGTCTCACTAGATCAGAGACAAAGTCTAAGCTCCCAAGTGTAGCGAGGGAACAAGAGCACTGTCAAGATTGGCCAATCATCCGGATCACCCCTAAAGTATGTGCCGACGGATGAGCCACCTTCCTTCAAGAAGGAATACTATATGGGGAAAGAAATCTAATTGGAGCAATATGTGGAGGATCTATTGCATCATATTGTATGCTGATCAATAGGGCTGTTGGCTGGCTGGCTGTCCAAGTAGGAGAAAAATATCTCCTATGCATTACCCACTTTATGATTGGTAACAATAACCTAAAAATTGTTGTTTCTGTTCTGAATACAGTATATGAAACCATGCAATTTAGATATATAATAGAATCTGATATAATAGTACTTTATTTTCTAATTACTGGACGATTGTAGAGGTCATCCCAGATATTTTAAGGAAATTGGTTTTGCTTCCTTGTTTTAATTTTGAGTTGAGCATTCACTTGTTGGAAATCAATCTGAAATTCTGCCCTTACAGAAATTGGAAAATGCAAATTTTTGATATACATCTCCAATATATCTCATTTCTTAATATTAACTAATGATCATGATTAATGTCAAGTGTAGTATTTTGATTGCAGCTCACCATAAGTTGCTACTTTGTGTTTTATCAGACATTTGTTACTTGTAAGCAGAGATGAATGCCACATGCACATGCCTTAGCTAATTGGATTTGGAATTTTTAGCTTCTGGTTCCTTGGATGCTTGCTTTGAAACTTTTTCAGGAATAAATTGCCTCTTAATATTATTTAATGAATATTGCTCTTAATTGATGGATTTTGTTCAGAGAAATCCTGTTGTGTTTGGCATTCCTATTTAGTATTCAGTTCTCTAAAACTAGAAACATGAAGCCAGTATGCATTGCTTGATTTTATAGCACATTTAGTGAAAATTTGGTAATTGTTGCCTATTTGAGACATTCAATGAAACAATATGCTGTGAATATTTTTCTTTCAGTAGTAATGAAGATTTTATTGACATAATGCTTGCAAATATTGTGGGTCAGGCATGAACCTCCTGTGATGGTAGAGCGAGTTGTAATTCTGGAAGAAGGATGTGATGTTGTTACTGTGTGCAAGCCTGCATCAGTCCCAGTTAAGTAATCTGTTTCTCTAACATGGCTGTCCTAGATATGGTAAAGTGGTTGTTGCGATTGTCTAAAATTTAAAAATTAAGTTCTTTTTAGGTTGTTCGTTCTAAATACAAATAAATGAGAATCAAATGCTCTGTTTAAACTTTATACCTTTCTCCCTACCTAGTGGGACCTCAATATCATGTGGGTTATATAGAATTTGCTTGTCCTTGGCTCCTATGATTATTTTTGACCTTTGCCACAACATTTATGTTTCTGGGAGAATCCGTGTTTATCTTGTTATTTTCCAAGTGCCAGTTTCAGATTGTTAAATTTGGCACCCAGGAAGAAATTCCCTAATAAAGAAGTTGTTGTAGCGGCTACAACCACACTCCAAAATTTTACCTTAGCTTCGTTTTGGAGCCTCCCTACCAACCATCCTCAGTAGCATGTCTTGCACTGTCAAGTACACAAGCTTCAGTGGTTTTCTAGTAGAATGTCAGCCTATGCATAATAGCTTGTTGCATCTCCCTCACAGGCTGTTTCTTCGGACTTGGTCCAGCTACAGGGTAAGCAACTCCCTCAAGAAATTGCGCAATTCTGGAGGGGAACCAACCTTCCCTCTAGAAATTGCGCAATCTTGTTTGGCAGCTTGTTGGGCTCTAGAATTGCGCAATTCTCCCTGTCAACCTTCACTTGAAAAACTACGCAATCTCTCCCAGCAGGACTGCTCAGCCCAAAATTTGCGCAATTATGGGCAGTGGTCAGCTGCTCAGCCCAGAAATTGTGCAATCCTTCTGGGCAACCAACCCAGCTCCCTCCTAGAAATGCACAAATTTTCCCGTCAGTCAAGCATGTTGTTGCATGTGCCATTGGGTTGACCGGTTCCACCTGGGACCAAGAAAACTTGACTTGCATGCATGGGCTGCTTTTTCCTGAAATAGCAAAAAACAACATGCAAAAAGCATCACTAGATTTTAGGGAGCTATTTTTAGCAGCTGGAGGTTACATGCAAAGATCGTTTTAGAATCTTTCCTCCAAGTGTCACTTTTTCCTTGCTTTGTGGCATATGTGTCATGAGCCTCAAACTTATTAATCGACGCTTCAGAGCTCACTTATTCACATCGATCTTGGAGCTCTGACATCCTACAACACATTCAGGAGTTGTCGACACGCCCAACTCCGCTATTTACGGGTAAGTCCTCTTAACTTGTCTTTTGCAGCATTTCTGTCGCTTTTTGTGTTTTCGCTTGTGTGAGTGTTGTTTGCTTGATTTTTGTGAACGCTTACTGTCGTTTGCATGCATATTAGCTTGTACTAGCACCGTTTCGTTAGCATCTCACTGCTGTCGCATGCATGACACTGTTTTGCACGAACGGTCACTGATTCGGCGACTCGCTTCTCACACATGCATGTTGTTCCGTTTTCTAAATCTTTCATTCACTGTTTGCATGCACAATCATTCACTCCTGCTTACACTCAGTATCGCCATGCATTCACATTTACATTTGCTTTCAGTTGCTCGTCGGCAAGTCTGGGCAACCTTGGCCCAGACTTTGCCTCACCAAGACAACATTGCGCAATCCTGAGAGGGAAGGCTCTACCTTCCTCTCAGAAAATGCGCATTTCTGCCCAGTGACTGTCCTCCAGTCTTGCATTGCGCAATTCTGAGAGGCAGTGACTGCTGGCCCAGAAAATTGCGCAATGCAGTCATTAGGCTTGCAACCCTTGCCAGTTGAAATTGCGCATTCCCAGTGTCAGCAAGACGGAGATTGCGACCTTCAGGGCACAGGATTATGAACATATGTATCATATGTCGAAGCTAGTGATCACCATGGAGACACCCTTCAGCATACCCAGTAGCAATGCCAACTCCAGAGATATCTTGAAGAACTGGGTGAAGGAGCCAGCTAAATTCAAGATGACACCCAACCAGGTCTACAAGATGAAGATATTGCGGAAGGCGTATCAATACTTGGTCATCTTTGCATGTCTCTTGTATGGCCAAGAGAGCACGGAAACCTTCCTGCAGAGTTGGGTGATTGTGTTGGACCAACTGGCCAGAGAAGGAAAAGCATGCAACTGGTCCGACATGTTGGCTCACCAGTTGAAGGAACAGGTAACAAGAGCTCGACAACTGCCCAAAGGTCAGCAGGTAGAAATCTACATGTTCGCTTACATCTTGGATGCAATCTGTGCCCATCAGGAGTTCCCGGGCTTGAAGTGGGCATGGACATTGATGGAGACCTTTGTGAACACTTATTGTAAGGTGTTGTTCGAATGCAGATTCAGAGAAGCTATCACACAACTGTTCGATCATTTTATCACCCCAGTGTACAATATGATATTTGAACATGCGATCCACCCTGCATGTCGAAGGCAACAATGGAGGCACTAATTGATATAGCAGATTGGTATGCCTCACCATCCGGTACCTTCATACGGATTTACAACGCGGAGAAGTCTCCGCATGTTCTACCGAAGTTTGCCTTGGACAAACTCGTCATGCAAGGAGTATCATATCACATCTCGGCAGGATTGTCAGCCAGGCTGCACCGGAAGAAGAAGGCACCTTGGTCCACTCTTCCGTTGAGGATCGGGTTATACAAGATATGAAATTTCAAGCATGCAGATGTTGAAGCAGAGGAGATCAAGAAATATCCATTCGACGCCCGAAGCTTCAACCCGTATGACCCGCATTGCTTTACGAAAGACCACTGCATGAGAGTACAATTTACTTGGATCCACGGGGCATGTCATTAGGCAGAGGAAGATCCATGGAGATATTGTCACAGCTTCTCCAGACCCAATGAACTGGTCGGCATCACTGTGGAATGGTTAGCGAAGCAGTGTGAAGCAGCATCCCGGAGAGCACCAGCTGAAGCAACAGCAGAGGTAAACATACTAGTGCGCGACAAGGGCAAGAGGAAGAGAGGTAACAACGTGATAAGAGGAACGTGCAAAGGCAGAGAGAAAAACGGAGAATGGAGGAAACAGAGAAGGAGTTGCATGAGTTGAAGGAGCAACTTCGGAAGGAATAGGAGCTGCGCAGACAGGAGAAGGAAGTGTAGCAGGAATAGGTACAACAGGGGGCGCAACATGTACAGACAGATGAAACTGCGCTCGTATAGGTAGTTGACTCATTTGAACAGCTGGCATCAGGCAGACAGGGTGAGCCATCGCAGGAGCAGGACTTTGCTCAAGAGATTGAACAAGCACTTGAGCAGATGGATACAGACATGGAGCAACAGGAGTTAGAGCAAGACATCGACCTCATGCCTCACCACCAAGAGGTCGATCCACCAACTTCACCGGATCCAGAAGCGGAGAAAGTCCCAAGCGACCAAGGAGACATTGAAATCCTTGGAGACAATCCGGAAGAGGAGATGCACAACATCTCATTCGATGAATCCCAACATAGAGTTGTGCAATCTCGTAGAGTGTCGACTTCGGATGATCACACATCTCCTGCGCAGTTTGAGGAACGAGTGATCGTGTCTGACGTGCGCAAACATCCAGTAGCATTGGTCGATGCTACTAGAGCATATGCTGAAGCCACTAGCTCGAGTGTTCGCTTCCTGATAGCTGAGAACGAGCGAATGGCTAAGGAGTTACAAACGACCAAGCAGGGAGGAGAATTGGTTACAGCATCCGCCCGAGCAGAGTTGAAGAAGGCAATATTGGATGAAGTATTGTCCCTTGACACAGTCATGCGAGCGTTGTATTCCAAGTTTGGTACCGTGCATAAGGTAGTTGTCCATCTCAACGGTTGGCAGTAGTGATGTGCAAGGAGAGCACGTATCTTATCGAACGTGCATGCTGCTATTGATTACATGCAAACATGGACAATGAGATACAAGGGAGCCCCGCTACACTTGCCTAAGATGATGAAGCCCAGAGCGGTCGAGCTGAAAGCATGCATCTGGAGTCAGATCCGGAACTATGAAGATCTCCCGCAGCTCATCACTAGTCTACAGGCTTCCCATGCACGGGTATTCAGGAGCATGGATGTTGTTGTGCGCGCACATGCGATCCCATCTATTGGGACACTCACCCAGGCGAAGACAAAGGCACAGGTCCGACTGGAGCTTGACTCGTACTTTGACGAGTTGATGTGCATAGCCACCAACCCAGACTTGGTGATTAGTGCAAACACCATGCACAAGTATGTTGTTGGTCCGGCCGCACTCAAGACAATGATGTGCATGCTATCAGACGAGTTGGACAGAGGAGCCTGAGCAGTGTACCCGGATGCTATGGAGGCAAGAGTTTGTTTCTAGAAAGATGTCACCTTAGATTACACGGACACCATCGTAGACTACCGAGCTTGAAATTAGTTCGCTACTGTCGACCACCGTGAGGATGTCAAAGAGCTCTTCTCATAGTTGTCCGAGTCATAGTGATGTCTTGCATGGCTTGCTCAAGCCTATTTTGTCTCACATGGGTACATGTGCAGATTGTATGTAATGTCTTGTCAAGTGTAAGTTCAAGTGTCGATAGTTGGATGTAATAGTCATAGGGTAGATGAAGAGTCATGAGGGTAGATGAACTGTCACAAAGGGGAATGTCAAGGGCCACCCCACCCTTTGCTATATATAGTCCATCATAACTCATTGCAGAGGCTTTTGGTCAGCCAAGCTTTCGATAGGAGTATCTTAGAGAGAGCTTGGACAGTATTTTAACGAGCTTTGGCTTCTCCACTGTGTAGAGCTAGTATATCTCTTTGGAGGAGCAGGCGATTGTGACTGTAATGTTTCGCTATCGGGACTAGTGGTTCGACATGGATGTATTGTATGACTGGAACTTACACTTCTTAATATAACAGAGCCAACACATTTCATGCATATGTTGTATTGTATTCGAGCTATCTTGTTTACTCTAAATGATATATGTATCTGTTTGCTTACACATGCATGTATGGACCATTCTGTATAAGAATGTATGAATCTTACTGAAATGTGCTGATTGGTTTAACCATCACTTTGGATTGCTCGTTAACTTGCTTTCCAGTTTGTGATGCATCTTCACTCGTGTGTTCCCTTCCAATCCGCATGCTATCACAGGTTTCCAAGGGGCGCATTCACCCCACCTTTCGTGTGTTAGAACCGTTCATGCACCTTCCTTGACTTGTCGCAGCTGTCACACCCTTTCTACCAACAGGGACATCTTACTTGCCTTTGTGCGAAACGGCAATCAAGGCGATACTGTACGACCCACTGCTGGGACTCCTACACCAAACGGTTTGAGGTCTAATTGGGACTTCTTACCGGGGAGATCCCCTGACATGTTGGCGAGTCCAACATCGTCAACATAAGTATTAGTCAAAGATGATTGGTCAAAAGAGTTATTTGGGGAAAATAAGTATAAGAATATAATTTGGCAAATTCAAAATTAAAATAGTTTCCCACCAATTCAAAGGTCGACTTCTCAAGTAATGGCCCTTCTCCATATTGTATAAATAGAAGTCCTATTGATCAAGCATAACACACATATATTTTCGTATGGATGGATAAGAGTCTGTCGCACATTACAGGAGATCTCACAAATCTCTATAGCTCGGTTTTGGCATATGGTTCTTGCATCGCATATGGAATCTATATTTGGTCTGATGTCTTTACATTACCGGAGGTCTTCGCTTTGACTGAGGTCTTCACATTGTCTAAAGCCTTCACATTGGTTTCTTGCATTGACATTTCCAATTTAGATCATACTCTTGTTGCAGTTTTGGTTAGACTACTCGCAATGGCTACAAGGATTCTCTCAATGGCTACAAGCACATTGCATTCACTATATGTTATGAGTACTATAATTGACATCACACTAACGGCATCACATCTCTGTATCTAGCTTCGATTATATGCATAAGGCACTGCATCTCTTGTTGTATGAATGGCTTCAATTATATAAAGCACCGCAGACATCACATCTCTTGTTGTATGAAGGGCTTTGATTATATAAGGCACTGCAGACATCACAACTCTTGTTGTATGTATGGCTTCGATTATTTGTATGAGGCACCACACTCTGCAATATGGTAGGCATCATGGTATCTCTGCTACATATGCTTGTCACCTTTGCGATATGGTTGGCATCATGGTATCTTTGCATACAGTCTTTCGCTATTGTGATATGAATCTCACTGATTGTGATATGGATCTAGCTCTTGTGAATTCATCTCTCAGTATATTCGGATATGGACTACTCTAGGTTTTGTCTCACATCTCGTTCTAAAACTCAATCTCTGATCTCTTGCTATGGTAATCTCTGAACCATGTTATAGCACCTTCTGCACATTATAAGAATGGTTGATACAGTTCACAGTATGATTAATCACTGTATAGTTGGCATGGTTGATTTTGACACCTCGGTGGTATTTTAGGTATGAACAAGGCACTCATGTATGGCATCACAAGTTCACAGTTGTTTGCATAGTCTCGTTGGCATAATTATATTCACAGTGTACAGTCTTGTCTTGCTCTTGTTGTCTTTGTGGTATAGTTGATCTCTGCTCCATAGTTGCGGGGGAGCAGCTCCCCCCCTTTGAATTGCTCTCAGAGAAAGCTCCGAGTGGGAGCACGCTCCGGCAAAAAAAATTCTCTCCTTGGTTTTTTTTCACAAAAGTTTTGTCACAAAGATGTTCCAAACACAATTTATTTTCAAAGAAACAAGATTTTTTTAGTAGGGCAGCCTAATATTGAAGCTTATGGCCCTAGTATTGATATGCAATTCATGGTAAGGTTAAATTCTTAAAGTAAAAGTGACATTCTCCTTTATCTTTATCTTTCATTTTCATCATTTTACTTAAATTTTTAACATTACCATGAAATGGCTTGAGATGCTTGTGAGTGGTTCCAACCTCATTGGATTTCATATGGAGAAAGTAGAGTTTTAGATCTCACTCAAAATCCAGCAGACTTGTCAGTTTTTCAGGATTTCAGGATTGGGGGGATTGCAATGTTTCCATTGGATTTTGTCATGTACTAGGGTATGAGACTCATATTTAATCAAGAGCACTAAGCCCTCTATGTACCTTCATGTTAGTGACATTGGTTGTTGAACTCCTCTATCATGACCCTACTAAAAATGTACGCATCACTCAAACAAAATCTTGACTTGAGATGCTACATTTTTTCTATCTTATGTTAATTGCTTAGAGGGTGATATTAATGACAAAGATCCCAAGATAGACAATGATTTTGATGATATGTAGCTATTTGTTGCAGCATGATTCTTTTGGATGCTAGAGGCCATCTGGAGCCTATTTGTTGATGTATTTTCAGTTCAGAGATGGATTACACTCTATTCTATTTTTGGTTATGTGCACCCTTACATGCTATATAAATGAGAATTTGTAACTTGTGGACGTGGTTGATGAAATTTATAACTTCTAGATGATTGATGTTATATGGTATAATCCATGTTTTTATGCTTTTTATAACTAATTCATCATTCTACATGCTTTTGTTGACATATATGCATCAAAATATATATTATATAAAAATTCGCTCCTGATTGGTGTAATGTCCCTTTTTCTGGTGTTCCTTATGACATGGTTAGCATGGACTTTCAGAGTGGGGGTTAGACAAGTCACAGGTGCAGGTTGGTGTCATTAGTGGGCCTAGGGGCTTTTGGAGGGGTTTTGAGTGTTGAAAAAAGTGTAACTAGGTTCGGTCTTCATAATGACATGATCTTTGTAAATGATGAAATAAAAGAAATAAAATTACTTTTGTATGCCTTGCTACATGTGTTTCATGAGCAAGAGGTTTTATTTGTTAGTGGCTCCCATTGAGAAGCCTTAGGATTTATTATTGAGTCAAAGAGTCAATGTCATATATGAAGAGCTCTTCTTGAGCCTATGTAAAATATATGAGTCTAAGTCAAAATAGCCCTTGAAAAGACAAGCATGGATCTCCTTGAAGTCGGCCTACAAGATGAATTAAATAAAACTCATGTCAGCTCACAATGAAAGGGACACATCTCTTCATAGATCCTGTCGGCTTATTATGGAGACAAAACAACTATATATACCGTGCTAGATCTTCACATAAAAGAAGTACAAAACTCAGACATCTCTGAAATTTCGATGGGCAATTACAGTAGGTAATTACAATCAACAAAACCTCGCATATCTGAGATTTTGGCACAACAATAACATTGAAAGGTTCAAGAGATTTCGGTTGGGTAGCAGTGGAACAAAATTCGGATTTCCTCTGAAATTTCGATGATCAAGTTTATAACAGTTCGATGTATCTCTATGACTTAGGAAGAACAGTGGCAGCAAGTAGCTTGGACTACCTTCAAGATCTGTGTGACTATTCCAGTGCCCTAAGCATAGTCACAAAGTTTGGGTGAAGGCTACATAGGTGAGTTTTGTTCATCTATGTAATTCAAATTACAGAGACAATGACAAGTAAAGGAGCAGTGAAGTAAATGAGAAAATTCATAGTACACCATAGTCATATGTTTCAGTACTATGGTGGTCATGACAACGAGAAAGAAGATCTTGATGACAGTGATAAGTAGATTTTGATAAGACAGTGATATGAAGACAATGTCTTGATGCAAAGAAGGTCGAAGTGAAGGAAGAATCTCGAAGAAGAAAAGACAGTCAAGAGAAGAAGTGTCTTGGTCTTGGAGTGGCTATTAGGTCAAGGGTCTTGGTCTTGGTATTCGTCAATTGGAACCTCTATAAGAAGAATTTGTGTTGGTTTTCCTCTCAAAGAGTGAGAGCTATTGGCCCTGGCAGAAAGCCAACATCTTGTGTTCTTGTCTCTTTTGTTTGGTAACTATTTGATGAAGTAAGAAAACACACTATAATAATATCAAGTGAAGATTGTACTAATAAGAAATAGTTAAAAGTACCTCACAAAATAGTTATCATGACTAGAAGAATCTCATTAACCTTGATTGCCCTAGATTCTTCAACATTGAGGAGTTTCTATGAGGTCCGATGGCATTCGCTTGTTATATTCCATCATGCACACAATTTGCCTTTTGTTCTGGTGCATTCCGACAAATTTCAAAAGACAGAGTTATTATTGGGCCTGACTCAATTAATTACGCTTAAGGTGGCATTACAGGAGGAATACTTGACATAGCTCATTGGAACCAGAATGAGAAGACCTACAGGATGTGATGGCTAGATGTGAGTTTCAATGACTTGAGGAGACATGGTGGCTAATTTACCCTTTTCCCGCATTAAAAAGAATATTTAATTGAAATAAAAGATGGAAAAGTGCTCCATGATTAAAATAATAAAAGTAGGATGTTCTAGAGGGGTCCTTTAGATTTATAAAAGAGGAGGAGGAGGAGGCCATTGGAGGATCATCTTGGATTTGATATTTCTTCTTGTATGAGAGGTTGAGAACGCGGTTCTCTACTTCATTGGTAGCCCTAGGACGGAAACCCTCGGGTGTGCTATGTTGATTTTGGATAGCATCGGATGTTCTCTAGCTCCAAAATTTTGTGGAGGGGCTAGAATACATGAGATCTCCAAGACCCAGAAATTGTTTGGAGAAATTCCACCCAGATGAGGAGTTATTAAAATAATTAATATTTTTAATGGGTTCCTAAGTCTAAACTTAGGAAAATAAAAATATTAATGGGTATTAATAAAGATAAGGGTGAGAAGCTTCTAAGAGACGAGGATCAAGTCTGTTTTAATCTTAGCCGTTGATTAGAGACTTAATCTCGGCCGTTGATTCATCAACAGGAAAAGTATAAGAGAAGACTTGAGGATCATTTGGAGATACACCAACGGATACTTAGTATCCCAAGGAAAATCGATTCTCAAAGAGAAGGAGATCGATTTCAGAGGGAGAGTTGCAGGGTGGAGGAAGAGGAGGGCATCAACAGCAGTGAGTGACTGAGGAAGAGGTGACGCAGGGGTATTGAGAGACAACGCAGAGGGAAGACACGCAGGTTGACGCAGAGGGACGCAAAACCACGTAGAGTGATGCATAAATGGGAGAAGGGTCTCTAGGGTGTCAGAAAGTTTCTAGGAAAGGGATGAACCTTGTCTTAGGTGTTTTCTCTTAGTAGTGTCTCAGTTTCTCTGTAACATCATTCCTTGTAAAGCGATTATCGCTGAAGATTAATAAAACCCTCATCTGCTGCACTGATTTTCCCACATTGGGTTTTTGTGGACAATTGTCCAAAAACAACTATGTTGATGTGATTGGTTCTTGTGGTTGTTATTTTCTCTATGTAATTATGTGATAACTGCAGTAGAATTTATTTTAATATTTGTTGAAGGGATTTCGTAAATAACTTATTGTGAAAAATAAGTAGGTGAAATAAATCAGTTATTGTAGTGGAATTTCGGGTTAGAAATTTTCACGTGGTATCATAGCAGAGATCTGGCAACAGGGGAGATGAATTGACTATGGGTTAGGAGCATGATGCAGAGGCATCAACTGAAAGGGACTCACGTAGATTTGCAAAAGAAAACACGATGAACATGGATCACGATTATTCTATGTTAGCTTCCAGACTGGATGAAGAAGTCGCTTGCCTAGCAAGCTATGCCTCCTCTAAGGTTTTGTATATAGATAGTGGAGCTTCCTGGCATATGACAGGAATTCGAGAATGTTTTTCAAATTATTAGAAAGAAAGGATGGATTTTCAGATCACCATGGAAAATAAGGCAAAGTGTACCCCTGTAGGAAGAGGTACTGTAGTCTTTCAAACCGAAGCAGGAGAGCGGCATCGAGCAACCAATGTGCTGCATGTGCCTGTATTGGGGATGAACTCACTCTCCATCAAAACAAGGGCTCTGACGTTTTCTTCATTAAGGAGAAAGTGTATGTTAAACACCTGAGTTGGAAAATGAAGGCCGAGATTGGAATCAAAAGTAACAGGCTGTATAAATTACAGCTAGAATCTCCAATGGCACTGATAGGCAACAATGGAGATAAAGATTTGAATGAACTATGGCACAGGAGGATGGGACACTTACACCATGGGGCTTTGAGAATTCTCAGGAAAACAGTATCAGGAGTTCCAGAATTAAGTACCGAACGAGATGATGTATGCAGAGGGTGCGCTCTAGGCAAGTATGCCAAAGCAGCGTTTTCCAGAAGTAACAATAGAGCTTAGAGTGTTCTAGGATTGATACACTCAGACATCTGCGGACCTATGTCCACAAAATCTCTTAGTGGTGTCGAATACTTCGTCACCTTCATCGATGACCATTCCAGGAAGACTTGGATCTACTTTCTGAAAACCAAGGATGAGGTTTTTGGTCGATTCAAAGAGTTCAAGGCTCTAGTAGAGAATCTGACAGGAAAGAAGATAAAAGTGTTGCGCTCAGACAATGGTGGAGAGTACGTTGACAAGGACTTCACCGATTTTTGCGCTAGGGAAGGCATCAAAAGAGAGTGGACAACTCCCTACAATCCGGAGTAGAATGGAGTAGTAGAAAGGAAAAACAAGACTATTGTGGAAGCAACTAGGGCAATGCTGTATGATCAGGATATGCCCAAATTCCTGTGGGCAGAAGCATGCAACACGACAATTTATGTCCAGAACAGGACTCCACACAGGGCATTGGGCAAAATCACTCCGGAAAGGGTCTTCACCGGGAAGACACCTGAAGTCAGTCATTTCAGGATATTTGGGAGTTTGGCGTATTGCCGTATACCCAAAGAAAAGAGAAAGAAATTAGATCAAACTACTGAGAAATGATATCTTGTGGGATATAGCGAGAATGCTAAGGCATATAGAGTCTATCTTCCAGGGAGTAGGAAGGTAGTAGTTCGGTGGGATGTAAAGTTCATGGAGGACAGAGCTTTTAGGAAATCTCGAGAAATGCCTTCTGAGGAGTAGTCAAAAGACGATCCGTTGGTCCAACCACTTCGACCAGCAGAAACTAGTACCAACAATTCTCCTAAAGGCAAAGCTTCAGAACAGGAGGAATCTCAGGAAGAGGAAGAGCTGATAGATGTACCCACTACCAGTGGAAGAACGAGTTGGGAACTCTGATAGATTCTACGGGATGCAGAGGACTTCATTGGTGCACCCAGGAATGATAAAAGGGAGCGAAGACAACCAGACAAATACCAGGCCCTAGTAGCTTAGGTTGGGGAACCCTCTAGTTTTCAGGAGGCTGTTCAACATCAAGTATGGGTAGATGCTATGGTGGAGGAATACAGTTCTATAATAGTCAATGATGTATGGGAAGTGGTACCTAGGCCTCAGGACAGGTCAGTGGTAGGTTCGAGATAGATCTACAAAGTCAAATATGCTGCAGATGACAGTGTGGAGAAATACAAACCCAGGTTTGTGGCTCAGGGGTATGCTCAAAAAGAAGGGATAGACTACGAAGAAACCTTCACCCCAGTAGCTAGATATACTAATATTAGAATCGTGATATCCCTTGCAACACAAATGGGGTGGGAGATTCACCAGATGGATGTCAAGACGACGTTCTTGAACGAGGTGATAGAAGAAGAAGTATACATTGAACAACCAGAGGGTTTTGAGACACATGAGAAGAAATCTCATGTATGCAGATTAAAGAAAGCCTTGTATGGGCTTAAACAGGCACCTAGAGCATGGTACGATCGAATTGATGGCTACTTGCAGAAGATGGGGTTCATCAAGAGTGACGCAGATCCTAATCTCTACTATCTTGTCGTAGAGAATGAGCCTCTAATCTTGGTGTTATATGTGGATGATATTTTCCTGACAGGATCATCCAGGCTTATCAAAGACTGCAAGAAGAACCTAGCCACAAAATTTGACATGAAGGATTTGGGACAAATGCATTATTTCCTAGGGTTGGAAGTTTGGCAGTAGAAGGGTGAGATCTTCCTTGGACAAGGGAGATATGCTACAAAGATCTTGAAGAGATTCAGGATGCAAGACTGTAGACCTATGGCTACTCCAATGATCATCAACTGGAAGAAGATTGATGCATCAAAAGATAAAGACGTTGATCCTACCTTGTACAGGCAACTTATAGGGTCCCTGTTGTATCTGGTCAATACCAGGCTAGACATTTGTTACGCTATCAACATCCTCAGTCAGTTCATGGTGGAACCTAAGAGGGCGCACTGGGCAACAACCAAACATGTTTTCAGGTATATACAAGGAACAGTCGAGCATGGACTGTTGTACACCCAAGGCAATGACATCAGGATGAGTGGGTTCACTAACGCGAATTGGGTTGGAAGTTCAGTAGATCGGAGAAGTACAACTGGGTATTGTTTCAACATTGGATCATGAATGACCTCCTGGTGTAGTAGAAAAAAGAAATCTGTGGCTCTGAGCTCAGCGGAAGTAGAATATATGGCAGCCTAAGTCACAGGACACGTCCTCGAAGGTCCCGTGTCCCGTATTTTACGTGTCGGACACGAAAATAGCCCTACAACGTGTTGAAAACGCTTTTCATCGTGTCCTGTAAAATGTAAAACGTATTCGCCGGTTTTCGTCGTGTCCTACATTTGGAAAACGCGTAATCCGTTGATAGAAAACGTTGCCTGCATCAACTGCAATTTTTTTTTGAAAGAAATAAATAATTTTTGAGTGGGGCAGCTTAATGATCGAGTCTAGGCCCTAGTATTGATATGCTATTCATGGTAATGTTAAATTCTTAAAGTAAAAGTGACATTCTCCTTAATCTTCATTTTCATCCTTTTACTTAAATTTTTAACATTACCATGAAGTGACTCAGGATGTTTGAGAGTGGTTCCGGCCTCATTGGATTTCATATGGAGAAAGTAGAATTTTAGATTTCATTCAAAATGCAGCAGACTTATCAGTTTTTCAGGATTTCAAGATTGGGAGATTGTAATGTTTCCAGGTGACACCACCTGCCCGGGCTACCCCTGCCACCAGTAGAGGACGTGGTCTACCTCCTATAGCTCCTACTTCTAGTTCTTCAGCTTCTAGAGCATAGCAAACTCCACTACCAACTCCACCGGCACCAGCATCTACATCTAGAGGGAAAGGGAACGTTGTGGCATTTTCTCGCAAGAGGGGCAGAGGAAATCAACAGGATTAGACTTTAGTTATTTTCTTATGCGCTTGTAAGTTGTACATGAACAATGAACATTGAATATTCAAGAATCAAGACCAAGCATATCACATTCTAATTTCTAAATAGTAAATTTTGATTCTATTTATTTTTTTAAAGTGAACTATGAACTTTGAGAAGTAATTATATTTTAATTTGATTAGATAAGCTGCAACCTGCAATTTAATATGGATTAAAAACTATATTTCGGTATATACATATATATAAATATATATATTGTTTATTAAATATATATAAAACATGTCCCCGTGTCCTGTTTCCGGGTCGCTGCGTTTTGTATTGAATACTCGTATTTACGTGTCCTCCGTGTCTCGTGTCCTCGTGTCATGTGACTTAGATGGCAGCTAGCACAACTTCGTGCAAAGCCATATGGCTTAGGAAATTGCTTGTGAATCTATTCAGGAGAAGGATGGAAGCAACCAAGATTTTGTGTGATAATCAGAGTTGCATCAAGCTCTCTGAGAATCCAATATTTCATGATCGGTCGAAGCACATTGATATCAGGTGTCACTTTGTCAGAGACTGTGTCCAACGAGGGGCAGTACAGTTGAGGTACACTCCTACAGGAGAACAGGTGGCAGACATCCTCACCAAGGCTCTAGGAAGAACAAAGTTTGTTTATTTCAGGGAGAAGATGGGGATGGTGAAGAATCCATTTCAGTAGCAGAAATGGATAAGTATCGGGAGTTGTAGTGCAACAGTTAGCAATGGCAGTGCTATGGGCAGCATGATGCAACATATTCAGAGGGAGCCGCAGTACAGATGTAGCAGTGACAATTGCAGTGTCATGGGCAGCAGTACAAGTTGCAGCAACGCAGTGGATGAGGGGCAGAGGGCCGATGCCATGGATTAGTGTGGTGCTTCTATTGGGAAACACTATTAGAGCACATTCCTTGCTAAGAGGGAGTGTTGATTTTGGGTAGCATCAGATGTGCTTTAGCTCCAAAATTTTGTGGAGGGGCTAGAATACATGAGATCTCCAAGACCCAGAAATCGTTTGGAGAAATTCCACCGGGATGAATTATTAAAATAATTAATAGTTTTAATGGGTTCCTAAGTCTAAACTTAGGAAAATAAAAATATTAATGGGTATTAATAAAGATAAGGGTGAGAAGCTTTTAAGAGACGAGGCTCAAGTCTGTTTTAATCTTAGCCTTTGATTAGAGACTTAATCTCGGCCATTGATTCATCAACAGGAAAAGTATAAGAGAAGACTTGAGGATCTTTTGGAGATACACCAACGAATACTCAATATTCAAGGAAAATCGATTCTCAAAGAGAAGGAGATCGATTTTAGAGGGAGAGTTGCAGGGTGGAGGAAGAGGAGGGCATCAACAGTAGTCAGTGACTGAGGAAGAGGTGACGCAGGGGTATTGAGAGACAACGCAGAGGGAAGACACAGTCCTCACGCAAGCTGACGCAGAGGGACGCAGAACTACGCAGAGTGATGCAGAAGTGGGAGAAGGGTTGCCAAGGTGTCAGAAAGTTTCCAGGAAAGGGATGAACCTTGTCTGAGGTGTTTTCTCTTAGTAGTGTCTCAGTTTCTTTGTAAAATCATTCCTTGTAAAGCGATTATTGCTGAAGATTAATAAAACCCTCATCTGCTGCATTGATTTTCCCACATTGGGTTTTTCCAGGGACAATTGTCCAAAAACAACTGTGTTGATGTGATTGGTTCTTGTGGTTGTTATTTTCTCTATGTAATTATGCGATAACTACAATAGAATTTATTTTAATATTTGCTGAAGGGATTTCATAAATAATTTATTGTGAGAAATAAGTAGGTGAAATAAATCAATTATTGCAGTAGAATTTCAGGTTAGAAATTTTCACATGCTAGTGGGTGTTGGATAAAAATCCAACACTCTTGAGGAGATTTCACTGATAAATCTCACAATGCTCCAATGGAGTTTGGAGAGAGCAGTTTTGCTGTGGCCGGTTTGCAGCAGTCTTCTCACCGAGCCATCTACATCATTGCCAAAGCCATTCATCAGTTGGGTCACAGATCTTTTTTTGGGTTTTGCTCCGCTTGCTTGGCAAGCTCAGATTCCACTATTCCTTCATGTTGATGTACTCTTTTCAGTGGATTAATAAAATGGCTCAGTGATTTTATCAACATACATTTGTGTATTATTTGCTGGCTGTGTGTCTATTTTTGTTTATTTTACTGTTCAAGTTTATTTCTGGTATCTACGATTAAAGTTTCCATTAGGGACATTACAATTCGCTCCCAAACCAGGAGCTTTTGAAAATGTCGCTCCTACTTCTGCTTCCGCTCCCCGCTTCCAAGTAACCTTTCTTTGCTCTCTATGGTATGGGTCTTGGCACAATTGCATATGGATGATGGCATCACAATTATATGTATGATTTCACAGTTGTATATATATATATCTTCATTAATACTACAGTGATATGCTTGGCATTTCTGGTCACGCTTAGTACAATATTAGGTATGGCTTTATATCATAGTTCAATGGTATATGTATGACTCTATTCGCATCTCATCATATATGGTATGACTCTTGGCTTCCTCTCAGTGGTATGTGGCATCAGTTCATCAGTATAGCAGTCTAGTTATTCACATGGCATTATTGGCATTAGAGCTTTGTTATATCTTTGCAGTTTAGAATTATGGTGGCATCCCCATGTTGAAACCCCTAATGTTAGGATGTCGAAGTTGTTAATGACAAAATTGTAATTTGTTCACAAACGAAGTCGTGAACAAGAGTAGTCTGATGATATGTGTACTTTGTATCTCAGCTGAACAATTTATGAAATCTAATAGAAGAAGAATTGAATTTTGGGTTTTCCCCCTTGTGGGGTTTTGCCTTGATCTCCGACCAATCCTGGTGTCTCTATGTGTGTGTGCTTTTCTTCTGATGTTTCTCTTATTTCCACTGCATTGTTGATGATGTTGTTCTTTCTACATAATTGCATATGATGTGATGATGTTATGGGGTGAATGAATATACATATGATGAAAAGTATATATTAGTGCAATTATCAAAGCAAAAAACAATATAGCCCTAAGGTAAATTAACACAAATTTAATGTCTCATGCAATCATTTTACCCTTTGAATTTTTTTACCCAGTAAATGAATTTTTCCGCTGAAATAAAATCTGAAAACAACAAACAGAAAATTCTCTTGCACTTTAACTCAACAAATAGCAACAAAAAATATTTCAGAAAATAACCCAGAAAAAATAAGCTTACAACAACAATTATTTTAACCCTCCAATCTTTCTTTATTAAATTTTCTCAGAGAAATTACGGGCTACCTTACCAGGGAAATTGGCTCTTTAAAAATACACAAAAATACAGCGAATGGAACATGGAAAAATCGCCCCTAGAAATTCATCCTACACTTTGTTTGCTGTCATTCACAAGTTCGGCCCTCCTGAAGTTGCTCGACCCCTCCAATAGTGCGACCTCAACCCTCTTGGCCTCCCCACACTTGCGACACCACTCCATAAACTCGGTCTCTCCAAGTTCGCGGAAGACCTTGGTCTCACCCTCCTTTTGTTCACTCCACCTGCAAAATTATGCTCATTTGAACTCCCAACTACACACTTTTATGATTTCTTCAATTTGTTATTCTCTCACTCACCAAATTTGCACTACGACTCGTGCAATTTTTTCAGAAAATTTCTTTGTGAATTTCTTGTGTGTGTCCATCCTCTCCCTTAGGTTCTCTTTAGAATTTGTCCATATGCCAGATCCCTAATATTTAAAGTGATAAAGGGTTAGGAGTAAATCTTAGCCTTCTTAGATCAATAATGGAAATAAAATTTAAGTCGCTTAAATAATTTAACATTTATTTTTATATAAACAATAGCCTGAAGTCAACATTGATCAAATAATTAATCAATGTATTTTTCCAAAGTTAAAAACTTAGGAAGGATATCATATTAGTTGCTTTTATCGAACAACCACCTAAAGAGGACTTCACTCTTGCATGCTGGGACACCAAACCTATGTAGAAGACCTTTCAAATGTTAATTTTTAGGGCTAGATTGTTCTCCGCTGAATATAATTGCATTTTCAAAATTTTCATTATTTACATTTTACATTCACCCCATAACATCATAACATCATTAGCAATTATGAAGAGAGAACAATAACATAAACAATGCAGCGAAATAGAAAAGAATAGTAGAATAAAAACATGCACAATAGACACCAGGATTTATCCCAGAGATTTTTGGGGTTTTTCTCAACGGTTTTTGGAGTTGGTTGAAGAGTTTTTATTTTTATTTTGTTGGGGTTGCTACATAGCTGATTTTAGAAGATTTTGGCGTTGATTTTCTCCAAAAATATTAGAGGGTAAATCAAGGAAATTTTTGCCATCTATTATTCCTTTTTTCTCCAAAAATCAATGCTATTTTTCCCAAAAATTTAAAAACTCCAGTGTTTTTATGCATATTTGTAGGGGCTGCTCCAGAGCTAATTTGGGAAGATTTTGGAGCTGATTTTCTTTAGAAAATTAAGAGGGAAAATCAAGGAATTTTTTTCAACAATTGTTGTTTTATTTTTCCCTAAAAAATTTAAAACCCTAGTGTTTTTATGCAGAGTCCAGATTTGTAATTGTTTTTAGAAAAAAATTTGTGGGTATTAGTTTCTTCTATTTTTTTCTCAACAATTGTTGAAATTTGCAAGGTTATTTTGAGGGATTTCGTTGGCAAATTTTCGAGGGAGATTTTAGAGCTGATTGAAGAGTTTATTTTCTAATTGGTTGGAGCTTGTTATCTTCTCAAAATTTACAGACCTTCTTTAGGTATTTCATTGTCTCTATTCCTCTTTTATTTTTCTCTAAAAATAAATTGCCATAGAATTCTAAAAATCTTAGGGTTTTCTATGCAGATTTTTCATTTCTTCCTGTAGAAGTTGTCATGGCCCCCAAAAACAAGAATGATCTAGCTTGGGTTCACTGCCATTTAAATGAACAAGGGATAAAAGTCTGCAACTATTGTGGGAAGAAAGTTAAGGGTGGGGGGATCCATAGAATTAAAGAACACCTAGCACATTGGAGAGGGCAAGTAAAACCTTGTGAAAATGTTTCTGATGATCTTAAAGCAGAGATGCAAAGTCTAATTGAAGCCTACAATGATGAAAAGGAGAAAAACAAAAGAATTAAAAAAGATATAGGCAAAAGTCAAAAGGATGATGCTATGCTTAGTGACCCTGATTTTGAAGAATATATTCCTAGTTTTGAAGATTCCTCTAGTTTCCCTGCTAGAGTTGGAGAGGGTAGTTCAAGTGCTTTTAACTTGAAGAGGACAACAACCCGTAAAAGGATTGACTCCTCCTTTGTACCCCACACCACCCCTGGTTCTCAACCAACCCTTGATGCTAAATGGAAGAAGATAGAGAAGGAGGCTGCATATGAATGCATTGCTAGATGGTGGTATGATGCAGACATACCTTTTAATGCTACTAATTCTGCATATTATCAGCCTATGATTGATGCTATAGCTTCATGTGGAGCAGGCTTCAAAGGCCCTAGCTTTCATGATATCAGGGGGGCACTTTTACAAAATGAGGTCCAAAGAATACAAAAGTACCTTATAGAGTTCAAGCAATCATGGACCAAAACAGGATGCACAATTATTTCTGATAGATGGACTGATGGTAGATCTCGCACCATACTAAATTTCTTAATTTGTTGTCCAAAAAGTACTATGTTTCTCAAATCTATTGATGCATCTGATCAGGTGAAGGATGTACAATTGCTATTTCGTCTTTTGGATGAAGTAGTTATGGAAGTAGGGGTTGAAAATGTTGTACAAGTGATCACAGATAATGCCTCTAACTATGTTGTAGCGGGAAAGATGTTGGAGGAAAAACACCCCACCATTTGGTGGTTTCCATTTGCAACCCATTATTTGGAATTTGGATCTCATGCTTGAGGATATTGGTAAAATTGAGTGGGTGAAGAAGTGTGTCGATGATGCAAAATCTATAACCAGGTTATCTACAACCACTCATGTGTTTTGAACCTTATGAGAAAGCACACTGGGGGTAAATAGCTTGTGCGATCAACCATCACACGATCTGCAACCAACTTTCTTTTGTTGCAATCCCTTGTTTAGCAAAAATCAAATTTGACGAAGATGTTTTCATGTGATGAATGAAATGCATCTCAGTGGAGCAAAAAGGCTGAAGAGAAACATATGGTTGACCAAGTATTTGACAAAAGATTTTGGTCAAAGTTAGAGGAGATTGTGTTATTTAGTAAGCCTTTTGTCATAGTTTTGCGGATGGTGGATAGTGTTAAACCTACCATGAGTTTTGCTTATGAGGCCATGGATTAGGCTATTGAAATTTGATGACTAAAAAAAGTTTCCAACAATTTTAGTTTCACCTTATCACTCCCATTAAGTGAAATGCCCTTTCCCATAAACATACATTCAACATATAGAATTCTGGAAATGAAATTTTCAGATTAAAACACATGGGACTGTCAACACATGTTGAAAATAAATATGGACATAACCAGACCAGCAACACACATAAAAATACACACAGATCTTTGATCAACTTAGACCCAGGGAAAACCCCTTCAATCTTCTCCGGGGAAAACTGATAGAGAGCTCTTCAAATTTATTTATCTTTCAAGTTCAGGAAAAAATATATTTGCAGACAAAACAAAATAGCAAAATACAACTTATCTCTTCAGCCCAAAACTCTTTGAAAATCATGCCCACTTTGCCTCTATTTCTGTGCCCACTTGACACTGAAAATGTATTGTACGAATACGATTGTACAGACTATACGGATTTTCGTACCACAGCATGAACTGTACAGATTTTTTTTTCAATTTTTTTTTCAAGTGTTGGAAACACTGAGAGGGTGAATCAGTATTTCTTTTTAATTGTTCTTTTTATCACCAAAACATTTATATATAAGGAACACATAAATAGATAGCTGATATAAATGCTTTTATTAATATAATCAGTGCAATGAAATAAATACAATATATAGGTGGTTGCATTCAGTTGCCAAGCACCAACTTGGACCTTTGTGAGGCTTCAACCTCCAGAGCACCAACTCTGTTATGCCAAGACAACAATCCTGGACCTAGGAGCACCAACTCCCAAGGACTCCAATCCTTTTAATTCTGAGGCTCCAACCCCGCAGGCTCCAACCCTTTACTATAACCTGTTAGAGTATGTTTTGCTGTTGTTCTCAGCTCCCAAGCCTACTGAGCTTATGCTTCACTTCTGTTCTCTTGCTTCTCCCGCCTCTACCTCAACTATAGCTTCCTCTTGCTCTGATTATACATACACACTTCCTTGTTTTTTCCTATTTTTGTATTCCTGATGCCTCTGATTGTTCGTCGCTGCTTTCCATTGGCTCTTCGACTTCTTCAACACTCGCTTCAGCTTCCTCTACGCTGGCTTGTCCTTTGGCTTCCCTCTTCTTCATTGCTTTGGCTTTTCGGTTTCCTCTGCGCTGGCTTACCCTTCGGCTTCCTGGCTTTTCGGTCGCTGTAGCTTCCTCTGTCTCTTCATGCTCACCAACACTCCTGGGACACGTTGATTCAACGGCGAGGACCGAAATACATAGAGAAAGCTGCCATGTCACCACCGCCATCGCAATCGGCATCATTCAGGCCTTTTGAACTATCGGGAGCGTTTCTTATGCATTTTGGCCTTCAAAAACCCCACGCAATACAAATATTCTTATACCACAAGTGGTATTTCGGAAGGGGCATAAGCGAGAATTGGTATTCAGAGGATGGCTTCTGATTCCACTCGGCAAGCGACACGTAGCAGCGGGAAGGAAGAGGATACCGCTTTTCAGGCGGGTATTCCTCGAGCTACATGTCCACCCGAAATATATGTAGACCGTTGGATCCACGAAGGGATGATCAACGGTGGAGGGTCGGATGCATTGGGAATGTGGACCTGCCTTTTTATGGTCGCAAATGTAATACACATGAATATATGAAAAAAACGATCGAAACGTTAAAGGGCAGACTTCAAATTTATTACGCCTGCATTTATAACTTTATTGGGTCCGCTACATATATCGCAATCAGCAGTCGCAACTTCCCGATGGCCAATTCACCTGCGGATGCGATATTATATTAAGCCAACTTGTAATGTTGCATCGGGTCCGCAACATGTATCGCAATCGGCGCTTTTAGGGGTGACACCCCTTTGTATTATTTGCAATGGGCGGATGCGATGTATCATTAAACCATTTCATAATGTTGCAGCGGGTCCCTACATATTGTAGTTATACGATATTTATATATATATTGCAAATTTGCATGTTTTAATGCGCCAAGGCTTAGAGCCTGAAAATCTGAAAGACACTAAAAACATGCTTCGGAACACTTTTGGTGGACTTCACTATTTATGCACCCGAACTTATATGTTCCATCAGGTCCGCACATATATGTCGCTGTCGGGGGTTTGGGGTGATGGCACATAACTGAACCGTTGATTATCATATTGCCGATATATATACTTCTCCGCTCTGATAGTGTATTCCACTATAACTAAGTCTTCCGCCTCCGATAGTGTATTACAGTATTTGCAATATAACTAAGTCTTCCGCCGTCGATAGTGTATTTGCAATATAACTAAGTCTTCCGCCTTCGATAGTGTATTTGCAATATAACTAAGTCTTCCGCCTCCGATAGTGTATTTGCATGCATATACACTATATTGCTCCCGATAGCTTCCGATAGTGTATTCTTTGGCATTCTTTGCCATACTTTGCTCCGATAGCTCCTGATAGCTCTGTTTGCTTCCTCCGATGGCTCCAATAGCTCTGTTTGCTTCCTCCATTGGCTCTGTTTGCTTCCGCCAATGGCTTTGTTTGCTCCCTCCGATGGCTCTGTTTGCTTCCTCTGTCTCCTCGAATATTGCCATATTGACATCAATGACAATCTATGTCAAGAATCTCCCCCTTTGTTATTGATGGAAATATTCTTCTGCTCTCCCCCTTTGACATCAATGGCAAAGGAATGCATATAGACTCCCCCTGTCGCACTGCTCCCCCTGTAGAACTGCTCCCCTTGTCCGGTAACATCTTTATGAATGAACTTGAGTGATGCTAAAGAGATAACCCCCATCTTTTGACGAAGATGTTCAAATGCTTCTCGAGGAAGAGGTTTTGTGAAAATATCAACTATCTGCTCCTTAGTATTGATATATTCCAAGATGATGTTTTGTTCAGCTACTTGTTCATGAAGGAAATGATACTTGATTGGTATATGTTTGCTCTTTGAGCGCATCACTGGATTTTTGCTGAGACTGATAGCACTTATGTTATCACAATAGATGGTAATTGGTTGATCTGTACCTATGTTGACATCTTTTAGAGCTTCCTTCATCCATAGTATTTGAGTACAACAGTCTGCTGCAGCTATATACTCGGCTTCGACTGTGGATAATGATATGGATGTCTGTTTTTTGCTGAGCCAAGATACTAAACAATCTCCCAGGAAGAATGCATTTCCACTAGTACTTTTCCGATCATCTACACTTCCAGCCCAATCAGCATCGGTGTATGCAGTTACAGTGAGTGTTGAGCTCTTAGGGTACCAAAGACTGAAATTAGGAGTTCCTTTCAGATATCTGAGAATTCTTTTCATAGCTAACAAATGGGATTGTTTAGGAGCAGGTTGAAATCTTCCCACCATTCCTACTGCTTGCATTATGTTGGGGCTTGTAGCAGTTAAGTACAAAAGGTCTCCAATTATTGACCTGTAATGAGTTGCATCTACTGGAGGGGAGTTATCATTTTTGCTCAATTTGCAATTTGTGGTCATAGGTGTGCTCATGGGTGCATAGTCTTCCATTCCATATCTTTTAAGCATGTCTTTAAGGTATTTGGCTTGAGATATAAATAATCCGGCTTTGGTTTGAGATACTTGTAGTCCAAGGAAGTGAGATAACTCTTCTATCATCGAAATCTTGAACTCTTTTGACATGTTTTGAGAAAATTCATGTCTCATCTCATCATTATTGCTAGCAAAAATCAGATCATCAACATAAACAAGTGTGACTAGTAACTTACCTTCATCCGTCTTTACGTAGAGATTACTTCCTACCAGTCTCTTCTTGAAGCTTTGTTGTTGTAGATAGTGATCCAGTCTTGCATACCATGCTCTAGGAGCTTGTTTCAACCCATATAATGCCTTTTTCAACTTACAGACTAGGTCTTTTCCTTCTGTTAGATCAAACCCTTCTGGTTGCTCCATGTAGACTTCTTCCTTGAGTTCCCCATTCAGAAATGTTGATTTTACATCCATTTGATAGATTTTGAATCCTTTTGAGCAAGCAAATGCCAAGAACATCCTGATAGCTTCCACACGAGCTATTGGTGCAAATGTTTCTTCAAAGTCAATTCCTTCAATTTGTGAATAGCCTTACAAACAAGCCTTGCCTTGTTTTTGATGACTTGTCCATCTTCATTCATTTTGTTTTTGAATACCCACTTGGTTCCTATAATGTTTTTGTCCTTTGGACGAGGTACCAGCTCCCATGTCTCGTTCTTCTCAATTTGGAACATTTCTTCTTCCATGGATTTTACCCAATGAGGATCCTTGCTTGTGCAAATGTTTCTGGTTCTATCATGGATAGAAGAGCAATAACGTTTCTCTTTAGTGTAATTATCATCTTCTTTGGGTTTGCATCCCTTCATCTCTATTGCCAATAATTTTCCCTTCTGGATGATATTTTTGGAGAAACTTCATCTTTGAAGGGGTATGAGGTGGTTCTTTTTCCTCTTCTTCTTCTACCTGATCTATTTCTTCTTCAATGAGAGGATCATCTTCATGTTCTTCAATTTCTTTTTCTGGAAGGTCTTCATCAATCTTTACATCAATGCTTTCCACTATTTTCCTTAGTCGAAAATTGTAGCACTTGTAGGCTTTGCTCCGTGTAGAGTATCCAAGAAATATCCCTTCATCAACCCGAGAATCAAACTTTCTTGGTGAGCCATCATTGATTTTTATGAAGCACTTGCTTCCAAAGATCTTGAAGTACTTTACTGAAGCAGGTCTTCCTTTCCATAATTCATAAGGAGTTTTTTCACAATTTGGTCTTAATTGAGTTCGATTCAAGGTATAGATAACTGTCCCGACTGCTTCTCTCCAGAATTTTGGCTGCAAGTCTGCTGCTAATAACATTGTTCTTGCCATTTCTTGAACTGTTCGGTTTCTTCTTTCAACTACCCCATTTTGCTAGGGTGTTCTGGCAGCAGAGAATTCTCTTTTAATTCCATGTATATTACAGAACTCATTAAATTCTTTTGATGTGAATTCTCCCCCTCTATCTGTTCTGAGGCACTTAATTTTTGAGTCCTTTTCATTTTCTACAAGAGCTTTTAGATTCTTAAAACACTCAAATGTTTCAAATTTATATTTTATAAAATATATCCACATCATTCTAGTACAGTAATCAGCAAATAAAACAAAGTACCTTTCTCCTTGGAGTGCCTGATTTCTAGTTGGTCCACATAAATCAACATGGATGATCTCCAAGGGCTTTGATGTAGAGAGCTCCTTGGTCTTGTGGCTGGTTCTGGTTTGCTTTCCATGTTGACATGGACCACATACTCCTTGATTTGGTTTAAATAGCCTTGGGATATCTCGTACAGCTTTAATCTTGCTGATATTGATCAGATTTTGAAAGCTTGTATGTCCAAGTTGCTTGTGCCACAACCAACTTTCATCTGTCTGACTCAGGTAGCATTTATTTTCTTGAATCTTGTTTAGAATGTAAATGCTGTCTGGTGTTCTAACCCCTTTCGCCACAAGTTCCCCTGAAGAAGAGTTCCTTATTTCACAGTCTTTGGTGCTAAAGACAACATTATGTCCTTGATCACAGATTTGGCTGACACTCAGGGGGTTGTGTTTGAGCTCATCTACTAGCAGAGCATCTCGAGCTTTTCCTTTTCCATTTATAAGAGTACCAGTTCCTTTTCCCGCAATTCTGGCAGATCCACTTCCAAAGGATACATTTCCTTCCTTTTTTCTCAATGAGACAAACTTCCTTTTGTCCCCTGTCATGTGTCTGGAGCACCCACTATCCACAAACCAATGATTTTCATTATTTTGAGCATATAGAGCTAGGCCACATTTATCCATGTTGGGATTCTCACTACTTGCTTTTCCTCTTTTGAGTGGGCAATTTTGTTCATAGTGTCCATTATTGTAGCATAATGAGCAAATCAGATCAAATTTGGTCAAGGGATCAAACGAATTGAAGGTTTTGATTTGTCCCTGCCTTTTGGGGCCATATGGTTTGATTATTTGATCCTTTAGCTTTGGTGTTTCACTCTTGCGAGCCATGCAATGTCTGGCTTGATGACCAAAGTTTTTACAATGAAAACAATGTCCAAGAAAGATAGTTTTGTACCTGTTGTAGTAGCCACGGTTTGAGTCAATTTCCTTCCTTGGAATTACTCCCGCTTCATTCTTTGGATTTGAGATGGGCCTTTGATGGAATACTAGTTTGTATTTGCTATATTATCCATGATTCGAATCCACATTCTTCTTTGGAGTTATTCTCTCTTCAATCTTTGGATCTAGGATGCCCCTTTGATGACATACTTTTTCTTCTTTTGGGTTGCTGGAAAGTGCATCAGCGTAGCTTTTCGCACTATTGTTAGTGCTTGATGATTCTCCTTTAAAACCTATTCCAGACTTGTCATGTTGAGGTTTTTGACTTTTTAGGATAGTCTCAAGTATTTGAGAGCTTTTCCAACCCTTTTTGACTTGCTCCAATTCCTTCCTTAGAGATACTATTTCGGCTTCACGTTCTTCGCAAGTCTCTTCTTTTTCTTTTAGCTTTGTTTCGAAGAGATCTTCTCTTCTTCTTGTTTCCTCGTTTTCTACCTTAAGAGAAATGATTTTATTCCGTAATTTCTCATTTTCTTCAATGGCACTTATTAATAGTTCATCTACATTTCCTTCTAGCCCTGAGTCATCATCATTTGTGAATGCCATGAACAACGTTTCTTGGCTTTCATCATGGTCACTTTCCTCATCTGATTTCTTTTTGATGACTACAAATTCATCCTCATTAGACTCATCTTGCTTAGAGAAGAAGTTCTTCTTATTGAAACCTTTCTTCTTGTATACCATTCTTTTAGAATTTCCTTCATCATCACTATCATGTTTATGAGGACATTTTGCAGCATAATGACCTATTTTTCCACATTTGAAACAGATAAAAGGGTACTTATCTTTTAGCTTAGATCCTTTCTTCAGCTTTCGCACAAATTGAGCCAATTCGGATTCCACATCGGATTCATCACTACAGTCATTCCTTTCTTTCCCCTTCTTTGATTTTGAAGCCTTGAATGCTGCATCTTTGGAGCTTGGGCCACCTTTCCTCATCTCATAGGCAGTGAGAATTCCATGAGTTAATCCATCTTGAGAGTATCTAGATCCTTTATTTCTTCTATGGTGCTTCTTTTGGAGTCAAATATGTCTGGAAGATATCTCAAGACCTTTTGAACAATAGTACTTCCTTCAATGTTTTCGCCCAATCCTTTAAGAGAGTTGACCACTTCATCTACTCAGAGAAAGTATGTGATCCGGATTTAAACAGGAACGCAATAGATTACAGAGATAACCATAAATATAGAGATGCAATAACCATAAACACATAGATGCAGCGGAAATAATGATTCATTTCATTAATGGAAAATACTGAATACAACCAGAAATGGAAATAAACCAGCTAGGGCGATGGTAGCTATCTCTGAGAAGAGATGTGCGGCTACATGCCTCTGAACTGTTCCGAACTGTATTACAATGAGGCTCGAAGGCCTATTTATTGTTGAGAAACAATGGAAAACCCTTCACATCCCGAAACCTAACCCTAGAAGATGAAACGCCAAATTGTGGGCCCCGTTTGGGTAAATTGGTACATCAATTTCCCGGGGTCGTAACTTTGGCATACGATCTCCGTTTGACGCGTACAATAGCTCGTTAGAAAGATCTATCCGAGCACTACCACTTTGGGAAGGGCAACATCGGTCCATGGACCCATGTTGCCCCCAGATTCCCAAAAAAACGTCGTTTAGGGCCTCAAAACGGCTCCGGAAGTTCAGGACCCGAAAAACTGCTAAAAATAGTAAGTTGTGCTACAATTAAGGAAACTGAAAAGACTGAAAGAGACAGTTGTGGGGGTCCAAATGGGTTAGTGGGTGGCCACCAACATCCACCTGGATCATTCCTCCCCCCTTAGGAAGCAATGGTCCCCATTGCGTTGAGTTCCTCCATCTGCTGAACTTGTCCTGCAATCTCTGATGTGTCCAGTGATGGTGGGAAGCATGGTCGACGATGGTCCACATTGAACATTTGGTGCAGGCGAAGGAATGGAGGAATGTTGTGCTCCAAAGCATTGTCCCCCATAGCCTTGGTATTGCTGTAAGGACCATGTCGGTGTGGTCTGAGCTTCTGATGGGTTCTGGTAAGGCGTTCTTTCTGTCGATGCAACCAGACTTTGTTGCCCACCTGAAACTTATGTGGTACCCCTGTGGGTGAGGAGAAGTTGTTCCTGTGTTCTGTAATGACCGTATCCTTTTGCTGCTGCTGCTGCATGGAGGAACCCTTTGCAGGGGTCATGGGTGTAGCAACGATCTTCCCCTTATTTTGGGAGTGAACCAGACAAATGAATTTCCTGGTCTGTGATATGAGCTTGCTGCCTTTCTTGGTAGTGATCAAGGATGTGGCAGTAGGTGGGGCTACCTCTGGTATCCTGTATAATGAATTATTCAAAGAAATAATGACAGCACGAGGCCTTGACTCATACACAGCATGTCGCCTCCATAAGTATGGCTGGCCTAATAATACATCACAAACATCCAGAGGTGTAACATCACACAATACCTCGTCTGTGAAGGGTTTGATGCTGTAGGGAAGGCGGCACTGCTGGCGAACTTTGAGATCTCGTCCTTCATGAAGCCACCCGATACTGTACGGCTGTGGGTGTGGTGTAGTCGGTAAGCCCAACCGCTTCACGACCTCTGCTGAAACCAAGTTCTTTTGGCTACCACTGTCGACAATGAATCGTAGCGGTGAACCCTTCACCCACATCTGTGAGTGGAAAAGACGCTCCCCCTCCTCTGGATCTTCGGGCTCATTTTTCTTGATCTTGGCGGTGGCAACAGTGGCACTGGGATCCGCATCAATGATCTGCTTCCCTTTACCATTCCCCTTGTCAGGTTCTGGCTCAGGGTCGGAACATGCATCTGATTCGGAAGCCTTCAACTCGGCCACCAGCGACTGCTTGGTCCGACACTCACTTGTGTTATGAGTGGGACTCTTGTGGAACTCACACCACTTTCCTGTGTCCTTCTTCGGCTTCGTGGTGTTGTTCTTTTCTTGCGGCTTTGACGGGTTGTCTTGGGTCACCCCGCCTTGGCTTTGTCCTTTGGGCTTCGGATTTGCAGATCCAAAGTCTCGCTTCTTCTGTTTGAACTTTTGCTCGATTTTGACAGCGTATCGGTATGCTGTGCCGAGTGAGGGGATGTTCAAGAACACCATCTCTTCCTGGATGTATCTGTGTAGGCAGCCGCGGTATTTGAGTACCAGATGCAGCTCAGAATCTTTGATACCCAACTGGGTGCGAAGGGTATGAAAAATGTTTGTGAACTCTGGCACATCTTGGTCTCGTCCCTGCCGCAGTGTGGTCCATTTGATGTATTTGTCCTCATAGCTTCCGACAGGGTAGTACTGCTCCTTGATGGCATCCCGAAAGTCATTCCAAGTGGGTGCGGCTGAAAATAGTGAGCCTGTACTTTCATCCTTCTGCTCGCAGTAGGTTTCCCACCAGTCCTTGACGTGGGGGGCTGCTTTGAGAAGAGCGAAAACAATCTTTTCCCGACTTGAAAATTCGTGAACAGAAAAATACCCATCTAACAGATTTAACCATTTATCTACGGCATCTGCGTCTATTTTACCCTCGAAGATGGGGATTTCAAAATTAACTTGTACCTTGAAGGGTGTGGCATTTCCAGAGTCGCTGTTGGAAGCCGATGCGTCGCCTCTGGGTAGCCGCTGAAGGATCTGCGCAAAGCTATCCATCATCGCGTTCCTTTGCCGCTCGAGCGCTTCTTCGAGCAAGATTTTGATAGGATCTCCTGCCCCCTCGTCTTTCTTCTCATCCGCCATGGGAGGCCGTCGGGATTTTCGACGCTGGTCTTGTAAAGGTTCGACCAGTTCAAGCCCTAACTCCTTATATCCCGACCTCGTTGGGGACATGCAAAGAAAAACAGAGAAAAAGCAGACCGCTCTGATACCACTGATCCGGATTTAAACAGGAACGCAATAGATTACAGAGATAACCATAAATATAGAGATGCAATAACCATAAACACATAGATGCAGCGGAAATAATGATTCATTTCATTAATGGAAAATACTGAATACAACCAGAAATGGAAATAAACCAGCTAGGGCGATGGTAGCTATCTCTGAGAAGAGATGTGCGGCTACATGCCTCTGAACTGTTCCGAACTGTATTACAATGAGGCTCGAAGGCCTATTTATTGTTGAGAAACAATGGAAAACCCTTCACATCCCGAAACCTAACCCTAGAAGATGAAACGCCAAATTGTGGGCCCCGTTTGGGTAAATTGGTACATCAATTTCCCGGGGTCGTAACTTTGGCATACGATCTCCGTTTGACGCGTACAATAGCTCGTTAGAAAGATCTATCCGAGCACTATCACTTTGGGAAGGGCAACATCGGTCCATGGACCCATGTTGCCCCCAGATTCCCAAAAAAACGTCGTTTAGGGCCTCAAAACGGCTCCGGAAGTTCAGGACCCGAAAAACTGCTAAAAATAGTAAGTTGTGCTACAATTAAGGAAACTGAAAAGACTGAAAGAGACAGTTGTGGGGGTCCAAATGGGTTAGTGGGTGGCCACCAACATCCACCTGGATCAGTATGCTGCAATATCTTCTTCATCTTCCATTTTTAGACTTTCAAACTGCCTTCTATGAGTTTGAAGCTTTGCTTTCTTGACTTTTGAGTCCCCATCGTATAAGCCAATTAGCTTATCCCACATTTCTTTGGCAGAGTTGCAGTTCATGACTTCTGTAAACTCGGAATCAGTGATTCAACTAGTGATGGAGTTCAAGGCTTTTGCATTTGCAATGTAGGCTTTCCTCTCGTCTTGATCTGTGGGAAGAATGGAAGGAATTGGGTACTCATTTAGAACCGAATGCCAGACTTTAGGGCCAAGGGACATTAAGTAGTAGGTCATTCTCTTTTTCTAGAAACCAAAATTAGTGCCATCGAACAGAGGAGGTCTTCCTGATGCTTCGTGATTTCTCATCATGGCTATGAATCCTTCTTCAAGCTGTTAGGCTAATATGAAGAAGCCGACTTTGATACCAATTGTTGGAAATACTGAGAGGGGGGGTGAATCAGTGTTTCTTTTTAATTGTTCTTTTTATCACCAAAACATTTATCTATAAGGAACACAAAAATAGATAGCTGATATAAATGATTTTATTAATATAATCAGTGCAGTGAAATAAATACAATATATAGGTGGTTGCATTGAGTTGCCAAGCACCAAATTGGACCTTTGTGAGGCTTCAACCTCCAGAGCACCAACTCTGTTCTGCCAAGACAACAGTCCTGGACCTAGAAGCACCAACTCCCAAGGACTCCAATCCTTTTAATTCTGAGGCTCCAACCTCGCGGGCTCCAACCCTTTACTATAACCTGTTAGAGTATGTTTTGCTGCTGTTCTCAGCTCCCAAGCTTGCTGAGCTTATGCTTCACTACTGTTCTTCTGCTTCTCCCGCCTCTACCTCAACTATAGCTTCCTCTCGCTCTGATTATACATACACACTTCCTTGTTTTTTCCTGTTTTTGTATTCCTGATGCCTCTGACTGTTCATTTCCGCTTTCCACTGGCTCTTCGGCTTCTTCAACACTCGCTTCAGCTTCCTCTACGCTGGCTTGTCCTTTGGCTTCCCTCTTCTTCATTGCTTTGGCTTTTCGGTTTTCTCTGCGCTGGCTTACCCTTCGGCTTCTTGGCTTTTCGGTCGCTGTAGCTTCCTCTGTCTCTTCGTGCTCACCAACACTCCTGGGACACGTTGATTCAACGGCGAGGACCAAAATACACAGAGAACGCTGCCATGTCACCACCGCCATCGCAATCGGCATCAGTCAGGTCTTCTGAACTATCGAGAGCATTTCTTATGCATTTTGGCCTTCAAAAACCCCGCGCAATACAGATATTCTTATACCACAAGTGGTATTTCGGAAGGGGCATAAGCGGGAACTGGTATTCAGGGGATGGCTTCCAATTCCACTCGGCAAGTGACACGTAGCAGCGGGAAGGAAGAGGATACCGCTTTTCAGGCGGTATTCCTCGAGCTACATGTCCACCTGAAATATATGTAGATTGTTGGATCCACGAAGGGATGATCAATGGTGGAGGGTCGGATGCACCAGGAATGCGGACCTGCCTTTTTATGGTCGTGAATGTAATACACAGGAATATATGAAAAAAACGACCGAAACGCTAAAGGGTGGCCTTCAAATTTATTACGCCCGCATTTATAACTTTATTGGGTCCACTACATATATCGCAATCGGCAGTCGCAGGTTCCCAATGGCCGATGGCTGATTCACCTGCGGATGCGATATTATATTAAGCCAACTTGTAATGTTGCATCGGGTTTGCAACATGTATTGCAATCAGCGCTTTCAGGGGTGACACCCCTTTGTATTATTGCGATGGGCGGATGCGATATATCATTAAACCATTTCATAATGTTGCAGCGGGTCCGCACATATCGCAGTTATACGATATTTATATATATATATATTGCAAATTTGCATGTTTTAATGCGCCAAGGCTTAAAGCCCAAAAATTTGAAATACACTAAAAACATGCTTCGGAACACTTTTGGCGGACTTCACTGTTTATGCACCCGAACTTATATGTTCTGTCGGGTCCGCACATATATGTCGCTGTCGGGGGTTTGGGGTGATGGCACATAACCGAACTGTCGATTATCATATCGCCGATATATATACTTCTCCGCTGCGATAGTGTATTCCACTATAACTAAGTCTTTTGCCTCTGATAGTGTATTTGCAATATAACTAAGTCTTCCGCCTCCGATAGTGTATTTGCAATATAACTAAGTCTTCCGCCTCCGATAGTGTATTTGCATGCATATACACTATTGCTCTCGATAGTTCTCGATAGTGTATTCTTTGGCATTCTTTGCCATACTTTGCTCCGATAGCTCCCGATAGCTCTGTTTGCTTCCTCCGATGGCTCCAATAGCTCTATTTGCTTCCTCCATTGGCTTTGTTTACTTCCTTTGGCTCCTCGAATATTGCCATATTGACATCAATGACAATCTATGTCAACATCAAAAACTTCTCTCGAACGACATGCAGTTCACAACATTCAATGCTATTTGTACTGTACCTTCTGTTGTCTTTTAAACATTGATTTCCATGCCCAGCTTTGCTCGGAAATCATTCCTTCAGCTTGCTGCAACAAATTTCTCCTTCAGAACTTTTCCCCAGCTCTCAGCCTCCTTTCTCCAATCTGCTCATGAAGAATGAATGCGGTCTCTCTTTTCTTTTCCCCCTTTTGTTTCCCTAAATGACTTTTGGGCAACTTTAAGATCTAATGGCTTAGATTCATTTAGATCAAGGGATGAGAATAAATGTGCATTTAATTCTCACTTTCTATTTTTTTAACTCACCCATTAAATAAAGTACCCACATTGTACTCTATGTCTAAAGTCATTTTTCACTTTATAATTTAACATTGACTTTACCACTTATAAAGTCAGTTTCACTTTATAAAGTCACACTTAGGAAAATAATTATTTTGGACACTTTTCCCTAGGTAGAGACTAACCCATGGGAAACCACTTGTCCAAGGTATATTAAAAATCAACACAAGCCAAGAAACAAATAGAGGCAACATATGGGGATAAAAGACAAAAGTACATTCTTCTATGGAGAATAATTGATGAAATATGGAACAAACAACTCCATAGACCTTTACATGTAGCTAGCTATTACTTAAATTCAAGGTATGTAATTTTGGATTTCAATGCTCATTGCTTATAAGTTATAAGTTATAAGTTTTAAGTTTTGTTGACTTGATGAATATGTTTTTGTTTTCTGAATTTTGAAGGTACCATTACACTACAAATTTTGAGGCTGATGGGGAGGTATTAGGGGGATTGTATAAATGCATTGAGTGCATGGTCCCAAATTCCAAGACTCAAGATCAGATTCATAACAAGCTCTTGAATTTCAGTGAGAGTATCGGTACCTTTGGAATTTCTATGGTTGTAAGAAATAGAGCAAAGAGTCCCCCAGGTAAGAACTGTCAAAATTTGCAAATTCTTATATTACTCATTTCAATTTGCAATTGTTGAGTCCAAGTTTCAAGTTTCAAATTCATTTGCTAATACTTTTTTTTCCTTCCACCTTTTTTGCAGCTTATTGGTGGCAACAATTTGGTGGTAAATGCCCTCAATTGCAAAAATTTGCAATTCGAATATTGAGCCAGACATGTAGTGCTTCAGGGTGTGAATGGAAAGGGGGTAATATATGTGGATGAGGGAGTGGGACCATGCAACCAAAATGAAGGTTTCCCATGAAGTACCATCCCTAAAGCAAAGGGTCAGTGAAAGAGATCCCACGAGGCTAGAATCCAAGGTCAACAACTAAAAGGGATCTAAGGGACAAGAGTACAAACCTAACCCATTCTTTTTGCCAAATCCCCCCATTAATCCATGCCCAGAAGTGTCCATGATAAGCAAACTACAATACTTAATTACCAAATGACAAGGCATACTTTTAGGTTCGGGAGGCCCACCTTCAAACATACGATCATGGTAGATGGGTGAGGGACCACATTGGATGGCTCAGGTGGCGAAGAAGTGGCACAATGAGCTAGTTGGTGGCTGTAAAGGGCTATTGGATGTCGATCAAGGACCATCTTGGAGAATTTTTTTCTCCTAGGGATATCATCCACAAAATGATAGTTAACATGTGGCTCCAACTGGGATGTGAGCTCTCAAAGAAGTGGATGAGGCTACTCGATTGGGCGGTCACGAGAACTCCAACAATCTCTTGGTTATCGTAGACCTGTTACCTACACATATCAACGACTAAACCCATAGGGCAACATGTTTTTCACAGTGTCTTATGATCACCCATGGTTAGTGTCAGGCCGTAAAATCAACAGAAAAATAAAATATGCAAATCTTAATTTAAATGCAACTAATCTACTATGAGAAATATCATATGATGTTAGTTCTAATGCAAAATTAGTGTGTAATGCATCATACTCTACATGCATATAGTAAGAGCAATACTAAGTGTAATCATAAAGCCAGTGCAACCAACATATCATCATGTCACTATACATATGCCTGCCAGTATGATTACTCGTGAAACAAAACCCAAAGCGAATGTGGACACAATCACATGGAGGGTGAAGTGGGTGGGAGGTGGGAAAACATGATCTCCATTTGATGTAAAAGGAAGCTCTAAGAGAAGGAGAATAGGTCGATCTAGAAGTGCAGGGCTTTCCCTCTAAGTACGCAATGATGGAATGAAAGATCACTCTCCAGAACTCCCTATCACAATCATTGCTTATAATATTATGCTTTGTAGATGCCACAAGGTCGTGATGAGAGGGGAACGAAGGGTGAGGGATAGGAGGAGTGCAACAAATAGGTCGCCCATGGTGATGGTCACATTGGGGAAGGGAGGTCGCAGAGTGATTATAATCTTGAGGATGATTCAAAGGAGATAAAGTATATTCAATGAAGGGTTCTTCCTTGACGGCATATTCAAAAGGGGAAAAGGGTCATGGTCACTCGAGGTCATACCAAAAAGGACGAGGGACTAACTTGAGGAAGACGCAAGATGATGAATAAGAGGTGAAGTGCCATATTCAATGGGTTTTGCTTCCCCAAAATCATAATCTAAAGGCTCAAGTGATTTGAATATATAATTATAACGTGGGTAGGTAGGAGCCTCATTTCTTTCCTCATTATAAGCATCAAAGATTGGGTTTTCATTAAAAGGAGAATCAATTACTTCCAACTGTCCCTCTTCATGCAAGGGAAAATAATAATTCTCCTTCCCAAGGGTATCGATGGATATGTCATCGCAAGTAATGCTCGAGATAAAGGGAAAATTAATCTTAGCCTCATCTTCTTTGTCAGTATCATAAATGGGAGCATAATCAAATTGAGGCCCAACAATTTCCCATTTCTCCTTTCAATGCAGAAATAATCTTCAATGTCATCTTCCAAGGGGCTAATGGGATCAACTTTCTCAAGGTTCTCAAAAGAGGAGTCATCGAGAGTAATATCCTTGAGAAAGGTAAGGTTGGTCTCAATTTCACTTTCCATAAACTCATCCTTCCCAGCGCCTGTGTTTTCTTGTTTATTATGTGGACCTAATGAGGACTCATCTTCTCGCTCATCACTAAAATCCTCAAGGTTATCTCCAACTTCTTCATCTTGACTAATGAGACCTTCCCTTCAGAGGTCTTCCTCTAGGCTTTCACAAGCAACTTCATTAGATTGGCATTTGGGTCCCTTATACTCTATGAATTTGTGGAGCAACTTGATGAACGATGAAATTCTTTCAGGCTCACTCGAGTTGGGCCAACCTTGGTGCTTGTATTCAATAGAAGCAATAAATAACTTCGTGAGGCTGTCTAGATGGACCACATTAACTTTGGAAGCATGCTTCATAATTTTTGCTATGTGGTCCATTGTTGTGGATGGATCACCCTTGAATTGTGATATATTTTGCAGAAACTTCCAATCCATGCCATTTGGGTATCCTGGAACCCATGTGATATCCAAAGCAGGAAACCACTCAACTTTTTAGAATCCATTGATCTTTATATATTGATATCATGGGAGTTGCCAGGGTGAACAAAAAGTGCCTTAACAAATGCTTGCTTCACTCTACAAGCATTGACTTTGAAGTTCAATGAAGAACTAGGGCTTCGTTCTTCCAATGGAGTCGCCAATAATGATATGTCAATATGTCATATAGGGAACAAAAAACACGTCTAGTGTCCCTGACAACAACGCCAAAATGTTACCGCTCAAACTAGCAAGGGACATAAAAGGGGCTTCTAAAGGGATAACTGCTAGGTCAAGGGCAACGATGGAGACTTAGCCCACTGTCACCTTAGCTAAGACTCCTTACTCTTTATGGACTTTCATCGATGCAAGGAGACCCGATATATAGAAAGTTAATTGTGAAGGATGAATCAACAAATGGATGTGAAGTGACCTTAATGACCCTCTTCCTAGAAGGAGGTTAAGAATGGAGCTTGCTTGATCTTCAATCCAGGTACAAAGATTTCTAGGAGGAGGAGCTGAAGACTTAAGGGCTAGGTTTAAGGAATATGCCTTGTAAAAGAGTTTCCCCATCCTTAAAATCCTATTGAACTTGACTTCTCAAGTGGTTTTTTTGAAGAATTAACTTTTCAAAGGTATGGGACCACACGGGACCAAGTGGACGTGACCTAGGTTAAGGGGAGGGAGTTTAGCAACCAATGATGATCTTAACCCAAACAAGGAAGGGGAAAGAATCAAAACAAGAGTTTTCACTTAGAGGTGTCAAATTGATCCTATGAGGTACTTAGCCTCGGGAACACTAGGGCAAAGTTTGATCTCAGAGCTAGGGCTTGGGATATCTCACATTCCCACTGTCGAAATTTCTTCAAATTTGGAGGAGATCTTGAGGACACACTAGCGCAATAGAGGCTAGGAGATCAAACTTTTTCTATGGCTACTTTGTCAAGAAAGTGATGCCCTAGGTGGCTCAATGTGGCTAGACCTAGAAAAGAGGGGAAAAGAGTGAAGAAAAAAGTTTTAAGGTGTTCACCTTATGATGGATCAATGCCTAATTCCTTTTGGGGATATGGAGTCAGAAAGAATTATGAAGAAGGATCTCATTTCTAGCTCAAGGAGGCTTTAAGGGCAACTTTGTCCAATGTTAGGGCAGAAAAGGAAAGTGACCTTAAATCATTTATACTTCGCTTGCAAATGAAGATGGCTTATCAAGATAAATTAGATCTCTAGGACAATTTGTTCAAAAGACATGGCCCATACATAAAGATATGCTATATAGAAACATAATTCCACAATGAAGCAGTAAATGCATGCAACAATTAGCCCTAAAATAGCGAAAATCTCAATGATCAAAGTATGTGACAAAGTAAAAGGAAATAGCATCAATATCGTACTTACATGTAAGAGAATATGTCCAAGCATCAATACATTTGCCAATGAAGAAGCTCCAAGATAAGAAAGTCCAATCCAAATATCGAAATTCATCCATGCTCCAATTCATCCTCCAAGAAAGAAATGCGAAATTCTCAATAGAGAGAATGATCCAATCCAAGTGATGATACAAAATGAATTAATGTCTCTCCTATTTATAAACTCATTAAGATTTCGAATTACCTAATTTGAGCTTACATTAGCCCATCAACTAAAATATTGTGCAAATAACTATCTTTTGGTGACAAGTCCACCAAACTAGCTCATAAACAAAATAAAAGTCTCCCAAGAGGTTGAATAATCAATAATGAATGTCGTTGGGCTCTTTCAAAGGCCTGATGAAGTCAATAAGTGCTAAAATGATGAATTGGACTTTAAAAAGAAATGGATAAGGGGTTGGCCCCTTGTTCTCCACATAATAAACCTGTGGTGCTCCTAATGGCTGAGGGCACACAAGTGACCTCATGGGTCTCCAAGTATGTCGAAGATGCCTGTAGACCATCTGTAAGGGCTCAAATGACGGTGTTCGTGATGCCACATCAACATGCAAGTCCTGGGTCATCTGCCAAGTGCATGGTACAACTATGGAGCTGGATGGGCAAAGGTGAACCAGGTGCATCGTTGTCGTCCAATAGGTGAATCTTGAACAATCTCTAAACATCTCTGGGGATCCTGTCGAAGGAAATATAACTAGGCTAGGTCTTCATAAATGTAATTTTGATATTTGTACTTATTCAAGAAAAGAAATTATTTTTGTATTATTTGTCAATGAGTTTCTTGCTCATTGAAAATAGGTCAAGCACATTTTGAAGTGCTTCTAGAGAGTCAAAGTCAAAATGTAATTATGATAAGACCCTTTGAGGGCATGTTACATCATGTAAGTCATCATACAAGGTCATGGGAACACCTCCAAGCATGGTCAAATCCTCTCCTAGCAGCAACGAAGTCTACAAGCAGCAAAATGATAAATAAAAGATGAAAATAATGTAACTGTCAAGTCGGCCTAAAGGAGGAGGGACAAACCTCTATTTATAGAGGCTGTCCACTCCTCATTTGGACACACAACTCTCTTTGAAATCCGCAAGCAAGAAGAGGACTAGAAGGACGCAAGAAACCCGAGACAAAAAGGTTGCAAGAACAACAAGACAAGGAGACAAAACAACGAAGGTGAAAACACTGTTATTAGGGCATCAACAGCCACTCATACAAGGAAGAAAGGGATCTATCTGCGGTCAAGTACAATAGGAAATCATATCTCTATTTTGGGTTAATATCCAAGGCCTATTAGGCCTCCCCATCCAGCAAAGGAGGAGGAAAAAGGAAGCAAAGAAAGGAGCACTGTTCTAGGGTTTCTGTCCACACATGTGAAGACTTCAGCAAGGTAAACTTTTGCGGATTCAACAATAGTCAAGGGCAACAACATAAGAAGCCTCATTCAGATGTGCATTGAGGTCTACAAGGTATCCAAAGAAGAGTGAAGTAGGTTCTCTTTATAGCGAATTAGAGAAGCCCTAATATACTAGGGTTTCCTAACTGAGATAAGCAACAGAAAAGGACGAAGTACTAAGGAGCAGAAGCGCTGGAAGACAAAGGTCCATGTGCCAGAAGTGACAATGCAGAAAGAGGAAGGATTTGACTTATGCTTGGAGGATATCCTAGTCAAGGGTCTAGGGTTTGGCAGTTGTTCAAATAAGAAGCTTCAATAAGAGAAATCTTACAAAGGGTTTTCCTCTCAAGAGTGGAGAGGGTTTGTCCCTGGCAGAGAGCCAAATTCTGTGTTCTTGTTATTTTGTTTTGGTAGTAGTTTGATGAAGCACACACATATGCACTAATAATAAGAAGAAGAAGAATAAGCTAACTAGAAAAGTAAAAAGACTTCACAAATTGTTATCAAGTCCAAGGAGAATCATCACAACACTACTTTGCCCTAGATTCTCTAACATGGTATCAAGGCTAAGGTGACACATCAAGGAAAGGGCAACTCAAGGACAGTCATCAAGGAGAAACATTTACAAAGTTGAAGCATCAAGCCTAGAAGTCTCAATCACTTCAAGGACAAGAAGGGTCTACAATCCATCATTCACCAAGGAGGTCTACAAACCTAGAAGAAGAGCCTTACATAAAGGCACCTACAAAGAATAGAAGATTGGAGCAGGACCTACATCAAGCTACCAGTCATCAAGCAAATCTCATCATCAAGCAAGTCCACTTGAAGAAGGCAACTTGAACAACATCAAGATCCAGGGAAGACAAGCCACCAAGCCTTCAAGGAGGAAGCAATTCCATCACATCTCAAAATCTCTCAAGTAAGTACATGTCCCCTTCTAAATATACATCAATGTCTTTTTGCAAGGAAAGCAATAAAGTGGTAGGTACCAATAACTTTCTTGCATGGAAGAAGAGGACTGATCTACTACTCAAGGAGAATGAACCCCTAGAACATGTCAAAGAGAATATCACTATCCCTACTAAGGTGCAGACTCAAGCCTTAGCCAAGTACAATAAGGATGAGACAAGAGCTCAAAGGATTTTGATAGAATCAATCAAAGACTCTCTCATTCCCTTTGTCTCCAAGTTTGAGACATCGAAAGAAATTTATGATAAACTAATAGAGCTATTCTCGGTATCCACCACTGGAGAAGTAATATCTCTGAGGAATGAATTATACAAGATGAAGATAACAGAGGAAGGAATAGCTCCCTATTTCATGAAAATCTCTGAAATGAGAGATCAACTTCAAGAGCTTGGGGAAGTCATGTCTGATAGAGAGATGACAATTGTAGTACTCAATGCTCTACCTGATGAGTGGGGAAACTTCACATCTAGCATATATGCCAAGAAGGAAGCAACCACTCTCAGTTAAATGTGGTCTCTATGTAGAACAGATGAAACCAGACGTAAGGCAAGAGAAGATGTGGGATCAAAGGAGCAAGCATTTGCTACCATGGCCAAAAGAAAGGGAAAATTTGTCAAGTTTGGTCCACGAAGAAGAAACAACAAAGACATGTCCAAGATCCAATGTTTTGGATGCCAAGAATATGGACACTACAAAAGAAATTGCCCTAAGCTTAAGAAGGACAACAACAACAAAAGGAAGAGGGAAGAGGCTCACTTGACTCGAGGTGAAAGAAGAAGGAAATAAGCAAAAGAAGGAAGATCCTTCGGATCTCTACTATGACTAGGTCAAACTCTTTATTTCTAGACTCCTTTCAAACTTTTGAGTAGGATAGGATCATGTAGGAATAAATTGAAATTGCATGACTAGAAACATCCTCTAGAATCTAGCAGCATGATGTACATAGAGTTCTAGACACTCATGTAGATGTAGCATTTATGAGAAGAATAAAAATGCATAAGTAGAAATATCTTCTAGAATATAGGAGCATGGAAAATATAGCTCAATATATTCATGTAGAAGGAGCATACCCAGTATAGGACCTCATACATGATGAAAGAAAACTTGATCATAATAAGAATCTTAGAAGACCTAAATCATCAAAGAAAGGAAACATTTGTGATGTAAGGATCTTTAAGATCCTATGATGGAATCTTCAAAAGAAGGTTCATGAACGAAGGCATATGTCTCATTGGGAATCCCATTCATGGGTTTAAAGAAAAGGATGATATGCAGGCAAGCTAAGATGAAGCAAGAAGGGCCACACCAAAGGATGATCAAGGAAGATCAAGATGAGGTATGTATGCATCAAAGTTTAACTCATGTTTTCAGTTGTATATTATTAAGTCATGGGTATAGTTCTATAACATGATCAAGCATGAAAGAATCTCTTTCACAAAGAACATGCTCAAAGGCGTGTAGCACAATGCAATGAAGGCCAACAAAAGAACATGCTCACATAAGGAGCATAAGATTGCTGACAAGTCCAGAAAGCAAGCAATGAAGGAATGCTTCCACAAGAAGCATTAGATGGGTGACCTATCTATCTGAGAAGAAGCAAATGAAGAAAGAGATAAAGCATGTGAAGAACACCATGATCACCAAGAATCACTATCTGACAAAATGCCTTGAAAGATATCTCCCGAAAGAAGGCAGGACAAATCTAATAAAGGAAGAAAGGACCCTTTACCCCTATGAAGGCTTTGGAAATATAAAAGGTGCAGATAACTGATTCTACTCTATGAAGATGTCGTGATGAAGAAGCCATCCAACAAAAGGAAAAGCAATGTTGAAGCAATATCAGGATGAAGTCATGATGGGCTACTAGGTCAAAGCATATAACCTAGCAAGTACGATGGAGCATCCATGAGGAGAGCATTCCGAAGCATGGACAAGATGACAAAGGAGTAGCCAAGATGACAAGAAGAACCTGATAGTCACTTTCCACAAAGCAATGACATGACAAACCAAGAAGGAAAGTGATTGATGGATGGTGCCCTACCGAGAAGAAGTTCGATCGAAGACTTCATGACATCAAGAAAGGAAGGAGATCAAGCAGTTGAAGGACCCACAAAGAAGAAGCTGCTGATGAAGGAAAGAGTCCCTAGTTAAGAGGGAGCTCTGACAAGTCCCTGATCAAGAGGGAGTTTTAGATCACCCCTGATTACAAAGGAGTGACAATTGTGTTTTCCATTTCATGGGTCATGCACTAGACCAGGACTAACAACCGTAAGTCTAGATGAAGGCCATGAATGGAAATGTAGACACAAGATAGACACAACGTTCGTGTCTTCACTTGGGAAGAAAGAATGGGAGGATTAGGTAATCCTCTGGCATTCGATACTCTTTGAGGATGTGTAGGGCATCCAAGACAAGAGTAGGCAAGAGGACTGATATTCTTTGAGGGCTGGGAATCGAAGATAAGAATAGTCCTAGAAGGTCATACTCGAGAACACCTGGGTGGGTATGTGCCTTGAGAGACAATGATGAAGGTGTATATGAATCACTGGTCTCGCCAACATTATAGCTCATGGTCTCGTAAAGAGATGGAGCTGTTAGTCAAGGCCTTGCACTTTGACAATGCTGATGAATATGATGCTATAACAGATGGATTGCTAATCCGGTTTCTCTTATGTGAATTCTTCAAGATTGAAAATTGCCAAACACCTTGTAATGTTGTATGAATACCTCCCTAGTTAAGAGGGAGTGTTGAAGGAAATGTAACTAGGCTAGGTCTTCATAAATGTAATTTTGATATTTGTACTTACTTAAGAAAAGAGATTATTTTTGTATTATTTGTCAATGAGTTTTTTGCTCATTGAAAATAGGTCAAACACATTTTGAAGTGCTTCTAGAGAGTCAAATTCAAAATGTAATTGTGATAAGACTCTTTGAGGGCATGTTACATCATGTAAGTCATCATACAAGGTCATGGAAACACCTCCAAGCATGGTCAAATCCTCTCCTAGCAGCAACGAAGTCTACAAGCAGCAAAATGATAAATAAAAGTTGAAAATAATGTAACTGTGAAGTCGGCCTAAAGGAGGAGGGGCACACCTCTATTTATAGAGGCTGCCCACTCCTCATTTGGACACACAACTCTCTCTGAAATCCACGAGCAAGAAGAGGACTAGAAGGACGCAAGAAAGTTGAGACAAAAAGGTTGCAAGAACAACAAGACAAGGAGACAAAACAACGAAGGTGAAAAGACTGTTATTGGGGCATCAAAAACCACTCATGCGAGGAAGAAAGGGATTTGTCTGTGGTCGAGTACAACAGGAAATCATATCTCTGTGTTGGGCTAATATCCAAGGTCTATTAGGCCTCGCATCCAGCAAAGAAGGAAGAAAAAGAAAGCAAAGAAAGGAGGATTGTTCATGGGTTTCTATCCACACATGTGAAGACTTTTGCGGATTCAACAGCAGTCAAGGGCAACAGCATAAGCAACCTCATTCAGATGTGCATTGAGGTCTACAAGGTATCTAAAGAAGAGTGAAGTAGGTTCTCTTTATAGCGAAGTAGAGAAGCCCTAATATACTAGGGTTTCCTAACTGAGACAAGCAACAAAAAAGGACGAAGTACTAAGGAGCAGAAGTGCCGGAAGACAAAGGTCCATGTGCCAGAAGTGACAGTGCAGAAAGAGGAAGGATTTGACTTATGCTTGGAGGATATCCTAGTCAAGGGTCTAGGGTTTGGCAGTTGTTCAAATAAGAAGCTTCAATAAGAGAAATAGTACAAAGGGTTTTCCTCTCAAGAGTGGAGAGGGTTTGTCCATGATAGAGAGCCAAATTCTGTTTTCTTGTTATTTTGTTTTGGTAGCAGTTTGATGAAGCACACACATATGCACTAATAATAAGAAGAAGAAGAATAAGCTAACTAGAAAAGTAAAAGGACTTCACAAATTGTTATCAAGTCCAAGGAGAATCATCACAACACTACTTTGCCCTAGATTCTCTAACAGATCCATGGAGTGTTGTTTATTGCTGTGGAGGCCCATGGCTCTCATGTGCCAATGTAGCCCTCTGGAGGGTTAGGACCCTATATAAGGAGACCAAACCCAAGATGGAGACCATCTGTAATTTTTCTCAAGATCCAATGCATCCCCTAACTTTCCAGTACAACAAGTCATTAAGGAAATCAAGTAAAAGAGCTTACAAATCATGGAAAATAGGTGGGGACTTCATAATGGCATGCCCTTCCATAATGGGCTTTGGCATGTGCTAATGTCTCCAAGCTCTAAATGAGGTTAACCAAGTATCCCATTAAGTGGTTTCTGCTTCTAAAGGGGATAATATGTCGAAGGTACATCTTTTAAAAGGTGGTGGCATGTGGTGAAGAGATGAATGGAGTAGGGAATGAAAAGGGGCAACCTTGGGCCACATGATGGGGTACAAGGGTAGCTAGAAAAAGGGAAGCCCACACTTGGGTATATAATGTATAGGAGGGAGAAATCGTGGTACATGAGGTTCCCCGTCCTTGATTTTTCCACCTTTCTTTATATGCCTTTTGCCTTTTATGATTTTTCTTTAATTAACAACTCGGGGCTTAAGGGGTGAGAGCATGATGTGTGAGATACAACATTGGATACCCCTTTTAAGGTAGGGCAGTTCATTTCCCACCAGAGGTTGGGATAATCATGGGTCCCTTAATGATAAAGGAGGCTCATCTAGGGCTTGTAGGAACTAGGGTGATGACCATGATGATGGGGTAGAGCTCATGTATTGGCTTTTGCCTACGTACTAAACGTGTTTGTCCCAACCATCTTTTGCATTTTGGGGTACATTTTCTTGTTGAATGTGGCAAATTATGCTTTTTCTTTTCCTTTTAGCTGCATCAACCTTCTGGGCATTATTCCAGGCCTGAACCAAGGTGTGGGCAAGGGGAAGGGGAAAGCTAACCCTATGTGGAACCAGTGGAGGAATGTGGACCCAGGTGGGAGAAATGATGAATGGGGTTACAATGAATGGTAAGGGGGTAATATATGTGGATGAGGGAGTGGGACCATGCAACCAAAATCAGGGTTTCACATGAAGTACCATCCCTAAAGCCAAGGGGTCAGTAAAAGAGATCCCACAGGAGTATAATCCAAGATCAACATCCAGACCTAGCCCATTCTTTGCGCTAAATCCCCCCATTAATCCATTCCTAGAAGTGCCCATGATAAGAAAACTACAATACTCAATTACCAAATGACAAGGCATACCTTTAGGTTTGGGAGGCCCACCTTCAAACATACGATCATGGCAGATGGGTGAGGGACGACATGACTGGCTCAGGTGGCAGAGAAGTGGCACAACGAGCTAGTTGGTGGCTGCAAGGGGCCGCTGGATGCCAACTGAGGACCATGTTGGAGAATTTTTTTCTCCTAGGCATATCACCCATAAAATGGGTGGTAACATACCTCCTGATAAGGGACATTCTCCAAACCTAGGTCTAGGTATCCCCTCAGCCCTTCTTGGAGAGTTAATCACGTTGCTTCAAAAGAAAGTAAGTCAATTATCTGAGCCTCTCTTGTGAATAGGCTTAAGAATCACCTTTCATCCCATCATTGATCTATCTTCTCTAGTGATTCATCTCATATCAAGACTGCTCCCGTCGGTGAAAGTTCGTAAAGAGAAGGGAGTTTTAGTTGAGGTGACAGTGGGGTATTGTGATCCAGGTAGATATTGGTGGAAACTCGCCTCTTCCACCTAGACCTCTAGTCAATTTCATCTGTTTATTTGTTTATATGAACATTTACTATTTTTAGTAGTTTTTTGGGTCCTGAACTTCCAGAGAAGTTTTGACCCCCTACTCTTCATTTTTTTGAGGTCCGCAGTAGGCCTGTAGCCATAGGCAGGGGCCTGCTGCAAATCCTGTAGTACTCAGAGAGACCTTTCCAACAAGGTATCGTATGTGCCAAACGGAGATAATATGACCAAGTTACGATGTCGAGAAGTTGGCTGCCCAACTAACCCTAGCGGGGCCCACAAACTCTTGGTGTTCCATCTCTTGGGGTTAGGGTTTTGGTTGTTTAGGGTTTACCCTTGTTGTTCAATAATAAATAGGCCCTTGAGCCTCATTGTAACACAGTTCAGAGACATGTAACCGCCACATCTCTTCTCAGAGATAAGCTACTATCACCCGAGTTAGTTTATTTCCATTCTGTTTGTAAGCATATTTCAGTATTCTGATCTTAATGAAATAAAGTGTTATTTCTGCTGCATCTCTATATTTATGGTTATATCTATAATTTGTTGCGTTCCTGTTTAAGTTCGGATCATATTGATCCATTGTTGCCACTTGACCTAGTAGTTGCTCTATAGGATCCCCTCCTATGACCCCTACTTGTTTGAGCAGTAATAATACCAACTTTCACAAGCTTGTTTGAATCCGTATCTAAAACACTAAGGAACTACTTCCTCATTCCCGTCATATGGCAAGATACTCCACTATCTCCAAACTATGTATCACTATCCACAAATTGGGCACTTCTAATACTAGTGCCAGAAAGGCAAGCAACCACTAATGAGAACTCTTGAAATTTTGATGCAAACTCTTCAATTTCTGTTGATGCTGCAACCTTTGCTTTCCCTTTGTCTTTGTTTCTGTATGGACACTAGCTCGCATAATGTCCTAGCTTCTGACATGCAAATTACTTTACTTTGCTCATGTCCTTCTTCTTCCCATCATGAGAGGATCCTCCCTATCCTTTGTTTAGTTTGGCAGCCCCCTTACCGTTTCTTACATGACCTAAAAGAGCAACATTCCCCTCATCCCTTTCACCTTTTGCTTGGTTGCCATGTAGAGCCTCCTCACGTGTCTCCTCCTGGGTGAAGTTATCCCCCAACCTATCCTAGGTTGGGAATTTTTCTCGTGCCATGACTCCCTTATTGAAGATACTCCACCACTTTGTGAACTCGTTTAGAGTTGTCTTTACCAGTTCTGAGTTTGACAATGTCTCCTCTACTGCAACAAGCCCATCTAGTACTTGAGAAATTCGGGTGAGATAAGAAGGAACTGTCTCATCCTTGGACATTTTGGTGCCCATGAGTTTCTCTCTCAACACCATTTTCTGAATTTGGTTGTCACTTTGGTATAACTTGGTCAACACCTCCCACATTTCTTTCGCTGTTTTCTTCTCGGATATATGAGGAATAATGTGATCTTTCACTCTATCTAGGATAATCCTCCTGGCTTTCATGTCCTTATTGTGGGCGGCCAAAAGTGTTGCATCTGCAGGAGGAATCTTAGTTTGTGATACAAACTCCCAGATTTCATTCTCCTCTAACACCATTGCAATTCTCTCTTTCCAGATGCTGTAGTTAGAAAACCCATCCAATGATCTTCAAACTTGAGACCAGTAGCCATCTCCATCCAACTAATCAAACCATGCCAAAAACATATTTCCTTGATGAAGATACCTGCACTCCTCCTCACGCTGTCTATAGATGCTCAAACTATTATGCTTACCTTATGCGGCCGTTGACCACCCTTGCAACTTGGTCTAGCGATTATCTATTGCTCCACTCGGGCCTAACGTCCTATTTGCCACCCTAGCCGTCAACTTGTGTGTTGTCTTGCACCAAGCCCAAGCTGCACCGACTGTCTATGCTGATGACTCGAGGCCCCTTGTTGACCTATCGACCTATGCTCTGCCGCGTGTGAAGCATAAAAACTGATAGCTTGTAGACTTGAATGTAAAAATACACAAGAGGTATTTAATAATAATAATTTATTATATATAAAAATGTATAAGTGATGTCAAATGTTACAATGAGGACCCGCATATATACCTGAGCAGGTGTCCTTTCAAGAATAGACATGTCTTTTCATTTAACTTAATGACTATTTAACATAATCAATGTTTGACTATTAATATTTACATTTATTTTATTTATTTTCTTGTTATGAATTATATTCATAACATAGCCCCTTCCTTCAGAAGCTTTGTCCTCAAAACTTTAATGCTGTGGATTTTCTTCACTTAGTGTCTGTGGTCTTATAATCTGGCCATCCTCTCGTCTTATAGCTCATCAGTGATATTCCCTTGGATTTTTTTTTTTAATAACTCTATTTTTTTTTTTTTTGTTTTATAAATAACTCTCTCTCTCTCTCTCTCTCTCTATATATATATATATATATATTTTTTTTTTTTTAATAATATTTTTCTTAATTTTTTTTAAGAACTTTGATTTTTTTGTTTTTTGTTTTTTTTTAATAATAATAATAATATTAGTATAACAGTAAATTATACGTAATTATATGTTATGGATTAATGTTTTAATATCGCGTAAAAGTCACACCGTTTGGTTGACCTATCATGACACAACCCTCTTTGTATGCGTCTATTGGAATCCTTTCCTGGATGCATGATGCATACCTCTCTGTATTTACCATCATATTGTCTGCAGCGTCGATGCATGACACATACCTCTCTGTATTTACCATCACACTGTCCGCAGCGTCAACGGCCAAGACGACTCCGTCTGCGAGTCTGAGAGCTGCAGTCATCTCGTCAGAAAAGTTAACATGCCCTGGAGTCCTCTAGAGATAAGAATTGGCATTGCCGTCCTCCAAAACGAGAGACATGGTGTCGGTATACCGCAGGTGCTTCTCGCTGTTAACATCAAATGTCACGATATGATGGGTTTGCTCAATCAACATGTCCATGAACAGGGTTTCTCCATTCTAAAGGTGCCCGACAAGTGCCACAGTAGGGTTTGATGTCAAGCCTAACAAGAAATCTGTGGAAACATATGTGGTGGAGTCCTTGACACCCACCTCAAATTTAATGTTTCTGACGGGCTCGACGACGGGTTGCTCTAACGGTTGGGCATCCTCCATGACCAGAGTTTTGATGCCCTCGCCATAGCAAATTGGACAAGTGGAAGCAGTATTGTTATTGTTATTCACATGCTCCTTTGAAATTGTTATGTTACGCGGCTGCTGAACAATGTCTATGCCATCATCATCTAATAGGACAGAGCGATTCTAGGTCATGGCCAATTTCTTCTATCTCATTATCCTCTAATAAGCGCAAGGTCAAATCTATCTCACCACCAAGTGCTTCTTCGATGTGATTATGAAAGTCCAGTAACAGTTCGTTCGAGAGGCTTACGCTATCGTTTCCAGAATCCGTTGAATTGATATTATTGGATGGTGAGTGGGTTGAGGAAGTTGACCTTCTTCCACCCTGCGCACTTCGGCTTCTTTGCCGTCTTGACCCGCTTCCTCTGTGGTATTCCATCTCGATATATTTCAAAAATGAATTGATGTTTTCAAGTATTTTGGACCTAATTTTATCCAGCATCTGCTTCGTGTTCTTATTTTCTTGTTCCTCAAGATAGTCTTCATCCACATCAAGACCAGTTGAAACTTCAGAGATTTCCACCTCTACACTTGGAAATGTGGAAGAAACCCCAATTTCTGAGTATAGCGTACTAGCAGCCCCATCACTTTCAGATACATTAGACACAAATTTGTTTTCAATGTGAAATGCAACAAGAGAAAATGAATTTGCAGATTCAGACGTGGCTATTGAATTGGGCTCAGAATCAGGAAGAATTGCAAAGCTATCCAGATTCTCAGATATGGTAGTGGTTGTGGAATCATGTAGTGGAATAGATACCACATCATTGTTGTCAGTAACTGGCACCACCTTAATTGGACCAGATTCAGGGTCTTTCAGTTCCACGTTTTGAATGGAGACAGCCATAGCAGAAATACTCACATCACCCTCACCGCCTTCAAATCTCAGACCGTTAGTTTCCTCATGAAGAAGAAAGCACTGGTTTGTACCTGCAGTCTCATGTAGTTTGCTTGAAACTTCTGCATCTTCCTCATTGTTATGATATTGTTCATCTTCTTCCCCTGCTTTGCCTAGTTTCGTTTCTTCATTGTCGCTATTGTCTTCCTCTGCATAAATTTTCTTTAGACATGCTGAAACTTCTGCACATGATTTTTCTAATTGCTGAAACGCTTCTTGAATTTTACTAAACTGCTCAACACATTCAGGACGTGAACGTAATGGCACATTGTGCAGCAAACAACGTTCAAAGACCCACATGATTATATTGTGTGCCATGGCTCCCATATCACTGAAGCATAAAACTTGATAGCTTGTAGACTTGAATGTAAAAATACACAAGAGGTATTTAATAATAATAATTTATTATATATAAAAATGTACAAGTGATGTCGAATGTTACAATGAGGACCCACATATATACCTAAGCAGGTGTTCTTTCAAGAATAGACATGTCTTTTCATTTAACTTAATGACTATTTAACATAATCAATGTTTGACTATTAATATTTACATTTATTTTATTTATTTTCTTGTTATAAATTATATTCATAATAGCATGCGAACCTGTTAAAATTGGCAACTAGGGTCAAAATCCATGTGGGTCATTTTATTTATGGCAACTGATAATTTTCTTGGATCCCTCTCATCGAGAGGTGTAGGATTGATCTAAAGATCATCCGATTCCGATAAGTATTCATGGAGTTATGAATTTATTTGTGTTATAAGACAATTCGTCAAGGTCGGCTAGCAACTAAATAACACCCACATGTGCTCAACGTTTTAGTATAAAAGGAGATGACTTGAGAGTCATTTCATACACACTTCTCTCTTGATTTCTCTCCACTTGTCTTGGGTTTTAGTGTGAGAGAAACCTAGGAGGAAGTAGCCCTAAAACACAGGAGGAAAGGAGGCTTAACAATCTGCTGTAGCCACAGTCCTAGCCCTAGCTTCTATGCATGCCCTAGACGTTGTCCTAAAGAAGCCCTAGATGCAGTCTTAAAGATGCCTTAGACGCTGTCCTAAGGATGCCCTAGCCGCAGTCCATTGTGCAACACACAATACATCAGAAAGGAGCTCATTGAGGAGGATAACTTCTGAGTTAGGCCACAACAAAGAAAGGAAATTCCAGCGTGGATTTCACGACTATCTTAAGGGAAAACAGGGGTCCCATAGTGTTGGAAGGGAGTTGTGAGATTCGTTGGCATAGCAACAATAGGATGGTGCTGCTAACACATTGGAACAACGACAATAAGATTGGGACAGCGAACACATTGGGACAGCAAACACATTAGAACAGCAAGCACAATTGGGACAGATGCAATGACATGTGGCAGCAAAGGCACAATTGGGACAACAATGATGACATGTGGCAGCAAAGGCACAATGGGACAGCAGCAAGTACAACAAGGCTACAATGGGACAGCAAGCAATCATAGGAGCAGCAGTCACTAACAGTGGGACGGCGGTGCTAGGAATGTGACAGCAAGGTGACAGATGAAGTTTGAATGCATGATAGTGCAGCAAGATGCATGGGCAGCATGATAGCAATGATAGCATGGTACAACAATGTTACAATGACAACATGATAACAATGATGGCATGGTATAGCAATGTCACTAACAGTGGGACAGCAGTATGCCACATGGGACAGCAATGGCTAGCATGGTGTTGCTATGGCACATGGGACAAATGTGGTAGCATGGTGCAACAATGGCACATGGGACAGCAGTGGCAACATAAGGTGCAGCAGTATGATGTGTGTAGCATGGTTATGAGGTCCAGCATAGTGATGATGGGTGCAGCATGGTGCAACACGGTGAGGTGCAACATGATGGTGAGGTACAGCACAATGATAGGTGAAGGAGTCACCTTGGAGAATCAGTTGAAGCAACATGTCTTCAACTGAGTTCAACTATCTCATGTATCATCTTCTTAGAGATGATCTATGCTCTTATTTAGATAAGTCAAAGTGTTGACTTTTGTTGTAAATGTATTCTCTCTCTCTCTGTTGAACTATTGAAGAACATATAAGAAGAATTGATCAAGGGTTTCTCTACATTGGGGTTTGTCCCTGGCTAGTGCCACATCTTGTGTCCTCTTGTTTTCTGTGATCTATGTTTATGTTCTATCTGCAATTTACTTTAATGCTGATGTGATTGCTAATCTGGAAAAGATATTGAGCTAACTGTGAAAATTGAAATAAATTGCTCTAAGCATAGAACATACCTAAAATTAACATGGTATTAGAGCTGAGGTGAAGACAAAGCCCAAGCGAGAGTGAAAGAGCAATCATCGAAGACAGTTGGGAAAGGACAATAGGATCAGTGGATTCCTCATCCCTCTTCTAATTCACCAAGGGTGAAGTCGAAGCAGAGAATATTATCAGAATGGCGTAGTGGAAGCTTCTGATGGCCTACCTAAAGATCACTTCAATGGGAAGTCCAGATCTAAGGGTAGAAAGAAAGGTAGATGCCTTGTAATAAGTTCAGCCATTATGCGAAGGAGTGTCCGATTGGTAGGGACACATCACTTGATAACAATCATTCCAGGGACATCTTCAATGATCGGAGGAATGACAGGTAATGTAGGTCATCAAGGAAACGACCGACTCTTCAAGAAAGCAAGGAACCCCAGGTATGAAGAATCAAATGCTGTTTTTGATAAGATAAGTGTTAAAATTGGCAACTAGGGCCAAACACAATGTGGGTAATCTTATTAATGACAGTTGATATTTTTTCTTGGATCCCTCTCATCGAGAGGTGTAGGATTGATCTAAAGATCATCCGATTCCAATAAGTATTCATGGAGATATGAATTTATTTGTGTTATGGGACAATTCGTCAAGGTCGACCAGCAACTAAACTGCCCCCACTTGTGCTCCATGTTTTGGTATAAATACATGTGCCTTGCAAGTCATTTGTATACACAACTCCCTTGAGATTTCTTCTTCTCCACTTGTTTTGGGTTTTAGTGGAAAGAAGAATCTCTAAGGGAAAAACACAGTTCTGGAAGATGATGCCCTAAACACAGTCCTAGAGGATGATGCCCTAGCCGCAGTCCAAGAAGGGAGATCTAGCACGGTGAAGGAGGACTAACAGTTGACCCTAATGTAGTCCTATCATGCCCTAGCCACAGGTGTTATCATGCCCTAGTTGAACGCAGCCATGCCCTAATCCTATACGCTGTTTTGAAAGGGTTTGAGACAGCCCTTGGACGCAGCAAAAAGGGATGCCCTAACCGCAGTCAAAAGAGGCTCGTAGCCGCAACAAAAGACAGATCATTGAAGGGAGATCTATCCACGTTTAGAGGAGCTTATATACGCAGCCTAAAGAGGCTCCTATACGCTGCCCAAACTTGCCCTTATCCGCTGCCTAAAGAAAGCCCTATTCGTAGTCTAGAGAGACCTAATCCAAGGTCATCCATCCATAGTCTGAAGACCCTATTTCGCTGTCCAAAAGGAAGCCCTAGCTGCAGCAAGGAAAGGACTGGACAACGTGGACATTTGAGGGCTATTTCAGGGGTCTGTTTAGAGGACAGTATGACTGATTGGAGGAGGCCGAGACAAGGAGGGTTTGCTGGAAGGTACAACTACTTTTTGAGGGTGACAAGTCCATACATTAGGCTTGAATCTGCTCTAAAGGAATAGCGTGACAACAACAGCTAGAAGGAGTATTCAGCATGGAGAAATAAGGCTGCTCTGAAGCTATTTCAGGAAGATAGTGAGGCTATTTAGGAGGGCAGAATTAGGGGAGCTTAGGATCAGATCCTTTGAGGTATCATTGGAGGATCAAGGATCATATTTGTGCTGCCTAGAAGCTACAGGAAGACTGTGTGTCAGGCCGCAGGCCATGACACCACAGTCAAGGATTTTATGACCGTTAGATAGGACTGTCTTGACATAATGAAGGCTGCCCTATTTGCTGTTTATGCAACAAATAGATAATGATGGGCATCATGATGAAGTGTAGTGCAACATTGATAAATAAATGCTACAATGAGATGCAACATGATGGGCACAGTGAGGTTCAATATGACGCAACACTGGTGGGTGCAGTATGATGATAAGGTACAACTTGATGATGCAGCAGTATGATGTGTGTAGCATGGTAATGAGGTCCGGCATGATGATTGAGTGCAGCACAATGAGGTGCAACACAGTGAGGAGCAGCCTGGTGATGGAGTCACCTTGGATCAGTGGAAGCAGTATGCCTTCTACTCAGCTCAGATCAGCTACCTCGTATGCTATCTTTGTAGAGAATATGTTTGATCTTATTTAGATAAGTCAATATGTTGACTTCTGATGTATATGTACTATCTCTCTCTCTGCTGAACTATTGAAGAACATATAAGAAGAATTGATCAAGGGTTTCCCAACATTGGGGTTTGTCCCTGGCTAGCGCCACATCTTGTGTTCTCTTGTCTTGGCTTGTCTTTTGCGATTTATATTTATGTTCTATCTGCAGTTTACTTTAATGTTGATGTGATTGCTAATCTAGAAAAGATATTGAGCTAACTGTGAAAATTGAAATAAATTGCTCTATCATAGAACATACCTAAATTTAACTTGGTATCAGAGTTGAGGTGAAGACAATGCCCAAAGCAAGAGTGAAAGAGCAATCACCGAAGATAGTTGGGAAAGGACAAAAGGATCAATGGGTTCCTCATCCCTCTTCAAATTCACCGAGGGTGAAATCGAAGCAGAGAATATTATCAGAATGGCGTAGTGAAATATGGCCTACCTAAAGATCACTTCATTGGGAAGACCGGATCTCAGGGTGGAAGGAAAGGCAGATAACTAGTTCGGCCATTATGCGAAGGAGTGTCCGAATGGCAGGGACACATCACTTGATGATGATAACAATCATTCTAGGGACATCTTCAATGGTCAGAGGAATGACAGGTAATGCAGGTCATCAAGGAAACGACCGACTCTTCAGAGAAAGCAAGGAACCCCAGGTATGAAGAATCAAATGTTGTTTCTGATAAGATAAAGAAGCGCTATCTTGTATTGGCCCTCTCCTTCAGATTCTTTGGGAATCTAGCTTATCGATTATAGTGCTTCAAGGCACTTCATCAGATAGAAGGGTGCTCTCTCTAATTTGGTAGAGATGGAAACAATCGTGGGATTATACTTGGAGCCGATGCCACCTATCCCGGAAAGGGTGTAGGGAATGTTACCCCTCAATTGAATGAGGGTAACTCGATTCATTTACATAATATCTTTTATGTACTTGATCACAAGAAGAACCTGGTGTCCATTTCAGTAATGGAAGTCAAAGGTTACAGGGTGGCATTCATCGATGGAAAGGTACGTGTTTGAAAATGAAATTTTCAAAGATGCTTTTACTGATGGGTTCAGGGTTGGCAATTTGTGTCAAGTTGCAGGATGGTCCATTAGGGATCATGACATATCTCATCTATAACACCTGAGATCTACTTTATGAGGCCCTAACAGATGTGAGTCAGATGGTGACTTGGATACCTGAATTCAAGAAGAGCATGAAGGTACATGTCTGAGATGTACCGAAGGAAAATCTTACAAGGGGACCATTCCCCTCATGTAGCAGGTCCATAGGTTTGGAACAACCCAAGGGGTTTGAGATTCATGATTGGGAATCTCATGTATACAGGTGGAAGAAAGCCCTCTATGGCTTGAAGTAAAACACCCCGGGCCTAATATGAGAGGATTGATAGCTGTCTGATGAAGTTGAGATTCACTAAAAGTGAAGCCGATCCAAACCATTGTTTGAAGGTTGTGGATGATAGACCTCTCATACTGGCACCTTCTGAGAAACGACTTATTTCAGACAGGTGCAAACCCTCTCACTTGCAAAAGTAAGAGGGAGTTGGATTCCAAATATGGAATGGTAAACTGCAAGCCCGTGACTACCTCGAGGATCTTAACTTTCAGAGGTTATATGGTGGTGATGCTGGACCAGATTTGGGAAATGCCTCTGAGTTTCATAAACGCATATGCATTGATGTTCTTGGTGAACTTCCATCCGTATATATGCTTTGTAGTTAGCATGGTGAGCTCATATTTGGTTGAGCCTCACTAGATTGGTGCCAAGAATCTTCTGAGATATCTTCAGGGCACAATCTCTCATGGATTGAGATACACTGTCAGAAATATGAAGCTGCATGATTATTCGAATGCTGACTAGACAGGTAATGTGGAGGATCGCTAGAGCACTTCCCAGTGTTGGTTCTCTCTGGATTATGCTTCGATATCATGGATGAGCAGGAAACAGAAGTCGGTTGCTATAAGCACTGCCGAGACCGAATACATAGCTACGAGTATGATCACGTGTGAAGCTGCCTGGTTGTGGAAGCTCATTAGTGAGCTGTTTGTACACGTGATGAATACCACTGTGATTCTTTGTGACAACCAGGGGGGGATTCAATTATTGAGGAATCCCGTATTCGATGATTGCTCCGACAGATAGACGTCAGATACTACCTTATCTGGGATATGGTAAGTCGATGAACGAGGAGTCTCCATCGCATTGAGACTGATGTACAGGTCGCAGACACTTTGTCAAAGCCCCGGGGAAAGGTCAAATTTGTGATTTTCCCGAATGACTTGGAGTCATTGAGAGACCTTTGTATAAGGGTCCTACATGTTGCATGCACTGAGCCCTGGGAGCTCTTGGGGGCTTGGGGTAGTTACTGGAGCGACATACGACCACAGGGTGACTCACCCTCCCCTGGTAGTGTGCTATGTACAAGGTGACAGGTTCAACCTTTCCCTGTGATACCTTGTGGCGACTATGGAACAGGATGATTAGTTCTCCTGTGGGCCGGGATGATTAGTTCTCCCGTGGCAACTATGGAACAAGATGATTAGTTCTCCTGTGGGTCGAGATGATTAGTTCTCCCGTGGCGACTATGAGCCAGGATGATTAGTTCTCCTGTGGCGACCAATGGACAGGATGATTTGCTCTCCTGTGGACAAGATGATTAGTTCTCCTGTCGAGGCATCCTACCCATGCAGTCTGGGACTCATGGGAAGTACCTCTCATCTGATCAATGAGCAAGGAAATGGGGTTAGGGACCATAGTAGTACTATCGATGGACGCATCGTTGTATCTACTGTACTCCATATGCTAGGATGACCTCCATTGATCTGGGATCAATACGAGTGGTTTGAGACACTCTCTTGTGATATTGATCTACGATCAATAAAACTGACTTCGGGTCAGTAGAGAATGGTATGAGACATTCTCGATCAATTCTTCTTTTTCATGGTTTAGTAGAGTAGAGTAGAGCTCAGTAGAGCAGAGCATAGTAGTGCAGGGCACTGATGGCAAAGATTGTACAGTCGGACATATGGATCAGTGGATGGAGTTCTCCCTAGTTGAGAGGGACTGTTAAAATTGGCAACTAGGGCCAAACTCCATGTGGGTCATCTTATTAATGGAAACTAGTATTTTTTCTTGGATCCCTCTCATCGAGAGGTGTAGGATTGATCTAAAGATCATCCAATTCTGATAAGTATTCATGGAGATATGAATTTATTTGTGTTATGGGACAATTCGTCAAGGTCGGCCATCGACTAAACTGCCCCCACTTGTGCTCCACGTTTTGGTATAAATACAAGTGCCTTGCAAGTCATTTGTATACACAACTCTCTTGAGATTTCTTCTTCTCCACATGTTTTGGTTTTAGTGGAAAGAAGAATCTCTAAGGGAAAAACGCAGTCCTAGAAGATGATGCCCTAAACGTAGTCCTAGAGGATGATGCCCTAGCTGCAAAAGGTGGTCTAGCCGCAGTCCTAGAAGATGATGCCCTAAACGCAGTCTTAGAGGATGATGCCCTAGCCGCAGAAGGTGGTATAGCCGCAGTCCAAGAATGGAGATCTAGCACGGTGAAGGAGGCCTAACAATTGACCCTAATGTAGTCCTATCATGCCCCAGCCACAGGTGTTATCATGCCCTAGTTGAACGCAGCCATGCCCTAATCCTATACGCTGTTTTGAAAGGCTTTGAGACAGCCCTTGGACGCAGCAAAAAGGGATGCCCTAACCGCAGTCAAAAGAGGCTCGTAGCCGCAACAAAAGACAGATCATTGAAGGGAGATCTATCCACGTTTAGAGGAGCTTATATACGCAGCCTAAAGAGGTTCCTATACGCTGCCCAAACTTGCCCTTATCCGCTGCCTAAAGAAAGCCCTATTCGTAGTCTAGAGAGACCTAATCCAAGTTCATCCATCCATAGTCTGAAGACCCTATTTCGCTGTCCAAAAGGAAGCCCTAGCTGCAGTAAGGAAAGGACTAGACAACGTGGACATTTGAGGGCTATTTCAGGGGTCTGTTTAGAGGACAGTATGACTGATTGGAGGAGGCCGAGACAAGGAGGGTTTGCTGGAAGGTACAACCATTGTTTGAGGGTGACAAGTCCATACATTAGGCCTGAATCTGCTTTAAAGGAACAACGTGGCAACAACAGCTAGGAGTATTCAGCGTGGAGAAATAAGGCCGCTCTGAAGCTATTTCAGGAAGACAGTGGGGCTATTTAGGAGGGCAGAATTAGGGGAGCTTAGGATCAGATCCTTTGAGGTATCATTGGAGGATCAAGGATCATATTTGTGCTGCCTAGAAGCTACAAGAAGACTGTGTGTCAGGCCGCAGGCCATGACACCATAGTCAAGGATTTGATGACCGTTAGATAGGACTGTCTTGACATAATGAAGGCTGCCCTATCTGCTGTTTATGCAGCAGATAGATAATGATGGGCATCATGATGAAGTGTAGTGCAACATTGATAAATAAATGCTACAATGAGATGCAACATGATGGGCATAGTGAGGTTCAGTATGAGGCAGCACTGGTGGGTGCAATATGATGATAAGGTACAGCTTGATGATGCAACAGTATGCTGTGTGCAGCATGGTAATGAGGTCCAACATGATGATTGAGTGCAACACAATGAGGAGCAGCATGGTGATGGAGTCACCTTGGATCAGTGGAAGCAGTATGCCTTCTACTAAGCTCAAATCAACTACCTCATATGCTATCTTCGTAGAGAAGATCTCTGCTCTTATTTAGAGAAGTCAATATGTTGACTTCTAATGTATATGTACTATCTATCTCTCTGCTGAACTATTGAAGAACATATAAGAAGAATTGATCAAGGGTTTCCCCACGTTGGGGTTTGTCCTTGGCTAGCGCCACATCTTGTGTCCTCTTGTCTTGGCTTGTCTTCTGCGATTATATTTATGTTCTATCTGCAGTTTACTTAAATGCTGATGTGATTGCTAATCTGGAAAAGATATTGAGCTAACATTGAAAATTGAAATAAATTGCTCTAGCATAGAACATACCTAAATTTAACAATAAAGAAGCGTTATCTTGTATTGGCCCTCTCCTTCAGACTCTTTGGGAATTTGGCTTATTGATTGTAGTGCTTCAAGGCACTTCATCGGATAGAAGGGTGCTCTCTCTAATTTGGTAGAGATGGAAACAATCGTGGGATTATACTTGGAGTCAATGCCACCTATCCCGGAAAGGGTGTAGGGAATGTTACCCCTCAATTGAATGAGGGTAACTCGATTCATTTACAAGAATCTCTTTTATGTACCTGATCGCAAGAAGAACCTGTTGTCCATTTCGACAATGGAAGTCAAAGGTTTCAGGGCGACGTTCATCGATGGAAAGGTACGTGTTTGAAAATGAAATTTTCAAAGATGCTTTTGAGATCCGCGTTGTATCAAGTTGTAGGAATTCCATTGGGGACCATGTCAGTTGTCACATCTCATCTATAGCACCAGAGGTCTACTTATTATGGGGCCCTACCCGATGTGAGTCAGATGGTGACATGGATGCTTGAATTCAAAAAGAGCATGAAGGTACATGCCTGAGATGTGCTGAAGGAAAATCTTACAAGGGGATCATTCCGCTCATGAAGCAGGTCCACAAGTTTGGAATAACCGGAGGGGTTTGAGATTCATGATCGGGAATCTCATGTATGCAGGTGGAGGAAAGCCCTCTATGGCTTGAAGCAAACACCCCGGGCTTAATATGAGAGGATTGATAGATGTTTGATGAAGCTGAGATTCACTAGGAGTGAAGCCGATCCAAACCATTGCTTGAAGTTTGTGGATGATATACCTCTCATATTAGCACCTTCTGAGGACGACCTCTTTCTAACAGGTGCAAACCCTCTCATTTGCAAAAGTAAGAGGGAGTTGGATTCCAGATTTGGAATGGTGAACTGGAAACCCGCGACTACCTCGATGGAGTTTCATTCTCAGAAGTTATGTGGTATGGATACCGGACCTGATTTGGGAAATGTTTCTGAGTTTCACAAACTCATATTAGCATTGATGTTCTTGGTGAATTCCCGTCTGGAGATATGTTTTGCAGTTAGCATGGTGAGCTCATATATGGTTAAGCCTCACTAGATTGGTGTCAAGGATCTTCTGAGATATCTTCGGGGCACAATCTCTCATAGATTGAGATACACTGCCGGAAATATGAAGTTGCATGATTTTTCGAATGCTGACTGGGCAGGTAGTGTGGGGGATTGCAAGAGCACTTTTGAGTGCTAGTTTTCTTTGGGTTTTGCTACGATATCCTGGATGAGTAGGAAGCAAAAGTCGGTTGTTATAACCACCGTTGAGACCGAATACATAGCTACGAGTATGACCTCGTGTGAAGCTGCCTGGTTGCGGAAGCTCTTCAATGAGCTGTTAGTACACATGATGGATACCACCGTGATCTTCTGTGTCAACCAAAGAGGGATTCGATTATTGAGGAATCCTGTATTCTATGATTGCTCCAGCATATAGACATCAGATACTACCTTATCTGGGATATGGTACATCGATGATCGAGGAGGCTCCATTGCATTGAGATTGATGTACAGGTCATAGACATTTTGTCGAAGCCTCGGGGAAAGGTCAAATTTGTGACTTTCCTGAACGACTTGGAGTGGTTGAGAGACCCTCTTATGAGGGTCTTGCATGATGCATGCATTAAGCTTTGGGAGCTCCAGGGGGGCTTGGGGTACTTCTTGGAGCAACAAGCGACCATAGGGCGACACACCCTCCCCTAATGGTGCACTGTGTACAGGGTGAATGGTTCAGCCTTTCCCTGTGATACCTCCTGGCGACTTAGGGGCAGGATGAGTGGTTCTCCTGTTGAGGAATCCTACCCATGCAGTCTGGGACTCATGGGAAGTACCTCTCATCTGGCCAGTGAGCAGGGAAATGTGGTTAGGGACTATAGTAGTGCTATTGATGGACACATCGTTGTATCTACCGTACTCCCTATGCTAGGATGACCTCCATTGATCTGGGATCAGTATGAGTGGTTTGAGACACTCTCTTGTGATATTGATCTGGGATCAATGAAATTGACTTCGGGATAGTAAGAGTGACATGACTCACTCTCTTGGAACCGATCTGGGATCAGTAAGAGTGGTATGACACACTCTCTTCATATGGATTTGACTTTGGGTCAGTAGAGAATGGTATGAGACATTCTCGATCAATTCTTCTTCTTCATGGTACAACAGAGCAAAGTAGTGCATGGTACTGATGGTAGAGATAGTACAGTCTGGCAGATGGATCAGCGAATGGAGTTCTCCCTAATTGAGAGGGAGTGTTAAAATTGGAAACTAGGGCCAAACTCCATGTGGGTCATCTTATTTAGGGCCGCTGATATTTTTCTTGGATCCCTCTCATCGAGAGGTGTAGGATTGATCTAAAGATCATCTGATTCCGATAAATATTCATGTAGTTATGAATTTATTTGTGTTATAAGACAATTCGTCAAGGTCGGCCAGCAACTAAATAACACCCACATGTGCTCAACGTTTTAGTATAAAAGGAGATGACTTGAGAGTCATTTCATATACACTTTAATGAAGTTTCTAAGTCTACCAGTTAGAAACCCTCCATGCAGTTTACTAGTTTATTCCTACCTACTTGTTCCATTACTTAACAAGTTATTTACAATGTAAATACTGAAAATAAACACTAGTGCAGGCTCAACATATTACAAACCATCAACTAAAGGAAACAGAAACAAGCACACAAAATGACACCGTTATTTTTGGACCAATGTCCCTAGAATAACTCAATGCAGGAAAACCGGTGCAACTATCTGACGGTTTTCTTATTAAGCAATTTCAGAGTACAGTCTGGGTGCCAAATTCGGCTTACCCAACAGAGAATTTCCTTGGTAGTAGTACCTCTCAGTCTGAGACAAATGTCCCCGCTCAAACGCTAGATAAACCTTTCGGCAGCTCGTCAGCTCTAATCTGCCCCAGAAACCCTAGCGCTTGCCTTTCTAGACTGTGTCAGCCTCTCTCTGCCCAGCGTTGGCCCTGCGTCAACCTGAATGGGCCTGTGTTGGCCTCAGGAGGCCCTGTGTCAGCCTTCTGGCCCTCTGCGTCAGCAACGCTGGCCTCTTTGAAGCACTGCGCAACTCCTGGCTGCCTCTGCGTGGCCTTGCGTGAGCCTTGGCTGCTACTGTGTCACTTTCTCTGGCTCCTGCGCTGATCTCCCGCCACTATCTCTGCCTCTCTTTCTCTCTGTACTCAATGCCCCTCAGCTGCAACTCCGATCATTGATTCTATCGCTCTTTGCAAACCCCGCTCTAGAGAATAGAATGACTGATCATCTGGTGTACTCTCCAAGTGACCCTCAAGCCTCCTTTTATACTTTTCTCGTTGACATATCAACGGCCGAGATTAAGTCCCTAATCGACGGCTAAGATTAGATCTGGCTTGATCCATGTCTTTTGGACCATTCTAACACAGTTTTATATTAATCCACATTAATATTTTAATTTCCCTAAGTTTAGACTTAGGGACTCCATTAAAAATATTAATTATTTTAATATCTCCAAACTATTTAGAATCTGCCCAAACCCTTTCTAGGTATTGGAGAGCTCATGTGCCCCAACCTCTCCACCAAATTTCGTGGCTAGAGCACATCCGATGCTACCACAAATCAACACTCCCTCTTAGCGAGGAGTGTGTTTTAGCAATACTCCGGACTGAGTATTACTCTGATCATCCGGTATTGGTCTTTGTGTTGATGCTAGGCCTGCTGCCGACCATCCTCTGCACTGCTCTATCTTGTACTGTTGCCCATGGTTCTGCCACTGCCACTGCAGCATCTGTACGACAACTCCCTTTGCATCTGTGCTGCTGCTATTCCTTTCTCCCAACACTGCATCCGCATTGCAACTCCTCTCATCATGCTGCATCGTGCTGCCCACTATTGCACTGCAACTCAGTTACTGAGAAGTAAGTAACAGATCTCCCAACTCTGACCTCTCTGTTGGGCTAGAGACCCACCTGATGCTGAAGCTCCCTCTGCCGCTGACAAGTGCTCCCTCTCTGACCTCTACGCTGCTGCAACAACTCCCTGCATCTCGCATCGTTGCACCCCTCTCTATGCCATCCTGCATTGGTGCAACACTCCCGTGCCTCTCGCATTGCTGCAACTTGCTACCCTCGCGCTGTCTCGGGACTCCTGCATTGTAACTCTCTTTGCTGCTCCATCCGCATCCATCTCTACCCACATCAGCCAGTCCTGCTACTCCTCTTCGGGGCTCCTGTAGCAAATTCTAATCCAAGAGGTGGGGTACCTCGAGGATCCTGCCCCTCATCGCCTGTAGTCCGCCTGACTGTAGCTCGATGTCTCCCCACTTCCGCTCAAGTGGTGCATGTGCACTCATGGCACAATCATCGTCTGTCTCCACTTCCTTCTCTGCCCTTGCTGGCGCTGCCTTAGTCTCGGAAGACTCTCCCTTACTCTTCTTCCTTGGACACTGGGTCGCATAATGACCCAACTCCCCAGAGGGGAAGCACTTGATCTTGGAGAGATCCTTCCTCCGCTTTTCTTGCTTTCCCTCAGATGCTAGGGCAACATCTTCCTCCTCTTCCTTTTTGACTTTGATCCCCTTATTGCTGCCTCCTGCCTTTGACTGCCGTTTGATCTCTTCTTGGCGAAGAGCCGCCCACACTTCATCCCAAGGTGGAAGTGTCCCTCTGCCCAGTATACTCTGGACAAATACCTCCTAGTCTTCTGAGACTGCATTTAGGGCTATCCTCACCATCAATGCCTGATCCGACGTGGCTTCTATGGTAGTCAACTGATCTCGGATCTCATTCAGTTCTTCGAGGAAGGTGTCAATCGGTTCTTCCTTCTTCATCTGATATGACCTGAACTGATTTTCTAGTAACATTCTTCTCTGCACATAAGTATGCTGGTACAATTTCTTTAGGGCCTCCCACATCTCATTTGCCGTTTCCTTCTCGGCAATGTGTGGTACTACATGGTCCTTGACCCCATCAAGGATGATACTCTTAGCCCTCGTGATTGCCTCCTCGTACTTGTTGTTCTTAGCTGGGTCGACTGGGATAGCTATCGTCTTCAAGGCGAAGTGCTTGACACGATTTCTGTCAAGTACAAATAAGATTCTGACCTTCCAGACTGCGAAGTTTGATGCTCCGTCCAGCCTGTCCTGGTGTCTTACTCCGTGTAGTGCCATGATGCTCTTCTACTTCCCTCTTGGAAGTTCTCGATGTGACTCCCTCTGAGTCTCGATTTCCCTCTTGGAAATCCTTCTGCTGATGTCGAGATGCCCCCTACTCTGATCGTCTGTGCAACCGCACCACTGATTTGGATTTCTCGGCTAGAAACCCTCAGTAGCAACTCCCTCCTCTTGGCCTTGCCCTGTTAGGTACTATTTTGACTACAATACCTCACCAACTCCACTCTGCAACTTTCCCACAGCCTCTTAAACCCTAGCAACCTGAAGGTGAGAGCTCCTAGGCTTTGCGCAATCTTGGCACCAACAACCCGACCTCCTCAGCCAATTGCGTCAACCATCCTAGCTTCTGCGTGGCTCTGCGTGAGTCTCCCTTTGCCTCCCTTAGCCTCTGCGCTGCCTCTTCCTAGCTCACCCTTGATGACGCAGGCACTGCATCACCCTTCCCTTGTTGCTGCTCTGCTAGAAACAACTTCTGTCACTCGAGACAACTGTTTTCTGTTGCTATTGCTCCGCTCGGCTAATGTCCTCAGTTCCCCTGTGATCTACAACCACCCTCTGATACCATGTTGAAGTTTCTAAGTCTACCAGTTAGAAACCCTCCATGCAGTTTACTGATTTATTCCTACCTACTTGTTCTGTTACTTAACAAGTTATTTACAATGTAAATACTGAAAATAAACACTAGTGCATGCTCAACATATTACAGATCATCAACTGAAGGAAACAAAAACAAACATACAAAATGACATCGTTATTTTTGGACCAATGTCCCGGGAAAAACCCAATGCGGGAAAATTGGTGCCGCTATTTGAGGGTTTTCTTATTAAGCAATTTTAGAGTACAATCTGGGTGCCAAATCCGACTTACCCAACAGAGAATTTCCTTGGTAGTAGTACCAATTTTGCACGAAGCGGGGACTTTTTTGGAAGCGGGGATGCAGAAGCGTCATTTTCCAAAAATCTAGGAAGCGAAGCGTCTGCTACATATATATATATATATATATATATATATATTTTTTTTTTTGCATTTATACTGAAAACAAACATCCCAAATACCAAATTAGTTGTAGAAGACATGAAAACATGCATATTTTTGCATAAATTAAGATAGATATAACATCCATTGTACATTAATGATTAAGTATTCGAGCATCAACCATTTAGATGCATCCACCATCTAGAATCTAGATTCTTCTCCTCTTGTCTAGCCTTTGCCTCTACCTCGATTGTCTAGGGATATTAGTCAACATTGCCCAATTTTGATCAAACTACCTAATTCAAGACTTAAAATATGGTAGAAAATGCTTAACATGCTTGATCGATGATTTTGACTTGATTGAAAGGTAATTTTTTGCTAAGGGCGTGCCGCGTGACAAAGGAGTTCAACAATTAACACCACCAACACTAGGGTACATATAGGGCTTGGTGCTCTTGATTAAATGCTAATCACATACCTTCATACTTGATATAATTTAATGAACAATCCCATTGATCCCGAATTCCTGAAAACTATTAAGTTTGCTGAATTTTGAATAGGATATGAAATTCTATTTTCTCCATATGAAGTCCAATGAGGCTAGAACCACTCTCAAACATCCCGAGTCATTTCATGGTAATGTTAAAAATTTAAGTAAAAGGTTGAAAATGAAAAACAAAGGAGAATGTCACTTTTACTTTAAGAATTTAACATTACCATGAGGGAGCATTTGCTATATTTATATTTTTTTTAATATTTTTTTTGCCTTCATTCCTCACCCTAACCCAAGGTGGACCCACCCCCAACAAGCAAACTCACCTAAAATTAAAAAAAAATTGAAAAAAAAAACGATTTTCTAAACGCTTTTCTGGAATGGTATGGAAGCATACAGGAAGCGTACGCTTTGCCCTCCGAAGCGCCACGCTTCGTACTGCCGAAGCGCTGTACGAAGCGCGCTTTGGATATTCGGAAGCACACTTCGGAGGAAAGCTTCCGAAATTTCCAGGAAGCGTCCAAAACAGGCGGAAGCGTGCTTCCGAATTTTGGAAGCGCGCTTCCGGGGATGCTTCCTGGACGCATCCACACGGGACGCGCTTCGGGCCTTGGAACCGGGGGGGGACGCTTCCTGCAACATTGAGTAGTACCTCTCAGTTTGAGACAAATGTCCCGGCTAAAACCGCCGATAAACCTTCCGGCAGCTCTTCAACTCCAATTTGTCCCAGAAACCCCAGTGCCTGCCTTTCTGGACCGCGTCAGCCTTTCTTTGCCTAGCGTTCGCCCTGCGTCACCCTGAATGGGCCTGCGTCAGCCTCAGGAGGCCCAGCGTCAGCCTTCTGGCCCTCTGCGTAAGCAACGTTGGCCTCTTTCAAGCACTGCGTAGCTATTGGCTGCCTTTGCGTGAGCCCTGGCTGCTACTGCGTCACTCTCTTTGGCTCTTGTGCTGATCTCCCGACACTATCTCTGCCTCTCTGTCTCTTTGTACTCAATGCCCCTCCGCTGCAACTTTGATCACTGATTCTATCTCTCTTAGAAAACCCCGTTCTAGAGAATAGAATGACTGATCATCTCGTGTACTCTCCAAGTGACCTTCAAGCCTCCTCTTATACTTTTCTCGTTGACATATCAACGGCCGAGATTAAGTCCCTAACCGACGGCTAAGATTAGATCTAGCTTGATCCATGTCTTTTGGACCATTCTAACACAGTTTTATATTAATCCACATTAATATTTTAATTTTCCTAAGTTTAGACTTAGGGACTCCATTAAAAATATTAATTATTTTAATATCTCCTAAACTGTTTAGAATCTGCCCAAACCCTTTATGGGTATTGGAGATCTCATGTGCCCCAACCTCTCCACCAAATTTCATGGCTAGAGCACATTCGATGCTACCACAAATCAACACACTTCTCTCTTGATTTCTCTCCACTTGTCTTGGGTTTTAGTGTGAGAGAAACCTAAGAGGAAGTAGCCCTAAAATGCAGGAGGAAAGGAGGCTTAACAATCTGCCCTAGCCGCAGTCCTAGCCCTAGCTTCTACGCATGCCCTAGACGTTGTCCTAAAGAAGCCCTAGACGCAGTCCTAAAGATGCCCTAGACGTTGTCCTAAAGAAGCCCTAGACGCAGTCCTAAAGAAGCCCTAGCCACAGTCCTAAGGATGCCCTAGCCGCAGTCCATTGTGCAACACACAATACATCAGAAAGGAGCTCGTTGAGGAGGATAACTTTTGAGTTAGGCCGTAACAAAGAAAGGAAATTCCAACGTGGATTTCAGGACTATCTTAAGGGCAAATAGGGGTCCAAAAGTGTTGGAAGGGAGCTGTGATATTCATTGGGATAGCAGCAATAGGATGGTGCTGCTAACACATTGGAACAACGACAATAAGATTGGGACAACAAACACATTGGGACAACAAACACATTGGAACAACGACAATAAGATTGGGACAACAAACACATTGGAACAACAAGCACAATTGGGACAGTAGCAATGACATGTGGCAACAAAGGCCCAATTGGGATAGCAGCAATGACATGTGGCAGCAAAGGCACAATGGGACAGTAGCAAGTACAACAAGGCTAGAATGGGACAACAGGCAATCATAGGGGCATCAGTCACTAACAGTGGGACAACAATGATAGGAATGTGACAGTAAGGTGACACATGAAGTTTGAATGCATGATAGTGCAGCGAGATGCATGGGCAACATGATAGCAATGATGGCATGGTACAACAATGTTACAATGACGACATGATAGCAATGATGGCATGGTACAACAATGTTACAATGACAGCATGATAGCAATGATGGCATGGTACAACAATGTTACAATGACAGCATGATAGCAATGATGGAATGGTACAACAATGTCACTAATAGTGGGACAACAATATGCCACATGGGACAACAATGGCTAGCATGGTGCTGCTATGGCACATGGGACAACTGTGGTAGCATGGTGCGACAATGGCACATGGGATAGCAGTGGCAGCATAAGATGTAGCAGTATGATGTGTGTAGCATGGTTATGAGGTCTAGCATAGTGATGATGGTTGCAACATGGTGCAGCACAATGAGGTGCAACATGATGATGAGGTGCAACACAATGATAGGAGGAGGAGTCACCTTGGAGAATCAGTTGAAGCAACATGTCTTCAACTGAGTTCAACTATCTCATGTATTGTCTTCTTAGAGATGATCTATGCTCTTATTTAGATAAGTCAAAGTGTTGACTTCTGTTGTAAATGTACTCTCTCTCTCTCTCTCTCTCTGCTGAACTATTGAAGAACATATAAGAATAATTGATCAAGTGTTTCCCCACATTGGGGTTTGTCCCTGCCTAGCGCCACATCTTTTGTCCTCTTGTCTTAGCTTGTCTTCTGTGATCTATGTTTATGTTCTATCTTCAATTTACTTTAATGCTGATGTGATTGCTAAACTGGAAAGGATATTGAGCTAACTGTGAAAATTGAAATAAATTGCTCTAAGTATAGAACATACCTAAAATTAACAGAACCTCTATTGCTAACAAACTTGTTGTGTTTTGTATGACCACCCTTGGAGGTTCCTTCTTAGCATGTCAATCTCACACGTAGTGTCCTTCGACGGCTCCACTGCTTATGTCATGGCTTTCACTGGTTTCCAACTGCACTATTTGGTAGGATAGCTCCTCGCTATCGATTGGGCAACTTCCTGCGACGTTGTCCTTTTCTTGTTTCTCTTGCACCTTGACCTTACTCTTGCTCAAACTCATGGTTGGATGGAGCTTCTACCACTTAATTTCTTTTTACATGGCCTTGATAGACGACTTATCGAACTCCTTTGCCCGCTGCAACTATTCTTTGTAGGTGGTTGTGTTGTTGCCTTCTATGTCGACTAGTGCTCAAGCCAATTGATTTGCTCTTGGATCCATTGCCACTACTCTTGCCCCTGTCTCCCACTGCTATTTTCTTCGCCCAACACCTTGTGGCCTATCGGCTACCTGTTTGTGCCTTGCGATTCGCCTCTGCATTACTCCCATGCTAGTTTGGGATGTTGGTGACTAATTCATGTTTGTCGCAGTGGCTGGGTGGACCATCAGGCCTGTCGACCACCCAGTCAACGCCCCAAACTCCCTCTTATTTCATTTTATTTTTTAATGTTTTTTAAAATTGTGCCCCTTTAAAATAAATTTGGTCCTTTTTAAAAATAATTTCTCTTCGGTTGTTCGATTGATTTACTTCGACCCCTAATTTTTTTTTTTTTGCACATACAATTATTGCCGAACCTAGCCCCAACGATATAGTACAAACTTGACACCTGTGATTCCTAGATTGGTTTTTCTTCAGAGTTCCAACTTTGATACCATATTAGATTTCATAACCCAACTCTTGGCATTTAATTCCTAGCATAAAACCTTACTAAATAAACATACAACTAGGTTCTGAAGAAATTCAGCGGAAGAAAATTTAAATAAGGATCTTAATCGTGATGATACAAACAAATTTCTATCCAACAAGTTTTTCATTAACAAATCTAAATTTCGGTGGGCTCCCATCCTGGGATAATGGCTCTCCTGAGAAAATACAACCTAAGTCACCGGATTCGCCATTTTTTATCCATAAAATTCGAAATTCGCCGTATTTCAAGGTCAAACGAATATGTTCGTTCGAGTTCGCCATTAAATTTGGCGAACTCGAATTTCATGCCGCATTCGAATTTTTGCCAAATAAATTCGCCATTAAAATCGTTTCGATGCGTTGAAATTCGCCGGCAGCAGATTAAAATTCGTTTTTTTTCGCGCCCGCGGGTATGAGTGTTGCTGTTTTAGGTTTCATTGGCGGGTTTCGTTGTTTAAGTTTTCATTGCCGCCGCAGACGCCATAGACTACAGTCTACACCTTGACGGGCTCGGGCTTTTCCAGAAACAAAGACTCGTATCTCCTGAACAGGCATTGATATCTCCCAAATCAGTGTAAGAGAAGTTTGTTGGAAGACAAGGCGTGAAAGAAAGGGTTGTTCTGGGCATATCTATCTTCTGCTATATCAGTTTACCAGGCGGCAGGCCGAGAGGCGAGAAGTTAGAACTCAGAAAACTGCCGCGTGCTGTAACTTGTAAGTTTTTCCGTCATAGTTATTAGTAATGGAACGAACCATGGTCCATAATGTTACAAATTATTTGTTTGCTGGTGGAGTTACTCACGTCCTGTGCGGCTGTGCCTCTGTCCAAAATTTAGCACCGAGACCTTGTCATTGTGGCAGCACTGAAACTTTGTCACTGCATCTAGACCTTGTCAATGTATTATGTGGTAGCACCGAAACCTTGTAGTTGTCACTGCACCGAAATCATCTCTGCAATTTACAATGAAGTCATGACTCATCTCTTCAATATACTATGCCTTCACGAAATTCTGTCTCATTGAGATCACCAAAAAACTATATCTGAGATCACCGAAATTCCTCTCTGAAATCTGAGCTCTGAACTGTGCTTGATGCGAAGTCCTTAGGCTTGTATTAGTATAACCTAACTGTCTATATATACAGTTAAGTACTTAGTGGACAGTTAAGTCCTCTGCAAATTTGGATCGGCAAAGATATCAGTACTCTAACAGCCCAAATTGTCACCAAAGATGCAAGGAAAAGGAACTAACGCTCAAGAACCAATTAGGAACAGTGTCAAAGACTTTAGAGATGCTACTGAAGTACCACTGTAGGCAAAGATCAGTCACTGTAGCTCTACATCAGTCACCAAAATGCAAGAGCCAAACCCTTATTAAGCTTTTATGATGGCTCTTTAGTGTTTTAAGCTCTATTATTGTTGTTGTTCTTGAGATTAGGTTATGAAATAAAATACTTTAAACCTGATTATTTTGTTACAGCCACTGTAAAGCTTGCTTAAGATCTGGAAATGAAGATGACAGTCAAGGATAGAGAGGAAAACAAACCTCATGGAATAGCAGCCCTCCTTTAGTGACAATTTTGGGAACCAAACCACAACTTTTAGGCTCAAAAGAGCAGTGAGGCTCCTCAAGATACCTGCAACCACAAGGATTAGTCTAATGCCGAACATATGTCACAAGATGCCACTGTTAAGTTAGATCAAACCTCTGTAATTTTATGTCAAGCCACTGTAATAATGATATCAGCCCAGTTGAGTCTGCAGTTAACAAAATGTTTTAGTGGGCTGAGAGTACCCAAAGGACAATTTCTTTTGGATCATTATTTTCACCCCTTAATTTACATATGCTCCACTTTTTCTAGGCTCTAGGCTCTAATTATGTTCTCACTGTGTTGAAGGCTGAAGCCTGGTTTGACTGTGTTGAAGATGACTAACGAAAATGTAATTTCAAAAAAAATTGCAGGCATTTCAGACATTGAAGTGTCAGACATTTCAGACTTCTAAATTCCAATGGCACCCCCAAAATCAACTTCTGTAGCTTGGAATTTTATCCAAAAAGATGGTTTTAATCTTTCATGTCAGCTGTGTGGACATAATTTCAAGGGCACTTTGACTAGAGCAGTGGATCACCTTCTCGGTATTAGCAATGGAAGTGGAGGTGGTGTTGAAGCCTGCACTAAGATCACTGATGAACAAAAAGCCAAAGTGGAGAAAGACCATTCCAGTTCACAGATGCAAAGGCAGAAAAGGGTGAATAAGAGGCAGCGAATTGAGAGGGAGATTGCCATGTCTTCCTCCAACACCATTAATTCAGTTTCAAACATTGGTGGATCTAGTTCTACAACTCCTCAAGAAAAAACAGGTGGGCCGAAAACATTAAATCAATTCTGGAAACCTGTTGAGAAACAGGAAGTTGATGACGCTGTTGCTGAGTATTTTTATGCATGTGCAATTCCCTTTAATGTGGCGAGGAGTCCATATTTTAAAAATGTAATTAAAAAGGCCATTGATTTTGGGAAGGGCTATGTTCCTCTTGGATCTGAAGCTTTAAGGACAACTTTGCTAAAGAGAGCGAAAGACAGAGTGACAGAAAAGTTGGCTGATATTAAAGAGTCCTGGAAGCTTACAGGATGCACAATTTTGAGTGATGGTTGGTCAGATTTGTGTCATCGCCCATTGATCAATGTGCTTGTCTATTGTCCTCAAGGGGTAGTTTTCTTGAAGGCAGTGAATGCAATGGATCAAGTGAAGACATCAGAATTCATTTTTGGAATTTTGGATGAAGCGATTCAAGAAGTTGGGGTGGAAAATGTTGTCCATGTTGTTACAGATAATGCATCAAATTGTGTTGGTGCAGGGAAGCTGATTATGGAAAAATATGGGCAGATTTATTGGACCCCTTGTGCAGCTCATTGCTTGGATTTAATGTTGCATGACTTAGCCAAATTTCCTTGGGTCAATGAAACAATCCGAAGAGCCAAATCAATTTCAAACTTCATCATCAACCATCGTCTCACTTTGAGCATATACAGGAAGAATGCATCAAAAGAGTTGTTGAGGCCTTGTGATACAAGGTTTGCCACTCTTTATATTACTCTGAAAAGAGTTGTTGAGGAAAAAGCGAGCCTAAGAGCTGTTTTTTGCAGCACTGAGTGGGAGAGATCTACTCTCTCAAAAGAAACTAAGGGGAAAAATGTTGAACAAATAGTGCTCAATAATGGCTTTTGGGAAAATGCAAACAAGGTTTTAAAAATTTGTGGCCCAATTGTTAATGTGCTCCGCATGGTTGATGGTGACAAACCTTGTATGGGTTTTGTTTATGAAAGCCTTGATCGTTGCAAAGAGGCCATTGCAACTGCTTTTGATAATGTGGAAGCTGATTACAAGGAGATATGGGATTTAATTGATCATAGATGGAAGATGATGCATAGTCCATTACACGCAGCAGCATGCTATTTGGACCCTAGATTGTTTGGGTTACCAAGACATAGGGACGAAGAAATCATGAATGGACTTATCCAATCTATTGAGAAGCTAACTCTAGATCTAGAGATTGCAGGTTTGATCAGAAGTCAGTTGAGAGCATACAGGTAAATGTCTTGCAATTATATTCCTTTGCATGCAATTATATGAATCTTGTTGTTAATGTCTTGCAATTATATGAATCTTGTTGTATATGAACTGATTGAGACTCTCAACTTGAGAGCATACAGGTTAGAAGAAGGATTATTTGGAACAGTATCAGCAAAGTATGATAGGAGCAGAAGTGATCCAACACTATGGTGGGAATTTTATGGTTCAGGGGCACCAGAATTGCAAAATTTTGCAATTCGTATCTTAAGCCAAGGAACAAGTGCATCAGCATGTGAAAGGAATTGGAGTTCCTTTGACCACATTCATTCCAAAAAAAGAAATAGACTGTCATCTCAAAAATTAAAGGATCTTGTTTATGTTCGTAGTAATTTGCAGTTGGCATTGAAGAATGTGGCTAAAGAGTCATCCAATTCTTCTACTTCGTGGATCGATCCTGTTCCAAATGCAACAATGGATGATGCTGATTTGTACATTGATAGTGACAGGGAATTCGCTGATGAATCTGGTGCTGAAGCATCTAGCAGATTCATATCTCATACTGCTCTTGATGACATAGAACTTTTTGATATAACAAGTGGGCAATAGGAACGTCAAGAATAAAACTTGTGTTCCTGTTTTAGATTTCTAGTTTAGTTTTTGCATGAACAATTTGCTAGAGCCTAAAACTGCCAAGCTAGCTGCTACTTTAAAGTTTAAAGTTTAAACTCTCTTTTTATCTTATAAATTATAATGCAAAGTTTTTCATTGAACTGCCAAAAGAATATATATTTGCTGTTCATTAATTAAATATCTTAGAAGTTAGCATATATTTGCTGTTTTTGTATATTTTTTTTATGCCAATCTATCTTTAAAAAATAGTTATGAATGGTTGCTTACAAAGTTACAGCCTACAGGATTTCTTATAATCATGTTTTAATTTTTTTGGGATATTTTCTAGAATCTGTGCTTGTTTTTCATGCCTTGAGGATTCACATGAAGTGATAAAGGTATTCAGGTTTTATATACCAGCACTAAATAGATATGTTTCCAGGTATGTTGAGTCAATATATGTGAAATTGCAAGGCTGTCCTTTGAATACAACAATTGCTGTAATAAATCTGTCAATGCTGGCCTGAACTTTAAACACAAATTATATCTGTACTTTCAGATCTGTTTAAACTTCTTTGGTGGGGGTTTTGGGTGTTTTGAGTAAGAGTATTTTGAGAGGCATTCAGTCCTCTTAATCACTTGATGTAACCAAAACTGCTAATGAAGATAAAGGCTGCTGTTCACTCTTATTTGATGACTGTTTACTGTTCTATTCGCTTTGATGGTTACATCATATTTTGGTTGGTGATCAAATGGTATCTTTTAGAAATTTTCATTATTTCTTTGTCAATATGGTTGACTCATTAGCAATTTTCATGTGCTACATAACTTGCTGATTTTTCCTATACATTTCAAGCTTTTCATCGAATTATGCTTTGACTCCATTATTGGATAAGGTACTAGCTCTTGCTTATCTTCTCGTTACACAATAACACGCAGACCTTCCAGCTTATAATGGTTCCCTCCTGGTCAAATTTATGGGTATTCCATAGCTGAATATGAAGTATATTTCAGTTAATATAATTTCTAACAATAAGATAGTCTTTATAAGTGTATAAATCTGCCCTCTATCTTTAATATACTTTTTTTTTTTTCGAATTTCTATATGTCGAATTTTATGTCGAATTTTATCGACAAAATTTGAGTTGCCGAACTTTATTCGAATTTCATGGTCCTCGAACTCGAACTCGAACTCGAACCTGGTGACTTAGAATACAACTACAATAACCTGGATCTGATCCAACATATTTTCCTTAGATCATTACTCGATCTTTCTTATAGATCCAGATATCCAACGTCTCTGCTTACCCTCGGACCCAACACACCACCCACTGAGATGCCTTTTTCAATCTTGTGCTGCTGTTGTGTGTCTTTCTTCTCTCCTCAACCTTGCTTTTGTAACTTTACATTGAGCTAAATCCCTAACCCTAACCCTGTTCTCAAAGTGATTGGCGATTGAGATTAGATCTCCTCGCACTTTTGATCATCAACTAAGATTAAAACTTACTAAAGTAAATTACTTTACTTTTCCTAAGTTTCTATTAGTTCAATAGGCCAACATATTAATATGTGCCTTAACCTAAGTTAGACTTAGGCCAAGTTACATTAGCAACTTGGTCACACTAGAGCAAGTGTTCCAAGGAGAATGTGGGCGACTTCTGCACGCCTAGACACAAGGGCTGTGCAGAAGTACTTGCTAGAGCTACAAAAATCAACACTGGTCTCTATCATGTATGAGGGTATGGAAGTAGCATTTAGTCAAGATTACTTAGCTCCTGTACCTCAATGTTAGCAGCATTGATTGTTGAACACCTCTATCGTGAGCCTAGTAAAAATGTACCCTTCATTCAGACAAAATCACTGATTTGGCATGTTAAGCTTTTTCTACCTTATTTTGTTGCTTAGAGGATGATACCGATGATCAATGATGATCCCAATATAGGGAATGATTTTTATTATATTTAGTTATTTGTTCTAGGAGGTGTTTTTGGACTCTAGAGGCCATTGAGAGACTCTTTGCTTATGTATTTTGGTTCAGACATGGATTACACTCAATGCTATTTTGGTTATGTGCACCATTACTTGATATATACTTTTACATATTTGTGTCTAATGGTCTGGATTCACAAGGTTGCCCATTACTCTCTCTCTCTCTCTCTCTCTCTCTCTCTCTCTCTATATATATATATATATTGTCAATATTTGAATATTTTGTGTTTTTTGGTCATCCATTTCTTTTCCTGGTTCTGGTCTGATTTTGAATGGTTTCCAATTTTAGGGGTCCACTGTTTGGTGACCAGTGTGGTTCTGATAACATTAGACTTATTAGGTTACATCTCCTCTTATGCAATACTGTCAGAATATAGCAGTCAAGTTAAATACAAATTTTTGTTCTTTCTTATCACATTAATTAAGTGATTTGAAATTGAAATTTGCAGGTACATCCATGTGGGCAGTATCGAAAGAACACAGTTATGGGTATTTTGCAGGCAGAGCATGGACTTGCTCCTTTGTTCCGTATCCATTGAAATTATTCTCACTTAATATTTCAATTCAAAGTTTTGTTGAAATTAAAAGTTCAGTCTCATCAAAATTATGAAGAAATCTTTCTACCAGTTTTGTAGTTCTTTTTTCTTTGAAATCTGCTAAATGTTGGACCCCAATAGTTCATCTTGACAGAATAGCCTTATCTACCAGCAATACATCGCCTAGATAGATTAGTCTCTGGGCTTCTCATCTTTGCCAGGAATTCTTCTACAGCTGACCGATTTCGGGAAGAGGTACTCTGTTACAAGGGTCATTGCTATTCTGTATTCATATTTGTACAAGAGTGATTCTGTAGTTTAGTTTGGCCCTTGCTTATGTTGTCATAAAGCTTACACTTCTGTTTAATACAGTTGATTTTGGTTAGGTCTGAAATCATACATTGCAAGTTCCAATATTCCAGGTACTAGGAAATAATTTGGTGCATGAAATTTATGGAGAAGCAGTATGATAGCTTTACGAAAGTGCTTTGATTAGATCAAAATTTCTGATGTTTAAATCAATGTTCCACCAAGGTTCCAGGACGAGGGGGCGAGGGAGCGAGGGGACGCGGGAGCGGCCTATGCAAAAGCTCCCTACCATTTTTTAGGAAACGTGGGGGAGCGTCAGGGTCTTAAAAATTTATAAATATAAAATATAATTTATTAATTGAGTCCACTATGACAATTTGGTTTGAATTGAAAAGCTGCAAAGCATGATCATTGATATGAATATCATTTGACATTATCCAACTTTATAATATCATATAAAATAATAAATTTAAAATTCTAATTCAGCTTGGTCAAATTCTAATTTAGATTTTGGTCAGACAGAGGGAGAGCTTCAGCTTGATAAGGTAGCCACTGAATTCTGTGAAAAGGTAAATGGACAGATCAGGAACACTGTATTGGCAGTAGAAGGGGCAACTACAATGGGTTGTCCAGCTGTATTGGATCCAACAGCTAGAAAGTTTGTTATATCATATATAATGTAGACAGTACACCATATGCTGAAAGAAGAGTTTTAGTTCCAAGAGAGATGAGAAGATCACATGAAAGAGTTTCTGACAGTTTACTATCAAATGACATTGACTGCAGGATGACCATCTGCAAACCAACTTGGGTGACCAACGATGGCATGGATAATTTGTCTACCTTATTAGAGCAATGCCATGCAGTTCAAACTTCAAACTAGCAGTGTATTTCAGGGGTGAAAATAATTTTCAGACCTGAGAATTCAAGCTGAGCAACTGTGGTCTGTGTAAATTTTGTAACTGTATAAATTCATATATAACGACAGTTCCTGAGATTTCTTGCTGCCCATAGTATTTTTTCATGCTTGCAGTAAACGCATGTTAGTCTATAGTCCACCCAGTTATTTCCCACATGACATAGGTGCTACTTCCATAGTTTGTATGTCAAATGTCATGCAAAGTAAAAACACAAACTGAATGTCTCATATTCTTTGCCTGTCACTCCAGTTATCTCCCCACTGTAATCCAGCCATCACTTGAGAAAAAAAGGAGAAGTTTTAAAAGGGAAAATTCATGTACGTGCTATATGGTCCAACAAATTTCCATGATACTGACCCTCTAAAATAATGCTTGTTGGAACCAAAAGATAGCACGTTATCCCCATACAGAACATGAGTAGCTTTGTACCACTTTAGGTCTATTAAATCATAAACTATAAGCAAGGCCATTTTTTTGGGAGCGTGGGGAAACGTCCCCTCAGGGAAGGGAAACGTTTCCCTGGCACGTCCCCCTGAGTTTCCTCCATTTTGGGAGCGTGGGGAAACGTCCCCTACTCGTCCCCAAGTCCCCGGAGCACGGGGGAGCGAGGAAACTAGACCCCTAAGGGGGGGGGCGAGTCCCCGTGGAACACTGGTTTAAATCTATTTTTTTAAAGGGCCAAAGAGAATGCCAGGCTGGTCTCATAATACTGTGCTAAGTTGTGTATTGATGCACTAGATCAAAAATGAATGAATAAACAGAGGATGGTTGCGTTGGACTCATAATAAAGGGCCATGTTATGTACATTGTTATCAGAACTGGACCAGTTGTCAAACTGGTCAACCCCAAAAATGTGAACTAGACCAGAACCGGAAAAAAAAAGGCCCGAAAAACCAATTGACCAAAAATACATAAAATATTCAGATTTTGAAACAAAACATATATATTCATGTGCATCCATATGAATCTAAATCATTATACACAAATATACAAAGTTTCTCATGTATACAGCAAATAAGGTTGCCAATAACTGAAGTAGCACCTTATGTTCATATATCACCCGTTGAGCATTGAAATAAAATAGAAAAAGCTTAACATGCCAACTCAGTGATTTTGCTTGAGTGAAGGGTACATTTTTGCTAGGGTTATGACAGAGGAGTTCAACAATCAATGTCTCCAACAACAATGTACATAGAGAGCTTGGTGCTCTTGATAAAATGCCAGTTCCATATCTTCATACATGACAATATCCAATGGAAACATTGCAATTTTGCCAATCCTGAAAACTGTTAAGTCTGATGAAATCCAATGAGGTTGGAACCACTCTTAAACATCCTGAAACAGTAATGTTCATTACCATTAATTACTAGGTTGAGTGAAATGGAATATGCTTGCAATTAACCTAATTTATTGATTTAAAAAAAATAGGCTATGGTGGTCCATAGCCACAACTCATGACACTATACAAAACTGGCAGGTTCGGTGAAAAATGGCTGGTTCCATACTGAACCGTCCAATCTGGTACTGAACCAACCTAAAACGGTCCAAAGCACTGATTCAGACAGATTTTGCCTCCAGATCGGTTGGACCAGCTGGTTTCACCGGTTCCAATAACGCTGGTTATATACCAACATCCTTGATTAAGAAAAAACAAAGAATCATTAGGGAGGAAACACCATTACGAGCTCAAGGCCCTGATTTTGGAATGGAATCCCTATTTGAGGTATTAAATAGCCCATTACATTCAAGCTTGGTTCACTTAGATGCAATAATGATTATTGTCCTTGATGACTGGTCGCTTTCACTAGACTTTATGTTGTGATTGTCAAGTGGTTCAGTAGCCCATGACCAGGGCACCTTACCCATAGGTACCCAGTCACTAGAGAAGTATATTGGCACCTACAAGTGAAGCGTTGAGAGCTTTCGGTCCCCAAGCAACAACAACACATCACACTAATCCTAGGCAGCTCCTGCACCAAGAACGTTTTGCCACTTTGCACTGCATTTGATGGATTCTTCAGGATGACAAACCTGGACCCAACATGCCCCCAGGCAGGCCTTAGCAACTTGTGAGGGAGGGCAGCTGATTTAGGGCCCAAATGAGTATGGTCTCACCTTTAGGGACTTGAGAGGGCTAGTCTCACCTAGAAAGCCCTCAGTGTTGGAGCAAAGATGGACACGTTTTCATAGTTGGAAACCCATGAGACCCCTTTGTGGTGCCCTAGGTTGATTTTGGGGACCACAGAGAGCCATTGACAAAGATTTGAGGGCCAACCCTCAAAGGATGAATTTTAGGTGCTTCTACATCACACTTGACACTTTGGAGCACCAATGCTTGGCATTTGGAGCCTCTTCTATGGATGATCTCAATCCTAAAGGCCTTAAAGCTCACACATGTGGGATTTTATTTGCTTTTATGTCTAAGCTAGTTGGGTTGGCTTTAGGCTAGTAATTATGACTCTTCCTCCTCATACAAGTAGAGGAGAAGTCTTTCATTTTCATCATCATATGTTAGACAATTCAACCTCTCTTAGGAGAATTTCAACCTCTTTTATTATTTGGCAAGATGTGAGCTATGGAGTATACTTGGCTATTGGAACTTGTTCTTGACTTTGGAGAAGTTGTCTTGGATTGATAATGGAATGTTCATGCATTTCATCTTGTAAGTGTGCCTATTTTTGAATATTTTTTATGCTTATGTCTAATGTATGGAATGTATTGATGATCTAGGGTTTTTCTATTGTGCCCTAATTTATTGGAAATCAATATTATAGAATCTAGATGTCATAATTGCATGCCTTACTCGTATATGAAATGTGAATGGCATTCCCCTGGGTGATTCTTGATTATAGCTTTCCCAAGTGACTTTAATCCCTCACAAAGGTAATAGTTAGGGTTTGTGTTAGGGCAACAAACATCATTACTCCTTTGCAAGAATTGGCTAATCTATCACCTCCATAGACTCCATTAACCCGAGGATTAGGCACTGGCCATATCTCTTGATGATCAAACCATCTTTTATCCATAAATTTGAATTTTATCTCTTTCTCTAATTCAACCCTGTTAAGGCCAAGCAACCAACTACGTCTTATTGTAAATTTACTAGGAAGAGGAGTTTTTTGTCTTGGAAGGTCTCAACATCTAGGGTTGAGTGGTTGCATCAAAATCATTCCCCTTTGGTGACCATTCCTTCCATTTTCATCTATAATTTCTCTTGCCCTAGTTGTTTGCTCTAGGATAAAACCCTAGTTTGGTTATAGCTTCAAATTAAGGGCTTGTTGAAGGTTTCATGTGCCTTTATCTTGCTAATACGTTTTAGTGGAAATCGTTTCTTGGCATCTTGACCTTGGGTCATTCCAAAACACAACATATCAATAAAACCCTAGGTCTTGCATTGCCTCAATTTGGCCTCTACTTGGAAAGTGAATTTCCCCTTCTTTATTATTGGATCCGTGTACCTAAATTATGCATTTCCTTTAGAAGCCTCTAGGTCACCTTATACCTAACATCTTTTAGGTTACTTACCTATCGGGGCTGGAAACACCTAATAGGATTGACCTTTAGCCACTCGTACCTAGGGAGGTGTTACCCACCAAAAGTGGGTGACCTTAGAGGAGAATTTTTCTCCTAGACTTGTCTTTAGCCGACACAACCAACAACCCCTAATAGCCACTAGTGTAGCCGATGTATTGTGCCATTTGATGTCCACTCCCTGAAGCAGCCACATGTCCCCTCGCCCATCTGTTGAGGGCATATGTTTGAAGGTGGGCCATTCAATCCTAAAGGTATGTTTTTCAATTTGCAATTGGGTGCTTATGCTTATTTTTCCTTAGGCATATTGGGCATGGATTATTAGGTGACTTGGAAGAAAGAAGGGTTTTGACTATAGTTTTGTTCCCTCACCTTAAATAGGGGGTTAATCCTCAATCCTAGTCACGTGAGATCTGCCTTATTGGCATATGGCTTCAGGAGGGGCACTACTTGAGAAACCTCGATTTTGGTAGCGCGGTCTTGTTTTCCCATTTCACAATTTTCACTCCCCTCTGCACATTACAAGCCTTATTTGATCATCTTCCCTCTCTAGGTCCACAAGGCACTGGTACACCCCTTCCCCTTGTCCACATGTCTAGGTCAGGCTTGGAACTGTTGCCCGGAGGTTGATGTAGCTAAAAGAAAATTAAAAGCATATCATGGCCACAAGCAGAAACAAAAGAAAAGAATATCATAAAATGCAAAAGATGGTCGGGACATTTAATATAGCACATGGGCAAAAGCCAAACATGAGCTCTATCCCTTCATCATGGCCATCACCCTAGTTCCTAGGGCCCTTGAGTGCCCCACACATCATTAAGGAACCCAAGCACGTCCCAACCCCTGGTGGGTGATGAACGACCCCACCTTAAGGGGGTAATAGTTGCATACTCCTTGGTGATTCTTGGTTCTAGCTCTCCCAAGTGACTTTAATCCCTCACAAAGGCAATAGTTAGGGTTTGTGCTAGGGTATCAAACATCCTTACTCCTTTGCAAGAATTGGCTAATCTATCACCTCCATAGACTCCATCAACCAAAGGAGTAGGCATTTGCCATGTCTCTTGATGATCAAACCAACTTTTATCTATAAATTTGAATTTTCTCTCTTTCCCTAATTCGATGCTCTTAAGGCCAAGCAACCAACTAGGGCTTAGTGTGAATTTGCTAGGAAGAAAAGTTTTTGGTCTTAGAAGGTATGAACATCTAGGGTTGAGAGGTTGCCTCAAAATCATTCCCCTTTGGTGGCCATACCTTCCATTTTCATCCCTAATCTCTCTTCCCTGGTTGTTCGCCTTAGGATAAAACTCTATTTTGGTTATAGCTTCAACTTGAAGGTTTCATGTGCCTTTATCTTGCTAATACCTATTATTGGAAACCTTTTCTTGGCATCTTGACCTTGGGTCATCCCAACACACAACATATCAATCAAACCCTAGGTCTTGCATTGCCTCAATTTGGCCTCTACTTGGAAAGCGAATTGCCCCTTCTTCATTGTTGGAGCCTTGTACCTAAATTGTGCCTTTCCCTTAGAATCTTATAGGTCACCTTATACCTAACATCTCTTAGGTGACTTACCTACCGGGATCCCTCCCATTGGTGAAAATCCATAAAGAGCAGGGGGTAGTAGTTGTGGTGACAGTGCGCTACTACCTTGTTGTTGTCACATGGTCTAGTGATTGCCTTGTAGGGTAACCCTCCACAAGGCCTGCTAGATTTTGAGGCAACAAAGTCAAGAGTATGTTTTCCATGTTGTCATCTTAAGTTTTGCATGGGTGACTTGTGAACCATATAACATGATGTCATCATCAAGAAGAGGTTTTCCAACCCTCCCAAAGTGTCTCAAGTGATCACCAACCACATTTAGGCTCTAAAACAAGGCAATGCCTATCAGCTAGATACAAGGCTAGCTTGGGGGCATCTTGGTTCGTCTGAGGCACATCATTAATCTTGCCAACAACTTGGCTTCTTTGCTCAACATTTCATCATCTAGAGGTTTGAAAGGGGCCATACTGTTGATTTTTGTAGCATCGGATGTGCTCTTGCCTCGAGATTTTGCAGAGAGGCTATGACACATGCATTCTCCACTACCCAAAAATCGTTTGGGAAAATTCCACCTAGAGATGGTTTAATTAAAATATTTAACTTTTTTTAAATGGTTTCCTAAGTCTAAACTTAGGAAATCTGGTTAATTAAATGGTATTAATTAAATCAGGTGTGAATCTTCTAGAATAAGACAAGGATCAACTCCCAGTTAATCATAGCCCTTGATTATGTTTTAACCTTGGCTGTTTGAGCTCCAGTGAGAGATTATAAGGAGTTTGATGGGCACTTGGTGACCACATCGAATGAGAGATCAAAGATCGAATTTCTCAAGAGTAGCAACGTTGAGTTGTTGGAGTGGGAGCGAGTGATCTACTTGTAGTGAGGGTAAGGGATAGTAGTCCGGAGGAGAGTTTTCTAGATCTAGTGAGTGTAAGGCAGAGAAGGCATAGAGCAGTTCAGAGAGGCAATGCAAAGCTTCAAAGGGAGTTCGAAATTCAGCTGGGAGAGTCGAGATCTAGTGCTAGAAGCTGGGGTGTGAGACCAGAGGGCTAGAAGGTCGAATTTCCAGATAGGAGGAGATCAACAAAGGAGGCGACGCAGAGCCCAGACAATGTGACACAGATTTGCCTAGGATTGACGTGGAATTTGCACAAAGGCAGTGTGGGGCCAGCGAGCCTGTCCCTGATCAGTGTCGAATCTCCCGAATTAGTGTGCGATTTTTATCACTAACTCTTTGCCAGTTTTTCTCTGTATCAGATAGCCAGTTTGGGCATCCAACGATTTGTACTCAGAAACTACTACTAAATAATAAAACCCTCAACTGTTGCACCGGCTTTCTCGAGTTGAGTTTTTCCGGGGACATTGTCCAAAAACAACTAGTTGATGTGTGTGTTTATTTCTCCCTCCAGTGCAATGTTTAGTTTCCGCAATATATTATTTTGTGTAGGCTGCAATGTATGTATTTCAGTATTTGCTGTAGAAAACTGCAATTAACTTGTTCAAGTAATTTAACAAGTAGGTGAAATATTATCAGTTTGCTGCAGTAGGAATTGGGTAACCGATTTTTCACATGGTATTAGAGGACAGATCGTGAGTAGAAGAGCTCAGTGGCAGAAAGCAAGAAGGGAGTTCGAAATTACTTCAGAGGCAATAATTCAGAACCTTAGAGGCAGCGCAGTCCTTGGGCCAAGGAGGTCAAAGTTTTGAGGGAAGATCGATTTCTCTGAGTGAGTCGACAAAGAAATTTGATTTCCAGATTGAGGCCTTCCAGAGGCAAAACGGAGCAACGTATTTTCCTTGTAGAGCAGATCTTCAGCTGGGATGCAGATAGTTTGCAGCAGTTGTTGGTAGAATAGTGTCAGAAAGAGAGAACAACACATACTGAGGGAATTTCTTCCTTAGAGGACTTTCAGCCAAGAAGTTCAATTTTTTCTAACAGAGTAGCAGTAGCTGTGTGCGAGATTTCTTACTCCAGAAGGGAGTGTGAATAGCCGGGCAGTAGCTGCGCAGAGGAGAAGAGGGAGTAATTCGACCTTTTTAAGGAGAGATGGCATCAACTGGGTTGAGAGATCAAGATCGGTTGGAGGGAGCCTCCAACTATGTGATTTGGAAGGCTAGGATCTCTTGCCTTCTAGATGAGCATGATCTCAAAACTTATATTGATAGTGTGGTAGCTGTACTTGCCAATGCAGATCCGCTTAAGAAGTACAAGGTTGAGATGGCAAAGACTAAGAAGATCATTCTCGACGGGGTTCGAGATCATGTAGTATCCCATATAGCCGACAAGGATACTGCCTGGCAGATGTGGGAAGCCTTAGCTATGCTATACGAAGGATCTTCCAAGTAGCAGAAGATGTACTTGGAGGAGAAGTTGAGATGCACGAGAATGCAGAAAGGGGAGCATGTGGACCCCTTCTTTACAAGGGTTCATGATGCCTGGGACCAGTGTTGATTTGGGGTAGCATCGGATGTGCTCTAGCCACGAAAATTTCTGGAGAGGCTAAGGCACATGAGATCTCTAGTACCAAGAAAGGGTTTGGGTAGATTCTAAACAGTTTGGGAGATATTAAAATAATTAATATTTTTAATGAAGTTCCTAAGTATAAACTTAGGGAAAATAAAATATTAATGTGAATTAATATAAAACTATGTTAGGCCCACGGGGCTTTGGATTGACGGTGATTGGGTGCGCTGTTAAGGCACTCCTTGCGATAGGTCATCGGTTCAAATCCCCCGTGGGTACTTAGGTTAATCTTAACTGAGAAAAAAAAAATAAAAAAATATAAAACTATGTTAGAATGGTCCAAAAGTCATGGATCAAGCCAAATCTTATCTTGGTTGTTGATTAGGGACTTAATCTTGACCGTTGATTTGTCAGCGAGAAAAGTATAAGAGGAGGCTTGAGGGTCACTTGGAGAATATACAGAGGGAGACCAGTTAGTTCAATTTCTAGAGCGGGGTTAGCTGAGAAATTGAACCAGTGGTCTAGTGAGCAGTCAGGAGGTAGCAAGTACGGAGCAGAGAGGCGGGATTAGCCACTGGAGATCAGCGCTGAGGCAAAAGAGGTAGACGCAGAGGCAACAGAAGACTGCGTAGTCACTAGCTGGGCCTGCGTGGGTGACGCAGAGAGGCCCAGGGTTGACGCAGTCAAGCAGGGGCTAACACAGAGGGTTTGAGAGCCACGCAGAGGTCAGCCAGGCTGACGCTGGGATTGGGAGAAGTGCTGGAGAATTATTTCTGTCTGTGGATAAGCTAGTTTGGCACCCTGTTGTACTGAAGAATTGCTGAATAATAAAATCCTCCCTTGCTGCACTGGTTTTCCCACATTGGGTTTTTCCAAGGACTGTTGTCCAAAATGTCTGTGTCAATGTGTTAATGCTTGTGCATATGTTTGTTTCTTTATTACGGTGTGATATCTGCAACAATATTTATTTTAATGTTTATTGAAGTAATTTCATAAATAACTTATTGTGGAATAAGTAGGAAAAATAAATCAGTTGCTGTAGTGATAGAATTTTCACATGGTATCAGAGCGAGTAATCAAAGACAGAAAGGGAAAATTAGTTATGGGTCGAGACCACGATGCAGAGGCATCCACGTCAAGGGACTCACACAGATTTTCAGAAGATTGCACAAGAGAAAGAGATTTCGATTTCTCTATGTTGGCTTCCAGGCTGGAAGAAGAAGTGGCGTGTATGACTAGCGCTGCATCATCAGAAGTATGGTATATAGATAGTGAAGCTTCGTGGCATATGACGGGAATCAGGGAGTGTGTCTCAGAATATCGAGAAGAGAAGATGAATTTTCAGATCACTATGGGGAACAAGGCAAAGTGTACTCCAGTAGAGAAGGGTACCATAGTTTTTCAAATAGAATCAGGAGAAAATAAAGTGTAGATTGGGATCAAAAGTAATCGGTTGTATAGATTACAACTAGAATCACCAATGGCACTAATAGGCAGTCATGGAGACAAGGACTTGAACGAACTATAGCATAGAAGAATGGGTTACTTGCACCATGGAGCTCTGAGAATTCTCAAGAGCATTGTAACAGGAGTTCTAGATCTGAGTATGGAACGAGATCATGTATGCAAGGGATGTGCTCCAGGAAAGTATGCAAAGGCAGCATTTCCTAGGAGCAAACACAGGGCCAAGAGTGTACTAGGATTGATACACTCTGATATCTACGGACCTATGTCCGTTAAAGCTCTCAGTGGTGCCGGGTATTTCCTTACCTTCATTGATGACCACTCAAGGAAAACTTGGATTTATTTTCTGAAAACCAAGGATGAGGTTTTTTGTCGATTCAAGGAGTTCAAGGCTCTGGTGGAGAATCTGACTGGGAAGAAAATAAAAGTTTTGCGCTCAGATAATGGTGGAGAATATGTCAATAAAGACTTCATTGATTTTTGCGCTAAGGAGGGCATCAAAAGAGAGTGGACAACTCCATATAATCCGGAGCGGAATGGGGTAGTAGAAAGAAAGAACATGACTATTGTAGAAGCAGCTAGGGCCATGATGTATGATCAGGATATGCCAAAATTCCTGTGGGCAGAAGCATGCAACACAATAGTCTATGTTTAGAACATGACTCCTCATCAGGCAGTGGGCAAGATTACTCCAAAGAAAGTCTTCGCAGGGAAGACACCTGAAGTTAGTCATTTCAAGATGCCGCATACCCGAAGAGAAGAGGAAGAAGCTGGACCAGACTGCGGAAAAGGGATATCTGGTAGGATATAGCAAAAACGCTAAGGCATACAGAATCTATCTTCCAGGGCGCAGGAAGGTAGTAGTATGATGAGATGTAAAGTTCATGGAGGACAGGGCTTTCAGAAGATCTCGTGAGATGCCTTTCGAGGAGCAATCGAAAGAGGAGCCGTTGGTTAAGCCTCTTCAACCAACAGAAGTAAAGAATTCTTCCTCAGGACAGGACGATTCTCAGGATGAGGAGGAGTGAACAGAAGCCCTGCTGGCAGAGGAAGAATTAGCAGGGAACTTCGTCAGATTCTACGAGATGCAGAGGACTTCATCGGTGCGCCAAGAAACAATAAGAGGGAGCGAAAACAACCAGATAGATATTAGGCATTAGTAGTGCAGGATGGAGAGCCTGCCAATTTCAAGGAGGCAGCTCAACATTAGGTTTGGCAAGATGCGATGGTAGAGGAATACAACTCCATAATGGTAAACGATGTCTGGGAGGTGGTGCCAAGACCTCAAGACAGATTAGTGGTAGGTTCAAGATGGATCTACAAGATCAAATACGCTACAGACGGTAGTGTTGAGAAATACAAGGCTAGGTTTGTGGCTAAGGGGTATGCTAAAAAAGAAGGGATTGACTATGAGGAGACCTTCGCGCCGGTAGCCATGTATACATCTATTAGGACCGTGATATCTCTTGCAACCCAGATGGGATGGGAGATCCATCAGATGGATGTCAAAACGACATTTCTGAATGGGGTAATAGAAGAGGAGGTATACATGTATGTAGATTGAAGAAAGCCTTGTATGGGCTGAAACAGGCACCGAGAACATGGTATGGTCGAATAGATGGCTACTTGCAGAAGATGGGGTTTGTCAAGAGTGACGCGGATCCGAATCTCTACTATCTGGTTGTAGAGAACGAGCCGCTAATCTTAGTATTGTATGTGGATGATCTCTTTCTGACAGGATCATCCAGACTCATTGGGGACTGCAAGAAGAATCTAGCCACAAAATTCGATATGAAGGATTTGGGATGAATGCACTACTTCCTAGGGTTGGAAGTTTGGCAGCAGAAGGGAGAAATCTTCCTTGGGCAAGGGAGGTATGCTACAGAAATCCTGAAAAGATTTGGGATGGAGGATTGTAGACCTATGGCTACGCCAATGATCACCAACTGGAAGAAGATTGATGCATCAGAAGACAAGGATGTTGATCCCACCCTATACAGGCAACTCATAGGGTCCCTGATGTATTTGGTCAATACCAGGCCAGACATTTGCTACGCTGTCAACACCCTCAGTCAGTTCATGGTGGAACCGAAGAGGGCGCACTGGGCAACAGCCAAACATGTTCTCAGGTATTTACAGGGAACAATTGATTATGGACTCTTGTACACCAGGAGTAAGGATATCAAATTGAGTGGATTTACTGATGCAGATTGGGCAGGAAGTTTAGTGGATCGGAAAAGTACCTCTAGGTATTGTTTCAACATTGGATCAGGAATGACCTCTTGGTGTAGTAGGAAACAAAAGTCTGTGGCTCTGAGATCATCTGAGGCAGAATATATGGCGGAAAGCACAGCTTCGTGTGAGGCCATATGGCTTAGAAAACTGCTTGTGAACCTATTCAGAAGGAATATGAAGGCGACCAGGATAATGTGCGATAATCAGAGTTGCATCAAGCTCTCTGAGAATCCAATGTTTCATGTTACGTCGAAGCATATTGATATCCGGTGTCACTTTGTCAGGGACTGTGTTCAATGAGGCGCTATACAGTTGAGCTACACTCCTACATGAGAACAGGTGGCGGACATCCTCACGAAGGCCCTTGGAAGGACAAAGTTTGACTACTTCAGGGAAAAGATGGGGATGGTAAAGAACCCGTTTCAGTAGCAGAAATGGGAGTGATAACAGCAAGAATGCAGAGGGAGTTGCAGTGCGGATGCAGTGTTGGGAGAAAGGACCAGCAACAACACGGATGTAGAGGGAGTTGTTGTACAAATGCAGCAGTGGTAGTAGCAGAGCCATGGGCAGCAGTACAGGATGCAGCAGTGCAGAGGATGTTGGGCAGGGAGGCTTAGCATCAGCACAGGGACCGATGCTGGATGATCAGGGTGATACTAAGTGAGGAGTATTACTAGAGAACAATCCTCGCTAAGAGAGAGTGTTCATTTGGGGTAGCATCAGATGTGCTCTAGCCACGAAAACTGGTGGAGAGGTCAAGGCACATGAGATCTCCAATACCTAGAAAGGGCTTGGGAAGATTCTAAACAGTTTGGGAGATATTAAAATAATTAATATTTTTAATGAAGTCCCTAAGTCTAAACTTAGGGAAAATAAAATATTAATGTGAATTAATATAAAACTGTGTTAGAATGGTCCAAAAGTCATGGATCAAGCCAGATCTTATCTTAGCTGTTGATTAGGGACTTAATCTCGGCCGTTGATTTGTCAACGAGAAAAGTATAAGAGGAGGCTTGAGGGTCACTTGGAGAATATACAGAGGGAGACCAGTTAGCTGAATTTCTGGAGCGGGGTTCGCCGAGAAATTGAACCAGTGGTCTGGTGAGCAGTCAGGAGGCAACAAGTACGGAGTAGAGAGGTGGGATCAACCACTGGAGATCAGCACTGAGGCAGGAGAGGCAGACGCAGAGGCAGTAGAAGACTGCGTAGTCACTAGCTGGGCCTGCGTGGGTGACAAAGAGAGGCCCAAGGTTGACGTAGAGGGTTTGAGAGCCACGCAGAGGTCAGCCGGGCTGACGCTGGGTTTGGGAGAAGTGCTGGAGAATTATTTCTCTCTGTGGGTAAGCCAGTTTGGCACCTTGTTGTACTGAAGAATTGCTGAATAATAAAATCCTCCCTTGCTGCACCGGTTTTCCCACGTTGGTTTTTTCCAAGGACTGTTGTCCAAAATATCTGTGTCGATGTGTTAATGCTTGTGCATATGTTTGTTTCTGTATTACGTTGTGATATATGCAGCAATATTTATTTTAATGTTTATTGAAGTAATTTCATAAATAACTTATTTTGGAATAAGTAGAAAAAATAAACCAGTTGGTGCAGTGATAGAATTTTCACAACCAGCTGGCTTTAGTAGGATAAACACCCCAACCCTCAAAGTTTGTACAATTAGTGTTGAATAGCGTTTTTGAAGATTAGCAAGTTTTCGTCTAGAGCAACCTGGGCAGAGAAAAGCTGCCAGATTGGGAATGTGTATGGGCTGATCTGTAGTAGGAGGAGATGTGGCGTGATCTAATGAAGGCCACCATCAGTGGCAGTCGCTGCAGTGGGATGAAGTAGGTGAAGGAAGAGGAGGATGTGGCCCTTGCATCAAAGGGGCAACATGAGCAACGCAGAAGAAAGAAGGATATTTCGAAGATCAAGTGCTTCAGGTGTGGCAAGTTGGGCCACTACAACACTCACTGTCCTCTTAGAAAGAAGGACAAAGAGGAGAAGCAAGATTAACAAACTGCATCTGTAGAGATCGACAGGCTGTCCTCCAGACTGGAGGAAGAGTTTGCCATCATTGTTGAGATGCCTCCATAGGTGAGTTGGGGTGATCTGGAATTGTAGCCCCAAAGAGCTACAGGATGGGTAGGAGCCTTGAGGAGGTCCACCTCATGAATCAATACCTTGCTACGGGAGCCCAAGACATGCAGTAGTAGGATGGACCAATGGCAGTTGGTGCAGTCAAGTGCTAGAGTGACAGATGTAGTAGCTAGTAGTAGGTCAGGTACTGAGCAATGTAGAGCAAAGTTGGCACAGTGCAGAGTCAGCAGTAGCGTAGAGGCTTCAATGACAGTGTAGAGGCTAGTAGCAGTTAGAACTCGGACGACGAATGCATCATACTGACCGCAATTGGTTCAGTATTTTGGATGCTTTTCCGTTGCAGTTGTTGCAGTTGCAGTAGCAGCAGATGGAGAAGGTTGCAGTACAGATGCAGTGTTGGCAGCAGTTCAACAGGGCCAACAACAACACAAATGCAACAATCAGAGTTGTGCAGTGGTTGGTTGGCAGCAACAGCCAGACATCAACAACACAACAAGAGATGCTGTAGAGACAAAGTGATGCTTCAACAGGTTGCAGCACCAGAGCACATTCCTCGCTAAGAGCGAGTGTTGATTTCTATAGCATTGGATGTGTTCTTGCCTCGAGATTTTGCAGAGAGGCTAAGACACATGCATTCTCCAATACCCATAAATTGTTTGGGGAAATTCCACCTAAAGATGGTTTAATTAAAATAATTAATTTTTTTAAATGGTTCCCTAAGTCTAAACTTAGGAAATCTGGTTAATTAAAGGGTATTAATTAAATCAGGTGTGAATCTTCTAGAAGAAGACGAGGATCAACTCCCAGTTAATTTTAGCCCTTGATTATGTTTTAATCTTGGCCGTTGGAGCTCCAACGAGAGATTATAAGAAGGAGTTTGATGGGCACTTGGAGAACACATCAAATGAGAGATCAAAGATCGAATTTCTCAAGAGTAGTAGCGTTGAGTTGCCGGAGTGAGATCGAGTGATCTTCTTGTAGTGAGGGGCAGGGATAGTAGTCCGGAGGAGAGTTTTCCAGATCCGGAGAGTGTAAGTTAGAGAAAGCATAGAGCAGTTCAGAGAGGTAGCACAGAGCTTTAGAGGGAGTTCGAAATTCAATTGGGAGAGTCGAGATCTAGTGCTAGAAGCCGGGGTGTGAGACCGGAGGGCCAGAGGGTCGAATTTCTAGACAACAGGAGATCAACAAAGGAGGTGATGCGGAGCTCAGCTAGTGTGACGCAGATCTGCATAGGATTGATGCAGAAGCTGCGTAGAGGCAGCGTGGGGCTAGCCAACCTGTCCTTGATGAGTATCTGATCCCCTGAATCAGTGTGAGGTTTTTCTCAGTAACTCTTTGCCAGTTTTTCTCTGTATTAGATAGCTTGTTTGGTTATCCAACGATTTGTACTCAAAAACTACTGCATAATAATAAAACCCTCAGCTGCTGCACCGGTTTTCTCAATTTGGGTTTTCGTAGGGACATTGTCCAAAAACAACTGTGTTGATGTGTGTGTTTATTTCTCTCCAGTGCAGTATTTAGTTTCCGCATTATTTTATTTTTTGTAGGCTGCAATGTATGTATTTCAGTATTTGCCATAGAAAATTGCAAGTAACTTGTTCAAGTAATTTAACAAGTAGGTGAAATATTATCAGTTTGCTACAATAGGAATCGGGTAACCAATTTTTCACATATACATCCATGTGGAGGCTCCTCAAGGGTCAATGCTCATCTCTGAATGGGCAATGTGGAGGTTGTAAGGTCACAAGTGCTCTCATGCTGAGCTATACATCTTCTTTACTGGAGCCTCTTCTGTTCCCTATCGAGCTTCAGGATGAGTTGGCTTTCCTCTCCCATGCTCACCCGCATGTCCGTGCTATCCATGGTGTGTGGTGACAGGCTCTAAGAATGAAAGACACTGAGGAACGAACCTTGAAATGGGAACCCGCCAAATGATGAACTCAAAAGTGGTGGCCCTTAGAGTTATTCTCACAGAAATACCGAAATCCATGGGTAGGCTAGTCTTTAGCTTCTTGACCATTGAAGTAGACAAGAGATGACAATTAATGGTGTGAGAATCCCTCTGAATCTTAGGGTCCTGTTACCCACCACTAGTGGGTAGTGTATATAGGAGAATTTTTTTCTCCTAGATGGTCCTCAGCGGACAACCAACAACCCCTTGCAGCCACCAGATAGCTCGATGTGCCATTATCTCCACCAACTGAACTAGCCATGTGGTCCCTTGCCCACTTGTTAAGATTGTATATTTGAAGGTGGGCCTCCTGACCCCAAAGGTATGACTTTTCATTGGTATATTTGAGTAATTTTCCTTACTTGTCATGGGCACTTTGGGGCATGGATTGGTGGGGGATTCGAAAGAGTGGGCTAGGTCTGTACTATTGTCTCCACTGCCCGATTTCGTGGTTAACCTTGTACCCTAGTCCCGTGGGATCTCCTTTACTGGCCACTAGCTTTAGGGATGGCACTACTTGGGAAATCCCGACTTTGGCTGCGTGGTCCCGCTTCTCGACACCACATACATCACCCCCTTCCACTCATTTTAGCCCTATTCATCTCTTTTCCCATCTGGGCCCACATGTGTGTCCACATAGGGTTAGGCTTTGCCTCCCCTTGTCTGCACCTTGGTTCGGGCCTAAAACGATGCCCCAGAGGTTGATGAAGCTAAAGGGAATAGAAAAGCATAATTCAGTCACTTTCAAGAAGAAATGTACGACAAAATGCAAAAGATGGCCAGGACACAAAAATATAGCATGTGAGCAAAAGCCACAAATGAGCTCTACTCTTTATCCATGGCCATCACCCTGGTTCCTATGGGCCCTAGATGAGCCCCCTCCGTCATTAAGGAACCCATGATTGTCCCAACCCGTGGTGGGCGATGAACCGCCCCACCATAAAGGGCGTATCCACTGTTATATATTACACAACATGCTCTCATTCCCTGGAGCCTCGAGCAGTTATGAAGAAAAATCAATCAAAGGCAAAAGGCATATGAAGAAGGGTGGAAAAACAAAGGCTGCGGTAACTCGTACCATGATTTTCTCCCTCCAATACTCATATACCAAGGTGTGGGCTGTTGGAAAATCACTGCAAATATATTAGGGTTTGATTCTCCTTACTTGATAATTACTTGTGAGTTATGTTGGCTTCTTTTACTTATTTATTATCTTATCTTTCATCAAGAAATTACCATATTATGTGTGTATGAAGATCACAAAATAAGAGACACAAGATGTAGGCAGTATGCCAGGGAAAAACCCCCCTTGAGGGGAAAACCCAGTCAAAATTCTCTTCCTTTCAATAGTATTCTTTGAGACTCTTCACCCTAGACAAAGACAAACCTTCCCTCCACACCAAGTTAGCCTCCTAGATCTTCGACCTCTTTCTAGCAACTTCAAATATGTAGCAGCTTCCGTCATCAGGGAACGACGAAACTTGGAAGACTTTGATCTCCCAAACTAGGGCACGAAACAGAGAGAGATAGGCACCAAAAGTTCGATTTAATTCTTCTCTTTAGACTTCACCCAACTCACACTTCCTTTAGCTTCGTTAGACCCACTTCGTACTTCTCCAACTGCCTTAGAGAGATCGAACTAGCTTGAGATGAGATGCTCCAAATGAATTCGACTTGGTTCTATTTATAGGCTTCAAGGGAGGTCGAGTTGGTGTCCTTAGGCCGACTTGGTGTGCAGGATACATAAATTATATTTGACTCAATACTAAACCTTTTTACATGATTCAAAAGCCCAAGAAGGGTCTCTTTGAATATACAATGACTCTATAAACTCAATATTAATCTTAGGAGTCCACAATGGGGACTTTGACTTATATAATGATGACCCAAGCATGAAACTCATGCTTTAATAAGTCATTGTTACAATAATAAAAATTATTTTCTTTATTCTTTTGACAAGTACATTTCATGATGACTCAAATACATTAATGAAGACCGAACCTAGTTACATTTTCCAACATGAGCTTCCCTTATTATAGCTACCCTTGTACCATAACATGTGGTCTGGATGATTCCCCTGATCCCCACTACGTTCCATTAATTTATCATTTGCCACCTACCCCTTGAGGGATGTACCATGGACATGTCATCCCCTTTAAAGGATGAAACCACCTAATAGGGTCCTTGGTTAACCCCCTTATTGAACTTGGAGACACTTGTACGTGCCCAAGCCTACTATGGAAGGGCATGCCACCATGAAGTGCCCATGGATTCCATGACTTGTAAGCTCTTTTACTTGATTATTCTAATGATTTGTTGTATTGGGGAGCAAGGGGACACATTGGATCTTATGCAAGATTACAGGTGGGTCTCCATTTGGGGCTTGGTATTCCTATACAGGGTCTTAGCCCTCCAGAGGGCCACATTGGTAGTTGTAGGGTGAGCATTGAGAGCCACGTGCCTCTACGTAACAGAGATTACTTCATGGATCCCCAACTCTGATCATTGATTGCTCATGTTCCACCTTGTTGGATGAGAATGATGCACCTGGTTCACTATGTCCAACCGACTCCACACTTGCACCATACACTTGGTAGATGTTCTAGGGTCTGGAGGATGTCTCCCGCTACAGAGGGAGGGCTTATGTTGTCATCCTAGTTCTTACAGATGGTCTACAGGCATTTTCGATCCAGTTGGAGACCCAAGAGGATGTCCTTGTGCCCCTACCCCCACTTGGGAGCACTACAGGTTCTTGCTTGGAAAACAAGGGTCCAATCCCTTGTCTACTATATTGGGAGTCCATTTTCACATCATGGCACCCGTTGGACTTCATTAGGCCTCTTCAAAGGCCCAACAACTCATTATGTTGATCATTCTGCCCTCTTGAGAGGCTTATCTTATGTTATTGAGCTAGTTTGTGGGCTTGTCACCAAAAGTATTGTTATATGCACATCATTTTATTTTAGAGGCATTATGAGTCTAAATTAGACCATTCGAATTCATTAGAGATTGTATAAATAAATGAGAGGTGATTCATTACTCATCATCACTTGGATTGGGTTATTAGCTCTTGTGAGATTTTCGCTATCCCTTTTGGAGGACGAGTTTGGATGATATGGATGAATTTTGATGTTTGGATCTATCTCTCTTGCCTTGGAGCCGTTGAGAAAACTAGAGCATGAATAGTTAAAAGATTTCTCTGCTTGATAATTGCTTGTAATATACTTTTACTTCTTAGCTTTTAGTCTTTTCTTCGTTATGTTATTATTGTGTTCTTTTCATCAAGACAATTACCAATATGCACAATAAAAGACAAGTGACACAATATGTAGGCTTGTCAGCTAGGGCCAAAACCTCTCACCTCTTGAGAGGAAAAGCCGATCAAAATTCTTCTTCTAGATCTTCAATTGTTGAGTACCAAGACCATGACAAAGACCCTCGACTCTAGTATCCTCCCAAGAACCTTGTCACTAACCTTGATGCTCTGCCTCTTCCCTTTCTTGACTTTCTTCTCGATCTCGCACTGCTCTCCTCTGGTCCTTCTAGAGAAACTCGGTTTCTATACTTCACACTGCGTCTTCTTGACTTCTCGTAGAGAAACTCGGTCTCTATGATCTGACTGGCTTCCTCTAGAGAATCTCGGTCTCTAGGTCTCTATCTCGGTTATCCAGATCAAGTATCCTAGAAGAATCCTTCCTTCGCTGCCCCAAAAGAAACTTCCTTCGCTGCCCCAGAAGAAACTTCCTTCGCTTCCCCAAACAAAACCTTCTTCGCTGCCATAGAAGAAACTCTTCTTCATTGAGCCCTTAAGAAACCTTCTTCGCTATTATGCCCAGAAGGATCCTCCTTCGCTTTCCCAGAAGAAAACTTCCTTTGCTTGCCCAGAAGAAACTTCCTTATCACTTCTTCACACTTCTCTTTGTAGCCCTTATTCTTCTCACTTCTTCACCGAATGTATGTCAAGTTGCTTACCTTCAAGTGAGGCCGAGTGAGGCTACTTATACACATCAACTCATGACCCTTAGGTCGACATGATGACAAGTAGTGAGGCCAACTTCTTCTAGTATGTTCTTCCATCATTGTAGGCCGACTTGAATAGGATAAATGACAAGGTATTGAAGGATACTTTACATAGACGAGATTGACCTTTTACAAAGTGTAACATGATTTCATTAGATGACATTGACTCTATCATTTTATGACTAGATGACAAATAATTCCTAAAGACTCTCAATGGGAGTCTTGACTCAAAAACAAAATCTCTTTTTCATGAAACCCATGAAGCAAGCAATACAATAAATTTATTTTTCTTCTTTACATCACATTACATAAAGTCATAATTACATGTCATTATGAAGACTGAACCTAGTTACACTTTTCAACACTCCCTCTTAACTAGGGAGGTATTCGTAATGGTACTTGGACTTTCTCAATCTAAAGAATTTCTCATAAGAAGTATTTGGATTGGTAACTCATTTGTATAGCATCATATCAACCAACATTGTTACATAGCAAGGCCTTGACTAACAACTCCATCTCTCTACAATATCTGAGCTCAATGTTGGCGAGACCAATGATTTATAGACACTCTCATCATTGTCTCTCTCGGAACATCCCATACCCGGGTACTCGGGGTGTGTTCCATGAGGACTATTCTTATCTTGGACTCCCCAACCCTCAAAGAATATCGGTCCTCCACGACTACTCTCCTATTGGATGCCCTATCTCATCCTCAAAGAGTATCAGATGCCAAATGATTACCCAATCCTCCATTCTGTCTTACTAGGGGAAGACTAGAATGACATGTCTATCTCTCCATCTCAAATAGGGAGGACATATTCCAATAAAGGAATGTAGTCATTCCTATAAAAGGAATGTACCTAAGCTCCCTCTTGGCTTAGGAATTTCCAAGTCTCTTCCAAGTAAGAAAATTATTTTCAGGCTCCCTCTCAACAAGGGAACTATAGCAGCTCCTAATGTGGAGTTCATGGAACAACCAGCTGCTTGAAGAGCCCCTTCCTTCGATATCATGAATTTATTCATCGTCATGGAGTCTTCATCTTTCAGGGACTTCTTCATAGGGCACAAACCATCCATCACTTTCATCGATGAGTTAGTCATGCCCTCATATCATCAGAAAATGATCCATCAGTTTTCCATCTGGCTTTGCTTCATGTCATTCTGCTTTAATGCCATATTTTATGGAAGGATCTTACATCTTTCAAGATGGTCCTCTTGGAAGTCATCCACAAATTTTCCCTTTGGTAGTCCTACATAAGCCCATCCAGATATTAGTTCAAAAATAAGAGATGAACACTTAAATCAAAATTACCTTTGTGATGGTCTTTCATCATGACATCTTCCTGTAGGTATCAACATCCTGTATGCAGATTGACACATTTCCCAAAGATATCCATTGTCAAGGGTCTCCATCTTTTTCCGACTCCTATCAGAGTCTTCATATCTTTCTGGGAGATATTCTAGTCAACTCTTCTTGGTCTCGGATGTTGAATGCCTTCTACCTTTGTTGCATATTTTCACAATCTCTTCCTTTCTTTTCACACACTTCATTCTCAGGAGCTTCCAATCAGAGTTCCTTAATTGTAGTAAGCTTCCTCATGATTCATATGAGAACATATTATGTTGATTTCATCTAGTGTGACTTATGCCTTGCTGCAACCTTTAGGAGGAGGAGAGCCCTTCTTCTGTTCATGTTTCCCATGATGGAAATAGTGATCCATATTATCTGCAACCATATGACATGACTTTCTTATTAATCCTATGTAAGCATACATACCTCATCTTTCCTTTCGGTCATCCAGACGTCCTGTAGAACTTTATTGAAACGAAAGAACTTTATCCTTTAGACCTGCTTTCTTGTTATGTCATCATACCATCATCCCTTGAATCCCATGAGTTGGAATCCCTGATGAAACTCTTGCTTTCCTTTTAGATTAGTGAATCCTTTGATGAGGATTCCATCAGAGAACTTGAGGATCTTTCATATCCTCACCCGACAGATGTTTCCTTATTGACTATGGTATGATGATCTTAGTCGATGATGACCTCTACTTCTTTCTATAAGTATCGTTTGAGGTTTTAATGAGGTTTCCAAGAGCTCTTGCTTCTATTACGATGCTATTTTCTAATTTGATGCTTCCTATCTTATTTACATTGCTTCCTATCTATTAATGGAAAGTACCTTCTAGTGAAGAAGATCATTTCAGTCATAGTTGAGATCTTTTTGCTTCTTCCTTCTTAAACTTCTTTGTCTCAGGTTCTTTCACTTCCTCAGTAGTATGGGCTTCTTCCTTGTCCCTCCTATGTTTAGGACAATCTCCTCTATGGTGCCCAAGTTTCTGATAGCCATAACATCCTTCCTTAGCCAAGTTCTTTTTTTCTTTAGAGGACCAAACTTACCAAATTTCCCTTTTCTTTTTCTCACTGATTGATCTCTTCTATCTGATCTTTTGTTACTTTCTTTCTTCAACCTGTGTTCTTCTGCCTTGCAGAGAGACCATAATTTGATGAATGGGATAACTTCCTCTTCGCTAGTGGATATGAGGTTACCTTGTTCATCAGTCAATGCATTTAGAATAACGAAGATCATTTCGTTATCAGATACCATCTCTCCTAGATCAAGCAATTGACCTTTTATTTGAGATGCTTTTGAAAGACATGACGATATCCCTTCATCCTTTGACACCTTCAATTTATATAGATCAGATCTGAGTGATATGATCTTTCCTATCGTGCTTTCAGAGAAAATTTCTACTAGCTTATCATATATTTCTTTAGATGTCTCTAGCTTGGCTACATAGGAAATGAGAGGGTCTTTAATTGATTCCTTGAGAATCTTTTGACCCTGAGATCCCTTTCCATGTATTCAGATAATGCTTTTTCTTCGGATGGATTTGATACCTTTCCATGGACATGATCAATGACTTCATTTACTTCGAGGACTATGTCTATCCTTCTTTTCCATGCAAGGAAGTTTGATATCCCAACCAACTTATGGTTCTCCTTGAAACATGAAGTCATTTTTACTAGATTAGATTATAATAAAAGGTACTTGTGAAGATAAAATCTTCAACTTGATGACGAACTTGTTGCTTCAGATGATCCTTTTAAGAAGGTTCTTACTTCGGTGAGGGAACACTGCCTTTTTTGAGATCCTTGCTTCAATAGAGAGAAGATTTCCTTTCGATGTAACCTTCCTTAGATTTGAAGAGCTTTCACTTCTTTGGTGTTTCTTTAGATGTATGAGTGATGATCTCTAAAGTGGTTCTAGGGTTTCGGTCTTTGTTCCTGCTTCCTTCTTGAGGATAATTTCAAGACTCTTGCTAGAGTATATTTCTTCGATCTAGGGTTTTGGTAGATCTTGATTTTTCGCTTCTTGCTTTGATCCTTTTTTGAAGCTCGATTCTCGTGTGTCAACTTGCTTTGAATGCCCCTTCTTGACTTCAACACCTAAGCTTTGATACCATGTTGAGAAATCTAGGGCATAAATAGTTAAAAGATTTATCTGCTTGATAATTGCTTATAATATACTTTTACTTCTTAGCTTATAGTTTTTTCTTCGTTATGTTATTATTATGTTCTTTTCATCAAGACAATTACCAATATGCACAATAAAAGACAAGTGACACAGTGTGTAGGCTTGTCAACCAGGGCCAAAACCTCTCATCTCTTGAGAGCAATAACCGATCAAAATTCTTCTTCTAGATCTTTAATTGATGAGTACTAAGACCATGACAAAGACCCTTGACTCTAGTATCCTCCCAAGAACCTTGTCACTAACATTGATGCTCTACCTCTTCCCTTTCTCGACTTTCTTCTTGATCTCGAACTACTCTCCTCAGCTCCTAGAGAAACTCGATCTCTATACTTCACACTGCGTCTTCTCGACTTCTCCTAGATAAACTCAGTGTTGATTTGGGGTAGCATCAGATGTGCTTTAGCCATGAAAATTGGTGGAGAGGTTAAAGCACATGAGATCTCCAAGACCCAGAAATGGTTTGGGCAGATTCTACCCGGTTTAGGAGATATTAAAATAATTAATATTTTTAATGGAGTTTCTACCCGGTTTAGGAGATATTAAAATAATTAATATTTTTAATGGAGTTTCTAAGTCTAAACTTAGAAAAAAATAAAATATTAATGGGTATTAATATAAAATTGGGTTAGAAGGTTCTAAAAGACATGGATCAAGCCAAATCTAATCTTAGCCGTTGATTAGAGATGTAATCTCGGCTGTTGAAGGACCAACAGAAGAAGTATAAGAGGAGGCTTGAGGGTTAGTTTGAGAGATACACCAAAGTGATCAGTCATTCGATTTTCTAGAGCGGGGTTTGCTAAGAGAAATCGAATCAGTGATCAGTTGCAGTGAGGGGCAGTGAGTACGAGACAGAGAGGTAGAGATAGTGCCGAGAGACCAGTGCAGAAGCAGAGAGAGGCAGACGCTGAGTCAGAGGGAGCCACACAGAGGAAAAAAGGACTGTGCAAAGGCCAGAAGGGCTGCGTCATCCACGCAGAGGCTGCAGGAGTGACGCAGAGGGCCGTAGAGGCTGTGCAGAGTCTTAGAGGGCTGACGCAAAGGGTTTCGGGCTGACGCAGAGGCCAGGTGGGCTGATGCTGGTCTTCAGATTGTGCTGGAGAGGGTTTCGTGGGGCTGACTTTCCGAATATCTGCTTCCGAATAGAGAGGTATTACTGCCAAATTATTTTCTTTGTCAGGTGAGCCAGTTTGGCACCCAGTTGTACTCAGAAAGACTCCATAACAAAATAACCCTCAGAATTGCTGTATCGGTTTTCCCAAGTTGGGTTTTTCCAGGGACGAGTTGTCAAAAAATAACAATGTCACTTGTGTGTTTGCTATTTCTTTCAGCTGTTGATCTGTAGATGTTTGAGACTGTATTGTGTTTATTTTAGTATTTATATGATTAAATAACTTTTTCGAAATTAACAAGTTAGAGAAATAAACCAGAGAATACAGATAAAATTTCTAACGGGTAATACTTAGAAATTTCAACATGGTACCAAAGCGTTGAAGATCACAGGAGAGCTGAAGGCACCAGCAGAAGCAGATCATTTGTAGTAGCAACAATTGTCTCGAGTGACAAACGCTGTTCCTTGCAGAAAGCAACAGAGAAGGGTTGACGCAGAGGGACTATGTCATCAGTTCGGGCTAGAGAGAGGCCAGCGCAGAGGCTGAGGAGGGCAGAATATGTTGATTTGGGGTAGCATCAGATGTGCTCTAGCCACGAAAATTTTTGCAGAGGCTAAGGCACATGAGATCTCCAATACCCATAAATGGTTTGGGCAGATTCTAAACAGTTTGGGAGATATTAAAATAATTAATATTTTTAATGGAGTCCCTAAGTCTAAACTTAGGGAAAATAAAATATTAATGTGAATTAATATAAAACTGTGTTAGAATGGTCCAAAAGTCATGGATCAAACCAAATCTAATCTTAGCCGTTGATTAGGGACTTAATCTCGGCCGTTGATTTGTTAACGAGAAAAGTATAAGAGGAGGCTTGAGGGTCACTTGGGAGAACACACCAAGAGATCAAGATTTCGACTTTCTGGGGCTAGGTTTGGTGAGAAAGTTGAGAGAATGATCAGAGTTGCAGTTGAGGGGCAGTGAATACAGAAGCAGAGAGATAGAGATAGCACCGGGAGAATCAGCGCAGTAGCCGGAGAGAGGGATGCAGAAGCAGCCAAGCGTTCACACAGAGGCAGCCAGGAGCTGCGCAGTGCCACAGAGGGCCAACGTGGGTGACACAGTGCCTCTAGACGTTGACGCAGGCCAAGCCAGAGAGACGCTAGGCTAACGCTGGGCCATAAAGAGATTGACACTAGGGTTTCGTGGGGTAGATTGGAGCTGTGGAGCTGCCAGAGTGTTTATCTGGGGTTTCAGCACAAATATCTGCTTCCAAATAGAGAGGTACTACTACTGAGATTTTTCTCTGTTGGGTGAGCCGGATTTGGCACCCAGATTGTATTCTGAAACTACTTAAATCAAACCCTCAGATAGCTGCAGCGGTTTTCCCGCATTGGGTTTTTCCGGGGACATTAGTTCAAAAACAACAGTGTCACTTGTGTGCTTGTTTCTATTTCCTTCAGTTGATGATCTGTAATGTGTTGAGCATGTACTTGTATTTATTTCCAATATTTACATGGTAAATAACTTGTTAATTAATAGAACAAGTAGGTAGGAATAAATCAATAAAGTGCATGAAGGGTTTCTAACGTGTTAAACTTAGAAATTCCAACATGGTATTAGAGGGTGGTTGCAGATCACAGGGGAACTGAGGACATCAGCCAAGCAGAGCAACAACAGTAGAAAACAGTTGCCCCGAGTGAAAAAAGCTGTTCCTAGCAGAGTAGAAGCAAGGAAGGGGTGACGTAGTGCCTGCGTCATCAAGATTGAGCTAGGAAGAGGCAGCGCAGAGGCTAAGGGAGGCAAAGACAGGCTCACGCAGAGGCCAGGAGGGCTGACGCAATTGGTTGAGGACGCTGATTTGCTGGTGCCGGGATTGCGCAAAGCCTAGGAGCTCTAACCTTTAGTTTGCTGGGGTTTAGGAGGCTGTGGGTAAGTTGCAGAGTGGAGCTGGTGGGGTACTGTAGTCAGAACAATACCTAACAGGGCAAGGCCAAGGAGGCGGGAGTTGCTACCGAGGATTTCTAGTCAAGAAATCTGGATCAGTAATGCAGCGGCACTAGCGATCGGAGTGGGGGCATCTCGACATTGGCAGAAGGGTTTTTAGGAGGGAAATCGAGGCTCAAAGGGCATCACATCGAGAACTTCCAGGAGGGGAGTAGAGGAGCAGCGAGATGGCAGTGAACGGGGTAAGAGACCAGGACAGACTGGACGGAGCCTCAAACATCGTAGTTTGGAAGGCTAGAATCTTATCTGTTCTATATAGGAATCATGTCAAGCACTTCGCCTTGAGGACAATAGCTATCCTAGTTGACCCAGCTGATAATGGCAAGTACGAGGAGGCAATGTCGAGAGCCAAGAGCATCATTCTTGACGGGGTCAAGGACCATGTAGTACCACGTATTGTTGAAAAGGAAACGACAAATGAGATGTGGGAGGCCCTAAAGAAATTGTACCGGCATACTTCTGTGCAGAGAAGGATGTTACTAGAAAATTAGCTGTGATCATACCAGATGCAGAAGGAGAACAGATCGACCCCTTCCTCTGTCGATTGAAGGAGATCCGGGATCAACTGATTTGCACAGGGGCCACATCGGATCAAGAATTGATGGTGAGAACAACCCTGAACATAGTCTGAAAAGATTGGGAGGTGTTTGTCCAGAGCATACTGGGCGACCCTTCCAGATTGGGAGGAAATGTGGGCTGCTCTTCGCCAAGAAGAGATCAGAAGGCTGAGCAAGGCGGGAAGCAACGACAAGGGGACCAAAATCAAGAAGGAGGAGCAGTGGATGCTGCCCTAGCATTTGAGGGAAAGTAGGAGAAACGGAAGAAGGACCTCTCTAAGGTCAAATGCTTCCATTGTGGGGAGCTGGGTCATTATGCGACCCAGTGTCCAAGGAAGAAGAGCAAGGGAGAGGCCTCCGAGACCAAGGCAACGCCAGCAAGGGCAGAGAAGGAAGTGGAGACAGACGATGACTGTGCCATGAGTGCACACACAACACTTGAGCGGAAATGGGGAGACATCGAGCTGTAGTCAGACGGGCTACAGGTGATGAGGGGCAGGATCCTTGGGGTACCTAGCCCCTTAGATTAGACCTTGCTACAGGAGCCCCGAAGAAGAGTAATAGTACTGGTGATATCAGTAGAGACGGATGCGAATGGAGCGACAGAGGGAGCTACAGTGCAAGATTCCCAGGACAACGTGAGGCAGCAGTGCGAGAAGCACGGGAGTGTTGCACCAGTGCAAGATGGCACAGAGAGGTGTGCAACGGTGCGAGATGCATGGAGTTGTTGCAACAGCGCAGAGGTCAGAGAGGGAGCACTTGTCAGTGACAAAGGGAGTTTCAACATCGAGGGTGTCTCTAGCCTGACAGAGATGTCAGAGTTGGGAGATTAGTTACTTACTTCTTAGTAACTGAGTTGCAGTACAACAGTTAGCATTGGTAGTGCTATGGGCAACATGATGCAACATGATGAGAGGGGTTGCAGTGCAGATGCAGCAGTGGCAGTGGCAGGGCCATGGGCAGCAGCACAGATGCAGAGGGAGTTGCAGTACGGATGCAGCAGTGGCAGTGGCAGGGCCATGGGTAGCAGTACAGGATGCAACAATGCAGATGATGGGCAACAAGCCTAGCATCAGCACAGGGATCGATGTCGGATGATCAGGGTGATACTCAGTGAGGAGTATTGCTAGAGCACAATCCTCGCTAAGAGGGAGTGTTGATTTGGGTTAGCATTGGATGTGCTCTAACCACGAAAATTGGTGGAGAGGCTAAGGCACATGAGATCTCCAATACCCAGAAATGGTTTGGGCAGATTCTAAACAGTTTGGGAGATATTAAAATAATTAATATTTTTAATGGAGTCCCTAAGTCTAAACTTAGGGAAAATAAAATATTAATGTGAATTAATATAAAACTGTGTTAGAATGGTCCAAAAGTCATGGATCAAGCCAGATCTAATCTTAGCTATTGATTAGCGACTTAATCTCGGCCGTTGATTTGTCAATGAGAAAAGCATAAGAGGAGGCTTGAGGGTCACTTGGTAGAACACACCAAGAGATCAAGATTTCGACTTTCTGGGGCTGGGTTTGTTGAGAAAGTTGAGAGAGTGATTAGAGTTGCATTTGAGGGATAGTGAATAAAGAAGCAGAGAGACAAAGGTAGCACCGGGAGGATCAACACAGTAGCCGGAGAGGGACGCAGAAGCAGCCAGGGCTCACGCAGAGGCAGCCAAGGCTCACGCAGAGGCAGCCAGGAGCTACACAGTGCCACAGAGGGCCAGCGTGGGTGACGTAGAGGGCCAGAGGGCTGGCGTAGTGCCTCCAGAGGCTGATGCAGGCCAAGCGAGAGAGATGCTGGGCTAACGCTGGGCCATAGAGAGGCTGACGCTGGGGTTTCATGGGGAAGATTGGAGCTGTGGAGCTCCCGGACTGTTTATCCGGGGTTTCAGCCGGAATATCTGCTTGCGAGTAGAGAGGTACTACTGCCGAGATTTTTCTCTGGGGTGAGCCTGATTTGGCACTCAGATTGTATTCTGAAACTGCTTAAGAAATCAAACCCTCAAATAGCTGCATCGTTTTTATTGCATTGGGTTTTTCCGGGGACATTAGTCCAAAAACAACGGTGTCACTTGTGTGCTTGTTTCTATTTCCTTTAGTTGATGATCTGTAATGTGTTGAGCATGTACTTGTATTTATTTCCAGTATTTACATTGTAAATAACTTGTTAATTAACAGAACGAGTAGGTAGGAATAAATCAATAAAGTGCATGAAGGGTTTCTAACGTGTCAGACTTAGAAATTCCAACAGAAAAGGCTCACGAAGAGCCACGTAGAGACCAGGAGGGTTGACGCAGTTGGCTAGGCGAGCATTTCAGCCAGTGCCGAGATTGCGCAGAGCCCAGAGGCCTAGTCCTTTAGTTGCTGGGGCATAGGAAGTTGTGGACAGATTGCAGGGAGTGAAGCTGGTGGGGTGCTGTTGCTGCAGAGACAGAACAGTACCTAATGGGGCAAAACTAAGGTAGAGGGAGTCACTACCTAGGCGGATTTCTAGCCAAGAAATTGAGATCAGTGTTGCAAGTGCATAGGAGAACGGAGAGGTCCGACTCGACAGTTGGCAGGCGAATTTCCAGGAGGGAAATCGAGACTCAGAAGGAGTCTAGCAGAGAACTTCTAGACATGAAGTAGAGACTCGGAGGGAGTTGAAGAGAGAGCTTCCAGAGGGAAGTAGAGACTCAGAGGAGTCGAAACGAAGAGCAGAGAGATGGCCATGAATGGACTGAGAGATCAGGACAGGCTAGACGGGACGTCCAACTTTGTTCTCTGGAAGGCTAGGATCCTGTCCATTTTAGATAGACATAGCATCAAGGCATTCGCCTTGAGAATAATGGCTATCCCTGTTGACCCAGCTGACAATGAAAAGTACGAGGAAGCAATGGCTAAGGCGAAATGCATAATCCTTGATGGGGTCAAGGATCATGTGGTTCAACATATTGCTGAGAAGGAAACGACAAAGGAAATGTGGGACACCTTGAAGACGTTGTATCAACACATTTCCGTGCAGAGGAAGATGTTACTTGAGAATTAGCTGCAGTCATACCAGATGCAGAAGGGGGAGCAGATAGATCACTTCCTCGGTAGATTGAAGGAGATCCGGGACCAACTGACTTCCATAGGGGCCACGTCGGATTAGGAGTTGATGGTGAGGACCGCCCTAAACGCAGTCTTCGAGGAGTGGGAGACATTTGTCCAGAGTATTCTGGGCAGGGTAAATCTTCTAGATTGGGAAGAATTGTGGGCAGCTCTTCACCAAGAAGAGATCAGACGACTGTCCAAGACGGGAAGTAGCAGCAAAGGAGTCCGGATCAAGAAAGAGGAGGAAGAGGATGCAACTCTGGCATTTGCGGGGAAGCAGGAGAAGAGGAAGAAAAAGGACCTCTCCAAGATAAAGTGCTTCAACTGTGGGGAACTGGGGCATTATGCAAACTAGTGTCCGAGGAAGAAGAATAAGGGAGAGGCGTCTGACTCCAAGGTAGCGCCAACGAAGGCGGAAAAGGAGGTAGAGGAGGATGACGATTGTGCCATGATCATGTACCTATAGAGAAGAGGTGGGGAGATATCGAGTTGTAGTCAAGAGGACTACAGGGGATGAGGGGCAGGATTCTTGAGGTACCCAAACTCTTGGATCATACCTTGCTACGGGAGCCCCGAAGTGAGAAGTAGCAGGATGGCGGATGTCGGTAGAAACGATTGCGGATGAAGCGACAGAGTGTGCTAGAAGTGCAGAAGTCCCTGGCAACACAAAGAGGGTTGCAGCAGTGCGAGACCCACAAAGGAGGTTGCAGCAGTGCAGGATGGCACAAAGAGGTTTGCAGTGGTGCGAGAGGCAGGGAGTTGTTGTAGCAGCGCAAAGGCAATAGAGGGAGCACGAGATAGTGACAGAGAGAGCTTCAACATCGAGAGTGTTTCTAGCCTGACTGGGTTGTTAGTAATTGGGTGGATCAGTTACTTACTTCTCGGTAATTGAGTTGCAGTGCAGTAGCATGATGCAACATGATGAGAGGAGGTTGCAGTGTTGGGAGAAAGGACCAGCAACAACACGAATGCAGAGGGAGCTGCCGTATGGATGCAGCAGTAGCAGTGACAGAGCTATGGGCAGCAGTACAGGATGCAACAGTGCAGAGGATGTTGGGCGGGGAGGCCTAACATCAGCACAGGTACCGGTGCCGTATAATCAGGGTGATGCTCAGTGTGGAGTATTACTAGAGCACAGTCCTCGCTAAGAGGGAGTGTTGATTTGGGGTAGCATCAGATGTTCTTTAGCAATGAAAATTGGTGGAGAGGCTAAAGTACATGAGATTTCCAAGACCCAGAAATGGTTTGGGCAGATTCTACCAGGTTTAGGAGATATTAAAATAATTAATATTTTTAATGGAGTTCCTAAGTCTAAAATTAGAAAAAAAAAAAATATTAATGGGTATTAATATAAAACTGGGTTAGAAGGTTCTAAAAGACATGGATCAAGCCATATCTAATCTTAGTCGTTGATTAGAGATGTAATCTTGGCCGTTGAAGGACCAGCAGAAAAGGTATAAGAGGAGGCTTGAGGGTCAGTTGGAGAGATACACCAGAGTGATTAGTCATTCGATTTTCTAGAGTGGGGTTTGCTAAGAAAAATCGAATCAGTGATCAGTTGCAGCGAGGGGTAGTGAGTATGAGACAAAGAGGCAAAGATAATGCCGAGAGACCAGAGCAGAAGCAGAGAGAGGCAGACGTTGAGCTAGAGGGAGCCACATAGAGGCAGAAGGGATTGCGTAGAGGCTAGAAGGGCCTGCGTCATCCACGCAGAGGCTGCAGGAGTGATGCAGAGGGCTGTAGATGCTACGCAGAGCCTCAGAGGGTTGACACACAGGGTTTTGGGCTAACGTAGAGGCCAGGTTGGCTAACGCTGGGCTTCAGATTGTGCTAGAGAGGGTTTCGTGGGGCAAACTTTCCGAATATCTACTTTCGAATAGAGAGGTATTACTGCCGAATTATTTTTTCTGTCAAGTGAGCTAGTTTGGCACCCAGTTGTACTTAGAAAGACTGCATAATAAAATAACCCTAAGAATTGCTGCACCGGTTTTCCCAAGTTGGGTTTTTCCGAGGACGAGTTGTCCAAAAATAACGGTGTCACTTGTGTGTTTGCTATTTCTTTCAGCTATTGATCTGTAGATGGTTGAGATTGTATTGTGTTTATTTCAGTATTTATATGATTAAATAACTTGTTCGTAAATAACAAGTAGGAGAAATAAAGCAAAGAATACAGATAAAATTTCTAATGGTTAATACTTAGTAATTTCAACACTCAGTCTCTATGATCTTACTGGCTTGCTCTAGAGAATCTCGGTCTCTAGATCTCTATCTCGGTTACCTAGAACAAGTATCCCAGAATAATCCTTCCTTTGCTACCCTAGAAGAAACTTCCTTTGCTGCTCCAGAAGAAACCTTCTTTGCTGCCCCAGAGGAAACTCTTCTTCGTTGACCCCAGAAGAAACCTTCTTTGTTATGCCCTGAAGAATCCTCCTTTGCTTGCCCAGAAGAAAACTTCCTTTACTTGCCCAGAAGAAACTTCCTTATTACTTCTTCGCACTTCTCTTTGTATCTCTTCTTCTTCGCACTTCTTCACTGAATGTATGTTGAGTTGCTTACCTTCAAGTGAGGTCGAATGAGGCTACTTATACACATCAACTCATGACCCTTAGGCCGACATGATGACAAGTAGTGAGGCCTACTTCTTCTAGCATGTTCTTCCATCGCTGCAGGCCGACTTGAAGAGGATAAGTGACAAGGTCTTGGAGGATACTTTACATAGACAAGATTGACCTTTTACAAAGTGTAACATGATTTCATTACATGACAATGAATTTACCATTTTATGCCTAGATGACAAATAATTCCTAAAGACCCTCAATGGGAGTCTTGACTGAAAAACAAATTCTCTTGCTCATGAAACCCATGAAGCAAGCAATACAATAAATCCTTTTTTCTTTACATCACATTACATAAAATCATAATTACATGTCATTATGAAGATCGAACCTAGTTACACTTTTCAACAGGAGCTTCATTATTGGCATAATTGGATGATTGGATATACCCTTTTGTAAATGTAAGTGCTCTTTTTCATGCTTATTCTTGTTATTTACTTTGCCACATGAATGTTGCTGGGATTTTCGCTATACAAGCTTGAAATTTACTGCTTTCCTATATGAATTGGTGGAAATTTTGACCTTTTATAGCATTGCATCATGTCATGGGCCATTTATGAATGGGTGGATGTTCCTAGAGATAATTTATGCTAAATACACCTCGATAAGTCATCAATGATTGCAAATTGAAGTATAAAATCGTTGAAGTCGCTGCTGTCATGCCCTAATGCCATGCGAAGTCGCTTGAAGGCTTCCTTGATTGGGTGAATTTTTTCCAAACCATAAGTTCTCCTTGATTCCATCTCTCCCAAAGGACAAGGCACTAATCCTTCCATAGGTGGTCACTTTCAAAGATTATTTCTCTCACCTCTCTTTCTCTTTCTAGGCCTAGCCTCCACAGGTTACCTAGGGCATCATTTATCTCATGTTCTAGTCATCAAAAGACTTTGATCTCTTGCCCATAACTATGATAGGGTTTCCTCAAGAGGCCCTCCAAATTTCAGGAAATTCCAATGGTGGGATCTTGAGATACACCATGCCCTAGCTCGAAGATCGTTTCTTTCCCTAGGTTTCCCATAGCTAGTTTCCTCATCGAGATCATTGTGTTTGATCAAAAGAAAATTTCTCTGTTGATCCTCTTCTCCTCCCTAATTAGGTCAAGTTTCCCCTTTGGTTGATCAACTCCATACCCTTGACCTAATTTTGAGTCCGCTTGGTCTTGTGTGGTCCCACAACCTATTAATGCCATTTTAACAAAGATCACATAGAAGCCAAGTCTCCATTAAGATGTCTACATCTAGGAGCCTTCTCGACAAAACATACTCTCAAGCCCTAGCCCTAAAGATCCTCTTAGCCCTTCCTAGGGTGCTTATCACCTTGCTTCTAAAGCAAGCAACCTATCTAATTGAGTCTCTCTTGTGAATAGGCCTAAGAATCACTTCCTTATCTTATCATTGACTATATTTTCTCGTGATTCCTCGTATATCGGGAGTCCTCCCATCGGTGAAAATCCGTAAAGAGCAGGGAGCATTAACTGAGGTGATAGTGAGCTATTGCTCCATTGTTGCCTCGACCTAGTGGTTGCTCTATAGGATCCTCTCCTAGGACCCCTGCTAGTTTGAGCAGTAACAAGTTCTTGGGCCCAACATTAACGGAACAAACAACAACAGGCAAAACACTTGACCATCTGGATTATTTTCACCATGTCTAGCCCTCTTCCTCGCTTTCGCCTTTGCTATTCTCTCGAATGATGGTGACCAAGAGTTGTAGGACCTCCCTATTCATAACATCATTACGAAGCTACTTTACCTCCTGTTTGTCACCATCAATGCCAAGTGTCATTTACAACTCACACTCTTCATTAGAATTACCTACATGTAACAAGCATGCTCCAAATTGGTCATTTGCCCCCTTAGTTTGTGGGTTGAGTTATCTCGTTTGTGATGTGGTGGGCTGCACTATCTTTGGGTGCACTTGCATCCGTAGCACCCCATCTAGGGGAGAATGGTTCGTGACTATTACCCACCAAAAAGTTGTTAACCCATAGGAGAAAACTTTTCTCCTCCTTAGATAGCCAGCGAGTCAACAACACTGTTGATCAACACATGACATGATGCCATAGATCATCCACTTCTTGCTCTGGTCAAATTTCTCCTTCCCATTCGACATTCCTTCTTGAAGGTAGGTTGGTTATCCATTGGTAGGTACTTTAACAATTTTGTAATCATGTGCTTTCACTTAATGTTTTGAGCATACTAATATGAATCAAGGGGTGATATGGATGATTGACCGATCTTGACTGTATACTTGTTCCTTCACTTCACCTGGAAGTTTAGTCTTTGTCTCTAGTCTAGTGGAACCTCCTTTGAGGCATTAGGGTTCTAGAAAGGACACTACTGGGGAGTCTCTAATTGAAGTAGCATGTCCATGTTGTCCTATACTTACCACTTTCCAATTTTCCCATTATTCCATCTCCATTCTTTGGGCTGGTTGTCATTGGTCATGGGGATTGGGACCCTCTCATCCTCGTGCTTGAGTCTGGGTTGGAAAACTTTTCTTTGGAGGTTGATGTAGCCAAAAGAAGGTTAAAAGCATAAGAAAGCCACAATGAAAAAAAAAGAATAAAATGGAAAAGATCGTTGGGATATTTGATTAGCATGTGAGAAAAAGCGTAGCATGAGCTCTATCCCCATCATTAGCTATCACTCAGTTCCTCGAGCACATGATGCTCCATCTATAAAAGGAACCCTTATATTGCCCCAGCCTTGATGAGCAATAAACTGACTCATCATTAAGGGGTATTAAATGCCAGATCGCAAAAAGCAAGCTTGGGCTCCTAAGCTATGCACCCAGACCAAAGCATAATCATAAAGAAGTAAAAGGCACACCAGAGGTGTGGAAAAAGTAGGTTGAGGAAAAGGGTAACTCATGTCACCACAATTGCTTCCTCACATCTTTACACTCAAGATGTTGGACCACTGTTTGCTGATCTCTTGGCCATGGCACCCTGCCTTGAATTCATGCCCACTTTGTCACCATCTACACACACATCTATGGATTGATGGGCTAACTTGGGACTTGTCACTTCCCCTTGGGAGTTGGAAACACCTAATAGCATTATACATCTAACCATCCCTAATATAAGGAGGGAACACTTATATGGGACTCGATCTAGTTAGATATTTGAAGTTGATGTTTGTTTGAAGTATTATTGTGCCCCCGGCATTAAGTATGGTCCACTATGATGTAAACATGGTCATTGTACGTAATGATTGTTGATTTCCACTTGATCTTGAGAGGGTTTTCTCAGGTGGTTCTCATCACAACATCAAAGGCCTCTTGTGGTGATTTCTCCACCTTCTCAACAAAGCATCATAGGCCGTTTTATCCATTGTAGAAAGAGAGAGTGACCTTGTTGATGCAACATTGCTTATCCAAAGCTGAGCATTGGGCTACTTGATGACCCTACATGATACTTGACACTCCGAGGGAACCCCCAAATGTTGAAACGCAGAGCCCATGAAGCTTGGTGTTGGAGATACTGATGATGTGTCCAGTGGGCCCAGGATGCCCCCAGGCTGGCCTTGGCATTGTTTAATGGTCATCACTTGTTCCAAAGCCCAGATGATGATGGTCATCTTTGAGATGACACGGGAGGGCTTGCGCATCAATTTGGAGCCTTAACACTTGAGTTAGAGAGTGCCACGTCACCCCTCTTGCTCCTTTGAGCTTGATGTTGGGTACCGTGGAGATGATGTGTCGGCATAGAGGAACTTTAGAGGCTTGGACATGATCTAGGAGATACATCTTGGAGCATGGAGCACTCATTAGCCCACGTGATACCTTCTTGTGGTATCCATTGCTCATTTGGAGGATGACATCATGCTTGAGGAGGATTTTCTCCCACATGTGTGGGCATTTATGGCACTTTTGTTATGTTTTTGAGCTATGAGTTTGGCTTGTAACCTCTTTCTTGTGGAAAACTTAAAGTAAACTTGTCAATAGGGCTTCTTTAGTTGTAAAATTGTAAAAATGAGTGGGATAGGTCTCATATAAATAGAGCTTCCCCTCATTTCATTTGTTCGTCATCACACATTGAATTCTTTTCCTCTCTAAGAGAGAGAGAGTTTTTTCGCTACTATGGGCAAGATGTAGTCTTTTTATGGTGAAATTTTCTTGTGGATGTGATTTTAGCGTGGAGACGTTTTGGCACTGAAAGAAATGGCTTTTGTGGGGGATTTTGTAAGTTTATTGTCTTGTTATTGATATTTTGCATACTTTATATATTTAAAGTAGGGTTTCAATTATGCCATTAATAAATGCTTCATTATGTTGATTTTTGTGTAGCATCGGGAGGTATTCCTGCATGCCAAGAGGCCACCTAAATCGCCCTAGAAAAATTATGGGGAAATTAAAAATAAAATAAATTAATTTTTGGGTTTCATGTAGGCTCAAAAGGGACAAGTTGGCCCCAACATGAAAGCGTGTGTCCCTTGGGGTAAATGTACCCATTCGACTTGTATATCTACACATTATGTTACACTTCATTTGTCCCACTCACTCATCATCCGTCTCATATAGAAGACACTTGTGGGAGCAGAAAAATGATAAATTGGCTAAATTTTGGACTTGGTTTTTGGCACAGATTTCTAGACATTTTATTGTAAACTTTGCTGAAGAAGAATTTCTCCTAAAAGAAGAGTTGTTGGGTTTTCTCCCAAGTTTGGGTTTCCTAGGGAAAATTTGTTGTCTCTATTGTGCATGGCTGTCTCTTTATGATCTTATTTGTTTCTATTGTTTTCGCTGCATTACTGTTGAGATTTTCTGTGTATAATTGCTTAATGATATATGTGGCACAAGATAAATTAATTAAAGATCATTAGAAGTAATTATTAGATCAGAAAATTGGTTTCTACTGTGTTTATTGTAGAAAAAAACAACACATTATTGCTGAAAATTTGCTTCAATATTGCATGTAAAATTGTCCCCCTAAGGCCTATAGGGAAACTCTTAATATGTAGACCCTATATTTAATTTTAATTTCTACCCTCACAAGAGCAATAGCTAGGGTTTTAGAAATGGATGCCCTAGGCATCTCCCGTTATTACATCATCATCTTTCCCTTGAAAATTTTCCCTAAAGACTCCATTAAACTCTAGTAGGATAAGGCGCTGATCTAGAGTGTGTTGATCATCTATAAAACCTAATAAAATTCATCTTTTTTTCTATGTACTATAGGGCTAGGGCAACCTCTAGAGTTTCTATGGCAGATTTATGTATAAAGTGTAATTTGAAATTTGAATGAATGTGGGTGGTGTTGTTGCCGCCTTCCACACACAACTAAGTTAGTGAGAAAAGCCCTTAATCCCACAAGGTGTGGTTGGTGGCAAAATCAAGAGATGGGGCTGCACCTATTCCCAACTCTCTCTATTTAAGCTCTCACCTAGGTAAGCTAAGGGGGGTGGGCCCTAAATGAAAAGCTAAGTTAAAAGGTGATGTGAGGTTTTTAGGAGATGTCAAGGTCAATTTGGATTACCTGAGTATGAGGAAATATAATGAGCAATATGAAATGAAATGTACTTCAAAAACCATCAACACATAAATAAAAAATGAGCATATAAAACCAGTGACTTCAATATTGCTTCAAAATAAGTAATGCTTGCTCTAGAAATGAAATGTTTCAAAGTGAAACACAAGTAACCCTGCCAATCAAATAGATGTTAGAAAAAGATGATATCACTTGTAAGAGTTAAGATTTGCTTTCAAAGAAATGATTTCAAAAGTATAACCATTCACAATTCTAAAACATATAAAGAAGCAATATAGAATGACTTGGAAATGAAACAAGCTAAAACTTCTCTTGCAAAATGAAAGATATGGTACTTGCCTAATGAGATATTACAAAACAATCAATTCAAGACATTTTCATCATCACAAACATATAAATAAATTGCAAGTAAAATAGCTTGAAAAGTAAAGTGAATTAATATGAGATGCACTTAACTAAGGTTAGATGCAACTATCTTGGTTACTTTTAAGCTAAATGTCTAGTCTAGGTGAGAGATCTTCCTCTTAAACTCTTGCCAAAGCGTAAAAATTGGGGTGACTGTAAGAAAGAGGGGCTGAAGACACGATGGTGTCGTTAACGATACCCTCCCCCAGTTTTACGAGCCAACATGTGCTTTCGTTCCTATAAGGGGTCAAGCCACCTTCATAACTGCAGCGTCACACACTCTTTACCTTACTTCGTACCAATTGGAAGAATTTTCTAAGAAAGTCTTTTCCCTATGATATCTATCAACTGAGCTTATGCTTGGAGGTTAATTGAGTTAAACTATGCTAAAATGCCTAAATGCTATGTAAGTAGGTTTTTCCAAGAGAGATTTGCAATGCTTCAATATAATGGAAATGAGATAATGCTCAAAGTAATTTGCAAATGTAACTTCAATTGGAAAAGGAAATTAGCTTGAAAATGAATTAAAGTGATGCAAGTAAGTTTGCTTTGCAAAAGAGGAGCTACCTCAAGTAAATGGGAGATGCTCACAATGATATAACTTCAAAATTGTTCAAGACACATAAACATAAGCTTCATAAGCAAATGAAATTGTAAATTGCTCCAAGTGAATGATATGCCAATAAACAATAAACTTAAGCAAGATTTAAATGATATGGAGCCAAGAATACAATGCTTGCATGTAAAGTATGCTTGGAAAGTAAGTGAGCAAAATAACAAATGAGCTTATAGTGAGGCAATTGTATCCCAAAGAAAGCAAATTGATAAGCAACTAAATTAAACTTGCCACATAACTCCAAATACTTGCATGTAAGAAATGAGTTGCTCTAAAACAAAATATCAACTTGTACTTCAGAGCAATAATGAAATGCAAAGCTTCAAGTGAAACTTGTAGCAAAATTTAACTTATAAATTGAAATGTGATGGTGGTGTTGTGTTAATTTTAAAGCATGCAAAATGAGCTAAAAAGGAAAATAAAAAAGAATGCAAAATTAATCCACTCACACAAAATCCTCCTTCTAAAAGAGGAGAAATGATCCAGGTGGATATTGGTGGCCACCTGCCAAGTCCACCTGGACCCCCACCATTGTCTTTCTCAGCATTTTCAGTTTCCTTAATTGTAGCACAACTTACTATTTTTAGCAGTTTTTCGGGTCCTGAACTTCCGGAGCCGTTTTGAGACCCTAAACGACGTTTTTTGGGGAATCCGGGGGCAACATGGGTCCAATGGATCGATGTTGCCCGTTCCAACAATGATAGTGCTCGGATAGATCTTTCTAATGAGCTATTGTACACGTCAAACGGAGATCATATGCCAAAGTTATGACCCCGGGAAGTTGATGTACCAATTTACCCCAAACGGGGCCCATAGTTTGGCGTTTCATCTCCTAGGGTTAGGTTTTGGAATGTTAAGGGTTTTCCATTGTTTCTCAACAATAAATAGGCCTTCGAGCCTCATTGTAACACAATTCAGAGGCATGTAGCCATCACATCTCTTCTCAGAGATAAGCTACCATCGCCCTAGCTGGTTTATTTCCATTTTTGGTTGTAAGCATATTTCAGTATTTTCCATTAATGAAATGAAGTATTATTTCCGCTGCATCTTTGTGTATATGGTTATCTCTGTAATTTGTTGCGTTCCTGTTTAAATCCGGATCAGTGGTATCAGAGCGGTCTGCTTTTTCTTTGTTTTTCTTTGCATGTCCCCAACAAGGTCGGGATATAAGGAGTTAGGGCTTGAACTGGTTGAACCTTTGCAAGACCAGCCTCGCAAATCCCGACGGCCTCCCATGGAGGACGAGAAGAAAGACGAGGGGGCAGGAGATCCCATCAAAATCTTGCTCGAAGAAGCCCTCGAGCAACAACGGAACGCGATGATGGACAGCTTTGCCCAGATCCTTCAGCGGCTACCCAGAAGCAACGCATCGGCTTCCAGCAGCTACTCTGGAAGCGCCACACCCTTTAAGGTACAAGTTAATTTTGAAATCCCCATATTCGAGGGTCAGATAGACGCAGATGCCGTAGATAAATGGTTAAATCTGCTAGAGGGTTATTTTTCTGTTCATGAATTTTCGAGTCGGGAAAAGATTGTTTTTGCTCTTCTCAAAGCAACCCCCCACGTCAAGGACTGGTGGGAAACCTACTGCGAGCAGAAGGATGAAAGTACTGGCTCACTATTTTCAGCCGCACCCACCTGGGATTCGTTCCGGGATGCCATCAAGGAGCAGTACTACCCTGTCGGAAGCTATGAGGATGAATACATAAAGTGGACCACGCTGCGGCAGGGAAGGGACCAAGACGTGCCGGAGTTCACCAATCTTTTCCATACCCTTCGCACAAAGTTGGGTATCAAGGATTCGGAGCAACATTTGATACTCAAATACCGTGGCTGCCTGCACAAGTACATCCAGGAAGAAATACAATTCCTAAACATCCCCTCGCTCGGCGCAGCATACCGATATGCCGTCAAGGTCGAGCAGAAGTTTAAACAAAAGAAGCGAGACTTTGGATCTGCGAATCCAAAGCAGGGGAAAGGTGCCCCTAAACCACAGAACAAAGGACAAAGCCAAGGCGGGACAACCCAAGACAACCAGCCGAAGCTGCAAGCAAAGAACAGCGTCGCGAAGTCGAGAAAGGACACTGGAAAATGGTGCGAGTTCCATAAGAGCTCCACTCACAACACAAGTGAGTGTCGGGCCAAGCAGTCACTGGTGGCTGAGCTAAAGGTTTCAGAATCAGATGCATGTTCCGACTCTGAGTCAGAACCCGATAAGGGGTATGAAAAAGGGAAGCAGATCATTGATGCGGATCCCAGCGCCACTGTTGCTACCGCAAAGATCCAGAAAAATGAACCCGAAGATCCAGAGGAGGAGCGTCTCTTCCACTCCCAGATGTGGGTAAAGGGCTCCCCGATACAGTTCATTGTTGATAGCGGGAGTCAAAAGAACCTCATTTCGGCAGAGGTCGTGAAGCGGTTGGGCTTACCGGCCACAGCACATCCACAACCATACACCATTGGGTGGCTTCACCAAGGACGAGATCTTCGCGTGAGCCAGCAGTGTCGCCTTCCATACAACATCAAGCCCTTCACGGATGAGGTATTGTGTGACATTGCTCCCCTTGAAGTTTGTGATGTATTACTAGGACAATCATACTTGTGGAAGCGACATGCTGTGTATGAATCAAGGCCCCGTGCTGTTATTATTACATTGGGAAATAAGTTGTTCAGGATACCAGAGGTAGCACCACCTGCCGCCATCTCTTTGATTACTGCAGAACAATGCAGTAAGATCATTTCCAAAACCAGGAAATTTGTTTTCCTGATGATACGCCCTCAAGGAAAGAAGAAGACAGTGGCCGCGGCCTCCAAACGGGGTCCCTCTGCACGACAACTACAGATGGACAAGGTTGTGGAGGAGTACGAGGACATCTTCACCTCCCCGGCAGGGGTTCCTCTGCACTGTCAAGTCAAGCACTCCATCGATCTGACCCCAGGTGCGCCGCTACCCAATGGACCAATTTATCGGCGCTCCATTCTGGAGAACGATGAAATCAAGAGGCAGATTCAGGAGCTCCTGCAGAAAGGTCACATCCGTCCGAGTTCATCGCCCTGTGGGAGCCCGATCGTGTTGGTACAGAAGAAGGATGGGACGTGGAGACTCTGTATTGACTATCGGGCGCTGAACAAGATCACTGTCCGTAATAGGTACCCGATCCCGCGGATTGATGACCTCCTAGACCAACTAAAGGGGGCGAAATATTTCAGCAAGATCGATCTGAAGTCAGGATATCACCAGGTACCAATCAAACCCTCCGATGTGTGGAAGACTGCCTTCAAATCCAAGGAGGGCCTCTTCGAATGGTTGGTCATGCCTTTCGGATTGACGAATGCTCCTGCAACCTTTATGAGGCTAATGGATGACATCTTGCGGCCATTCACCAACTCCTTTGTAGTAGTATACTTGGATGACATTCTGATCTTCAGCCAGAGTTGGGAAGAGCACCTCCACCACATCCGACAGGTTCTCCAAACACTGCGGCAACACAAGCTATGTGCCAATTTGGAGAAATGCACTTTTGGCATGACCCAGGTTCAGTATCTGGGATACATCATTGATGAACAGGGGGTGCATGTCGATCCAGCCAAGATCCAAGTCATTCGGGATTGGCCCTCTCCAACCACTCTAATAGAGCTCCGCAGCTTTCTAGGTCTTGCCAACTTCTACCGCAGGTTTGTGTTGGGGTTTTCTCATATTTCTTGGCCCTTGAGTCAAGTCACCAAGGGCGGGGCGAAAGCAAAATTCTTTTGGTCTGAATCTCAACAGAAGGCATTCAGGGAGTTGAAGGATCGCCTCTGCACGGCACCAGTGCTCGCGTTACCAGATCTACAACAACCATTTGAGGTTGAGACAGATGCCTCTGACTATGCTATTGGGGCAGTCCTTACTCAACATGGACATCCAGTGGCATATCACAGTGAAACACTTTCAGACACAGTCTGGAAGTACCCCACTTATGATAAAGAGATGTATTCCATTGTACAGGCCTGCCGACAATGGAAGCATTACATTTTGGGGAAGGAAACGGTCATCCACATAGACCACCGACCTCTGCAGTTCATACAGACCCAAGGGAAATTGCAGAATGATCGCCATCAGAAGTGGTCTACATACCTGCAACAGTTTCACTTGAATATCAAGTATAAAAAGGGCAGCACCAATAATGTTGCAGATTGCCTCAGTCGGCCACCGATCATGGCGCTAACCACCGTGCTCAACTCTTGTGGGCACGAGACTTCTGATTGGCCACTTCTCTACAAAAGCGACCCAGAATTCGGCCACACATACCAGACACTCTTGGAGGGTCGGCATGTTGCAGATTTTCACCTCCAGGATGCCCTATTATGCCACCTCGGTCACCTTTGTGTTCCTTCAAGCGAGCGTGCCAAGATGATTTGGGAAGCACACTACAGTCGGGCTGCTGGGCATTTCGGGGTCGAGAAAACAGTGGCAGTACTGCAAAATTATTTCTATTGGCCGAATCTTCGACAGGATGTTGGGAAGTACATCCGATCATGTACTGCCTGTGCCATTGCCAAACCAACCATTAAGAAGCACGGCCTCTATACCCCGTTGCCTACCCCTAGTCGACCTTGGGAATCCATCTCCATGGATTACATGTCAGGCCTTCCTTCTACTAAGCATGGAAATGACTGTGTTTTTGTGGTTGTCGACAGGTTCTCGAAGATGGCCATTATGGTGGCATGCAAGAAGAATATCACAGCAGAAGCCACTGCTAAACTCTTCTTTGAACGAGTGTGGGTGCACTTTGGGATCCCACAGTCTATCATCTCAGATCGGGACAGTCGGTTTCTCAGCACATTTTGGTCCAGTCTCTGGTCAATGCTGGACACCAAACTCACGAAGTCCACAGCCTTCCATCCTCAAACTGATGGCCAGACAGAGGTTGTCAACAGGATGATTGTGCACATTCTACGCATGTATAACTCAAAGCATCCACGCACATGGGACGAGAGCCTCCCCTATGTTCAGCACAGCTACAACCGAGCTCTTCACAGCTCCACTGGCCATAGCCCTTTTCAGGTGGGTTTGGGATTCCAGCCACTATGCCCCATTGATGTGGCCATGCCACTTGCAGCTACTCACATGAATTCAGCTCATGTCCAGTCCGAAACAGATAAGGCCACCAGCTTCATTGAGCGCATCCAACATATTCGCCAACAGGTCCATGACATTCTTGAGAAATCAAATGCCAAGTACAAGCAGCGACATGATCAACACCGGGTGCCACACAAGTTTCAGGTGGGCGACAAAGTCTGGTTGCATTTGCAAAAGGAACGCCTTACTGGAGCCTATCGGAAATTGAGACCACTCTGATATGGTCCTTACACCATTACTAAGGCTATGGGAGACAATGCATTTGAGCTCAGCATTCCCCCATTCCTTGGCCTGCACCCAGTGTTCAATGTGGACCGCCTTCGGCCATACTTTCCACCATTGCTAGACACATCCGACATTGCAGAACAGCTCAAACCCACAGAATTAAATCCAGATTGCATGGAACAAGCTGAAACTGATCGGATCATGGACACACAGATCAAGAACACTCGCCAACAGAATATCCAACTGTATCGAGTTGTCAAAGCAGGCCAACTCCTTCAGCAGGGCAAGTGGCTCACCAGGGAACAAGTTCAGCAGAAGTTTCCTCATCTCATGGAGGAGCTCAACGCAATGGGGACCATTGCTTCCTAAGGGGGGAGGAATGATCCAGGTGGATATTGGTGGCCACCTGCCAAGTCCACCTGGACCCCCACCATTGTCTTTCTCAGCATTTTCAGTTTCCTTAATTGTAGCACAACTTACTATTTTTAGCAGTTTTTCGGGTCCTGAACTTCCGGAGCCGTTTTGAGGCCCTAAACGACGTTTTTTGGGGAATCCGGGGGCAACATGGGTCCAATGGATCGATGTTGCCCGTTCCAACAATGATAGTGCTCGGATAGATCTTTCTAATGAGCTATTGTACACGTCAAACGAAGATCATATGCCAAAGTTACGACCCCGGGAAGTTGATGTACCAATTTACCCCAAACGGGGCCCACAGTTTGGCGTTTCATCTCCTAGGGTTAGGTTTTGGAATGTTAAGGGTTTTCCATTGTTTCTCAACAATAAATAGGCCTTCGAGCCTCATTGTAACACAGTTCAGAGGCATGTAGCCATCACATCTCTTTTCAGAGATAAGCTACCATCGCCCTAGCTGGTTTATTTCCATTTCTGGTTGTAAGCATATTTCAGTATTTTCCATTAATGAAATGAAGTATTATTTTCGCTGCATCTTTGTGTATATGGTTATCTCTGTAATTTGTTGCGTTCCTGTTTAAATCCGGATCAAGAAAGGATGCCTTGGGAAAACCCAAGCTCCCACAAGAAAAAAAAGATCTTTTATTATGATATTACAATGGAGTTAAATCCTTTTAGAGGGCTGCCCAAAAGATGAAGGGAAATAGTACAAGATTTGGAGCTAGAAATAGCTATAATATCCTTCCAATAATAACAACCTCAAGGGCTGATGAAGACTTGCTAAAATATGAAAATTACAATCTCCACAAAGGCCCACGACCTATCCTTATTTGCAGGCTTGCAGCTCCTAGTGTCCATGACCTCGTTGAAATAAATCTTGGATGCTTGAGAGGTCCTACAAGAAAACTAGTTAGGGTTCAATAGTCATTCCTCAAGGCACTTGTCAAAACTTCAACTATGGGCTGCAAAACTAAAACAAAAACAATGTAAAAGAGTAGGTAAGATGATACAAAATAATATGCCAAACCAAATCAAGTGATGGGAGTGAACTCCATCACTTGTCTAGTTTGGGAAATGCTCTTAAATAGCCAAATATATCAATGAAAGAACAATTGTTTAAAGAGATTTAAATTATGAAGTATATGCTTGTAACAAGCTATGTCTAAGAAATTCCCTCCAAAAAAACCACTTTATAAGATAACACTATGGAAATTCAAAGAACCAATGAGAGCTCCTTGGAAAATGCGTCAAGAGTGGGTTGGTCTCTCCAAAGACTTCCCCTCACGCTTGAAATTTGAATCCCAACAAGATTTTTCTCTACAAAACTTCAATCAAACATTAGCTTCATATAGATTTAGCAAATAAGCAATGACAAGAAAACTCTAGAAATTTATTGAAAACTAACTAGAGATTTTCACACCTAGAGCATACTCCTAAATCAATTGCCAATGCAAGATAACTTTACATTAACAAATCTACAAGAGCATATGGAAATAAAATAAATCAAAGCATGAGCAAAATAAATTATACCAATAGTGAGCCAATCATCATACTCCAATGGAACAACACTCATGAATGAACCCCAAAGTCTTTTATTGCAATTGAGAACAAGTGTACATAAGAGCAGATCTTTCCCACACACAATAGCTTGTAACAGTGGATAGAAAATGAGAGCACAAAGCTCTATTATATAGAGAAATGGGAGCAAATCCCAACATAGCAACCAAGTGACAAATGGCCATAGAGAGGACCCCAAGGAGGAAATTGGATTCCAAATGTGGATGAGAGATGCCAAGTGTAGAGCCTTCACCAAATCGAATTCCATAGGTGGTCATCAAGATATCTTTAAGCAAAATCGAATCATCCATGTGGAGAGATGAGAAATGTCAAGTGTGAAATCAGAGGGAGTTAACTCCCAACAACCAAGCCAAGAGATGCCACATGTGTTGATGCTTCCAATGTGCCCAACGTAGATCTCCTTGAGAAATGCATGGTCCCTCCTTGAGCAAAGTCGTGTTTTTTGATGGAATGACAAGTGTAGATATGTGGGAACCAATATGGGGACAAATTTCCACAAAAATCTCTGCCAAATATTCTCCCAAATCCTCTCAAATGTGCATTAACTCCACAAATTCGAATTTCCAAGTAAGCAACTTCCTCATTTAATGCCAGAAATTCGATTTCCTTGAGTGGGCCATGTATTTATGATGCAAGGTGCCAAATCATTCTCCACTTGTCCTTTGACTCATTCCTTTGACTTGAGATAATTTCCAACTCATTTCCATGTCATTTTGTCACATGGAACTATTTATTTTTCTCCATTTAATTTATTGCCAGATTTTCTATTAAACTTAGGAAAAGTAGGTTTTGAGGGTCTAGAACTTATTTTTTACCCCTCAAAGTGTGTCATAGTAGAAAGTTGAGGGTGAGAGGTGTAATTTTGAGCACACATACTCCATACAACTTCTCTAGACATCACTTATTAGATATTACATTCAAATTTTATTCCAATTTCTGCCCTGCGAGAAATTAAAAAAATGACCCGTAGACTTAATCAAATTCCACGAAATTTTACAAGTGATCTAGTATGGTAATATACAATGACTCTAGACACTAGGACTCACCCAAGGCCTCGTCTTCAAGCCGTACTTCGGCTTTGGGGTTATGCTTGGAGGAAAAAATTCAATTAATTATTAATTCCCCTTGAGGATATAATAATTAATCAAGTGAAAAAAAATTCCCAGAGTAAACTCACTTGCTGACAAGGTCCCAAGCTACCTAGGCCTGTTACATGATTTAACTCATCATACTACCATCACTTTACATCATCCCCGCAGGGGTTGTGGAATTTGAGTACAACCGAAGAAGATTAGAAAAAGAAGTAGAGTTGAAAAACTCTGGTGATATGATGATCTCTGATGGTACATGAAGCCTTTGATACATCCTTGGGCATGGAGTCTTCAAAAAATCTTTGGGTACACTCCAATGGTCAACAAGTGACTCATAATTTAGGAATTGTCTCAATAAATGTCTACAGGCAAAATCTAGCATAGGGCATGTTCTAATATGCCTCAAAAGTTCTGACGTCACTCCATTTTGTTGGTTTTTATGCATACCTAACAGCCATAAAATCAATTACCCTAGTGTAAACCTAACCTCTATTAGAAAGTCTTGATCCTTTATTTAATAAATATCAATTTTTAGGCCTATTCTAAGGTTACTATATGACGTTGAATGACATATTATTGCATATCATCCAAACCCTAACTTATAGCAGCCCATTTGGTGGTCTAGACTTAGAGTACTTGAACCACAGCGTAGAAAACTTAGGCCATGTTGGGCCTTGCTAGTATTCTATCCAACTTTCGACCTTTAAACGCATCATCTTGAGCCCTAGTATTAGAGTATCTTTATAGGTGATTTAGGGAGCCTCCCCTGTGGTTTTAAACCCACTAAAGAGTAGGAGAAAGGTTGTTGAGGTGGCGGTGGCAACCCTTTCTCTTTGTTGCCATAGGGTCTGACCGTCGCTCAGTAGGGCTTTTCATTGGGCCTGCTAGATTTTGCGGCAATAGTGACTATAGTGAGACTTATCCTATTATACCTACTAACCGTTCATATTCTTTTCATTATTATAGATGTATTGTCATTCTTTGTCCATGTATCTATAATTTAGTACGCTTGTGGATTGCAGCTTATCTTTTTAATGGTTAAGTTGGAGATTAGTAGTAATTCTAGGAAGTATGGAAGAGCATTCAATGAGGTTTCTATTGCAATTTGCAATAGTAAGTTTGTGGTCAAACTTCAATATTGTGAACTATAAACAACCTTTTCATTCTCATGTACCAATATGAATCAAGGTTCTTGAGACAAATGTTTCTCAACCTATGTTAAGGTAGATATAAGTCCATATCAAGGATTGATATATAAGCTTGCAAGTTTGTTTTGGTTCAGTATGAAAATTCCTTAAGCCTATTACTTTAATTGTTGGTACTTAGCTAATTGAAGTTATCCGCAATGTGTACTGTCCAATATGATTTGATCTAGCATGGAAGAACTAGAACAATGTACTTGTGAATTGAATATGATCGGAATTTTTTTGACCATATGTGGTTAACACATGGCATGATATCTTTACTATAGATTGAGGCTGGAAAAGTGCAAAAAGAGTATGTTGCTAAGATCAGAGGCGTATTTCCTAAAGAGGAGGTATGCTGTAATTCTTATTCAAAATTTTGAAGTGCATTTTTACTTTGTATATGCACAGTTTTGCAAGTGTTTTTACTTTCTATACCTTAGATGTTCTGTTGGAATTTCAACTTTGAATATGTTTACTTTTATGGATGTTAAACTTTAAGACTGTTATTTGGCCTTACAAATTTCTAAAATTGGACAATTAAGAAATTTTGCCTCAACTAGACATTTCCCAGATCGTAACCCTACAAATTTTCAGCCTTAGGGTGTTATACAATATAAATAAAACAGCAGAAACAACGGGCAATATTTCAGCTCCTTAACAATCCCAATCCACCTTGCAACTCGAGAAAAGATACTGAGGTGTGCCAATAAGTTTCAGCCCTTTAGGGAAATCTTATCATGCATAAAACAGATTTGAAAATCACTTATAATAGCTGTAAATACAGCAGCAAATCTGCACTCTCTTCCTTTGTATAAATATTAAATCTCTTAAAAAAGGCATCCTTAAGTTACGTCAAATCAGAAAGACCTTGCCCTAATTAACTCCATTGCCAAATTGAGAGAAGCCACTTGTCTAGTTGTGGTTATAATCTTAAATTTCTGTCGTTTCCTAATTTCTTGGTAGCTAGGGTTAGGGTCTGGTTAAAATTTGCATGTTATGGTAATTGTGCATCTATATGTCATTATTCTATTGATAAAATTGCATTTAATAAATTTGAAAAGGAAAAATCTAGCATTAATTGCATTTTTCTCCCCAAATTAGTGCTGATGTCTAGGCTTCTATTGCTGTTTTATGCATGTTAAACCATTAAAAACCATAAACGTTTCCTTTTCCCTGGCTTACCTCTTGATAGCCTTTGATACATTATTGATTCTATCCCTTAGAGGCTATTTCTTGGCTGCTATATATGCTTTTGCATGCTGTAAACCTGCATAGTAATAAAACCCTAGTTAATAGCAGCCCTCTTTTAGTCCTTTGGGGTTGATGGATAGTGTGCTTGATTGCTTGTATCTCTTATTATGGCCATCAAGGCCTTGATAGTACCTTCCTCCATAACAATTGGACCTTATAACACCCTTGAGCCCTTGGTTGTTGATCTTGCTGGGTGATCTCTTTAGGGTAGCCTCCCTTGTGGGATAACATCCACAACTAAATGGCTGCAGAGAGGCCATTGAGGTGACAATGGTGGCTATTCTCTTGTTTCCAAAAGCCCTAGGTTGCCATGTGGCTTTGCATTAGCCCTGCTAGAGTTTGCGGTAACAGGATTCTTTAAACTCAAATCTGGAAATTACTTTGAAAATCCACCATAAAACCTAATTGCTTGATTTCCTAGATTGGCGATTTGATCCCTAAGATCTACTAGGGTAGACTCCCTTGTGTTAAACATCCATTCTACATTAAAACAAGGGGAGTAGTTGCCATGGTGACAATTGTGACACTCCCATTGTTGCTTATTGTCTAGGCCACCTAGTGAGGTTTTACACTATGGTACTAAATTTTGCTGTAGCAAGCATGTTAGTAATTGAGTCATGAGGGAAGAAAGCTGTTCCATTACCATTGTAACAATTTTTTATCCCATAGTTGTGTTAATTTTTCAATGTTCTATGCTTAGCACAATCACTTATTCCAATTCTTCTTCAATTAACAATCACTTTTTCAAATAAATTCAATCTTCCAATGAAAATAAGCAATTGTAGATAGAATAATAAATCCAATGCACAATAGAAGATAGCCAAGAGCAAGAACAAGAGACACAAGATTTGGTCAAAGACCAGGGAAAAACCCCACAAGGTGGGAAACCCTTTCAAAAATTCTTCTTCTATTAGATTGTCATCAAACGTTCAGTAGAGAGATACAATGTTCCAATTCATCAACAATGAGTCAAAGTCAAATCATTGACTATCCAAAAATTCAACCAACCAAAGAGATTAGCCCAAAAGTTAAATCTGGTCAACAAGTCAAATCTGCAATTCTGGTCAAAGTGAACAACAGTGAAGGATGCCCTAACCAGTCGACAAGGCAACAGTCAAACTTGTTCCAAATGAGCTCGGTCAACAGTCAAACAACTCGGCTTTCTTTGCTGGTCAAACCTCAATCAAAACAGTCCTCAAAAGTTTGGTCAAAGGAGAGAGAAGGCCTGCAGTCAAACTTCAGAAATCTGTGGTCAAATTTCAGTGAAAGGTTTGCAGTCAACCCAAGTCAAACTGCCCATAAAAGTTCAGCTTCTTCACCAGTAAATTTGGCCTGCCAAATCAGAATTTTCCAAGTCAAACCAAGTCAAAACATAAAGTCAAAGCTGGTCAACGACTGTCAAACTGCCCCAATCAGAAAGTCAATGCAGAAATCAGATTTTTCCTCTTTCCCTTCACACATGTGAGCTCAGACCTCCTTATTTCAAACCTGTACAAACCAATCAAATGAGGAGAGAGAAGATGAGATATGTTGATGATGCTCCAAATTGATGTGATATGATGTGTGTATATATGTGGTGGAGACCCAATTTGTCCTTAAGGTCGACCTGAACTTTTGTGCACTAGTGGGTTTCACCTTGAAAATTATATTTTCCCTTGACCAAGTTAAATTCTTCTAAGTGCTAGGAGGGGTCTCTCTTGAAGAGGAAGGCTGTCCAAAGGAGGGAATTTGTCCCTGAGTTGCCAAATTAACACTCCCTCTTAGCGAGGGACAAATTTATGACTGCATCGTGAATCTCATCTCAAAAGGCTTGTCATTGTCATCACTGAATCAAGTCATATCTCGTGTTTGCTCATCTCTGTTCATCTACTGAACACTCTCGAATCTAAAGAAGAAGAGTCATCAAAAGGGAGCTCAAGCTACCACCCTATATCCAAGGACAATAGGTAGGATACTAACTGTGAGGTAAGCATCACAACTATCTTATTGTCTGCTGATCTTCCCACCTTTACCCTCAAGATTCAAGTGGTAGAACACTTGCATCCACTACCTTGAGGGAGATACACACTTACCATGAGAGGTAAGGATCAGATTCACCCAAGGCTCTTGAGGGAGATACACACTTACCATGAGAGGTAAGGATTAGACATGCCCAAGTCTCCTCACCCATTGGCTAGATGGGTGGAAAATCCTATAAGGCCAGCTTGTGGGTAGGATGCATAATGGGGTATACTTGGTAGGGGGAGATATACACTTACCATTTCTGGTAAGGATTAGTCACAACCCTACAATGACAATAGGGGAGATACACACCATGAGGTAAGGATCAAACACACCTATTGTCCACGATTTCCCTCAACCCTAGGAGGTCACTGGCTCAATTCCTCTCCGTGGGAGATCAGATAGGGGGGAAGAGCATAACTCAGTGTCCTCGATCAGCCAGGACTCTTACCCGGGAGGGTAACATCCATCAGTCCAAGCTGCTTTGTGAAGACCAAGAACTTCCCTTTCGGCAAAGCCTTGGTAAGATTGCCTGCTATCTGCTCATCTGTCGAAATGTGATGGAGTCTCATTTATCCTCTTTGCACCCTATCTTGAATGTAGTGATACCTAATCTCAATGTGCTTGGACTTGTCGTGGAACATGAGATTCTTTGCCAATCGGATCCCACTCTTGTTGTCGCAATATATCATTGTCGTATCCAGTACCTGCTCAAACAACTCTCCAAAGAGCTTCCTCAACCATAGAACCTCACAACTTGCCATATCAGCAGCAATAAACTCAACCTCGGTAGTACTAAGGGAAACAAACTTCTGCTTCTTGCTCATCCAAGATATGATGGCATATCCAAGGCTAAAACAACATCTTGAAGTGCTTATCCTGTCAATAACATTTTCGACTCAGTCAGCATTAGTGTATCCATGTAGCCTCACATCTCCAGAAGTATATCTCAGACCAAGATTAACTGTCCCAAACAAATATCTCAGCACATGCTTGGCAACAACCCACTGTGCATGAAGAGGCTCAATCATGAATTGACCCAAAGTGTTAACTGCAGAACATATGTCCGGACGGGTGTTCTCAAGGAACATCAATGCCCCAATATACTGTCGATACTCAGAAGGATTTGCCAAGTCAGGTCCTGCAGCACCTTCACATAACTTCTTGAAGTTCATCTCCATCGGTGTGGCCATGGACTTGCATTCTATCATTCCAAATCTTTCCAACAGTTTCACAACATATTTTCCTTGAGAAAGGAAAATCTCACCAGGTCTTTGCCACACCTCTAAGCCCATAAAATAATGCATCAATCCAATGTCTTTCATTTCGATCTTAGAGGTCAACTCCCTCTTGTATTCGAGCATCAAGGCCTCACTACCTATCAAGAATAAATCATCAACATATAGAACCAAAATAAGGGGCATACCTTGGACCACTTTGAGGTAGAGGTTCGAGTCGACATTTCTTCTTGTAAATCCAAGCTTCCCCAGGTAGCTATCAATACGGGCATACCAGGCTTTGGGGGCTTGCTTAAATTCATAAAGTGCCTTCTTCAACTTGCAAACGTGAGTCTTCTTGTCATCTACTTCAAATCCTTGAGGTTGTTCAACATATACTTCTTCCTGTAGTATGCCATGAAGAAATGTAGTCTTCAAGTCCATCTGGTGAAGTGTCCATCCCTGGTTAGTAGCAAGGGAAACAATAGATCTATTGGTGGTATAGTGGGAAACAGGTGCGAAGATGTCATTATGATCTTCTCGCTCTTTTTGGGAGAAACCTCTAGCCACGAACCTCACCTTATATTTCTTAATGCTCCCTTCAGCTCCATGTTTGATCTTGTACAACCATTTAAAAGTTACAACAGACTTCCCTCTGGGTCTTAGAATAACTTCCCACACATCATTCTTCATAATAGATTCATATTCTTCGACCATAACATCTTTCCAAACTTGCTCTTTCACTGCTTCTTCAAAGGTGTTTGGTTCAGCTTGTATGATGGAGCTCATAGCCACAACATATCCTTGGTTTTAGTATGGATTTTCTTGCTTTCCCTAAAGGTTCCTCTAGCAACAACATGTCTTTAAACATCCTATAATGTATCATGAAGCCAAAGAGGTCTCTTCTTGGCAGGGGGATCACATGGAGGAGGATCCAAGGGGTCCATAGGTTCCATGGGATCATCAACAACATCTTTCTCAAGTTCAGGCACAGAAGGACCTTCTAGTAGGTCCATGTCATCATCCTTCTTTTCAACAGGAGGAGGTGGGGGAATGTCCCTTGCTTTTCCAAGGGTAACATCTTCATCGAAAGTCACATTCTTGTTAAACTTGATAATCCTTTGACCACCCTAACAATGTGCTGTTGTCCATATATACCAGTAGGGGAACTCATGTGAGATGGATATCACATGAGCTACAACATAGAATCGGTCTTATTAGATATAATCTTGATTCATAGTTTGTCATTTATTATCTATATTTGATTTCTCTCTATATTTGATCCTAAAAATCAATCTTTCTTCTTTCTTTCTTTCTCTAAAAGCTTTAGAATTTTCATAATACCTAACAAATGTACCTTTCTTTCTCGTGGCTTCCAACTTGTTCCTCTTGTCCTTTGGCACAAGAAAGTACATGGAGCAGCCAAATATTCTCAGATGTCCGACATTAGGCTTCACACATGTGAACACTTCTTTGGGAGTCTTGTCACCCAGGGCTTGATGAGGAATCTTGTTTTGAACATAGACTGCTGTATTAGTGGATTCTCCTCAAAGGAACTTCGGTTGCTTTTGATCATGCAACATGGCTTAGGAAACTTCTATGATGTTCTTGTTCTTTCTTTTAGCCACACCATTCTGCTCGAGATTATAAGGTACAATGGTGTCCTTGATTCCAACTTTCTTACAAAAGTCAACAAACTCATTAGAAGTATATTCTCCACCATTATCAGACCTGAAGACCTTGATCCTTTTCCCTGTTTGATTCTCTATCAGAGCCTTGAATTCTTGGAACATATCAAATGCTTTGTCCTTGTGCTTCAAGTAGAATATCCATGTCTTCCAGGAGAAGTCATCCACAAAGATTATGTAATATAGATAGCCACCTAGAGATTTTACTGACATGGGTCCACGTAGATCAGAATGAATTAGTAGAATATCACTGGTCTTGCTTTTGCTAGAAGGGAATAGTCCCCTTGACTTCCTTCCACTGGCACATCCCAGACATACCCCATCATGCTTAGTTTGAACTTCAGGCATTCAGAAACCATCCTCCTGACTTTAGGCAGGGCTTCATAATGTAGATGAGCAAACCTTGGTGCCATAGCTCACTTTGATGATTGCCATTATGTACCATTCGTTGCTCGCAACGATCTTCTATTGACTCTATAGAGTCCTTCAATTCTAGATCCCAAGCTAAATGCATCTCTTATGCAAGATTCCATAGGCCAGGTGAGGACCTTGTTAGTTTTTGTAGCATCGGATGTGTTCTAGCTACGAAATTTTGTGGAGAGGCTAGAATACATGAGATCTCCAAAACCCAGAAATCGTTTCTGGAAATTTCGCCTAAAAGTGTCTCAATTAGATTATTAACCGGTTTTAAAAAAATTCCTAAGTCTAAACTTAGGGAATATGGTTAATTAATCGGTATTAATTGAGATAAGGCGTGAATCATCTAGAAACTCACACGGATCGACCTAGAAATGATCCTAGACATTGATTAAGTTTTAATGTTGGCCGTTGGTGCTCCAACAATGGATTATAAAAGAAAGTTGATGTGGTGATGGAGATCATCTAGTGCAGATGCTCAGCTGCCCACAGTTTGATTTTCTCAGTAGCAACAGCTTAGCAGAGAAGATAGAGCTAGAGGGTGAGTAGCAGGTGGAAGAGGAGAGCAGTGGCATTCCCGGAGGAAGATTTTCAGTTCCTGGAAGAGTCAAAGGAAGGAAGGCCGAAATCTTCAAAGGTCCAACGTAGGCACTTCGCAGAGGGTGATGCAAGCATCTCAATGCAGACGCCGGGGAAGCTATTTCGGAGGCAGAAAATAACTGTGGGGTGAGAGAAAATTCTCACAATATCTTTTCCAGTATTTTATTCATATTAAATTGCCAGCTGGGCATCTAAATTATTGTACTCAGAATTGTTGCTGAACATTAATAATAAAACCCTCATCTGCTGCACTGGTTTTCCCAAGTTGGTTTTTCCGGGGACAATTGTCCAAAAATAATTGTGTCAAATTTATTGTGTGTGTGCTAGAATTTCTCAGTGTCCTTTATTTATTTATTTATTTTTTTTAATTTATTATTATTATTATTTTTTTTTTTCTGCAGTATTTTTATGGTGAAAATTGTAGTTGTGATTTTATTCGTTATTTTTCGTAGCAAATAAATTGCATAATTAATTTTTGAGTTAGAAGAATAATTTCTAGTAGCTGCAATAGATAAAATTTCACATGGTATCAGAGCTTAATTGATCAGCCGGGAAGCTCAGAAGCAGAGAAAGGAATTTCACTGTTTAGAGGGAGCAGTAGATCGAAATTCCCAGAGAAACTGCACAGAGCCCAGAACAGGCAGTTCGAGTTTGCAGTTGAAAGGAGGCAGGAAAATCAAATTGCCCAGATTAGTGATTCCAACAGTCAAAGGGAGTAGTTGCAGCTTAGATTTTCGCTGAGCAGAACCCTGGTTGGACGCAATTTTTTTTTGTTGTAGGCTGTAGAGAAGAATTCGCGTTGGGAGGAAAAGAGGAATAACACACTAAATTTGTTCAAGTATAGCCATGGACAAAAGTAACATTCAAGAGACTTCAGATTTGTCTTCCAGATTGGAAGACGAATTTGCTTGCTTAGCAGGATCAACTTCATAGGGAGTCTGGTATATAGACAGTGGAGCTTCAACTCACATGACAGGGGTTAGAGAATATTTCTCTAGCTACAAGGAGGAGCAAATGGATTTCTGATTACTTTGGGAAACGAAACGAAATGTACTCCAGTAGGGAGAGGTACCATAGATTTTCAGGGGGGATCAGGAGCAAACACCAACGCTTCAGATGTATTGCATGTGCCAGGATTGGGTATGAACCTAATTTCAATATCCCAATTACAGGATAAGGGGTATGCCATTCACTTTGTGGGGAAGAAAGTGTATGTCAAACACTCGAGTTGGAAAAAGGTAAGATAGATTGGAGTTCAAAGTAACAGGTTTTACCGATTACAAATCGATTCTCCAATGGCACTCATAGGCAATAACAATAGTAGTGGTAAGGAGCTGAATGAATTATGGCATAGGAGAATGGGACATCTACACCATGGAGCGCTCAGGATGCTCAAAGAAACCGTAACAGGGGTTCCTAAACTTGGAATTGAACATGATGATGTGTGCAGAGGGTGCGTACTTGGGAAGTATGCTAAGGCGACATTTCCAAGAAGTGACAATAGAGTTGATGGCGTATTAGGACTTATACACTTAGATATTTGTGGCCCGATGTCCATTAGAGCTCTCAGCGGTGCCGAATACTTCGTCACCTTTATTGATGATCATTCTAGGAAAACCTGGATATACTTTTTGAACACCAAGAATGAGGTCTTCAATCGTTTTAGAGAGTTTAAAGCTCTTGTGGAGAATGCGATAGGGAGGAAGATTAAGGTGCTTCTCTCCAATAATGGTGGAGGATATATTGATAAAGACCTCACAGATTTTTGTGCGAAAGAAGGAATTAAGAGGGAATGGACAATTCCATATAATCCACAGTAGAATGGTGAAGTGAAGCAGAAAAACAAAACCATTGTTGGAGCTGCAAAGGATATGTTATATGATCACGATCTACCCAGATTTCTGTGGGCAGAAGCATGTAACACGACAATGTATATTCAAAACAAGACTCCTCATAGAGCATTGGGAAAGGAAACGCCAGAAGGAGTCTTCATAGGGAAGAATCTAGAAGTTAGCCACCTCAGGATTTTTGGCAACATTGCTTATTGTCACGTGCCAGATGATAAAAGGACCAAACTGGATTAGACTGCAGAGAATGGGTTTTTCGTTGGGTACAACGAAACCTCAAAGGCAGTCAGAATCTACATTCCTAGCAGTAGGAAGATAGTAGTAAGGCGAGACGTGAAGTTCAGGGAGGACCGAGCTTTCAGGAGGTCTCGTGAGATGCTTGCAGATGATTAGAATCAGTGAGTAGAAGCTCCTTTAGTCCAACAACAGGGGTAGGCACAGTGGAAACCAGTGGGACAAGCAAGGGGACAGTCACAAGGGACAAGTACTATGACCAGTACCAGTGTTTCCTTAGGTATAGGAAATCCGGGGAGTTCTCTCAGCAAATGGAAAAGCAAAGACAGGATGAGGAGGAGCTGGCAGTGTTGAAAAGTGTAACTAGGTTCAGTCTTCATAATGACATGTAATTGTGATTTTTGTAAATGATGTAAAGAAGAAAATAAAATTATTATGGTAATGCTTGCTTCGTGGTTTTCATGAGTAAGAGATTTTATTTTTAGATGGCTCCCATTGCGAGCCTTTAGGATTTGTCAAAAAGAGTCAATGTCATGTATGAAGAACCCTTCTTGGGCATGTTACAAATGTATATAAGTCTATAGGATTGTCAAATAGTCCTCCAAGACAAACACAAGTTACCCCTCTTTAAGTCGGCCTCAAGAAAAAGTGAAGAACTCACGTCGACTTCACCTAATTAGAGACACATTCCTTCATAAGGTCATGTCGACTTATATTCATAGGCAGACTACTATAAATAGGCAGCTTGGCCTATTCCACAGAGCATAAAATTCAGACTACCTTTGAAATTCGGATGACTATTTCAGAGAGGAAGTTTTGGTGCCATAACGAAGAAACACAGTTCGGTGAGAAGAATACAATTTGGTGCTATGAGAAGACTACAATTCAGTGATATGAGAAGGCTGTAGTTCGATGCTATGCCAACTTCACAGATTTGGTATTCCCACAGTCCAGTACTCTCACAGTTTCGGTGCAATTTCTGTTTCGATGTCACTTCAATGAAAGGGTCTCGGTGCTACCACAAAAAGAAGGATCCAGTGCTATCACAGTCTTAACTTCGCTCAAGTCACAATATCAGTGATATCACAATTTGGGTATCATTACAGTTCTCGGTGCTCCTACAAGTGATAAGATCTCGGTAGTATTACAGTGATGAAGATCTCAGTGCAGTGATGAGGTTTTCGATGATATTATAGTGATGTATTTCGGTGCTATCTAATTTCTATCACAGTGAATGTCTCAGTGATGTAGTCTCAGTGTTAAGAAGGTTGAAGTGGCAGAGGAAAAAAGCAGAAGGTTGACAGTCAAGCGAACTAGTGTCTTGATCTTGGAGTGGCAAATAGGTCAAGGGTCTTGGTCTTGGTATTTGTCAATTGGAATCTCTATAAGTAGAATTTGTGCAGGTTTTCTTCTCAAAGAGTGAGGTTTTGGCCATGGCTCATAGATTCTGTGTCTCTTGTCTATTTATGTTCATGCATTGGTAGTTGTTGGATGAAGAAGAACACTAATAACTTAAGTAAAAGAAGATCCTAATGTCAAGAAGTAAAAAGCACTCACAAGTAGTTAATAATTGAAGAAAAATCACCTAATAATTGATGCTCTAGATTTCTCAACATGGTTTCAGAGCTAAGGTGATAGTTAATGAAGGGCATCTTACCAAGGGACACTCAAGGATAAAATTTCGAGGAAGGCATCAAAGCAAAGATTATCTTGAAGACAAGATCTTCAAGGAAGCATCATAACCCTGGATCGAAGAAGAAGTCTACAAAGAAGTTGGTGGAACCCGCAAGCCATCTCAAGAGACCACAAAGCCCCTACATCTAATCAAGTTGAAGAGATCTACAAGTCAAGGTAGCTTGAAGTTTATTCATCCAAGAATAGCACTTTAAGATCAAGATTACATCATCATCCTAAAGAAAGCAAAAACCCTAGCTCAATCAAGGAAGCATTCCTGGGATCCAATCTCAATCAATTTGAAGTTGAAGTATCTTGAAGGCTATTCATCCATAAAAGGCTAGATCAAAAGGCGTTGTCATAAAAAGGGCAATCTTCTCTTTATTGAAGCAAGGATTTCATTTGGAAGAAGATCATCCAAAAGGGGCACTAATACATCTTCGTCAATCATCATCAAAGGGATCAAAGTTGAAGATTTCATCTTCACTTGATAAGTAAGTATCTTTTATTATATAATCTAAATCTGGTAAAATGCCTTCATTTTGCAAGGTGATCTATAAGCTGGTTGGGTCATCAAACTTCCTTGCATGGAAAAGGAGGGTAGAAATAGTACTCAAAGAAAAATGAAGTCATTGATCATATCAATGGAAAAGTCTCCAAACCATCCGAAGGTCAAGCACTATCTGAATACATGAAAATGGATCTAAGGGCTCAAGAGATTCTTATGGAATCTGTCAAAGATCCCCTCGTTCCCCATATAGCATGATTAGAGACATCAAAAGAGATATATGATACGCTGGTAGAACTATTCTCTAAAGATGTGATAAAGAAGGTCATATCACTTAAATTTGATCTATACAAATTGAAGGTATCAAAGGATAAAGGGTCATCTTCATAAAGATTTGGGAGAAACGACTTCGGATAAGGAAATGATCTACATTGTTCTAAATGCACTAACTGATGAACAAGGTAACAAATGCCTGTGAAGACAAGAAAGCTATTCCGTTCAACAACTTGTGATTTCTATGCATGATAGAAGAAGATAGGTTGAGGGCAAAAAGTGTTCAAACTTTTGTCAGAAGGAAAGGGAAGTTTGAAAAAAATTGTTCCCTTGAAAGGAAAGAAGACCATAGCCAAGATTCAATGCTATGAGCATTATAGGAAAGATTGCCCTAAGCTCAAGAAGGGCAATAACAAGAAAGATAGGAAAGAGGCCCATTTCACCAAAGAAGTGGAGGAAGTTGAAAAGAAGAAATCCAATGAAGAGAAAATCATTAGAAGTAAGAGCTCGTGACATCACCATAGGAAACATGAAGGATGTCTGGAACAAAATCAATGACAGTCAACTTTGATGGATATAACTCCTGGGAACTTCATTGAAAGCATAAATGACACTTTTGGGAAAAGGGAAGAAGTCATCTAGAACAAGTCTCATCATACATCAGTCAAAAGGAAACACCTGTTGGATAGGGATATGCAAGATCCTCAAGATTCTCTGATGGAATCCTCATCGGAAGGTTCACCGATCTAGAGAGGAAGCAAGTGTTTCATCTAGTGTGGAAAAAGTCTGCAAAAAATCGCGATTTAATCCCAAAATTGCGATTTTTTGAACTAAACGATTTAATCCCCCTACTTTTTGGCGACTTTTTCACAGAGGAAAAAATCGCAATTTAATAGTTATAAATCGGGAGTCGACCCAAAAAGTCAGCCTCCCTTCCCAGGCTGTGGATAAAGAGGCCGCAAAGGCGAAAATGGTCTTATTTTCTGCTATTTTCTCTCCCATTCGGCGCTGTGGAGATTCATAGGGGTTTGCCATTGCCCTGGAGGAGGATATTTGTGGGTTTTGAGGTGGAGATTTGGAGATTTTTCCACTGCTCATCGTGGGAAATTCAAAGTGCCGAATTGCTGCTGCCAGGTATGTATTTTAATTTCTCTCTTAGTGTTTTTTACACATGATTTCTTAAATCTTTATATACTTCTCTAAAATTCTATTAGTTTGTTTATGTCTTACTTTTGCCTAGAATTTTGAAAGGGAAACATTGTTTAGAATCTAGATTGAAGCAAAACTTCAACTTTCAAGAATAAAATGACAAAAATTCAAACCCTTGTTTACTGAATCTGAGTGTTTTCAAGTGACTGAGAAGAGGCATTTAAAATCTAAAATCAACTATTGCATTTGTGTTTGCTTTTTATGTGATGGGAAATTTTTAATTTGTTTCAATTTTTTTATGCCTAGGTTTAAATTCAAGTTCGAAGTTTAAAACAAAATGCCAAGGCTTTTGGACGCTATGTGGGAATATGGTGAACCTGATACTATACACGAATCTGGGGGGATCAATAGAATGTATTTGACTTGAAAGCTGTGTGGCAAGCATATGTCAGGAGGTATCAACAGATTAAAATTCCTTTTGGGGCAAATTCCAGGGCAAAATGTTAACCTTTGCCCAAATACAACTCCAGAAATCATCTGACGGGCCATTCAATCATTGGTGGATAAAGAGGAGGGAAAAGACACCAGGGCAACACTAAAATTCCAACTTGTAGGGGCCTCAAGAGTGGGGGGAATTAAGAGTGGCAGTGCTTCTTCAGCATCACCTTCCTCACCCATAGGTCCTGTTAGTGTCAGTCTTTCCAGCCTTCCTACAGTGATCAAATGTGCTCTTACAAAGTGATTTTGAAGTGTCAAGGTCAAATTTTGTCATTTCAGTGAGTCTTCAAGCAAAATTTGGTCACTAGGCATTAGGTCTAGGGTTTGCCCAAATGTCAGTCCATGTCACCATTCAGCTGAGTTTATCATCATTCGTAGGGTTGTCATTATCATGTCAGTGTCTAATGAGTCATTTTACACCTTGTTCATGCTTCATGTTGCGCCCAGGCAAGGTCATTTCCCTCTCCTAGGGTTTTGAAGGCAATTTCTCTTGGATGGTCAAATCACCGGCAAAACTTGTTTCCTGATGTTCATACACCTTCCCCTATCCTTAAAGTACCTTATCAAACACTTCCCATCCCTTAGATCCGCCAAATTCCTCATTTTTGCACAAACCCTAGTTTCTAGCTACAACCTGGCAATCTTCTAGGTTTGGCCTGTGTTTTGTCCTTTTCGACCCCTTCCCCTCACTCAATCTCTGAGATTCCACTTTCCCCTGCTTCCTAACATCCCTCCCCACTCCCAAAAATTTCCCCAAGAATTTAGAAGCCCTCTATCCCTTTCATTTCGCTCCATTTCGACAAAATCCCTTGTTTCACACATCGGGACAAGTTTCACTCAAAAGCTGTTTTTGAGCAATCAAAGATGAATTTTGAAAAACTGAGAGAGTTTTTTGTCCACAACATGACAAGGAAGAAAAACCTCTTTCACTTTTTACACAGGTGTCATGGTTTGAGAGAAATGTCAAAAATACCGGCGAGAACGAAGGTGCTCCAAGGACGGTTGGCCAAAGCACAAAAACAAAGGAAAACGCCCGATCCACTCCAAATTTTGGCTAAAGCCTCTTTGACTGAGCATGGTACTTGATTGGGGACTCCTAGCCCAAATTTCAAGAAATTTGGAGAAAATTTTGTCATTTGTGAATTTTTTGTGCAATTTTACAGGTTTTGGCCGTTGGAGTGGTCTCACCCCGCGCGCGACCACTCGTGGGGACAGCTCAGAACGGGGAAAACTTTACATTTTTGGAATTGTCATGCAAAAATACACTTGCCTATGCATGGGGTCAAGTTTTTATGGAGATTTGGGCCTCCAAAAGCTCAAAATACATGCAAATTTTGACTTTCTGCCCACTTTTTGAGTTGCAGAAAGCTGCCTTGGGAGAAATGACTTTTGAGGGGTCAAATCAACTCCAAATTCAGAAATTCCAGTGGGGTTGGAAAGTAGACTCACAGACCTTTCCAATGAGCTATCTTGCACCTGATTTGGACACCAGGAAGGCCCTCAAACACAGCTGCCAATGTGCGCGACCACTCCAAGGGAGGGGCGCGACCACTCAGGGAAATTTCACCATTTTGACTATTTCGGCCTGCAAAACTCAGTTTTTACTATGGTTGACTTTTAATGCTTGTAAATAATGGATTTTTGGATAATTTTCATGGCACATGGATACATTTACTCTCCTTTAACCCTTCTAGAAGTTTCCTTGATGTAAATAGTGAATATTAAATGCATGGATGGGTTACCTAAGTTTTAGAGGCAAGTTGTTTTGAGTCTTGACTGCCTATTATCTAGTGCTCAGTTTAGAATTAGTTCAAACTGCTCCTAGGACGCTGAGCTCGACCCCTAGAGGTGGGGAAAGGAGTTAGATGATCTATATTATGCCTTCTCTTGCTCATTTTCATGGTTGGACTCTTGAGGGAGAAGCTCTATTGTATATTTTACTTGTATTTCTGCAATTTGAGGAAAAGGAAGGCCAGGGTTTTTCAGACATCATTGTGGATTCTTGTGGATTATTGTGTTGATGGTGTGTTTCCTACTTGTCATTGTAAGTGTGTTTATGTGTTCCATCTCTTATTCTATTGCTGCCAATTAAACAAAAGAAGTGATAAAGTTTGAATTCATGCATGCCATGCTCAGCTTTCAATTTTGTTTAATATTTATGTTTTCCACTGTCTAAAGAGGATTCAAAGTCATTGTTTGCCCTCTTTAGCTCCCTCTCTTTCTTCCTTGATCATCCATCTCAGCTTAAGGCATCAGCACAAACTCCTTCCTTGCCCCAAAGACCCACCTGCAAAAACTGAGCTCAATCCCCACACCCTGAATTGCACTCCCTCCAATTGCCACCAAAAACCCCAAAAAACTTTAAATCAACCCTCCTTATCAGTTTACTAGCCTAATATCAGTGTTCCTAATTGAGTCAGCTCATCCTATTGAAAGATCTACCGAGTTTGACCGGAGAGAGCCTTCTCATACCCCGTAGGGCTAGCTACGAGGTGAAATGGTTTGATGTTGCCTTGAAGGTTTACCTTCCTCAACCTAGGGTGAAATCTCAAGCGCTAACATAGTGGCGACCATACTGGGGAGAACAAACTTGTTTGTGTGTTGATGTGTGTGTTTCGCAAGTCTTAGACGGAGCCTGAAGTCACGCCAGGTAGCCTTTGAACATGCTCTTGTTTTACATCAGCGTTAGTAGATAAACGCTGCTTCAGTCAATCTCCGTGAGCTTGTGAATATAGCACTTCATTTGCATTTTACCCCAGTACATGTATCAAGTTCAGATCTGATTGTTGATGGTGAACAACGATCAGACACTTGAAAGGCTGAAATCATTCACTTGGCGACTCTAAATCAGTTTTGAAGATCAGATCCAAAGACTCCACTGGAGGATGATCCCGACCAGCAGAAACATGAAAGGAGAATATGGCAAAATCAGGTATTCAAGTTGGAATTTCATCCAAGACATTTTGTTCTTTGTCATAAATTATTTCTTCTCTTTTCCCACGAATGTCAAGAAGGCTTTGCAAAGTATATTGTATTTGAGAAGAGATCCTCAGCCTACAGTTAATTCTTTTCCTTCGAAGATTGTGAATACCAAAGATTTGCATGCTTTTGAGCTTGATCAAGATCCTTTTTCCGAATTTTGTGATGAACCCCAAGCGACCAAGTCCGATTATATACCTGCTGTACATACCCATACACCTTGTAAAATTCCAGATCGGTATAAGCCTCTTGTTTTACCTTCTGTTCTTCATGCTTTCCCCAAAAACTATGATCTATACTTGCCGATGTTTGATGGTGAATGTAAGAATGTCAACGCTGAGCAACATGTCCAGAATTTTGAGAATTTTCTAGATCTTTTTGAAGTTGATGAAGAAGATGTCAGTATTAGGCTTTTTGCTCTTTCTTTGCAAGCTGAAGTGAAGAGTTGGTTCAAAGCCCTGCCTGATGCAAGCATTTCAGATTTCCAGCAGTTTGTCAAAGTTTTTCTCGACAGGTGGATGATCGGTCAAAACCTTTTCTTGATTGTAGAAGAGTATAACCAGTTGAAAAGACTGCCAGGTGAGACAGTACAACAGTTTTCGGCCAGATTTAATCAAGTTTATTATTCGATGCCAGTTGATATAAGACCTTCTCCTAGATCTGCTCTCTTGCACTATCCGGGTGCCTTTGATCCGGAGATGGAGTTTCAGCTGAGAGAAAGGGATATTGCAACACTTCACGAGATGCAAAACAGTGCAGTAAATGTAGAGGCGCATCTGCTGATCCGAAAGGCAAGGTTGAAGGAAGAAGAGATGAAAAACATAGATCCGGAAAAATCAACATCTCTAGAGGTGAAGCTTGATATTTTGGTAAGTGCAGTGGAAAAGATGATGGAGAAGGTCACCTCAAGAAATGCTTATGATGTTCAAGGCTCGCTGATTGAAGAAGAACAAGTTGCTGATCCAAAACATTTTGTTTCTTATCCTAGTTGTCGTAGATCTGATAATGATTGCTTTGTAGATCACCTTGGCGAAGAAAGAACTGTTGATATGACCTGCATGCTTGATGATATGTTTTATACCGATGATTTGCCTCGGTTTGATCAATATGACGATGATTATGTTCTCCAAACAGAAGCTAATCTTGTAGATAAACCAACAGCTAGTTTGTGGGAGGAAGAGGTTCATTTTCAGCAGCTTGAATACAATGTTCAGCCATCACATATCAGCTATGACATTGACGAGGAAAGTGTAGCACAGTTTGAAGTAAGTGGCGGATCTTTGCCTTTTTGTTTTGATTCATGTCAGTTCATTAGAGACAACTTCCATGAAATTAGAAATCAGCTGTCAACAAGTCTTGATCTAGACCATCTTGGAGCCAATAAAAACCTTGTTCAAGTCTTTTCATATTCAGATTTGCAGTCCCCAAATGCCTTTGATTGTCAAGTTGCAGATGAAAGCATGGAAGTTGACATATTTGATCAAATGATACAAGAAGGTTCCCTACCTTTTTGTTTCGAATCATTTCAGTTTTTGAAGGGTAGGTTGTATAGTAAATCTTTAAATGGACAGCCTATAACAAATCAGCAATCTCTCAGTGTAAATGTTGAGGATGAGACAGATGACAAAATTCTTGAGCAGCCTGTAGCATCAGATTTGCAGCTACCAAATGAAATTGAAAGGCAGATTACAGATGAAACTGTGGCAGCCGAAATACATGATTTGATGATACAGGAAGATTCTATACCCTTTTGTTTTGAAGCATTTCAGTTTATAAGGCAGAATTTTCATAAAATCTCTCAAGAAAAGGATGAACAGCTAGAAGGATGTCATACATTTTCAATGGATACATTGCAGCAGTCTTTTCAAGTTTTTCATGATCCAATAGCTGATGTTTTGGATGAGGTTTGCAGTCAAAGTCTTTCTCCATTGACCACATGTGAGCTTGAAACATGTGCTGATATGAATTTGATCCGACAGCCGGTTTCTTTGTCATTTTCAGCAGAGGTCTCATCACAAGACTCAAATCAAAGTTTGCATTCATGTAATGAGGAAAAGAGAAATAATCCATTGGATGAGCTAAGTTCCAGTGTGCTTGAATTTCAAGATCCTTATGCAGTGTTATTGGAGGCGGATAGAGAATTCATATCATTCAATGGGTCTGTTTCTAAGTTGTCATGGGAGTTGCCTTTCAATAGTTCTCTTTTGTTGTTCATAAGCAAGCACTTGTGGAGAATTCGAACAGCAGATGGGATACTTACTTGGTTGCATTGGTTGTTTCATTTCACTTGATCAGGTGATGAATGAAACTGTTAGAGTAGGTTTTGATGAATAAGCTCCACTTTGAGCATCATTTTCAGTTGGTCGAGTGTGTTTAAGTATCGAGTCAGTTTTTAGTTGAGTCATGAGTCCTTTATGAGTCAATTTTTAGCCTTGTGGTTAAGTTAGTTTGTGTCAGTTTTTAGTCTTGCATTTCAGCTTGAGTTTATGACTCCATTGCCCAATGATTGTAAGGCACTGGTCTGCTCTCCCAGAGGTCTAAGGTTCTTGGCACCTCCAAGGAGCTACCATCCCCATTGGAGCCAATGTTAGTGTCAGTCTTTCTAGCCTTCCTACAGTGATCAAATGTGCTCTTACAAAGTGATTTTGAAGTGTTAAGGTCAAATTTTGTCATTTCAGTGAGTCTTCAAGCAAAATTTGGTCACTAGGCATTAGGTCTAGGGTTTGCCCAAATGTCAGTCCATGTCACCATTCAGCTGAGTTTATCATCATTCGTAGGGTTGTCATTATCATGTCAGTGTCTAATGAGTCATTTTACACCTTGTTCATGCTTCATGTTGCGCCCAGGCAAGGTCATTTCCCTCTCCTAGGGTTTTGAAGGCAATTTCTCTTGGATGGTCAAATCACCGGCAAAACTTGTTTCCTGATGTTCATACACCTTCCCCTATCCTTAAAGTACCTTATCAAACACTTCCCATCCCTTAGATCCGCCAAATTCCTCATTTTTGCACAAACCCTAGTTTCTAGCTACAACCTGGCAATCTTCTAGGTTTGGCCTGTGTTTTGTCCTTTTCGACCCCTTCCCCTCACTCAATCTCTGAGATTCCACTTTTCCCTGCTTCCTAACATCTCTCCCCACTCCCAAAAATTTCCCCAAGAATTTAGAAGCCCTCTATCCCCTTCATTTCGCTCCATTTCGACAAAATCCCTTGTTTCACACATCGGGACAAATTTCACTCAAAAGCTGTTTCTGAGCAATCAAAGATGAATTTTGAAAAACTGAGAGAGGTTTTTGTCCACAACATGACAAGGAAGAAAAACCTCTTTCACTTTTTACACAGATGTCATGGTTTGAGAGAAATGTCAAAAATACCGGCGAGAACGAAGGTGCTCCAAGGACGGTTGGCCAAAGCACAAAAACGAAGGAAAACGCCCGATCCACTCCAAATTTTGGCTAAAGCCTCTTTGACTGAGCATGGTACTTGATTGGGGACTCCTAGCCCAAATTTCAAGAAATTTGGAGAAAATTTTGTCATTTGTGAATTTTTTGTGCAATTTTACAGGTTTTGGCCGTTGGAGTGGTCTCACCCCGCGCGCGACCACTCGTGGGGACAGCTCAGAACGGGGAAAACTTTACATTTTTGGAATTGTCATGCAAAAATACACTTGCCTATGCATGGGGTCAAGTTTTTATGGAGATTTGGGCCTCCAAAAGCTCAAAATACATGCAAATTTTGACTTTCTGCCCACTTTTTGAGTTGCAGAAAGCTGCCTTGGGAGAAATGACTTTTGAGGGGTAAAATCAACTCCAAATTCAGAAATTCCGGTGGGGTTGGAAAGTAGACTCACAGACCTTTCCAATGAGCTATCTTGCACCTGATTTGGACACCAGGAATGCCCTCAAACACAGCTGCCAATGTGCGCGACCACTCCAAGGGAGGGGCGCGACCACTCAGGGAAATTTCACCATTTTGACTATTTCGGCCTGCAAAACTCAGTTTTTACTATGGTTGACTTTTAATGCTTGTAAATAATGGATTTTTGGATAATTTTCATGGCACATGGATACATTTACTCTCCTTTAACCCTTCTAGAAGTTTCCTTGATGTAAATAGTGAATATTAAATGCATGGATGGGTTACCTAAGTTTTAGAGGCAAGTTGTTTTGACTGCCTATTATCTAGTGCTCAGTTTAGAATTAGTTCAAACTGCTCCTAGGAAGCTGAGCTCGACCCCTAGAGGTGGGGAAAGGAGTTAGATGATCTATATTATGCCTTCTCTTGCTCATTTTCATGGTTGGACTCTTGAGGGAGAAACTCTATTGTATATTTTACTTGTATCTCTGCAATTTGAGGAAAAGGAAGGCCAGGGTTTTGCAGACATCATTGTGGATTCTTGTGGATTATTGTGTTGATGGTGTGTTTCCTACTTGTCATTGTAAGTGTGTTTATGTGTTCCATCTCTTATTCTATTGCTGCCAATTAAACAAAAGAAGTGATAAAGTTTGAATTCATGCATGCCATGCTCAGCTTTCAATTTTGTTTAATATTTATGTTTTCCACTGTCTAAAGAGGATTCAAAGTCATTGTTTGCCCTCTTTAGCTCCCTCTCTTTCTTCCTTGATCATCCATCTCAGCTTAAGGCATCAGCACAAACTCCTTCCTTGCCCCAAAGACCCACCTGCAAAAACTGAGCTTAATCCCCACACCCTGAATTGCACTCTCTCCAATTGCCACCAAAAACCCCAAAAAACTTTAAATCAACCCTCCTTATCAGTTTACTAGCCTAATATCAGTGTTCCTAATTGGGTCAGCTCATCCTATTGAAAGATCTACCGAGTTTGACTGGAGAGAGCCTTCTCATACCCCGTAGGGCTAGCTACGAGGTGAAATGGTTTGATGTTGCCTTGAAGGTTTACCTTCCTCAGCCTAGGGTGAAATCTCAAGCGCTAACAGGTCCCAACCCCTCATCTATCTCGTCTTTTTTTGTTCCTAGAATCACAGCTGATGCACAATTTGGCATCAAATCAACAATTAAAAAAAAGGAAAAGGCAGAAGCTGACAGGTTGTTCAGTAAGTGTCTTCTATGGAGTGATGTTCCTTTCAACATTGCGAAGACAAACCCATTATACCAGCCTATGTTTGATGATGTTGCTGTCATTGGCCCGGGGTACAAAGCCCCCACCTTTGCAGAATTGAGAGGGCCTCTTCTTCAAGATGAAAAGACTGATTGCACTTCTAGATTGGAGGAGTTTAGGGCATCATGGGAACAAACTGGATGCACAGTCATGTCAGATGGTTGGACTGACCAGAAGGGTAGGACCCTTCTTAACTTCTTGGTTAGTTGTCCCAAGGGGACAATGTTTATGAAATCTGTTGATGCATTTACACACATTAAAGACGGACGTACATTATGTGAGTTGTTGGACATCTTCATTCAGGAAGTAGGCCCAAGCAATGTTGTCCAAGTCATAACGGACAACATTTCAAATTATGTTGCAGCTGGCAAGTTGCTTATGGAGAGGTATCCTAACTTGTTTTGGACACCTTGTGCTGCTCATTGCATTGACTTGATGTTGGAAGATATAGGTAAGATTCCTATTGTGAGGGATATTGTTGAATCATCCAGGAGCATAACAAAATTTATATATAATCATGCATCTGTGCTTAGCTTGATGAGAAAATACACCAAAAACAAAGAGTTGGTCCGTCCTGCCATTATACGATTTGCCACTACTTTCATATCTCTTCAGTCTCTGTTGAATTCTATGTGGGATGTGAAGAGCATGTTTCTTTCAGCAGATTGGCGTGCTTTATCTATTAGCCGCAAACCAGAGGGAGAGGGCATATGCAGACTAGTTTCATATGATCAGAGCTTTTGGGTAGGAGTAGAGGAGGTGTGTGCCATTTCAGAACCTTTGGTAAGGGTTCTTCGGTTGGTTGATGGAGACAAGCCCGCAATGGGCTACTTGTATGAGGTCATGGATAGGGCCAAAGAAGCCATTCGTGCTTATTATGAAGATAAGGGAGACGAGGGGTTAGAGAAACAACAGGTCATATGGAGAGTGATTGATGAGCGATGGAACAATACCCTCCATCGCCCCATTCATGCTACAGGTATCTACCTCAACCCTGCATTTTCTTACGCATGTGGTTTCAGATTTGATGCCGAGGTGATGGATGGATTCTTCACTTGTGTCGAGAGGATGGTGTCATCTGAGCAAGAACGTGAAGATATTTCTAAAGAAATGGAGGTCTATAGGATGGGAGGTGGCACATTTGGTTTTACCATGGCTATTAAGAATAGGACGACCAAAATGCCAGGTAAGCTTCAGTTTGTTTCAAACTTTCAAGTTTAAAATTTCAATGTTTTTTTTATGTTTCTCATTTTTCTTTTAACTTGTAGATGCTTGGTGGATAAGCTATGGTGCCAGAGTACCCCATCTCCAAAAGCTTGCCATTCGAGTGCTCAGCCAAACATGCGGTTCCTCTGGGTGTGAGCGCAACTAGAGTGTATGTGACAAAATACACAACAAAAAGCGCAATAGTTAAAAAAAATTCAAATTAATTTTTTTGAATTCATTTGATTATTTTTAATATTTAAATTTTCTAAGTACTAATTTACAATCTATGACCCTAATACAGATTGGAGTCCCAACGCCTCATTGACATGGTCTACGTCTACTACAATCTTCGATTGTGGGTGAGACAACTTCAGACACCTACTGATGTGGAAGCCATCTCATTGGACAATATTGATACCACCGCTGCATGGAGGGTCGAGATTGAGAGGCCAATCATGGACTCGATCCCGGATTGGTTAGGTGTGGATCTAGAGGATGTAGCAGTTGCAGGGGAGGGAGAGCCAAAGGTAGAGGAGGAGGAGCAACATCAAGGTCAGGAGGCAGAGCTGGTTGAGGATGATGAGGAGGAGGTGACACCATCTAGGATGGGCAGCAGTAGCATAGGACAAAGGCCACCTCTTCCATCGGCTTCTAGAGGACGATTGAGTCCATTTGTATCCCCAGGGGTAGGGCCTTCTTCCTCTAGAGGAAAAGGCAAAGCCATTCCCTATTCCCGTAAAAGGGGAAGAGGATCTCAGTGACTGATTACTTGATGACTTTTAGATGACTCATGATATACATTTATTATATTTTTTGTTGATATTTTAACTCTTGAGAGTTGAGACTAAAACAAGACTCAAGATTCAGGAGTTGATTCACTATTTTGATATGTGATATAGCACTAGACTTCATATACATATTATATGTTAGCTTTCTTTACATGTTTATGTGGAAATGCATTTATTTGATGTTGTGGATACTCTAGATGTTAAAAAAAATAAAAAAAATATGAATAATTTTGTGTTTTTTTTTTTTATTTTTCTCGACTTTTTGCTGACTTTTTAAAAAAACTCCCGACTTTAACGAGTTTTTCAACTTTTGGACCCTTGCCGAATTAATCTCGATTTCGATTTTTTCCACATTGGTTTCATCACGAATTCCAACTTGTGGAATTCATGGGATAATGTTATGATGACTTAAGAGATGAAGCAGATCAAGGGGCTGAAGCTCTTTTCAATCAAGGAAGCTACTGAAAGAAGCCTAGATGACCTAAAGGTAAATGAGGTATGTATGCTTGTATTCAATGTTATAAAGTCATGTCGTATGGTTGCAGGTAACATGGATCACTGCTCTATCTTGAGAAGCGTGATCAAAGGAAAGGAATCTCCTCCTATGAAAGGATGTCGGAAGGCATGGGTCACACTAGATGAGATCAACATATTATGTCCTCATATGGAATATGAGATGATTGACAGTAATTAGAGGAACTTTGATTGGAAGCTCTTGGGAATGAAACATGAGAAGAAAGGAAGGAAGAGATCATAGACTGTGCAACCATGGAAGAAGGCAATCAACATCCAAGAACTGAAACATTTCACTACGATATCTCCCAGAAAGATATGAAGACTCTGATGGAAGTCTGAAAAGGATGGAGACCCTTGACAATATACATCTTTGGGAAATGTGTCAACTTGTATGCAGGATGCTGATGCCAACAGGAAGATGTCATGATGAAAGACCATCACAAAGGTAATTTTGATTTAAGTGTTCATTTCTTATTTTTGAACAAATATTTGGATGGGCTTATGCAGGACTACCAAAGGAAGAACTGTGGATGTCTTCCAAGAGGACCATGTAGAAGGATGTAAGAGCCTTCCAAAGAAAGCATGAAGAAGGCAACATAACATGAAGCAAGGCCAGATGTAGATTGATGGACCGCTTTCTAATGAAACAAATGATGACATGACTGACTCATGGATGAAAGTGATGGATGGTTTGTGCCCTATGAAGAAGTCCCAAAAGATGAAGACTCCGTGACAAAGAAGAAATTCATGACATCGAAGGAAGGAGCTCTTCAAGCAGTTGGTTGTTTGTTCATCCCCACTTGAGGAGCTGTTGTAGGTCACTAATTAAGAGGGAGCCTAGAAACAAGTTTCTCACTTGGAAGAAACTTGGAAAATTCCTAAGCCAAGAGGGAGCTTAGGTACATAACTTTTGTAGGAATGAGTACATTCCTTCATTGGAATAGATATGTCCTCCCTAATTAAGAGGGAGAGATAGACACATCATTATGGTCTTCACTTGGGAAGACAAAATGGAGGATTGGGTAAACATCTGGCATTCGATGCTCTTTGAGGATGAGATAGGGCATCCAAGATAAGAGTAGTCGTAGAGGACCAATATTCTTTGAGGACTGGGAATCCAAGATAAGAATAGTCTTGATGGAACACACCTTGAGAACCCAGGTGGGGTATGTTCCAGGAGAGACAATGATAAGGGTGTCTATAAATCATTGGTCTTGCCAGTTTAGATCTGGTGGAGAGATAGAGCTGTTAGTTAAGGCCTTGCTATGTGACAATGCTAGTTGATATGATGCTATACAGATGGGTTACCAATCCTGTTCTTCTTATGAGAAATTCTTCAGATTGAGAATTCCAAGGACCATTATGAATACCTCCATAGTTAAGAGGGAGTGTTGAATAGTGTAACTAGGTTTAGTCTCCATAATGAAATGTAATTGTGATTTTTGTAAATCATGTAAAGAAGAAAAATAAATTTGTTATTGTAATGCTTGCATCATGGGTTTCATGAGCAAGAGATCTTATTTTTAGATGGCTCCCATTGTGAGCCTTTAGGATTTGTCAAAAAGAGTCAATGTCATGTATGAAGAACCCTTCTAGGGCATCTTACAAATGTATATAACTCTATAGGATTGTCAAAAGCCCTCCAAGACAAGCACAAGTTACTCCTCTTCAAGTTGGCCTCAAGATAAAATTAAGAACTCATGTCGGCTTCACCTAATTAGAAACACATCCCTTCAAAAGGTAATGTCGGCTTATATTCATAGGCAAACTACTATAAATAGGTAGCTCGTATTATTCCACACAGCAGAAAATTCGGATTACCTCTGAAATTCGGATGACTATTTCAGAGAGGAAGTTTCGGTGCCATAATAGAGAAACAAAGTTCAGTGGGAAGACTACAGTTCAGTTCTATGCCAACTTCACAGATTCAGTATTCCCACAGTCCAGTACTCTAGTTTCGGTACAATTTCTATTTCAATGTCACTTCAATGAAAGGGTCTCGGTGCTACCATAGAAAGAAGGATCCAATGTATCACAGTCTTAACTTCGCTCAAGTCATAGTCTCGGTGATATCACAGTTTGGGTATCATTATAGTTCATGAGGTCTCAGTGCTCCTAGAAGTGATAAGAGCTCGATAGTATTACAGTAATGAAGATCTCAGTGCAATGATGAGGTTTTCAATGATATTACACTGATGTATTTCAGTGCTATCTCATTGCTATTACAGTGAATGTCTCAGTGATGTAGTCTTAGTGTTAAGAAGGTCGAAGTGGAAGAGGAATGAAGAAGAGGAAAAGAGCAGAAAGTTGACAGTCAAGCGAACTAATGTCTTTGTCTTGGAGTGGCAAATAGGTCAAGGGTCTTGGTCTTGGTATTCGTCAATTGGAATCTCTATAAGAAGAATTTGTGCTGGTTTTCCTCTCAAAGAGTTAGAGGTTTTGGCCTTGGCTCATAGCCTACATTTTGTGTCTCTTGACTATTTATGTTCATGCATTGGTAGCTATTTGATGAAGAAGAACACTAATAACTTAAGTAAAAGAATATCCTAATCTCAAGAAGTAAAAAACACTCACTAATTGAAGAGAAATCACCTAATACTTGATGCCCTAGATTTCTCAACAGGCAGAACTTCCCATGACTAGTGGTCGAGCCAATAGAGAGGTTCGTTAGATATTAAGAGATGCAAAGGAGTTTATTGGAACTCCTAGGACGAGCGAGAGACAACGTAGACAACCTGACAGGTACCAAGCATTGGTAGCTCAGGTTGCAGAACCTTCCAACTTTCAGTAGGCAGCATAACATCAAGTGTGGATATATGCTATGGTAGAAGAGTATAGCTCTATCATGACGAATGATGTTTGGGAGATAGTGCTTAGGCCAAAAGATAGATAAGTTGTATGCTCGAGGTGGATCTATAAGATCAAATATGCGACAGATGACAGTGTGGAAAAGTACAAGGCTAGGTTCGTGGCAAAGGGGCACGCACAAAAGGAAGGGATAGATTATGAGGAAACCTTCGCCCCAGTTGCTAGATACACCTCTATCTGGTTAGTTATATCTCTAACAACTCAGATGGGATGGAAGATTCACCAGATGGACATCAAGACAACCTTCTTGAACGGAGTGATAGAGGAGGAAGTGTACATAGAACAACCAGAGGGCTTTGAGACTCGGGAGAGGCGCACACGTGTGTGCAAATTGAAGAAGTCTCTATACGAGCACAAGCAGGGTATGGTAGAATTGATACCTACTTGCAACAGATGGGGTTCGTCAAGAGTGACGCGGATCCAAACCTTTACTATTTGATGGTAGAGGATGAGCCCCTCATTCTATTTTTGTATGTAGATGATCTATTCTTGATAAGATTATCAGGTCTCATAGAGGATTGCAAGAGGAACTTGGCAACATAATTTGACATGAAGGATTTGGGGTTGATGCACTATTTCCTATGATTAGAGGTGTGGCAAAAGGATGGGGAGGTCTTCCTTGGGCAAAGAAGATATGCTACAGATATTCTAAAGAGGTTCAGAATGTAGGATTGCATACCCATTTCTACACCCATGATTACCTTCTGGAAGAAGATAGATGCATCAAATGACAAGGATGTTGACCCCACCTTGTCTAGACAGTTCATTGGGTCTCTCATGTATTTGGTCAACATTAGGCCAGATATTTGCTTTGCTGTCAATCCCCTTAATTAGTTCATGGTGGGACCGAAAAGGGTACATTAGGCAACAATGAGGCATATTCTGAGGTACATTCACGACACAATCGAGTATGGGTTGAAATATACTTGAGAGGATGACATTAGACTTTGTGGGTACACAAATGCAGATTGGGTATGCAGTTCAGTGGACAGGAAAAGTACCTCTAGGTACTGCTTTAGTGTTGGATTAGGGATAGTTTCTTGGTGTAGCAGGAAGTAGCGTATATGGCAACCAACACAACTACGTGCGAAGCTATATGGCTTCTGAAGCTGCTAGTAAGCTTGTTCAGGTAGAGGATGGAGGTGACCAGTGTCTATTGTGATAATAAGAGTTGCATAAAGCTCTTTGAGAATCCAATGTTTCATGACAGGTCGAAGCACACTGATATACGATGTCACTTCATTAGAGATTGTGTACAACAAGGAGCAGTCTAGCTACAATATGTTCCCATAGAAGAGAAGGTTGCAGATATACTCTCGAAAGCTCTAGGGAGAGCTAAGTTTGTCTATTTCGGAGAACAAATGGGTATGGTGGAGAACCCATTTCAGTAGCAGGGACAGGCTATTTTGGATATTGCAGTTGCAGCAACAACAAATGAGAGGGAGTTGCAGTGCAGATGCAGTGTTGGCAACAATATGGCAGGGTCAAAAGCAACACAAATGCAGATAATGAGAGAGAGTTGTAGTATAGATGCAGTGTTTGCAATAGTATGGCAGGGTCAAAAGCAACACAAATGCAGCGTATATCAGAGTTGCACAATAGTTGGTGGGCAACAGTAGCCAAACATCAGCAACGTAATAGGAGATGATGCAGAGACAGAGTATTGCTACAGGAAGCAGCAATGCTAGAACACATTCCTCCCTAAGAGGGAGTGTTAGTTTTTGTAACGTCAAATGTGTTCTAGCCACGAAATTTTGTGGAGAGCTTAGAATACATGAGATCTCCAGAACCCAGAAATCGTTTTTGGAAATTCCACCTAGAAGTGTCTCAATTACATTATTGACCAATTTTAAAAAATAATTCCTAAGTCTAAACTTAGGGAATATGGTTAATTAGTCAGTATTAATTGAGATAAGGCGTGAATCATCTAGAAACTCACACGGATTGACCCAGAAATGATCCTAGCTATTGATTATGTTTTAATCTTGGCTGTTGGTGCTCCAACAATGGATTATAAAAGAAAGTTGATGTGGTAATGGAGATCATCTAGTGTAGATACTTAGTTGCCCAGGCAGTTCAATTTTCTTAGTAGCAGCAACTTAGCAGAGAAGATAGAGCCAAAGGGTGAGTAGGACGTGGAAGAGGAGAGCAGTAACATTCCGGGAGGAAGTTTTTCAGTTCCCGGAAGAGTCGAAGGAAGGAAGGTCAAAATCTTCAAAAGCCCAACGTAGGCACTGCGCAGAGGGTGATGCAGGCAGCTCAATGCGGAGTTTGGGGAAGCTATTTTAGAGGAAGAAATTAACTGTGGGGTGAGAGAAAATTCTCACAATATTTTTGCCAGTATTTTCTTCAGATTAGATTGCCAATTAGGCATCTAAATTATTGTACTCAGAATTGCTGCTGAACATTAATAATAAAACCCTCATCTGTTGCACCGATTTTCCCAAGTTGGGTTTTTCCGGGGACAATTGTCCAAAAATAATTGTGTCAAATTTATTGTGTGTGCTAGAATTTCTCAGTGTCCAGTATTTTATTTTCCGTAATATTTTTATGGTGAAAATTGCAGCTGTGATTTTATTCGTTATTTGGCGTCACAAGTAAACTGCATAATTAATTTTTGAGTTATAAGAATAATTTTTGAGTTCAACTTGGGGATTCCTTGAGGTCATGCACTTTAGAACTTGTTGAGGTAAATCTTACATTGCCTTTTCCCCTGTCTAACTTGATCTGGAATGTGTTCATATCTCGACATATATTTCAACCCTAGGTCTTGTGTAGCCATATTTCAAAAGAGGTTTTTCGTGGAAAGTCTTACTAGTTTCTCCCAAAGCTTGCACATTTATTGGACTTTTCCATTGAATAAGGCACTTTCCCTCACTTCAAACCTATCACAGATATACATCCGTCGCAAGTGAGCAATACTGTGACTCCTCCCGTCGGTGAAAATACGAGAAGAGAAGGGGACTAAGTGTTGAAAAATGTGTAACTAGGTTTGGTCTTCATAAATATGAAATGTACTTTTGATTCTTGTAAATTGTCAAATGAAAGAAAATTATTATTATTATTTTTGGAGCACGGGTTTCATGCTCAAGGTCTTTTATTTTATAGGTCAAGCACCCATTGAGTGCTTCTAGGGTTTGTCCTAGGTCAAGAAGTCAAAAGAGTCATTGTCATAAGTTGAAGACCCCTTCGGGCACATTGTAACTTGTAAAGAAAATTGTTTTTGTCCTTAAAATTGTCAAAATACCCTCCAAGATCAAGTCGGCCTGGCAATTGGCAAGTTTGCCTAATTTGAGGAGCCACGTCCACCTTTGAGAAGCCTATATAAAGGAGGAAACTCGACCTCCTTGAAGCATGTTGTCGCGCGGATTGACACGACAACGCTCAGACCGGGGGCTGTCACTCTGATCCCCGGTCTCTCCGTTTAAGCCTGTCTCCCACGGCTAAGGGGGGTAGACCCTGAGGAAAGATGAAGGCCAACTGCCAGACAGTTGGGCCAGGAGACGAAATGCACTAAAATGACTTGACGAATTGAGCAGACCAGTGCCTTAAAAGATCTAAATGATTACTAGCTAGATGATCGAAGAACATGAACCACGACTAGCAATCATCAGGAAAAGAGAGCAATGCTTTAAATATTTAGTAAAACCACAACGCTCTTCAAATAACGATATCCAGCAAACTAAAAGAAATAAATTGCTTCAAACAACAGAGAAACCAGATATCAATTTCGTGTTCAGATCTCAGCGTGAAAGATACAGCATGAATAAAAAGACTGAAACTGGCAAAATAAATTTTCCACAAATTTTTTTATTTTTTATTTTTTATTTTTTAATTTTTATTTTTTTTTTTTAAATAAAACTATTAAAAAAATCAAATCCTAAAAAAAATTAAAATCTCTAAAACCTAATTCCTAAAAAATTTAAAATCTAAATTTAAAAGCTAATCAAAATAAAAATATTTTTTATTTTTTTTTTATTTTTTTTATTTTTATATTTATAAAAATCCTAAAAAAAAAAGGAAATACTTTAAGAATGAAATCTAAAATTTAAAATTTATAAAAAAAACTAAATTATAACTAAACTAACCTATGCTAAACTAAAACAAATGAAATCAATTAAAATTTGATCGTAAACCATATGCTACCCACTCTTTTTTTTTATGTTTTATTTCATTTAAAATACAAATTTTAAAATCTAAATGAAAGAGATCTAAAGTTCTATAACCTAACCCTAAATACGCTTATCATCTACGCATAACCAAAGCACATAAAACGAATTAGAAACTGATCATAACGATGCTGCAGTGATACGACAGTCAGTTCTTCGACGGCGGAGGTAACGTGCAGGGAATGGCAGCCAGAAGAGGCGTATTTCAGGCCTGGGCACACAAAAGGGAACGGAAAAATGGCTCAGGGGAAGACGCAGCTCAGACAAAGGCGAGACAAACGCAGGAAAGAAGAAGAACAGGGCTGGGGATGAGACGACGGACGGGTTTGATCCACAATCAACGCGGCTACAGCAAAAAAAACGCAAGGCTCAACCACCCAATGCATCCGAAGCACAGTCGACAGCAATCGTAAGGGAAACGATTTTGAAATTTCGTTGAAGATCTGGTGACCGATACAGTGATGACGGCAGGGCAAAACTGGACGAGAGACAGAAAAATGAAAGTGAAACTTCAATACATATTCCAGGCAATCCAATGTGACAGCCCGAGCCACGGATTAATGAAAGCTGGCTCAAACAGAAGAAAAATAAAGAGCCAACGTATGCACAGCCAAACAACAAGAAAAGGTATGGCGAATGTCAGACAAAAGATTTGCGGAAAATGACAGCAGGGCTTTGGGAACCACTCACGACTTTCACCAGAAGGAAATGTGCCAATACGTTACACCAGAAATCGAATCACAATTTTATCAAATCGAAAACAAACCTTATCAGGCTACGTGTTTCAGAAACCTCTCCATCATTTTTTGGTTGTGTGCTTGCAGTTTTAAAAGGACGGCAGAGTCTTGTAAATACCTGGGATGATTTGAAACATGCAGAACGCACCCTTTCACGCTTGATTCTCACTTTAGCACAATGTGTTTTCAGCAGCAGTCGGAAAGCAACTCACGCTGCTCACTTGGTCTTTGCTAAATCAATCTATGCAGTGGAAAATAACACGCTTAACCCCCGACCTGGTCACTAAAATTGAACTGCAACATCACCTGATGACATATACCCTGCAGAAAAAGAACTCTGGTAGATATCCACAAAATTTTGGAGTAAAACCCTTCAAAATTACCTAAAATCAAAATTTTACAGCTCTAGAACAGCCAGATTTAACCATGATTGCAGTAATACTTTTGAAATATCAGAAAAATTTGAACTTTACTGTGAGTAGAAAGAGAATTTCTCAATGTAAAAACATGAAATAAACTTTAACAGATTAACCCGGGGCACAATCAGCTGGGCTCTGCACAGAAAAGCCTGTGGGAGTCGGCTGGTTCAGCCCAGAACTTCCCCAAATGCCCACAATTACCCTGCACCTAAAGGTTTCCTGCACACCTCAAGCAAACATCAGCAAAGAGGGCAAGAAATGCTGCTAGAATTCAAGGAATAATGGAGATACCTGCCATTATTCCAGAAACCCTACAACATTCAAACCCTAACACGTGAGCAAGATACCTGTACTCACAATGCTCTGACAAAAACCAGCTATTTTAACTGCTGAAAACTGAAATATGCAGAAAAGCAAACATCTCACAGCAATTCCAGAGAGTAACACCAGCCAGTTTGAACCCCAAAGTCTTCTTTATTAATCAGAAATCAGATTACAAGAGAGCTTTCAGTACAGACTCACAGATCAGATAAACCTGTAAAATGACCCCCTAAGACCCTATAAGAAGGAAATGATCCCAACGGCTAGTTTTGGGTGATCCATGTAGAACTGATCTCGACCGTTGATGAGGATCAAGACATCTCTTGATCTCATCCGTCGATTTTATTTAAAAAAGATATTTTGCATGTGTTCACAAAAAATATTATTATTTTATTATTTAGGGTTTTTGCTTTGTTTTATGAATTTTTTATATTTATTATTTTTTATATTTTTATATTTTTTTATTCTTTTATATTTTTGTATTTTTTATTTTAATATTTTACTTATTTTCTAAATGGATCATTTGAACCAAACCGTTGGAAACATCCCCTAGGACCTAGGACCTAGGACTCATGAGGGGATTTAAACATTTCTCAACCCTCAAGACACATTACATCATGACTTTTACAATTTACATCTTAAGGGGACGAACCCACTTTAACATAGACCCTCATAAACCACCCAGTTCTGCGACACAACTATAATCTAGCAGATTAACACGCTAGGATTCTCCTAAAGTCCTAATAACAAAATGCATCCCGGCTTTGGGGTCGGGTTTGAAGGAAAACTCTGCCGATCCATGGATCGGTGAGACTAAAAACCTCCCGGGACACAGATCATCATTAGAAAGTTAGGTCCACCTAGGCAACTTTACATACATGACTCTGATCTGCTTAGATTATTTACAATTCAAACATGCAGACTGGGTTTACAACAAAATGATCAAGCTGTCGATGACTGTAGGCTGGCACGGACACGTCGCTCAGGAGCTACCCCTCTCTGCCAACAGAAAGGAGGTGGACTGCATGGGCAGTTGACCAGTAGTGGTCAACATCTGGCTCTACTTGGGGACACGTTGCTGCACTGGTAGGAATGTGAGAATCCAGAATCTGCACCCATACAACACACAAATAAAAATAAGTAGCGTCCATTCCAAAACCATCATATACATTAAGCACAGGAAAGATAAAAGCTCTTCATTTATTGAGTAACTAATAACATGAAAAGTAAATCTAATCCTAAAAACAGAAATAAAATGCTGAAAAGACAAGGAGTAGGGATAGAAATACAATACAAAAGATGCCCCATGGCATCAGATATCATCTCTGAAGAACAGCTTGAGCATTTGGCCGTTCACTGGTAGATCAAGTGGTTCGCCATCCAATCTGCTCAAGTAGAATGAGTTTGGCCCAGCTATATCTCTAATGATGTATGGTCCCAGCCACAAACTGTCAAACTTTTTATGCTTTCCTGGTTTTTCATTTTTGCGATCCCAAAGTAAAACCATATCTCCAACTTGCAAAGATCTAGATCTAGAGCATTTATCAAAGCTTTTCTTAATATTAGATTGATTTTTACATGTAGTTTCAAAAGCTGTCCGACGAGTCTCATCTAATTCCACAATCTGATCTATCCTATTCTGAACAACATCTTTATCAGTGGAAAAATTTTGGAGAAGCTGATAGGCTGGCAATTTTAGGTGCACAGGTAAGGTAACATCCAAGCCATAAACCAATTCAAAGGGAGATTTACCAGTAGATTTCTTCTTAGTAATTCTGTCTGCCCACAAAGCATACTTGATTTTGCTGTCCCAAGACTTCTTGTTATCTCCTACTATTTTCTTGATAATGGTTATGAGATTTTTATTACTTGATTCAGCCAAACCATTACCCTGAGGATAATAATTCGACGAATGAGATAAGACAATACCATATTTGAAACAAAAAGATGTAAACTCTGAAGAACTGAAAGCCTTGGCATTGTCGGTAGTGATCTTAGCGGGGACACCAAATCTAGTAATGATATTATTCTCAATGAAATCCATAATCACCTTTTCAGTGGCATTCTTAGCAGGAATGGCTTCAACCCATTTAGTGAAATAATCAGTAGCAGTCAAAATCCAAGAGTAGCCATTGCTAGAATTTTCATGGAACTTCCCTATGAAGTCCAGACCCCAATGCTGAAAAGGTGCCTCTACAATAACAGGTTGTAGAGGAAGGGCAGCAAGCTTCTGTTTCCCAGTGAACAGCTGACAGGCTTGACACGTTCTAACATACTTGTGCACATCAGAAAAAATCGAAGGCCAATAATAGCCAGCTCTCAGGATTTTGTGGGCAGTAGTTCTAGCGGCATAATGACCACCACAAAATCCTGAATGAAATTCGGAGATTAATCTTTTGGACTCAACATCGTCAACACACCTAAGCACTATGCCCTCTGGATTTCTCCATCCAAGGCCATCCTTCATAAGGCAGTACTTAGTGGCCTTTAGTCTAAGAGCCCTTTTCTTATGAGCGATTAAGTGGTTAGGACATGCAAGGTTTGTTAAGTAGTAAACTATGTCCTTATACCATTCATGCTCAGCTAACCTTCTTAATTCTGGTGAAGATAGATCGTCAAGGCAGAACAAACCAAGAGTCTTTTCATTACTTTCAGCTAACATTTGAGCTAAACCTTGGCCTTTGATCAGCTTAGTGGGTCTAATCTCTAAATCATACTCCTGTATCTTAGTAACCCACCTAGCACGAGTCCCTAAGCAATCAGTTTGAGTTAATATGTCCTTAACAGCAGAGTGTGGGACGAAAGCAATGATCTTAGAGTAACCCACATAAGTTTTAAAATGCTTAAGAGACTTGACCAGGGCGTAAGCCTGCTTTTCCATGGTATTGTACTTCAATTCGGAGTTTTGAAGTGCTCTACTCATGAAAGCGATAGGCTGCTCATGACCATCTTTATTCTTTTGAAGCAAGACACCGGCAATGGTATCCTCAGAAGCGAAAGAAAAAATCATGAAATCTTTGGAGTAATCAGGACTAACAAGGACAGGAGCTTTCGCGATAGCAGACTTGATTTCTTGGAAAGCCCTTTTGCCCTCTTCCTGCCAGACAAATTTCACATCTTTCTTCAGAAGACTTTGAATGGGCTTGGCTATTTCCGCATAATTCGGGATGAATCTTCTAATAAAATTTATCTTTCCAAGGAAAGACTGAAGGGACTTGAGGTTGTGCGGGAGAGGAATCTTTTGAATTGCTTCAACTCGTTCAGGATCGACCTTGACTCCTTCCTTAGAAATGATATGACCCAGGAGTTTCCCTTCAGTTACCCCAAAGACAGATTTAGCCGGATTCAAAGAAATTCCATATTCTCTGCATCTATCGAAAACCTTCCTAAGATGATCTATATGACTGATACCATCTTTAGAGAAAACAGTAAGATCGTCTTGGTAAATTTCGATGATTTTCCCGATTAACCCTTTGAAGGCATAATCCATGGCCCTCTGGAAAGTAGCCCCAGCATTTGTTAACCCAAATGGCATTCTGATGTATTCAAAAGTGCCCCATGGTGTTGTGAATGTGGTCTTGTGTCGATCTTCCTTTTTAACCCAAACTTGATTATACCCAGAAAAACCGTCTAGCAATGACATCATCCCAGACCCAGTTACTCTTTGCAACAAAGTTTCCATTTTTGGCAAAGGGTAATTATCCTTTTTGCATGCTAGATTAAGGTTTCTAAAATCGACACAGAGTCTTATTGTACCATTCTTTTTCCTGACAATCACTAAATTCGAACACCATGTCGAATGCCTAGTTTGAGCGATGATCCCTGCTGCAAGCATTTTCGTAAGCTCTTTCTGGACCAGGGGGGCTAACTTAGGATTAATCTGCCTAAGTTTCTGCCGGAAGGGTCTAGCATTTTCGTCCTTCAATGGAATAGTATGCTCCATAATATCCTCCCTATAGCCCTTCAATTCATCATAGGAAAAAGCTAAAACATCTCGATATTCGCGAAGTAAATCGGTTAACTTTTTCCTTTCCTCCAAACTAGTACCTTTACCGATTTTAACTATTTTCGGATTTTCAGAAGTGCCAATGTTGACTTCAAGGTACTCACCTGGGTCCATCTTGTTTTCATCTCTCAGCTTCGTGGCATCATGCCGATCAAAATGTTGCTCTAAGGCAACCACATTTCTGGGAGTGGGATTTATGATATGTCTATGATCTAAAGACCCCTCCTCGTCAGAAATTAACCGGAAATCCTCAAACTCGTTTAGACTATTGAGAAAACGAACGACTTGCTTTTCATCATTAAAAACTTGCCAATGCTCTGAGTTGTCTGGGACAGATGGTCTGAATATTACTTCCATTTTAATCTTGTCGTTAATTAACTCATCAGACAACTGGAAAGTGGTAGCAGCTACGGCAAGTTCATCTGCCGAACTATTCAGCTCTCTAGGAATTGCCTCAAGGTTAAGGGCATCGAAGTGCTCCATAGTATCCCACACAGCATTTCGATAGTTTCTTAATCTCTGATTTCTACATGTGAATTTGTTCTTGAGCTGCATGATAACCAGATCGGAATCCCCCTTTATGCTAAGTAACTTAATCTTCAAGGCTTTGGCCAATTCAAGGCCCAACAATATGGCTTCATACTCAGCGACATTGTTGGTCGCTTCAAATTCTAGACGATAGGCAAACTTGAATACGTGACCAAGGGGAGACTTAAGCACAACTCCAGCACCCTTACCATGACTAGAGAAAGCACCATCGAAATACATATACCAGACTTCATCTTTAAGACTTTTGACCCTTTCGTCGGGAGTAGTTATGAAGTTAGACAGGATAGCATAGTTCCCAATGTCAGATTGCTCTCTAATTATTTCGTTATGAGGTTTTTTAGGATTCTCAACATGAAATTTCCTCTCAGGCTCTCTATTTAGTCTAACGAAACCGTCACCGCTAGGAGAAGGAATCATAGCATATGACCAATTCATCTGAATGCTCCCCCCTAGATCAGAGGCCCACTTCCTAGATAACAGCATACCCCAAGCATCAGGTACATCAACGACAACAATATCCATAACAACCATGATGTCTGGATAAACCGAAAGATGAACTTGCAAATCCTTGATTAAACCATGTACTTCGATTTTCTTAGAATCCATGGCACATATATTATAATAGGGTCTGGAAACTCTTAAGTTAAGCTGTTCCATAACCCTTTTAGTCATGACACAAGCAGATGCACCTGAATCCAACATGCAGTTATTCAATTTATACCCATTGACTAACAAGGTGATAAAGAAGGGTTGATGATCCTTGTTATCAGCATCTACGCTTTGCAGGTAAATAGGAGCATCCTGATAGTCAACCTCACGAATCTTCTGTTGAGAAGCATTGACTTGAGGACCCTGAATTGCTTTTAGTAACTTGTCTCTTTGGGAAGGGATCTTAGCAATCTCAGATACAGGAACCCAGATTTTAGCATTATTAAACCAACTCCCCAAATCGACATCTATTCCAGAGTTTATACCAGGGTTTAAAGTTCGAGGAGGAATTTGATTCCCGCTCTGATCTTTATCCCTTCTCTGGTATGTTAAACCCTTATCTCTAGCAATTTCCAGAATTTTCTCAGGAGAGGGTTTCTCGCCATATAACCTGGCCAAAATGTCATCTTCATTTTCAAGGTTATTTATACTAAAAGCAGATTTAGGATTCACAACATCATAGCTTCTTTCCTTAACCTCTATCCAATCATTCATGGGCAAAGGAAACTTGCTCCCTACCACGTTTATTTGCTCACTTGTCCCAAACATTCCATTATCGAAAAGTCTTCTGATAATGAGACAAGAGGATTCTTCGTGAAAATCAGCACAAGCACGACAGTAAGGAGGAGCATCATCCACCAAATTGGTAAGCGGATTAGGGGGCCTCTGCTCACTAGATTGACCCTTTCTTGGCCAGTTACTATTTCTGTTATTATTATTTCGAGGCTGAAAATTTTGCGGTTGCGCTCTTTCCATTTGAATTAACCTATTCTGCAAAGTGTTTATCTCCTTGTTATGATTAATTTCCATGGTTTCAATTTTCTGAAGCAATTTGAGAACAAGTTCATTTTCAGGCTCCTGGGCTGCTTTTCCCTTAGGTTCCTTTAGTTTTGTAGCAGCCCTATCAAAGCCTGGGATTTCAGACTTCCCAGAAGCTGCCTTGTCCTTTTCAAGTTCTACAGCTAAGGCTTGGCAATCTCGATAATCAGTAAGTTTAGCACGCCTTAACTCATAAGATGGTTCAGGACCAAAGGCATCGATATAAAAATCTTGGAGAGTTTTATCTGAAGGTTTATAGTCCTGAGGTAATTCTCTAATAATACCATTAAACCTTCTATTAAATTCTTCAACAGTTTCGTCTTCTCTCTTTTTCATCAGAGTAAGAGCTCTTACAAGATGTCTTCCCTCTCTCTTATCTCCAAATTTTTCTCTAAATGAATTAATGATTGATTGTAAAGAGTCAAAAGAATTAGGAGGTTTTTCTGTAAACCAGTCATGAGCATCACCTCCTAGAGTCAAGATAAAAAGGGTCATCCTGACATCTTCATGGTCAAAATCAGGAGATCTAGCATACTTAGCCATCCATATGTTGAAATCTCGCAAATGGGAATTAACAGTAATGGCATTATCTCCATGAAAGCTAGGCAATTTGTCTATCCCAACAGATGGAATATCATTTGGAGCTCCAGGAATGTTAGAAAAATCACAAGGGGCAAACAGACTCATGGTGCTGCGCTTGACTTGACCTTTAAAGAGCAAATGAATATCGGAGAGGGCTTCTTGTCCAAGATTTCCAAGAAGTGTACGAGAAGCGAGTTTGTGTGATCGCACCCTATAAACCTTTTCAGGGTCAGGAGTAGGATTGCACAGACCGCTTGGATGCCTTCTAGTGTACACTCTTGCAGATAATATAGGAAGTGGAGTTGCCACCTGAACAAGAAGCTAAGCACAGAAAAGCTTGAAGAACAAGGACCAAGGACAGAAAAACTCTATCCCCGGCAACGGCGCCAAAAAATGTTGTCGCGCGGATTGACACGACAACGCTCAGACCGGGGGCTGTCACTCTGATCCCCGGTCTCTCCGTTTAAGCCTGTCTCCCACGGCTAAGGGGGGTAGACCCTGAGGAAAGATGAAGGCCAACTGCCAGACAGTTGGGCCAAGAGACGAAATGCACTAAAATGACTTGACGAATTGAGCAGACCAGTGCCTTAAAAGATCTAAATGATTACTAGCTAGATGATCGAAGAACATGAACCACGACCAGCAATCATCAGGAAAAGAGAGCAATGCTTTAAATATTTAGTAAAACCACAACGCTCTTCAAATAACGATATCCAGCAAACTAAAAGAAATAAATTGCTTCAAACAACAGAGAAACCAGATATCAATTTCGTGTTCAGATCTCAGCGTGAAAGATACAGCATGAATAAAAAGACTGAAACTGGCAAAATAAATTTTCCACAAATTTTTTTATTTTTTATTTTTTATTTTTTAATTTTTTTTTTTTTTTTTTAAATAAAACTATTAAAAAAATCAAATCCTAAAAAAAATTAAAATCTCTAAAACCTAATTCCTAAAAAATTTAAAATCTAAATTTAAAAGCTAATCAAAATAAAAATATTTTTTATTTTTTTTTTATTTTTTATTTTTTTTTATTTTTATATTTATAAAAATCCTAAAAAAAAAAGGAAATACTTTAAGAATGAAATCTAAAATTTAAAATTTATAAAAAAAACTAAATTATAACTAAACTAACCTATGCTAAACTAAAACAAATGAAATCAATTAAAATTTGATCGTAAACCATATGCTACCCACTCTTTTTTTTTTTATGTTTTATTTCATTTAAAATACAAATTTTAAAATCTAAATGAAAGAGATCTAAAGTTCTATAACCTAACCCTAAATACGCTTATCATCTACGCATAACCAAAGCACATAAAACGAATTAGAAACTGATCATAACGATGCTGCAGTGATACGACAGTCAGTTCTTCGACGGCGGAGGTAACGTGCAGGGAATGGCAGCCAGAAGAGGCATATTTCAGGCCTGGGCACACAAAAGGGAACGGAAAAATGGCTCAGGGGAAGACGCAGCTCAGACAAAGGCGAGACAAACGCAGGAAAGAAGAAGAACAGGGCTGGGGATGAGACGACGGACGGGTTTGATCCACAATCAACGCGGCTACAGCAAAAAAAAAAGCAAGGCTCAACCACCCAATGCATCCGAAGCACAGTCGACAGCAATCGTAAGGGAAACGATTTTGAAATTTCGTTGAAGATCTGGTGACCGATACAGTGATGACGGCAGGGCAAAACTGGACGAGAGACAGAAAAATGAAAGTGAAACTTCAATACATATTCCAGGCAATCCAATGTGACAGCCCGAGCCACGGATTAATGAAAGCTGGCTCAAACAGAAGAAAAATAAAGAGCCAACGTATGCACAGCCAAACAACAAGAAAAGGTATGGCGAATGTCAGACAAAAGATTTGCGGAAAATGACAGCAGGGCTTTGGGAACCACTCACGACTTTCACCAGAAGGAAATGTGCCAATACGTTACACCAGAAATCGAATCACAATTTTATCAAATCGAAAACAAACCTTATCAGGCTACGTGTTTCAGAAACCTCTCCATCATTTTTTGGTTGTGTGCTTGCAGTTTTAAAAGGACGGCAGAGTCTTGTAAATACCTGGGATGATTTGAAACATGCAGAACGCACCCTTTCACGCTTGATTCTCACTTTAGCACAATGTGTTTTCAGCAGCAGTCGGAAAGCAACTCACGCTGCTCACTTGGTCTTTGCTAAATCAATCTATGCAGTGGAAAATAACACGCTTAACCCCCGACCTGGTCACTAAAATTGAACTGCAACATCACCTGATGACATATACCCTGCAGAAAAAGAACTCTGGCAGATATCCACAAAATTTTGGAGTAAAACCCTTCAAAATTACCTAAAATCAAAATTTTACAGCTCTAGAACAGCCAGATTTAACCATGATTGCAGTAATACTTTTGAAATATCAGAAAAATTTGAACTTTACTGTGAGCAGAAAGAGAATTTCTCAATGTAAAAACATGAAATAAACTTTAACAGATTAACCCGGGGCACAATCAGCTGGGCTCTGCACAGAAAAGCCTGTGGGAGTCGGCTGGTTCAGCCCAGAACTTCCCCAAACGCCCACAATTACCCTGCACCTAAAGGTTTCCTGCACACCTCAAGCAAACATCAGCAAAGAGGGCAAGAAATGCTGCTAGAATTCAAGGAATAATGGAGATACCTGCCATTATTCCAGAAACCCTACAACATTCAAACCCTAACACGTGAGCAAGATACCTGTACTCACAATGCTCTGACAAAAACCAGCTATTTTAACTGCTGAAAACTGAAATATGCAGAAAAGCAAACATCTCACGGCAATTCCAGAGAGTAACACCAGCCAGTTTGAACCCCAAAGTCTTCTTTATTAATCAAAAATCAGATTACAAGAGAGCTTTCAGTACAGACTCACAGATCAGATAAACCTGTAAAATGACCCCCTAAGACCCTATAAGAAGGAAATGATCCCAACGGCTAGTTTTGGGTGATCCATGTAGAACTGATCTCGACCGTTGATGAGGATCAAGACATCTCTTGATCTCATCCGTCGATTTTATTTAAAAAAGATATTTTGCATGTGTTCACAAAAAATATTATTATTTTATTATTTAGGGTTTTTGCTTTGTTTTATGAATTTTTTATATTTTTATATTTTTTTATTCTTTTATATTTTTATATTTTATATTTTAATATTTTACTTATTTTCTAAATGGATCATTTGAACCAAACTGTTGGAAACATCCCCTAGGACCTAGGACCTAGGACTCATGAGGGGATTTAAACATTTCTCAACCCTCAAGACACATTACATCATGACTTTTACAATTTACATCTTAAGGGGACGAACCCACTTTAACATAGACCCTCATAAACCACCCAGTTCTGCGACACAACTATAATCTAGCAGATTAACACGCTAGGATTCTCCTAAAGTCCTAATAACAAAATGCATCCCGGCTTTGGGGTCGGGTTTGAAGGAAAACTCTGCCGATCCATGGATCGGTGAGACTAAAAACCTCCCGGGACACAGATCATCATTAGAAAGTTAGGTCCACCTAGGCAACTTTACATACATGACTCTGATCTGCTTAGATTATTTACAATTCAAACATGCAGACTGGGTTTACAACAAAATGATCAAGCTGTCGATGACTGTAGGCTGGGACGGACACGTCGCTCAGGAGCTACCCCTCTCTGCCAACAGAAAGGAGGTGGACTGCATGGGCAGTTGACCAGTAGTGGTCAACAAAGCACATTCATCTCTCACCCATTCAAGCAAAGGAAGAAGAGAAAGAAGGAAACGAAGAAGGAATAGGACAAAGAAGACTTGGTTTTGGGCTAATTCTCTCTCACACGTGCGAAGGAAGGCTAGGGTTTCTGTAGTAGATCTAGGGTTTTCCTTTACAAGTTCGATTTTGAAGAAGAGAAGGCAAGAAGGTCAAGCGAAGGTCACAAGAAGCCATCCTCAAGCTCCAGTGTTAGAGAAAGCCAAGCGAAGGTCTAAGGAAGTCCTAGGAGGCTAAAAGAAGCTCACACGTGTGGTAGCAACGACTGCAAGATTGCCGAAAATTTCAGGTCTACAGTGGAGGCTGAAATTTTGCAGCTGGAGGTCAAAGTTGTGCTACTGAAAGAGATTTGATTGGGTTTGACTTGAACAAGGAAAGCACATCATCCGGAAAGGTTGGACTTGGTCTTGGAGGGTATTGGTCTTAGTCTAAAGGTCTTGGAATTCGTCAATTGGAGAATCTATAAGGAAGAGAGAAGATATTTGCGGCTTTTCCTCTCAAGTGGAGAGGTTTTGGCCCTGGCTTGCAGCCTATATTCTGTGTTCTTGTTCTTCTTGTTTTTGGTAGTTGTTTGATGATACACAAACATAATAATAATAAGTGAAGCTAATAAGTAAGATAAGTAAAAAGACATCAAAAATAACTATCAAAGAAAGAGAAATCACTCTAATCATTGCCCTTTAGATTTCTCAACATGGTATCAGAGCTAAGGTTGGCTAAGGGCATTATGAAGATCTCTACTACATTGAAGAAGTTTCTCAAGAAGTGTTCAAAGGTAGCAAGCCATCTCAAGAAAGGTATCAAGGAAGCATGGAATCTTCTATTTACTCCAAAGAAGGAAGTGACCAAGACAAAGGATGAAGGAGTCTTTTCAGCACTCACTGTCACATTTCAAGATAAGAACATTTGGGTGATTGATAATGGTGCATCAAGACACATGTCTGGTCATCATAAGGAACTAAAGACATTGTCAAAAGGAAAATCTTCTTACTTTGTAGAACTTGGAGATAATAAGAGCTATCCCGTAAGAGGAATTGGATCAACCTCGATAAAATTGGGGAATGGAGGCAATATTTATCTCAACAACATCCTATTTGTTGTAGGTTTGCATAAGAATTTTCTCTCCATTTCATGTTTAGAAGATAAAGGTGATAGAGTGGCTTTCATTGATGGAAAAGTTGTAGTATGGAGTAAAAACTCAAGCATAGAAAATGTTAGAGTGATTGGCATTCATGAAGGAAGACTTTACAGGTTGATATCTCCTCTTGGTCAAGCCCTAGTTCACATTGAAATCAACCCATGTGAGCTTTGGCATAGAATATTTGGTCATCTCCATTTAAAAATCCTTCCAAGTCTAAGTTCAATAGTAGATGGAATCCCTGAACTAAAAGAAGATCATGAAGGAGTATGCAAAGGATGTGCATTGGGTAAGAACACCAAGAGACCATTTGGAAGCAGTGCTTCACGATCAAAAGAAATCTTGGATCTTATTCATTCCGATGTTTGTGGTCCTATGACTCCTCAATCACTTGGAGGTCATCTATATTATGTCACATTTATAGATGATCATTCAAGGAAGACTTGGGTTTACTTAATGAAATCCAAGGATGAAGTATTTACAAAATTTCAAGAATTCAAAGCTGAAGTAGAGAACCTTACAGAAAGAAGAATCAAGATATTAAGATCCGATAATGGAGGAGAATATACATCCAAGGAAATCATAACTTTCTGTAAGGAGTCTGGGATTAAGAGGGAGATGATAGTCCCATATAATCTCGAACAAAATGGAGTTGCAAAATGAAAGAACCGATCCATTGAAGAAAGTGTAAAAGCAATGTTACATGATCAAGACTTACCGAAATTTCTATGGGGTGAAGCTACAAAGATAGTTGTATACATACAAAATCGAAGTCCCCACAGGTCACTAGATAACAAAACTCCTGAAGAAGTATTCACTGGGAAGAAACCCACTGTAGATCATCTCCAAATTTTTGGTTGTCCTGTCTATATTCATATACCCAAGGACAAAAGAAAGAAGCTGGATCCATCAGGCATAAAGGGAACATTTGTTGGCTATAGTAACTCCTCTAAGGCCTATATGATCTACATAAAGGAAGGAAACCGAATAGAAGTCAATCAAGATGTGATATTTGACAAAAGTATTGCATTCAAGAAATCAAAGGATCTCCCTATGGAGTTTGATGATGAAGAACTTCCAATATTTGAAGAAGAAGTTATTAGGGAAGAAGAAGAATCAAATCATGAAGATGAGGTCCCAGTGAACCTATACAACCTGTGGTTATCCTCGAAACTAGAAAGAGACCTAACTGGTTGAAGTCTACACTACTTGATGCAGAAGGTCATGGAGCAACTCAAGGCACATTTAGGGAGAGCAAGAAGCCCAAATGATACTTTGGGTATTCAACCTACATGACAAAACTAATAGAAGCAGAGCCATCCACTTTCGAAGAAGCTGTCAATCACCAAGAATGGAAGGATGCCATGAAAGAAGGATATCAATCAATAATGAAAAATGGAGTCTGGGAGATCATACCTAGGCTTGAAGACAAATTTGTGGTAACTTCCAAATGAATCTACAAGATCAAACATGCAGCAGATGGAAGTATTGATAAATATAAGGCAAGATTTGTGGCTAGGGGCTTCTCTCAACAAGAAGGCATCGACTATGAAGAGACATTTGCTTCGACAACAAGGTATACAACTATATGTTCGTTGGTCTCTTTGGTAGCATCAATGGGATGGAGCATCCACCAAATGGATGTCAAGACTACATTCCTGAATGGCACAATTGATGAGGAAGTCTATATAGAACAACCCTTGGGATTTGAAGTTAAAGATAGAAAGGCATATGTGTGCAGATTGAAGAAGGCATTATATGGCCTCAAGCAAGCACCAAGGGCATGGTATGCTAGGATGGATGCATACCTTCAGAGATTAGGCTTCACAAAGAGTAGTGCTGATCCAAACCTTTATATTAAGGTGGTGAAGGGAGAGCCAGGAATCATTATTCTGTATGTGGATGACCTTCTTTTGACAGGTGTGGAAGGCCGAATTGAAGAATGTAAGAAGCAACTAGCAGCAGAATTTGACATGAAGGATCTAGGTCTGATGCACTACTATTTGGGACTAGAAGTTTGGCAAGGACCTGATGAGATCTATCTAGGTCAAGGAAAGTATGTGATCAAGATGTTGAAGAAGTTTGACATGATCGATTGCAAACCAATGACAACCCCAATGATGACAATTTTGAAAAAACTAAGGAGTTCCAAATCGAGCCCTGTGGATCCTTCCAAGTATAGACAATTGATTGGATCCCTGATGTACTTGGTGAATACTCAACCAGACATATGCTTTGCATTAAATGTTCTTAGTGGATTCCAAGTGCAGCCAAAGCATGATCATTGGATAGCAACAAAACATATTCAGAGATATTTGCAAGGAAACATTCACTACTACCTGAAATACGATAGGAGGAATGATGTCCACTTGATTGGATACACAGATTCCGACTGGGGAGGCAGTGAGCAATATGGAAGGAGCACTACAACAAGATGTTTCAGTTTGGGATCCTCCATGATCTCCTGGATGAGCAAAAAGCAAGATACAGTTGCTTTGAGTAGGAGTATATTGCAACTTGTGAATTAAGCAGAGAAGCGGTCTGGTCGAGGAAGATGCTATTTGACCTATTTGAAGGACCTATGGACCGTATAGTGATACATTGTGATAACACCAGTTGTATTTGATTATTTGAAGACCCAATGTTTCATGGAAAGACGAAGCATATCAACAAGTATCACTACATTCGAAAGCTAGTACAAGATGGTGTGTTGCAACTACAATATATCTCCATCGATGAGCAGGTAGCTGACATATTGACAAAATCTCTTCCTAATAAGAAGCTTGTGTATTTGAGAAACAAGCTTGGTTTGGTTGATGTATCCTCCCTATTTGAGAGGGAGAGATAGGCACATCATTCTTGTCTTCACTTGGGAAGACAAAATGGAGGATTGGGTAAGCATCTAGCATCTGATACTCTTTGAGGATGAGGTAGGGCATCCAAGATAAGAGTAGTCGTGGACCGATATTATTTGAGGACTAGCTATCCAAGATAAGAATAGTCCAAGGAAGGTCATACTCTGTGAACACCCGGGTGGGGTATGTACCTTGAGAGACAATGATGATGGTGTCTATAAATCATTGGTCTTGCCAACATTGTGCTCTGATCTTGTGGAGAGATAGAGCTGTTAGTCAAGGCCTTGCTATATGACAATGCTAGTTGTTATGATGCTAAACAAATGGGTTACCAATCCGACTCTTCTTATGAGATCTCTTTAGATTGAGAATGTCCATGTACCATTTATGAATACCTCCCTAGTTAAGAGGGAGTGTTGAAAAATGTGTAACTAGGTTCGGTCTTCATAAATATGAAATGTACTTTTGATTTTTGTAAATTGTAAAATGAAATAAAATTATTATTATTATTTTTGGAGCATGGGTTTCATGCTCAAGGTCTTTTATTTTATAGGTCAAGCACCAATTGGGTGATTCTAGGGTTTGTCCTAGGTCAAGAAGTCAAAAGAGTCATTATCATAAGTTGAAGACCCCTTCGGGCACATTGTAACTTGTAAAGAAAATTATTTTTGTCCTTAAAAGTGTCAAAATACCCTCCAAGATCAAGTCGGCTTGGTAGCTGGCAAGTCAGCCTAATTTGAGGAGCCACATCCACCTTTGAGAAGCCTATATAAAGGAGGAAACTCGACCTCCTTGAAGCACATTCATCTCTCACTCATTCAAGCAAAGGAAGAAGAGAAAGAAGGCAGCGAAGAAGGAAGACGACCAAGAAGACTTGGTTTTGGGCTAATTCTCTCTCACACGTGCGAAAGAAGGCTAGGGTTTCTGCGACAGATCTAGTGCCTTCCTCCACAAGTTTGAACTTTGATCTTGAACAAGAGAAGGCAAGAAGGTCAATCGAAGGTCACAAAAAGCCATCCTCAAGCTTTAGAAGTCAGAGAAAGCCAAGCGAAGGTCTAAGGAAGTTTTGGGAGGTTAAAAGAAGCTCACACGTGTGGCAACAACAACTGCAAGAGGGCTGAAAATTTCAGGTCTGCAGTGGAGGTCGAAATTTTGCAGCTGGAGGTCAAAGTTGTGCTATTGGAAGAGATTTGACTGGGTTTGACTTGAACAAGGAAAGCACATCATCCGGAAAGGTTGGACTTGGCCTTGGAGGGTATTAGTCTTGGTCTAAAGGTCTTGGAATTTGTCAATTGAAGAATCTATAAGGAAGAGAAGAGACTTGCGGGTTTTCCTCTCAAGTGGAGAGGTTTTGGCCCTAGCTTGTAGTCCATATTATGTGTTTGTGATCTTGTTTTTGGTTGCTGTTTGATGATACACAAACATAATAATAATAAGTGAAGCTAATAAGTAAGATAAGTAAAAACACATGACAAACTGTTATCAAAGAAAGAGAAAACACTCTAATCATTGCCCTTTAGACTTCTCAACACTTAGGCTATGGTGACAATGGGCCTCTGTCCTAGGGTGTTGTTCTGCCCTCTAGCTTTTGTCTCTTTACAAGGCCTGCTAGTTTGTGCAACAACAAACCAAATAGTCAAATCTGGTCAATGAGTCAAATCTGCAATTCCGGTAAAATTCAACAGAAGTCAAAGATGCCCTAATCAGTCGACAAGTCAATGGTCAAACTTCTTCCAAATGAGCTCGATCAACAGTCAAACAACTCGTCCTTCTTTGTTGGTCAAACCTCAATCAAAACAGTCCTCAAAAGTTTGGTCAAAGGAGAGAGAAGGCCTGCGGTCAAACTTCAGAAATATGTGATCAAACTTCAGTCAAAGGTCTGTGGTCAACCCAAGTCAAACTGCCTAGAAAAATTTGGCTCCTTCATCAGTTAATTTGGCCTTCCAAAATCGGAAATTTCCAAGTCAAACCAAGTTAAAACATCAAGTCAAAGCTGGTCAACGGCTGTCAAACTGTCCCAATCAGAAAGTCAATGCAGAAATCAGATTTGTCATTTTTCCCTTTGCCCATGTGGGCTCGGACCTCCTTATTTCAGACCTGTACGAACCAATCAAATGAGGAGAGAGAAGATGAGATGTGTTGATGATGCTCCAAAGTGATGTGACATGATGTGTATTTATATGTAGTGGAGGAGACCCAATTTGTCCTTAAGGCCGACCTGAACTTTTGTGCAGTTGTGGGTTTCACCTTGAAAATTATATTTTTCCTTGGCCAAATTAAATTCTTCCTAGGGCTGGGGGGGTCTTTCTTGAAGAGGAAGGCTGTCCAAAGGAGGGAATTTGTCCCTGAGCTGCCAAATTAACAAGTTGATCCAAAGGAGTGAGATATTAGAGTGAATACTAAATAGGAGTGCCTTGTCGTGACTCGCATCATATCAAAGACCACAGCATTTATTTTCTCGATAGTGAGCCTATCTTTCTTTATACCCTGCATTGTATTATGAGAAAAGAGCAAGGCATAAACCTGATTCCTTGCTAGAGTTTCTAAAATTGCATTTCTCCAAGGTACATGGTGCCTTCATTTTGTTCATTCTGTGCTCTTTTTAATAATGTAGCTTTTGGCTTCTTTTCTCAGTTAATTCCATATTGAAAGCAGTGTGCTTCTAATTCTATAACTTGATCATATGTAACCACTGTTCAGTGGAGTATCACTGTATTTGCAGTAGCATCTTAAGGTCTTTGATTTAGTTGTTCAAGGGGCAAGAGTGTGGAACTTAAGAACCATCCAAGTTGATCAACCTTTCATTTATTTTTTTAAAGACAGCTTCTTTTGGGTATGCTCTTTTCAAAGGAGGGTACTGTAAGTCTCTGGCCAATATTTCGGATACTTGATGACTATTTATATGCTGTTTGTGACCAGATTTGTGCTGTCTCAAATGGATTGTAAATTGGCTGCATAAGTAAACTATGCAGTCTTCTGTGAGAGACCTAGTCACTAAAGGCCTATGTTATGAGCTGCTCATCTTTGTTTCCAGCTAGATTGAAGAGATACAATCATATGATAATTTTAGAGTTATTATCTTGCTTTTCTTTTTAATATTGCTTTCTAATCATTATGATATGTATTGTAGGTAGAGGTAGATGCAGATGTAGCCTATGATGCTCGAGAGGGAAGGAGCACAACACAGGTATAACACAGGCTTAAAATTCCAATTTTGAGAACATAAGAATCAACAAAGGGGAAATAAATGTTAAATGAAGGGAAAGGACATAACACGGTAGTATAAACGAAAGTGAAAAAAAAATGAGAAAAGAGAAGTTAGAAAAAATGCTGAGTGCAAAAGGAAAATGAGATCTGAAACTATACAAAGAATGAAATGAACCATTCAATAATGTATTAATTCTCAGCTAAGGATGAGTTTTTCTGATTTGATTCTATGTACACTCTAATCTTGGATCATTTTAGCTTAAATCTCTTCTTGTAAATGCATTGTTATGTCTACATGTATGTGTCGAGCTCAAACATGAATTACCACTAAATAAACTTTGTAGGTCAGCAATGGTGATAAAGAGAAATCAATTAATGGGAAGAGAGCTTGTACAAGATTCACAAGACTTGGTACTGATGGAGTTTTCAGTGTTGTCAAATGTGTGCCAGTTACTGGTCGTACACATCAGGTGAAAACAATGCTCTTTTACAGGTTTTCTAGATATCTTTGATTTCAAAATTATATTCAATGTCCTTGTTCATTTTGGCTAGGAATTATCGTATATTTTGTAATTATGAAAGATAATTGGTGAATGAATCTCTTAGATCCGTGTCCATCTCCAACATTTGGGCCATCCCATAGCCAATGATGCACTTTACTCTCATGAAAATCCTCCTAGTCGTACAAGAAAGGAAACAAGTGCTGATCGTGCTGCTAAAGTTAGCCAAATTCCCACAACTGACATGGATGAATCAAAGCTAGCACTTAGATCTGTATCTGAGCAGTGCAACAGTTCTGAGGAATCCAGTCTTCTCTCTAATGAGGACCTTGATCTAGAAAGCTCTCAAAGAGGATCCCAGTTAAGGAACAATGTGAATTCCATCTTAGAAGGGACCAACAAGAAACAAAAATCGGAAGGAAATTCCATCGTGGGAACGAGACCATACCAATGTTCAGCAAGGGATTCTTGCAACAATTTTCAAGAAGGGAGTATAAATACCAATCAAAGGCTCAACACAGATAACTCTGAGAAATTGGAGCTCGATTTTAGCATGGATCCGATGTGCACCAATTGTCCAAATGTGGCTCCTTCTGGGTAAGAATCTTGTAACTTTATCACCTACGTTTTTCTAGCAGAGCTATTAAATTCATGGCATAGCATGATTAATATCAAATGTTTGCTGATATTGAAATGGACCTTCTGAAAGCATCGTATCGTAGTATGTAGGGAATTTTAGTGAGTTAGTGGAAGCCAGTACTTCATCTTGTTATGGTTTTGGAATTTTAATAAATGTATTTTCTTTATGTGTGTGGAGACTGTTGTCTTTTAACTAAATTGTTCTTAATGTCTTGTATTAACAACTTGCTTATATAAAGAATTGTGTGTTTAAATCAATGTTACGAATCAGCAATAAATAGGCAAGGCAAAATAGCGAAGAGTTTTAATTGGATTGGGAAAAAATCAGTGAATACAATAAATAAATATATGTACATATATTGAATAAAAAAAAAAAAACATTTTTGATTGATGTTCAAATAAACCATGTCCAAGAAATGCATAATATCAATAGATGTCCAAAATATCATGAATGAATAAATATCTCATATATGTTATGAGTCCAAACATGATCCAAACTACTGAGTGCTGACTCCTAACCAGTGACTACAAATAGCAATTGTAGATAGATCAGTAAATAGCAATTGTAGATAGATCAGTAAATACAATGTACAAAGACAATCAAGAGCAATAAGAAACACAAGATTTGGTTAAAGACCAGGGAAAAACCCCACAAGGGGGAAAACCCTTTCAAATTCTTCTTCTTATTAGATTGTCATAACATGTTCAACAGAGAGATACAATGATTCACTTAATCAACAAAAAGAGTCAGAGTCAATTCTTTGACCATTCAAGAGATCTACCAACCAATATCCAATATATGAGCCACAAAGTCAAATATGGTCAACAAGTTAAAGTCTACAATTATGTCAAAGTCAATAGCAGTCATAGGTGTCCTAACCAGTCTTGTGTTGAAAAATGTAACTAGGTTCGGTCTTCATTTAATGTATTTGAGTCATCATGAAATGTACTTGTCAAAAGAAGAAATAAAATATTTTTTATTATTGTAACAATGACTTATTAAAGCATGGGTTTCATGCTTGGGTCATCATTTTATTAGTCAAAGTCCCCATTGTGGACTCCTAGGATTAATATTGAGTTTATAGAGTCATTGTATATTCAAAGAGAGCCTTCCTGGGCTTTCGAATCATGTAAAAAGGTTTAGTATTGAGTCTAATATGATTTATGTATCCTGCACACCAGGTCGGCCTAGAAGAGATCAAGTTGGCCTAAGGACACCTATTCGACCTCCCTTGAAGCCTATAAATAGAGCAAGTTGAATTCATTTGGAGCATCTCATCTCAAGCAAGTTCGATATCTCTAAGGAAACCAGAGAAGTACGAAGTCGGGCTAAGGAAGCCAAAGGAAGTGTGAGTTGGGTGGACTCTAAGGAGAAGAAGAAAAATGAATTTTGGTGCCTCTCTCTCTTTGTTTTGTGGCTTAGTTTGGGAGATCAAAGTCTTCCAAGTTTTGTTGATTCCGAAAGTTGCCTGATGCCGGAAGCTGCTTGATGCCAAGAGCTGCTACATAGTTGAAGTTGCTGGAAGAGAGGTCGAAGATCTGGGAGGCTGACTTGGTGTGGAGGGAAGGTTTGGTCTTTGTCTAGGGTGAAGAGTCTCAAAGAATACTATTGAAAGGAAGAAAATTTTGAATGGGTTCTCCCCTCGAGGGGGGTTTTGCCTTGGCATAGTGCCTACATCTTGTGTCTCTTGTTTTGTGATTTTTGTACAAACATAATATTGTAATTGCTTGATGAAAGATAAGATAATAAAGAAGTAAAAGAAGCCAACAATACTCACAAGTAATTATCAAGAAAGCAGAATCAAACCCTAATCTGTTTACATTGATTTTCCAACATGGTATCAGAGCTAAGGTGAGGAAAATTTGAAGATCACTTCGTTGGCATGGATTATCCCTCTTTGATGAACTACATAAGAATGGGCATCATCTCTGCTAGAAGCTGTATCAAGAAGTTCAGCCATTACTTATTCATCAAGTCCAAAAGTCAAGGATTCTTGGCTGCTCTTACAGGTTCTCTTAATGATGACAATGCATGGATCATTGATAGTGGAGTATCAAGAGACATGACACGAGAAAGTAGACAACTTCATATACTATCAAAGGAGCCATCTTCTCATGTAGTGGAATTGGGTGACAACAAAAGCTATGTTGTTAGAGGCTTGGGATCAACATCGTTGAAGCTGGAAAATGGATTGAAGCTGTATCTCAACAACATTCTATATGTTCCAGGTTTGAAAAAGAATTTGCTTTCTATTTCTTGCTTAGAAGATAAAGAGGAAAGAGTTTGTTTTGTTGATGGAAAAGTATTGGTTTGGGAAAAAGACTCTAGTATTGATAAAGCTAGGGTTATTGGAATTCGTGAAGGAAGCCTTTATAGAGTCATTACACCACCTCCTCAAGCTTTGGTTCATATGGAAATCAGTCCCATTAAACTATAGCATAGCAGGTATGGTCATCTACATTATAAGGTCATCCCTACTCTTAGTCAAATGGTTCATGGTATCCCCAATATGAAGTTAGATCGTGAAGGTGTGTGGAAGGGATGCTCTTTGGGAAAACATACAAGAAAACCATTTCTGAATAGTGAAACTAGGTCTAAAGAGATATTAGACCTCATCCGTTTTGATGTGTGTGGACCCATCTCTGACAAATCACTTGGCGGTCATCTCTACTATGTGACATTCATAGATGACCATTCTAGAAAGACACGACTCTACCTTCTCAAAACAAAAGATGAAGTATGTGATAAGTTTAAGGAGTTTCGGTCTGAAGTCGAAACCCTAACCGAAAGAAAGATAAAAAGTCTAAGGTCTAACAATGGTGGGGAATACACTTCTAAGGAATTGATTGCATATTGTAAGGAAGCAGGTATTAAGAGGGAGCTCATTGTTCCCTATAATCCCGAACAAAATGGATTGGCCGAAAGAAAGAATAGGTCAATTGAAGAAGGCATTCGAACTATACTCCTTGATCAAGACCTACCAAAATTATTATGGGGAGAAGCAACAATGACAATCGTATATATTCAAAATAGAAGTCCTCATAAGAGTCTTGATAATACTACACCCAAAGAAGTATTCACAGGAAAGAAGCCGAGTGTGGATCACCTCCGAATCTTTGGAAGTCCAACATATATCCATGTTCCAAAGGACAAGTGAAAGAAGTTGGACTCTACAAGTATCAAGGGAATATTCGTTGGATATAGTCTCTCCTCAAAAGCATATAGAATCTACATAAAGGAAGACACATTGAAGTAAGAAGGGATGTCATATTCGATGAAAATCAAGCATACAAGAAATCAAAGGATATTCCTATTGATTCTGATGACGAAGAAGTTCCCATATTTGAAGAAGAAGAAGTTCATCATGAAAACCCTACTACAAATCAAGAAGAGAAGAAGGACCAAGTGAGCCTATTCAATCGGTGGTCATTCCAACCACAAGAAAAAGGCCAAATTGGTTAAGAGCCACATTAGAAAACGCTGAAGGACATGAAGCTGCGAAAGGAACTTTCAGGGAAGTAAGAGATCAAATATATATTCTGGTTATGCTGCATATATGACGAAGTTGATTGAAGCCGAACCATCTACATTCAAGGAAGCTGCGCATCAAGAGGTTTGGAAGAAAGCAATGCAAGAAGAATATCAATCCATCATGAAGAATGGGGTTTGGGAAATCATTCCTAGACCTAGTGACAAATCGGTTGTCACATCCAAATGGATCTATAAGATAAAAGATGCTGTTGATGGAAGTATAGACACGTACAAAGCAAGATTCGTTGCAAGAGGTTTCTCTCAAAAGGAAGGCATTGATTATGAAGAAACCTTTGCTCCCATAGCAAGGTACATGACCATTAGAGCTTTGGTTTCATTGGCTGCTACAATGGGTTGGAATATCCATCAAATGGATGTGAAGACCACATTTTTGAATGGGACCATTAATGAGGAAGTGTATATTGAACAACCAGAAGGCTTTGAAGTTAATAGCAAGGACTCTCGTGTTTGTAGACTTAAGAAGGCCCTATATGGTTTTAAGTAAGCACATAGGGCATGGTATGCAAGGATGGATGCATGTCTACTTAGAGTTCGTGAAGAGTTCTGGTGATCTGAATCTCTACATCAAGGTCGTGAATAATGAGCTCGTCATTATTCTACTAAATGTGGATGATCTATTCATCATAGGTGTAGAGCGAAGAATTCAAGAATGCAAGAAGATGTTGGCAACTAAATTTGAAATGAAGGATCTAGGACTGATGCACTATTACCTGGGTCTAGAAGTATGACAGAGACCTGGGGAGATATATTTGGGGCAAGGAAAGTATATCATCAAGTTATTGCAGAAATTTGGGATGATGGATTCCAAGCCGATGACTACTCTATGATCACCAATCTCAAGATGCTGAGGGGCTCTGACTCTAGTCTCATGGATCCTACCTCATATTGACAGTTGGTGGGTTCCCTAATGTATCTGGTAAATACTATGCTAGATATATGTTTTGCAGTAAACATTCTTAGTCAGTTTCAGTTGGAGCCTCGTCATGATCACTAGATAGCTGCCAAACATATATTGAGGTATCTTCATGGCACGATACAACACTGCCTAAAATATGATAGTAAGGAAGTCAAGCTAATTGGCTTCACAAGACTTTGATTGGGTGGCAGTGAGACCGATGGAAGGAGCACTATCGGAGGATGTTTTAGTCTGGGAGCTGCTATGATCTCATGGGAGTAGGAAGCAAGATGCAGTTGCTTTAAGTAGTGCTGAGGCTGAATATGTGCCTGCATGTGAAGTAGGAAAGGAGGCTGTTTGGTTAAGGAAGTTTCTGACAGATTTTTTCGAGAAGTCTTTGGGTTCTATTGTGATTAATTGTGACAATCAAAGTTGTATCAAGATGTCTGGAGATCTCATGTTTCATGGTAGGACGAAGCATATCAACAATAAGTTCCACTTTATTAGGAACTTGGTGCAGGATGGGATTGTGAAGTTGGAGTATGTCTCGATAGATGAACAGGTAGTAGACATACTAACAAAGGTTCTTCCTACTAAGAAGTTTGAATATCTAAGGAACTTGCTTGGTTTGGTAGATATTGCTAATTGTATTGATGATAAGAATGTGGAAGAGATTTGTTGAGGCCTTGTGAGTGAAGCATTGCTTGGAGGACATTTGTCGATGTCTAGGTCCCGAAGTTGGAAAGGTGGCATCAATCATTGAACTTTGACATGCACCTGGATTTCTGGGTTGATGGTTAGCAAATAAGCCTGATGGTACCTAGAGAGGCTGAAAGCTTGAGTCCATCTTAGTCCCAATTGGATAGATTGCCTTGGTCAGGAATCTAGTCCGTGGCATTGCGGTGCCTAAATTGTTGACGGACCAATGGATAGATTGCCCTGGTCAGGAATCGAGGCCATAGCATTGTGGTGCCTAAATTGGTGAGAGACCAATGGATAGGTTGCCCTGGCCAACAATCTAGTCCATGGCATTGCGGTGCCTAAAGTTCTTCATTGTTCATATAGTTTGAGATCTTCCATTGTATTTGTATATTATGAATACCTTCCTAGTTAAGAGGGAGTGTTGCAAAATGTTACTAGGTTCGGTCTTCATTTAATGTATTTGAGTTATCATGAAATGTACTTGTCAAAAGAATAAAGAAAATAATTTTTATTATTGTAACAATGACTTGTTAAAGCATGGGTTTCATGCTTGGGTCATCATTATATCAGTCAAAGTCCCCATTGTGGACTCCTAGGATTAATATTGAGTTTATAGGGTCATTGTATATTCAAAGAGACCCTTCTTGGGCTTTTGAATCATGTAAAAAGGTTTAGTATTGAGTATCTAAGGAACCTGCTTGGTTTGGTAGATATCGCTGATTGTATTGATGATAAGAACATGGAAGAGATTTTTTGAGGCCTTGTGAGTGAAGCATTGCCTGGGAGGACATTTGTTGATGTCTAGGTCCCAAGGTTGGAAAGGTCGCATTGGTCATTGAACTTTGACACGCATCTGGAGTTCTGGGTTGATGGTTAGCAAGTAAGCCCGATGGTACCTAAAGAGGTTGAAATCTTGAGTCCATCTTAGTCCCACCTGGATAGATTTCCTTGGTCAGGAATCTAGTCCATCGTATTGCGGTGCCTAAATTGTTGAGAGACCAATGGATAAATCGCCTTGGTCAAGAATCGAGTCCATGACATTATGGTGCCTAAATTGATAAGAGACCAATGGATAGATTGCCCTGGTTAGGAATCTAGTCCATGGCATTGCGGTGCCTAAAGCTTTTCATTGTTCATATAGTTTGAGATCTTCCATTATATTTGTATATTATGAATACCTCCCTAGTTAAGAGGGAGTGTTGAAAATTGTAACTAGGTTCGGTCTTCATTTAATGTATTTGAGTCATCATGAAATGTACTTGTCAAAAGAATAAAGAAAATAATTTTTATTATTGTAACAATGACTTATTAAAGCATGGGTTTCATGCTTGGGTCATCATTATATTAGTCAAAGTCCCCATTGTGGACTCCTAGGATTAATATTGAGTTTATAGAGTCATTGTATATTCAAAGAGACCCTTCTCATGTAAAAAGGTTTAGTATTGAGTCAAATATGATTTATGTATCCTCCACACCAAGTCAGCCTAGAAGAGATCAAGTTGGCCTAAGGACACCTATTCGACCTCACTTGAAGCCTATAAATAGAAGCAAGTCGAATTCATTTGGAGCATCTCATCTCAAGCAAGTTCGATATCTCTAAGGAAGTCAAAGAAGTGAAAAGTGGGTCTAAGGAAGCCAAAGGAAGTGCGAGTTGGGTGGAGTCTAAGGAGAAGAAGAAAAACGAAATTTTGGTGCCTCTCTCTCTTTGTTTCGTGCCCTAGTTTGGGAGATCGAAATCTTCCAAGTTACGCTGATGCTGGACGCTGCTTGATGCCAGATGCTGCTACATAGTCGAAGTTGCTGGAAGAGAGGTCGAAGATCTGGGAGGCTGACTTGGTTTGGAGGGAAGGTTTGGTCTTTGTCTAGGGTGAACAGTCTCAAAGAATACTATTGAAAGGAAGAAATTTTTGACTGGGTTTTCCCCTCGAGGGGTGTTTTTCCCCTGGCATAGTGCCTACGTCTTGTGTTTCTTGTTTTGTGATCTTCATACAAACATAATATGGTAATTTCTTGATGAAAGATAAGATAATAAAGAAGTAAAAGAAGCCAGCAATACTCACAAGTAATTATCAAGAAAGGAGAATCAAACCCTAATCTATTTACATTGATTTTCCAAGATCTTGAAGTCAATGGTCAAAATCCTCCAAAAGAGCTCGGTCAACAGTGAAAATATTCGCCTTCCAAGTTGGTCAAACCTTAGTGAAAATAGTCCCAAATAAATCTGTCAAACTTGGTCAAAGGAGAGAGAAAGGTCCACGATCAAACTACAATCAAAACCTATGGTCAAGAGAAGTCAAACTACCCAGAAAATCTCGATCTTTGTGCCAAAGAATGCAGCCTCCAAAAACAGATCCAAAATTGAAGTCAAACCAAGTCAAAGTATGCCCAAACATCGAAAAGCTAACACTAGTCAAAGGCTGGTCAAAGATAGATTTTGGCCATTTTGAAATTTTCTCTCTCTTACTTGCATGTGTGAAGGAAGACCTACAATATCAGACTTGTACGAACCTCCAAGAGAAGAAGATGTGTGTGATGTGTGTCCAAATGAGGTTGACTTGACTTGTATTTATATGTGACTTTGGACACCCACTTTTGTCTTTAAGCCGACCTAAACTTTTGTGCACATGTGGGTTTTCGCATTAAAAATATATTTTTGCTTGACCAAATTAAATTCTTCCAAGGGAAAAGAGGGTATTCTCTAGATGAGGAATGCTATCCAAAGGAGGGAATTTGTCCCTGAGCTGCCAATTTAACACTCCCTCTCAGCTAGGGAGAAATTTTCCACTGCATCATGTGTCCCATCTCAAATGTCTCGTCATCATCATCAAGTTGTGTCTCGACTCTACTCATCTCTGCTCATCTACTGAACACTCTCAAATCTAAAAAACGAAGAATTTGACATCATTGGGTAGCTCAAGCTACCACCCTCTACGCAAGGACAATAGGCATGATACGACTTACCATGGAAGGTAAGGATCACAACTATCCTATTGTCGGGACAGTAGGGAGGATACTACTTACCGTGAGGTAAGGATCACAACTATCCTATTGTCTACTGATTTTCCCAACTTGACCCTCAAGAGTTAAGAGTCGATGGTAGAACACTTGCATGCTCTGACTTGGGCAGGATACTACTTACTGAAAGGTAAGGATCAAAACTATCCCAAGTATGCTCACTCATTGGCCAGATGGGGAGAAACAATCCCAACAAGCCCAACTTGTGGGTAGGATGCCAACTGGGGTATACTCTGTCAAGTCCCAAAGATGACAATAGGCAAGATACTACTTACCAAGAGGTAAGGATCACAACTATCCTATTGCCAGATAATATGTAGGATACTACTTGTCATGAGGTAAGGATCACAACTATCCCATTGTCTAGAGTTCCCTCAACCCAGGAGCTCTCTAGCTCAATTCCTCTCCCTGTGAGCTCAAATAGGGGGGAAGAGCATAGCTCAGTGTCCTCAATCAACCGAGACCCTTACCTGGGAGGGTCACATCCATCAGTCCAAGCTACTCTCTGAAGACCAAGAACTTCCCTTTCGATAAAGCCTTGGTGAGTATGTCTGCTATCTGCTCATCAGTCGAAATATGATGGAGTCTCACTGCTCCTCTCTGCACCATGTCTCATATATAATGATACCTGATCTCAATATGCTTGGACTTGTCATGAAATAAGGGATTCTTTGCCAATTGAATCCCACTCTTTTTGTTGCAATTATCATTGTAGTATCTAGGACTTGCTCAAACAGCTCTCCAAAGAGCTTCCTCAACCATACTGCCTCACAGCTAGCCATGCTAGCAACAATATATTCTGCCTCGACCGTGCTCAAAGCTACAGACTTCTGCTTCTTGCTCATCCAAGATATCATGGCAAAACCCAAACTAAAGCAGCACCTTGAAGTGCTTTTCCTGTCAATAATGTTTCCAGCGTAGTCAACATCGGTGTATCCATGAAGTCTCACATCTCTGGCAGAATATCTCAGACCTAGATTAATCGTCCCATGTAAATATCTTAGCACGTGCTTGGCAACAACCCAATGTGCATGAAGAGGCTCAATCATGAATTGACTCAAGGTGTTAATTGCAAAACATATTTTTGGACGGGTGTTCACAAGGAACATCAATGCCGCAATCAATTATCGATACTCAAAGGGGTTAGCCTAGTCAGGTCCAACATCTCCACATAACTTCTTGAAGTTCATCTCCATCAGAGTCGCCAAGGACTTGCATTCTACCATTCCAAATATTTCCAATAGTTTCACGACATATTTTCCTTGAGAAAGGAAAATCTCATTGGGTCTTTGCCACACTTCTAATCCTAGGAAGTAATGCATCAAACCAAGATCCTTCATCTCAAACTCAGAGGCCAACTCCCTCTTACACTCGAGCATTAGAGGCTCACTACCTGTCAAGAATAGATCGTCAACATATAAAACCAAAATCAAAGGCATACCTTGGACCACTTTGAAGTAGAGGTTTGGATCAACATTGCTTCTCGTGAATCCAAGCTTCACTAGGTAACTATCAATGCGGGCATACCAGGCTCTGGGGGCTTGCTTCAAACCATATAGAGCTTTCTTCAACCTGCAAACATGAGTCTTCTTGTCCTTCACTTCAAATCCCTATGGCTGCTCAACAAATACTTCTTCCTGTAGTATGCCATGAAGAAATGTAGTCTTTACATCCATCTGGTGAAGGGTCCATCCTTGACTTGCAGCAAGGGCAACAATAGAACGGATTGTAGTGTATCGGGCAACTGGTGCAAAGATGTCATCATAATCTTCTCCCTCTTTTTGGGAGAAACCTCTAGCCACGAACCTCACTTTATACTTCTCAATGCTTCTATCAGCTCCATGCTTGATCTTATATAACCACTTTGAAGTTACGACAAACTTTCATTTAGGTATCGAAACAACATCCCATACATCATTCTTCATAATATATTCATACTCTTCGGCTATGACATCCTTCCAAACATGCTCTTTCACTGCTTCTTCAATGTGGGAGGCTCAACGTGGATGATAGTGCTCATAGCAACAACATATCCTTGATATTGACGTGGCTTCTTGCTTTCTCTAAAGGTTCCTTTGGCAACATGATGTCTCTCTGTTGATTTTTAAGTAGCTTGGGAGGTACTCCAAGCCCTAGGGTTCGGGGATTGGAGGACAAAGCGCCACAAAAGTCACTTGTGGGCTTCGAACCCAAGTATGGGGTTTTATCCTAGCAGTTTGGAGCTCGGGAATTGACCAACCTAGAGAGCAGAATTGATGAGCTTGTGTACATGCAGTAGACGTGACTTGCAGCAATGTTAGGTGGCAACCGTCCTAGAGTCTTGATGTGTTGTCCTTTGAAAGACTAAGGGGAAGCTAGTGAGCAGTACGGGAGCAAAGGACCAACAAGACAAGATACGACATAGAAGCTACAACGATCTTTGTCATTGTATGTTGTATACCATAGACTGTTGTATTAATTAGATTTGGTTTAATATAACGAAGATTGGGTTGTACATTATTGTACAATATTTGTTAAAATTGTGTATACTTATGTACATGTGATTTACTGCTTTATATTTTCCGCTATGCAAAGTAGTTCTGGTTGAGATTCTTGGTTTGGTAGCGTCAGTGATTTTAAGATTCTAACCTAGACCCAAGATCGTGGAAATTCAACTTTGACCACAATCAAAGGACCAAAATAAAAGGCATACCTTGGACCACTTTGAAGTAGAGGTTCGGATCAACATTGCTTCTCGTGAATCCAAGCTTCACCAGGTAACAATGCGGGTATACCAGGCTCTGGGGGCATGCTTCAAACCATATAGAGCTTTCTTCAACTTGCAAACGTGAGTCTTCTTGTGCTTCACTTCAAATCCCTGTGGCTGCTCAACACATACTTCTTCTTGTAGTATGCCATGAAGAAATGTAGTCTTTGCATCCATTTGGTGAAGGGTCCATCTTTGAATTGCAACAAGGGAAACAATATAACGGATCGTAGTGTACCGGGAAACTGGTGCAAAGATGTCATCATAATCTTCTCCCTCTTCTTGGGAGAAACCTCTAGCCACGAACCTCGCTTTATACTTCTCAATGCTTCTATCAGCTCCATGCTTGATCTTATATAACCACTTTGAAGTTACGAGGGATTTCCTTTAGGTCTCGAAACAACATCCCATACATCATTCTTCATAATAGATTCATACTCTTCGGCCATGACATCCTTCCAAACCTGCTCTTTCACTGCTTCTTCAAATGTGGAAGGCTCAACGTGGATGATAGTTCTCATAGCAACAACGTATCCTTGATACCGACGTGGCTTCTTGCTTTCTCTAAAGGTTCCTTTGGTAGCAGGATGTCTCTGAGCATCTTGTAATGTATCACAAAACCAAAGAGGTCTCTTCCTAGCAGGGGGATCACATGGAGGGGGGTCCAAGGGGTCCATAGGCTCCATGGAATCATCAACAATATCCTTCTCAGATTTCGGCATAGAAGGACCTTCGAGTAGGTCTATGTCATCATTTTTCTTCTCAACAGGAGGAGGTGGAGGAAGGTCCCTTGCTTTTCCAAGAAACGTCTTCATCAAAGGTTACATCCCTCCTAAACTCGATTTTCCTTGGACCAGTTATATATATTCTAAAGGCTTTGCAAATTTCACAAATCCAACAAATGTACCTTTCTTTCTGGTGGCTTCCAACTTGTTCCTTTTGTCCTTCGACACATGAAAATACATGGGGCAGCCAAATATCCTTAGATGACCAATATCGGGCTTCACACCTGTAAACTTCTTCGGGAGTTTTGTTATCCAGGGCTTGATGAGGAACCCTATTTTGAACATAGACCATTGTATTTGTAGCTTCTCCCTAAAGGAACTTTGGCAACTTTTGATCATGTGACATGGCTTGGGCAGCTTCCATGATAAGTCCATTCTTTCTTTTAGCAACACCATTCTGCTCAGGATTATCTGGTACAATATTCTCTTTCTTGATTCTAGCCTCCTTGCGATAGTCGACAAACTCATTTGAGGTATATTTTCCACCATTGTTGGACCTGAAAACATTGATTCTCTTCTTTGCTTGATTCTCTATCAGCGCCTTGAAGTCTTTGAACATATCAAATGCCTCATCTTTATGCTTCAAATAAAATATCCATGTTTTCCTGGGGAAGTCATCAATAAAGATAATATTATAGAGGTAGCCACCATGGGAGTGCACAGGCATGGGTAGACGTAGGTCAAAGTGGATGAGTTGTAGAATATCATTAGTCTTGTTTTTACTGGAGGGGAATAGTCCCCTTGTCTTCTTTCCACTAGCACATCCCTGACATACACCATCATGACTAGATTGAACATCATGCATGCCAGAAACCACATTTCTTACATTAGGCAGGGCTTCATAATGTAGATGTGCCAACCTTTGGTGCCATAGCTCACTTTGATGATTGATATCATGGACCATAACTTGCAGTGGTATTCCATTGACTCTATAAAGTCCTTCAAATCTAGATCCCAAGGAGAAAGCATCCCTCATGCGAGATTCCACAGGCCAAGTGAGGACCTTTCCTCTTATGAAGGCAACTCTCATCCCTCTGTCTTCCAAGGCAGATATAACTACCAAGCTCCTCTTTAGTCTCGAAACATACATCACATCATGAAGAAGAACGGATTCCCCATAGTCCAAATGAAATTTAACAGAACCAAATCCCTTCACAAGATATGTAGAGTTGTCCCCAAGGATGATCTTTAGATTAGACTCCCTCTCAACCATATTTGAGAGGACTTCCTTGTATCTAGAGAAATGTCTAGAAGCCCCACTATCTACCAACCATCATACTAATTTGGAGGAGAGGAACTAGAAAGGGTAGAAATAAAAGTATATTTAGATTGAGAAGCAACAACATTGTTTTCATACCTTGATTTCCTTGATCTCTTTTGCAGACGATAGTCGTCTTCATGATCATTAGGGGCATCTCTCCTCCTTCTATCATCCCTTCTTCTTCTATCATCACCTCTTCTTTTATCATTAAACATATTGTTGTTGAAGCCATGGTCGGACCTTTGAGCATCTCTCTTCTCTGGGCATTCTCAGGCATAGTGACCATGCTTGTGGCAGTTGCAACATTCAACTTTTGATAATTCTTTTTTGAATCTTCTATTGGAATCCCTTGAATCTGGAGCAGGCCTTTTAAATGATCTCCCTGTTCTTTTTCTCTTCTTTGTTAATTTTAGGTAACAATGGTATGTTCTATGCTTAAGAGCAATTTTACTTCAATTTCTTTATTAGCCCAATTATCTATATCCAACTTAGCAATCACATCAACATGATAGTAAAATGTAGATAAAACATAAACATAAACAATATAAGACAAGCCAAGACAAGAGGACACAAGATGTGGCACTAGCCAGGGAGAAACCCCAATGTGGGGAAACCCTTGATCAATTCTTCTTATATTCTTCAATAGTTCAGTAGAGAGAGATAGTACAATTTACAAATCTGATAATTTATGACAGCAGTAAAAAGCCCTAACTAGAAAAGTCAACGCTAGTCAAACAAGGCAAAATTCTTCCTCTATTCAGGTCGGTCAAACCTAGTGAACTTCGGCCTCCAACAGCAAGTCTAATCAGCCCAAAATAGTCCGAAAAAGTCAACGAAAGTCAATTTTGTGGCCAATCCTATGACAGTCAACGCTAGTCAAAGGAGAGGTCAGATTGCCTCGATTTTAGTGCCCAGATCTATGGCCTACTATGTCAGATATACCTCACCCAAACCGAAGTCAAAATAGGTCAACGCAGTCAAACAACCTCCCTGCATCTCGGTCAACGCAGTCAAACAGAAATTCGTCCTTCTTCCTTTGCACGTGTGAGAGAAAGTTGCCCAGATATGCGTACCCAATCACAAGAGGAGAGAGAGAGATGTGAGATGAGATGATGGTGAAAATGACTTGAGGTCTCCTTTTATATGCAACGTTGAGGATGAGTTGGGGGTTTGAATCCCTGTTTTGCTTGCTAGCCGACCTTGACAATTTATCCATAATATAAATAAATTCATATCTTTATTTGTACATGTCGGAATCGGATGATCTTTAGATCAATCCTACACCTCTTGGACAGAGGAATCCAAGAAAAATATCAACTGTCATAGATAAGATGACCCATGTGGAGTTTGGCCCTAGTTGCCAATTTTAACATTCTTGTCTTGAGCAATAAAAGCAGAGGGCTCTCCTTTTTCATGCTTTTGAATCCTCCCTCTGGAGATCATCGTGGTTTCTTCTTGAGTACATTTGCCAACGAGCTCATCAAATGTCGGGAACTAGTCATTGTTGCTTATAGTAGTGATGAAGGTTTCCCAAATAGGAGGAAGACCTTGAAGAGTGACCAACACTAGTTCTCTGTTAGACATAGGTTCTCCAACGTTCTGCAATTGATCCCTTAGTTGGGATATCCTGATAACATAGGATTGCACATATTCCCCCTTATTCATCTTAATGTCCTTGGGTTCAATTCGTCAAGGAGAGGATATGATTCAAATTGTTGACCTCATACATCCCAACTAGCTTATCAAAGATATCCATAGACTTCTTCGACTTTCGAACGTAAGTAAGAAAATGATCTTTTAATGAATCAATATGAATTTTCTTGGCTTTGAGCTCACCGTTCTTGTATTTTGACTTGATAGCAGCAAGAGAATTTTCTGGTGGCTCAGGTACTTTTCCTTCCACATTCCAAAACATCATTGTCATCTAGTATGACTTCCAACCTGATCTTCCAAGCAACAAAGTTAGATGAATCATCCAACTTATCATTATCCTTGAAGAAAGAGGTACACATCTTGTCCAAGTCAAGTAGGCTCCTTTAGTTTCTTCCAAATATGATTTCTCTTGTCTCTTGATTCCTTGGGCTTGTGTTCACCTTAGCTCTGATACCATGTTAAATTTTCCATTGTTCTATGCTATTACAATCACTTTGGCCATATCTTTTCTTCAATTGACAATCAAGTTTAATCTTCCAATGATAAATAACAATTGTTGAGAACTAAAAATACAATGTACATTAGAAGACAATCAAGAGCAATAAGAGACACAAGATTTGGTTAAAGACTAGGGAAAACCCCCACAAGGGGGAAGCCCTTTTAAATTCTTCTTCTTATTAGATTGTCATAAAATGTTCAGCAGAGAGATACAATGATTCACTTCATCAGCAAAAAGAGTCAAAGTCAATTCTTTGACCATTCAAAAGATCTACCAATCAATATCCATTAGATGAGCCTCAAAGTCAAATCTAGTCAACAAGTCAAAGTCTGCAATTCTGTCAAAATCAAAAGCAGTCAAAGATGTCGTAACCAATCCTGAAGTCAATGGTCAAACTCTTCCAAAAGAGCTCGATCAACAATCAAAATATTTGGCCTTCGAAGGTGGTCAAACCTTAGTCAAAATAGTCCCAAACAACTTGGTCATACATCGTCAAGGAGAGGGAAAGGTCCACGGTCAAACTACAGTCAAAGTTTGCGGTCAACATAAGTCAAACTACCCAGAAAATCTCGATCTCTGTGCCAAAGATTGCGGCCTCCAAAAAAGAGATCCAAAAATGAAGTCAAGCCAAGTCAAAGTATGCCCAAACATCAAAAAGTCAACACTAGTCAAAGACATATTTTGGCCCTTCTGAATTTTTCTCCTACTCGCACTTTTGAAGGAAGACCTACAATTTCAGAATTGTACGAACCTCCAAGAGAAGAAGAACATGTGTCTCCAAATGAGGTTGAGTTGACTTGTATTTATATGTGACTTTGGAGACCCAATTTTGTCTTTAGGCCGACTTGAACTTTTGTGCACATGTGGGTTTTCACATTAAAAATATATTTTTCCTTGACCAAATTAAATTCTTCCAAGGGAAAAGAGGGTCTTCTCTGGATGAGGAAGGTTGTCCAAAGGAGGGAATTTGTTCTCGAGCTGCCAAATTAACATGGAACTAGTATTTAATAAAGAGCACCAAGCCCTCTATATACTTTGATGTTAGTGGCATTGGTTTTTGAACTCCTCTATCATGACTCTACTAAAATAGTAAAATTGTACCCATCACTCAAATAAAATCTTGACATGACATGCTAAGTTTCTTCTATCTTACTTTAATGCTTAGAGGATTATATTAATGGCAAAGATCCCAATATAGGCAATGGTTTTGATCATATGTAGGCATTTGTTGTAGCATGTTTTTTTTGGATACTAAAGGCCATCTAGAGCCTATTTCTTGATGTATTTTCGATTCAAAGATGTGAAAATTTCTAAATATAAATCCAACTACAGTGTCTGATATTATTTCTTCTACTTATTAATTCAGAAATAAGTTATTCATAGTGTTTTTACAACAAATATCAAAATAAATTCTACTGCAACCTTCACAATTAAAATACTGCAGAAAGTAAATGCAAGGAAAAATACTAGCACAAGTATAATCACAATGACAATTATTTTTGGACAATTGTCACCAGAAAAACCCAATGTGGGAAGACCAGTGCAGCGGATGAGGGTTTTGTGAAAATTCCTGATCCTCAAGGAACCCTTGCTGCAACAAATTTGAATCGACTTCACCTACTTCACCTACTTGATTTTAATATACATTATCAAGTTATTCTTTGAATGTTGAAGCAAATTACTTCTAAAGCCTACACTACTTTAATGTTTTTACATGAAACCAGTGTTCCACGGGGACTCGCCCCTCCCCTTAGGGGTCTAGTTTCCTCGCTCCCCCGCGCTCCGGGGACTTGGGGACGAGTAGGGGATGTTTCCCCACGCTCCCAAAATGGAGGAAACTCAGGGGGACGTGCCAGGGAAACGTTTCCCTTCCCTGAGGGGACGTTTCCCCACGCTCCCAAAAAAATGGCCTTGCTTATAGTTTATGATTTAATAGACCTAAAGTGGTACAAAGCTACTCATGTTCTGTATGGAGATAACGTGCTATCTTTTGGTTCCAACAAGCGTTATTTTAGAGGGTCAGTATCATGGAAATTTGTTGGACCATATAGCACGTACATGAATTTTCCCTTTTAAAACTTCTCCTTTTTTTCTCAAGTGATGGCTGGATTACAGTGGGGAGATAACTGGAGTGACAGGCAAAGAATATGAGACATTCAGTTTGTGTTTTTACTTTGCATGACATTTGACATACAAACTATGGAAGCAGCACCTATGTCATGTGGGAAATAACTGGGTGGACTATAGACTAACATGCGTTTACTGCAAGCATGAAAAAATACTATGGGCAGCAAGAAATCTCAGGAACTGTCGTTATATATGAATTTATACAGTTACAAAATTTACACAGACCACAGTTGCTCAGCTTGAATTCTCAGGTCTGAAAATTATTTTCACCCCTGAAATACACTGCTAGTTTGAAGTTTGAACTGCATGGCATTGCTCTAATAAGGTAGACAAATTATCCATGCCATCGTTGGTCACCCAAGTTGGTTTGCAGATGGTCATCCTGCAGTCAATGTCATTTGATAGTAAACTGTCAGAAACTCTTTCATGTGATCTTCTCATCTCTCTTGGAACTAAAACTCTTCTTTCAGCATATGGTGTACTGTCTACATTATATATGATATAACAAACTTTCTAGCTGTTGGATCCAATACAGCTGGACAACCCATTGTAGTTGCCCCTTCTACTGCCAATACAGTGTTCCTGATCTGTCCATTTACCTTTTCACAGAATTCAGTGGCTACCTTATCAAGCTGAAGCTCTCCCTCTGTCTGACCAAAATCTAAATTAGAATTTGACCAAGCTGAATTAGAATTTTAAATTTATTATTTTATATGATATTATAAAGTTGGATAATGTCAAATGATATTCATATCAATGATCATGCTTTGCAGCTTTTCAATTCAAACCAAATTGTCATAGTGGACTCAATTAATAAATTATATTTTATATTTATAAATTTTTAAGACCCTGACGCTCCCCCACGTTTCCTAAAAAATGGTAGGGAGCTTTTGCATAGGCCGCTCCCGCGTCCCCTCGCTCCCTCGCCCCCTCGTCCTGGAACCTTGGTGGAACATTGATTTAAACATCAGAAATTTTGATCTAATCAAAGCACTTTCGTAAAGCTATCATACTGCTTCTCCATAAATTTCATGCACCAAATTATTTCCTAGTACCTGGAATATTGGAACTTGCAATGTATGATTTCAGACCTAACCAAAATCAACTGTATTAAACAGAAGTGTAAGCTTTATGACAACATAAGCAAGGGCCAAACTAAACTACAGAATCACTCTTGTACAAATATGAATACAGAATAGCAATGACCCTTGTAACAGAGTACCTCTTCCCGAAATCGGTCAGCTGTAGAAGAATTCCTGGCAAAGATGAGAAGCCCAGAGACTAATCTATCTAGGCGATGTATTGCTGGTAGATAAGGCTATTCTGTCAAGATGAACTATTGGGGTCCAACATTTAGCAGATTTCAAAGAAAAAAGAACTACAAAACTGGTAGAAAGATTTCTTCATAATTTTGATGAGACTGAACTTTTAATTTCAACAAAACTTTGAATTGAAATATTAAGTGAGAATAATTTCAATGGATACGGAACAAAGGAGCAAGTCCATGCTCTGCCTGCAAAATACCCATAACTGTGTTCTTTCGATACTGCCCACATGGATGTACCTGCAAATTTCAATTTCAAATCACTTAATTAATGTGATAAGAAAGAACAAAAATTTGTATTTAACTTGACTGCTATATTCTGACAGTATTGCATAAGAGGAGATGTAACCTAATAAGTCTAATGTTATCAGAACCACACTGGTCACCAAACAGTGGACCCCTAAAATTGGAAACCATTCAAAATCAGACCAGAACCAGGAAAAGAAATGGATGACCAAAAAACACAAAATATTCAAATATTGACAATATATATATATATATATATAGAGAGAGAGAGAGAGAGATAGAGTAATGGGCAACCTTGTGAATCCAGACCATTAGACACAAATATGTAAAAGTATATATCAAGTAATGGTGCACATAACCAAAATAGCATTGATTGTAATCCATGTCTGAACCAAAATACATAAGCAAAGAGTCTCTCAATGGCCTCTAGAGTCCAAAAACACCTCCTAGAACAAATAACTAAATATAATAAAAATCATTCCCTATATTGGGATCATCATTGATCATCGGTATCATCCTCTAAGCAACAAAATAAGGTAGAAAAAGCTTAACATGCCAAATCAGTGATTTTGTCTGAATGAAGGGTACATTTTTACTAGGCTCACGATAGAGGTGTTCAACAATCAATGCTGCTAACATTGAGGTACAGGAGCTAAGTAATCTTGACTAAATGCTACTTCCATACCCTCATACATGATAGAGACCAGTGTTGATTTTTGTAGCTCTAGCAAGTACTTCTGCACAGCCCTTGTGTCTAGGCGTGCAGAAGTCGCCCACATTCTCCTTGGAACACTTGCTCTAGTGTGACCAAGTTGCTAATGTAACTTGGCCTAAGTCTAACTTAGGTTAAGGCACATATTAATATGTTGGCCTATTGAACTAATAGAAACTTAGGAAAAGTAAAGTAATTTACTTATTAAGTTTTAATCTTAGTTGATGATCAAAAGTGCGAGGAGATCTAATCTCAATCGCCAATCACTTTGAGAACAGGGTTAGGGTTAGGGATTTAGCTCGATGTAAAGTTACAAAAGCAAGGTTGAGGAGAGAAGAAATACACACAACAGCAGCACAAGATTGAAAAAGGCATCTCAGTGGGTGGTGTGTTGGGTCCGAGGGTAAGCAGAGACGTTGGATATCTGGATCTATAAGAAAGATCGAGTAATGATCTAAGGAAAATATGTTGGATCAGATCCAGGTTATTGTAGTTGTATTCTAAGTCACCAGGTTCGAGTTCGAGGACCATGAAATTCGAATAAAGTTCGGCAACTCAAATTTTGTTTAGAAAATCTTCGGCAAAATCACATAACCAATCTTGTGTCGACGCGTTTCGAACCAACCAGTGTGGTTCATCGTCAGGGCAAGTTGAAGAACCAATCTGGCTTAGCTCGATTAAATATAGTGTGCAGAGACTCCAACGGCTAAAATTATAATGGCTAATTTGACCTAATGAACCTGGTCAAATCACTAAAAAAAAAATTTAATTAATATTTTTCTAGAAATAGTTAAAATTGGTAAAAAGGAATTCATTTGTCAATTTAAAATAAATAGATATATTATTAATATTATTTCTATTAATAGAATCTGTAATATAAATGGTTATTATATGTTAAATGATTTATTATGTCATTCCATGTTCCTGTGGCACCCCTTATATTGGTGAGACTGGTCGCTCTATCAATCAGAGGATTAGCGAACATTCAGCGGATTTAAGACATGGTAGGACCAAGTCCTCGGCCCTGGCTGAGCATGCAGGGAAGACTATGCATCATGTATGTATAGAGGAGGCTCAAGTCATTGCCAAAGTTGCGCAGTTTCACCATCGTAAATTTAGAGAGGCCCTGGAGATTGAGAAAAGGCCAATCAATCTTAATAGGGATGATGGCTGGAAGATCAGCAGTTGCTGGGTCCCAGCTTTGTCTTCCTAGCCTCCTCTTTCGCCGTTTTTGTTTGGTCTTAGGGTTTCTATCTTCCCCTCCTTGAATTTTCTTTTGACAGATTTGTCTGATTTTTTGGAGTGATTTTAATAAGTTAGGAATCAGTCTCGGCTTATTAGTGTATTATCCTTAATCGGTTTATGATACCATTGGACATTTATTATTATTTTTTCATAGATTTATTAATTATACATTGAGTTTCCCTTTATCAATGTCTATTAAGACCCCATTTCTTAATCCTTATAATGAATATAATACTTACCTTATGACATAGTTGACTTTAATATATTTTTGAATAAATAAATATTGAATAAATAAATAAATATTGAATAAATATCGATTATTAATGGTAACTTGACCTTAAGTTTAAAGGATAAATTGTAGACCAATAAGGTTAGTTTCAACCTTGTAGGTAACAATTTATTTACCTAAGGTCTTAGTTACCTCTATTATTGAACTAACATTGATTATTTGACCATTAAGTCTAAAGGATAAAAAAATTTGATTTACCAATATTATTGATACTATTATGAATTAACATTGGCATTTCCTAGGATAACAAGACTGTAGGAATAATAATGGTTTAACAATTTGTTTGGGATTAAAAATCATTAAGTAGTTATAAAAGATTCGATAAACATATATTACTTTATATAACTTATTTTAATGACCATTATATTTAAATAATGAATATGATATATTTTAAAGAAATAAATAATGGAAATCTAACTTACCATTGGACCATTAATTTATTACATAATTACCTAATGTAACTTAATTATAAAAAGAGTAGTGATTTATTACCATTCACGTATATTTAAATAATAATAGAATAATAATAAATCATTTAATATATATTATTTAATGACCAGTATAATTAAAATATGAGTATCATACTATAGATTCTCTTAATATGTGAAACAATATTAATAATATATCTATTTATCTTTATACTAACATTTTAATAGTATATCCATTATTAATATTATATATTAATTATTTAATAATATAATTGAATAGTAATATATCATTATATAATGACCATTATAATTAAAGTATTAATATTATACTAGAGATTTGGAATAATATTAATAATATATCTATTTTAAATTAATTTATTATTATTTAATTATTTAAATAATAAATCATTTAACATATAATAACCATTTATATTACAGATTCTATTAATAGAAATAATATTAATAATATATCTATTTATTTTAAATTGACAAATGAATTCCTTTTTACCAATTTTAACTATTTCTAGAAAAATATTAATTAATTTTTTTTTTTTTTTTTTTTTTTTTTTTTTTTTTTTTAGTGATTTGACCAGGTTCATTAGGTCAAATTAGCCATTATAATTTTAGCCGTTGGAGTCTCTGCACACTATATTTAATCGAGCTAAGCCAGATTGGTTCTTCAACTTGCCCTGACGATGAACCACACTGGTTGGTTCGAAACGCGTCGACACAAGATTGGTTATGTGATTTTGCCGAAGATTTTCTAAACAATGTTATGGATCACAGAAGTCTAAATTCCTTAACTCAAATTTTGTCGATAAAATTCGACATATAGAAATTCGAAAAAAAAAAAGTATATTAAAGATAGAGGGCAGATTTATATACTTATAAAGACTATCTTATTGTTAGAAATTATATTAACTGAAATATACTTCATATTCAGCTATGGAATACCCATAAATTTGACCAGGAGGGAACCATTATAAGCTGGAAGGTCTGCGTGTTATTGTGTAACGAGAAGATAAGCAAGAGCTAGTACCTTATCCAATAATGGAATCTCTCTATGTGTATTTCTAAAGGAACCCCAAGCATCCTTCTTATACTTCCAGATATTATTCAAGAAATCAAAGCATAGCATAAAATCAAATAGTACCTTACGAGATGGATTTCCATCATGACATCTTGTTGGCTTGAATGATCAACATCCTGCATTTTCACATCTCCAAGGCCTTTCCAGGTGTCAAGGGTTCTTTGATATTTTTCTTCCTTTGTCAAAATTCTCGTGCCTTCTTCCAGGAGATGTCTTTAACAAATCTGTCGGATGTTGATTCCTAGTGTCCATGGTGTTCCTTTTATTCCTAATCTCTTTTTCCCACATGATTCTTTATAGATTCTCTTATCAATCACCTCACACTTCATATGAAGATATTTCTCATGTTGACCTTTTTCAGTGTGTGAACCATAGCTTCATGCATATTCTCAATGGAAAGAGATCTACCCTATTCTAGACCATGCTTCCAGAGCAATTCCCCATGCTCATTGATACAAATGATGACATGACTTTAACTGAAAACATAGATGCATACATACCTCATCTTAGTTCTTTCCTTGATCATCTCAACTTCCTTTGACAACTTTCTAGATTGAAATTACCTCAATCACCTTTGCTTCGCTACATCTTTTCTTGCCTACATATCATCCTTTCTTGAATCCCCATAAGTGGAATTCACATCAAGACATCTGCCTTTTTTGAAAATCATGAACCTTCTATTGAAGATTCCACTGGACGTCACTTGCAGTCCTCATCTTGCAAATGTTCCTTCCTGTTGATGATAGTGGCCTTCTAAGATGATTCTTCTTGATCATGATCATTCCTTTATGCATTGATGAGGTCATTCAATGGCTACATCCTTCCTACATGAATATCTTTATCTGAGCTATCTCTACATAATGCTCCTATATTCTTGAAGATGCCATTCTCATAAACCATGCATTCTATCCTACTGCTACATGTTCCTATGATACCCAAAACTTTAAAGAAGACTTATGTGAAGAAGTTGATCTCAATCATAGTAGAGATCCAGAGGGTCCTCCTTCTTCTACTTCTTATCTTCTTCTTTCACTTCTTGGGTAATGTGGGCTTCTTCTCGTTTCCTCTTATTGTTGTCCTTCTTGAACTTAGGACAATCCCTCTTATAGTGTCCATACTCTTGGCAGCCAAAGCATTGGACTTTGGACATATCTCTTTTACCCTTTCTCTGTGGACCAAACTTGCCAAATTTCCCTTTTCTCTTGGCCATAGCAACAAATGCCTGCTCCTTTGATCCCACATCATCTTTGGCTTTGAGTCTAGTTTCCTCAATCTTGCATAGAGACCAAAGTTCATTCAACAGGGTGGCTTCCTTCTTGGCATATATACTTGATGTGAAGTTACCCCATTCCTCAGGTAATGCATTGATCACTACAGTTGTCATCTCTCTGTCTGACATAACTTCTCCTATTTCTTGCAGCTGGTCTCATCTCAGAGACCTTCATGAAGTAGGGAGCTTTTCCTTATTCCTTGGATATCTTCATTTTATAGAGTTCATTACGCAATGATATCACTTCTCCAGCAGTACTAACTGAGAATAACTCCACTAGCTTATCATAGATTTCTTTGGATGTTTCAAGTTTGGGAACATAAGGAATGAGAGGGTCCTTGATGGATTCTATCAGAATCCTTTGAGCCCTTGTTTCATCCTTATTATACTTTGCTAGGGCTTGAGTTTGTTCCTTAGGAGGAACAATGACACTCCCTTTGATGTAGTCCAGAAGTTCATTTTCTTTTAGAAGTAGATCAATCCTCTTTTTCCATGCAAGGAAATTAGCAATCCCAACCAATTTATTGCTTTCCTTGCAAAAAGACATTTTGATATTTTTAGAAGAGGAAAGAAAAATACGTACTTGAGAGTGTTAGTGATGAGGAGATCTTGCTGCTTCCTTGATGAATGAAGTCTCAGCTTCATAGATCTTGGAGTTCTTCAAGGTGCCTTGTGATAAATTTGCTTGTTGAGGAAAACTTCTCAATGTGTAGATATGGAGATCTTTAATGATGGGCCTAGATCTGAGTACCTTCCTTTGAATATGATGAGTCTTTGATGTAAGCCCTTCTTGGATGAACCTTCTTGAAGATGCTTTTAGATGGAAGGCTTTCTTTTGTTCCCAGAATGATAGTCCCTTTTGATGGATCTAGGAGAGAAGATAATAATTCTTCTTTTCTTTTGATGGATCTGGAATTCTTGCTTGTAGATCTGATGCTTCAATCTTCTATGTGCTCTTGAGATGCCCTTCCTTGATGTGTCACCTTAGCTCCGATACCATGTTGAAGAATCTAGGGCATCTAGGTTATAGTGAGATTCTCCTGACAACGATAACAATTTGTGAATAACATTTTCTTTTCTTATTAGCACAATCTTCTCTTATTATTATTAGAGTGTGTTCTTTTACTTCATCAAACAGTTACCAAAACGAAAGGAGACAAGAACACAAGATATTAGCTCTCAGCTAGGCAAAACCTCCCTCTCCTAGAGAGGAAAACCCTTCTGCAAATTTCTCTTATTGAAGCTTAAATTGATAAATGCCGAACCCTAGACCCTTGACTAGTAGATCCTCCAAGCACAAGACACAATCTCTTTTCCTTTTGTCCTTCAACGAATGCCTCCTTCTACACTGCACCTTGATTTTTCGTTTGCACTTCTTCCGGCAACTAGTAGCATTATTGCAGAAACCCTAGGTACCCTTAGAGACCTCTATTTTGGAGTCTTCCTTTTCTTTCTCTTCCTCGCTTGATAGTCTTCCTTCAATGTGATACTAAGGCTAGATAACAAGGCTCTTCCTTGAGGTATACTTCTGATTTAGAGGCATATCCTCTAAACCCTACTGTAGTTCTAGATTCTCAGACGTGGCTGATTTAGGCTTGTAATTGACCTCCTTTTGCTTCTCCCTTCCTTTGCTTGAGATGGCACCTATTTCGCTGGAGATGGAGACCTATTTGGAGCCTCTCCTTAGCCCAATCGAAGCCCTTTAAGTTGCTTCACTTCTAGATCTGATATGACTGCAAAAGTGTCCTTTCTACTTCACACGTGTGACAAAAAAGAGCCCTAAAATAGCCCTCCACAATTCGGATTTCTTTCTTCTTTTCTTCACTACCCTAGAAACACTCTTCTTGCTCTTTTTCACACCTTTTTCTTGCCTCTTTTCTTCGCTGATTTCAGAGATCACTTGATGGTCTAATGGTGAGGTTGTACCGCTCTATATATAGGATTCTATCCCTCCTTTTAGGCCGATTTGATCACTTGGTGAGGCTGACTTGACATTTGTGCATAAAAATTCATTTCTTGAGCCGACTTGAAGAAGAGACTTGTCTTTGCTTTGGAGGATCATTCTAAACATATTTCTTTGACTCTATTTATATGGATTTGAGTTTCCTAGAAGCACTTAAACATGTGCTTGACCTATCGAATGGACAAGAAATCCATTCTTGAAAATGACAAAAATAATAATTCTTTTCTTTTACAAGTACAAAGATCAAAATTACGTTTATGAAGACCGAACCTAGTTAGACTTTCTTCAACACAATAGTCATATATTGTGACACGAAGAGTGGGATCTGATTGACAAAGAATCTCGTATTTCATGACAAGTCCAAAGCATATTGAGATTAGGTATTACTACATTCGAGACATGATGCAGAGTGGAGTTGTGAGACTCCACCACATTTTGACTGATGAGCAGATAATAGACATTCTTACCAAGGCTTTGTTGAAAGGGAAGTTCTTGGTCTCCAGAGAGCAGCTTGGGCTGATAGATGTGACCCTCCCGGGAAAGGGTCCCGGCTGATCGAGGACTCTGAGCAATGCTCTTCCCCCCTATCTGAGATCCCAGGGTGAGGAATTGAGCTTGGGAGCTCTTGGGGTTGAGGGAACTTGTGGACAATAGGTGTGTCTGATCCTTACCTCACGGTAAGTGTGTATCTCCCCTATTGTCATCTCAGGGTTGTGTCTGATCCTTACCTCACGGTAAGTGTGTATCTCCCCTTGCTGAGTATACCCCAGTATGCATCCTACCCACAAGCTGGGCTTGTTGGGATTGTTCCTCCCCATCTAGCCAATGGGTTGAGAGGTGACTTGGGCATGTCTGATCCTTACCTTGCAAGGTAAGTGTGTATCTCCCCCAAGTGCCTTGGGTTGTGTCTAATCCTTACCATTCATGGTAAGTGTGTATCTCCTCCCAAGGTAGTGGATGCAGGTGTTCTACCACTTGACTCTTTAGGGTCTTGATGGGAAGATCAATAGACAATAGGATAGCTGTGATCCTTACCTTCCATGGTAAGTTGTATCTTGCCTATTGTCCTTGGATAGCAGAGGCTCCTCGATGATGATGATTCTTGGTGGTAGCAGAGGCTGCTCGATGATGATGTTTCCGAGTGGTAGCAAAGGCTCCCCGATGGGTAGAGGGTGGTAGCTTGAGCTCCCCTATGATGTCAAATTCTTCTTCTTTTAGTTTCGAGAGTGTTCAGTAGAGATAAGCAGTGACGACATTTGATTTGATGATGATGAGATATTTGAGATCCGACATATGTTGCAGTCGGTAATTTCTCCCTAGCTGACAGGGAGTGTTAATTTGGCAGCTCAGGGACAAATTCCCTCCTCCGAACAACCTTCCTCATCAAGAAGACCCCTCCTAGCCCTTAGGAAGAATTTAATTTGGTTAAGGAAAAATGTATTTTTCATATGAAAACCCACATGTGCACAAAATTTCAAGTCAACTTGGAAGAGGAAATTCAACCCCCTTGACCACATATAAATAGACATCTCTTGACATCATTTGGAGGCATCTCATCACTCATCATATCATTCATTCATTGGTTCGTACACTTCTGAAATTGCAGGGCAAAGATAGAAAAAGTCTGAAATCTGCGAGCTACCAAAAGTCGTCATTCTGCAGCTACCGAAAGTTGTCTTTTTGCGATTGCGGATTTTTGTGATTTGCGAACTACCAAAAGTCCGTCATTCTGTAGCTACTGAAAGTTGTCTTTCTGCGATTTGCGAGCTACAAAAAGTTTCTTTTCTTTGAATTTGTTGACTTTTGCAGATTGGAATCTTTGACTAGATTTGACTTTGAGGCTAATCTCTTGGATATTGTTTGGTTGGTTTTTTTGGATAGTCAAAGGATTGACTTTGACTCCTGATTGGTGAATTGGAACATTGTACTCTCTTTGTTGAACATTATATGACAATCTAATAAGAAGAAGAATTTGAGAGGGTTTTCACTGTTGTGGGTTTTTCCCTGGTCTTTAACTAAATCCTTGTGTCTCGTATTGCGCTTGATTGTCTTCTATTGCCAATTTCATTTACTGTTCTATCTACAATTGCTATTGATCATTGTAAGATTAAATTGTTTTGAAAGATTGCTAATTGAAGAAAAGAATTGGGCTAAAGTGATTGTAACAACATAGAAGAGTGGAAAAATTAACACATTTGAACAAGGCGGCTGAGTGAAGATGTAGTCCTAAGAGAGCCCTATTTGGAGGGCCGAGAAGGGCTACAAAGGAATAATCGTCTACAGGGACATTCATCTCAAGGAAGGATGAGCACGAAGGTTGTTTACTTCCACTCCAAGATGCAAGACAAGGGAGGATAAACTACTGAGTTTGAAATGCCAGTTATTACCTCAAGGTATAGGCCATTGAAGTTCTATGCCCTAAAGAGTAGGCTAAGTCTCCAAAGGGTGACTCTTTTGAAGGGCCAAAAGGCTCGTCACCAAGTTGGAACTAGGTCACAGATATTGGAGGACTAGCACTGAAGTTTTGAAGGTAGAAAAGGAGGTTATGCTTAGTTTGGAACCCAGATCTAGGGTCTCTTTGAAGTTGTAGCAGTAGCCCTAGTAGGAGGTCGAGATCCATATAGGTTTATGTGCCCAAATGCAAGTAATGGAGGCATAGCAGAATGCCTTCAAGGAGAAGAGAATGTAAGGTAAGGGACAAAGTTTATGTGTCCTAGTTTAGGGAAAATTTGTCATAAAAGAAGGGCATATGGTTTGAGGTAGCCGCAACTATTAAAAGAGTCCTTCTATGCTTAAAGAAAGCCGAGATTAAGAGCAGTTTCAGGCAGATATGTAAGGGCAGATCTATACACACATTGTTGGTGCAATTTCCTGTGACAGGGCCACATTGTTTCAGTGCAAGTTTGGTTGTTTCAGTGCAAGTTTGGGTAGGGCCAAGCCCTATTTAGGCTCTGTTCTGAATTGTTAGTCTTGGATCAGATCGAAGACTAGGTGCTGAGATCCCTCATAGAACAACGCATAGGATATAGGCTCAAAGGAAGGGAATTGCACAAGTTTAGAACGAGATCTGTTGGTCTGTTCATAGGGTATGGACAACAGATCCAAAGTAGCCAAAGATCTATGTGATTTGAGGGTCAAATCACAAGTTTGAGGGAAGATCTACAAGCCCTAGGTGAGGGCAATTCTGGTGGCCCTAGATCAGTCAGGGAGATGATTGAAGATGGGCAGATCTGAAGTATGAGAAGAAGTGCAGGAAGGAGTCCATATTTGGGACAATGTATGGCAGCCTAAGTATAGGATGGAGGACTGTTAGAAGATTTACTATTGTGCCCTAAGTGCATGACTTATAAAGGAGTATAAGCTTGTTAGGAGTGGCAGAACTATTGAGCTCAGGGATTGCAGCCAAGAGAGCCAGATTGATAGCCCTAGTTCACTGTCAAAGAAGGACACTTGCAGTGAGAAGAAGGGAAGACTCTGTGCCCTAGACTTGTCTTCATACAACAACAGAGGAAGGCATAAGTGGGAAACCTAAGAGTTGTTCACAAATGAAGTTGTGAACAACTAACAAAAGTCCATCTGTGTTGACTCATTGATGGACTAATGATCAGCTAGAGGTAAGACTTATTGGAGCCGTGTTCAGTGGACAAAAGGAGTTGTCATCACCAATAGAGGTAGATTTGGATGTCGTATATTCGAAGCCAAAGGACTAGCAGATGTGTTCAGAACACGTGGATTGAAAGTGCTGCGGGGCACCACATCAACAAGTAGGTCAAGGTTGTCTTGTTCAAGATAGATTGGTGGTCAAAACGACAGACACCAAGCCCTAGTTGTACATGAACAAGACATACTCGACCTACTTGCTGATGTGGTGCCTCGCAACCCTTTCAGTCAACATGCCCTAAACACATCTAGCAGGTCCTCTTGCCTTTCCATTTGCTGATCAATCCGACGTACCAGTATCAATGATCACAGATCCTTTTGTGTCACTGAACTTTGGTCCATCAATCTACCCACTAATAGCCCTCCTACCCAATGTTGCACGAAGCGGGGACGAAACGAGGACGTTTTTTGGAAGCGGGAACGCGGAAGCGTCATTTTCCAAAAATCTAGGAAGCGAAGCGTCTGCTATATATATATATATTATATTTTTTTGCATTTTTACTCAAAACAAACATCCCAAATACCAAATTAGTTGAAGACATGAAAACATTCATATTTTTGCATAAATCAAGATAGATATAGCATCCATTGTACATTAATGATTAATTATTTGAGCATCAACCATTTAGATGCATCAACCATCTAGAATCTAGATTCTTCTCCTCTTGTCTAGCCTTTGCCTCTACCTCGATTGTCTAGGGATATTAGTCAAGATTGCCCAATTTTGATCAAACTACCTAATTCAAGACATAAAATATGGTAGAAAAAGCTAACATGCTTGATCGATGATTTTGACTTGATTGAAAGGTAATTTTTTGCTAAGGGTGTGACAAAGGAGTTCAACAATTAACACCACCAACACTAGGGTACATATAGGGTTGGTGCTCTTGATTAAATGCTAATCGCATACCTTCAGACTTGATATAATCTAATGAAATGCCACAATCCCATTGATCCTGAATTCCTGAAAACTGTTAAGTCTGCTTAATTTTGAATAGGATATGAGATTCTATTTTCTCCATATGAAGTCCAATGAGGCTAGAACCACTCTCAAACATCCCGAGTCATTTCATGGTAATGTTAAAAATTTAAGTAAATTTACTTTAAGAATTTAACATTACCGTGAGGGAGTATCTGCTATATTTATATTTTTTTTTCCGTCATTCCTCACCCTAACCCAAGGTGGATCCACCCCCAATATGTAAACTCACCTAAAAAAAAAAAAAAAAAAAAAAATTGATTTTCTAAACAGCATGGCGTACTTTCCGGAAGCGTGTATGGAACCGTCGATTCGCCCTTCGAAGCACCGCGCTTTGTACGGCCAAAGCGCCGTACGAAACCCGCTTCGGAGATTCCGAAACGCGTTTCGGAGGGACACTTTTGGAATTTCCAGGAAGCATCCATATCAGTCCGAAACGCGTTTCGGAATTTCGGAACTGCGCTTCCGGGGATGCTTCCTGGGCGCATCCATATGGTACGCGCTTCGGGCATTAGATCCTGGGGGGGGGCATTTCTTGCAACATTGCTCCTACCCCATTTGAATGACTGCTCATTGGGTCTTCTGGAACTGCCCACTTTTCACTGAAGTTTTCCCATCTGCAACTCATGAACTAGGGCTCCAACAATCTGCCTCCTTACAACTCATTAGTCCTTCAATGCTCACTGTACATGAGGAATTCTTTCACTGCCCTCTAGATGTCCTTTGAGTTAGAAAATCAGAAAGGCAGTAAAGATTTTCTTGTTCTAGATAATTACTTGTGATGTTTCTTATTATTATGATTCTTTATATCTTCTATTTAGTTCTGCAAGCAATTACCAAAAGAAGAAACACATAAAACAATAGACACTAGATGTAGGCACATGCTAGGGCCAAACCCCCCTTGAGGGTAAAACCCAATCAAGATAATTCTTCCTTTCAATAGCATTCTTTGAGACTCTTCACCCTAGACCAAGACCAGACCTTCCCTCCACACCAAGTCAGCCTCCTAGAATTTCGACCTCTTCCCAGTAGCTTAGACTATGCAATTACTTACGACAATTGACAACTTCCAGCAACTGTGAAACGTGGAAGACTTTGATCTCCCAATCCAGGACACAAAACAGAGAGAGAGAGATACCAAAATTTCGATTTTCCTTTTCTCCTTAGACTTCCCCAAACTCGCATTCACTTCGGCTTCCCAACAACAAACTTCGCACCTTTTCCCAGCTACGCGAGAACTTCGCACTTTTGCCCAACAACAAGAGATTTCCGCACTTCTTCCCAGCTACAAGAGAACTTCGCACTTCTGCCCAATAACAAGAGATTTTCGCACTTCTTCCCAGCGACAAAGAGAATTCGAACTTGTGAGAGAATGTTACTCCAAATGAATTCGATGAGCTTCCTTTTATAGGCTTCTTGTGGGGTCGAATAGGGTCCTTAGGCCGACTTGATCTTCTTTGAGGCCAACATGGTGTGGAGGTTACATAACGCAATACTGGAGGTTACATAATGTGAAGTTTCATATTTGATGCAATACTTAACCTTTTTACATGATTCAAAAGCTCAAGAAATGTCTCTTTAAATGTACAATAACTCTATAGACTCAGAATAAATCCTAGAAGTCCTCAATGGGGACTTTGACCTAAAACATGGTGACCCAAGCATGAAACCCATGCTTTAATAAGTCACAATAATAATAATAATAAAATTTCTCTTCTTTATGGACCATGAAGAACTTTTAGGCATCGCAATGCCATGGACTAGATTCCTGACCAGGGAAATCTATCCAAACAGTCACTCAACAGTTTAGGCACTGCAATGCCATGGACTAGATTCCTGACCAAGGTAATCTATCCAGGTGGGACTAAGATGGACTCAAGCTTTCAGCCCCTTTAGGTACCCTCGGGCTTACTTGCTAACCATCAACCCAAAAATCCAAGTGTGTATCCAAAACAGAGCTCAATAACCAACACCACCTTTCCAACTTCTACTTCGTCAGATTTTGGGAGATGCAGAGGACTTCATTGGTGCGCCAAGGAACAATAAGAGGGAGTGAAAACAACCAGATAGATATCGAGCATTAGTAGCTTTGGATGGGGAGCATGCCAGTTTTCAGGAGGCAGCTCAACATCAGGTTTGGCCAGATGTGATGGTAGAGAAGTACAACTCCATAATGGTGAACGATGTCTGGGAGGTAGTGCCAAGGCCTCAAGACAGATTAGTGGTAGGTTCGAGATGGATCTACAAGATTAAATACGCTGTCGACAACAACGTTGAGAAATACAAAGCCAGGTTTGTGGCTAAGGGGTATGCTCAAAAGGAAGGAATTAACTACGAAGAGACCTTCACCCCAGTAGCCAAGTATACACCTATTAGAACTGTGATATCTCTTGCAGCACAGATGGGGTGGGAGATTCATTAGATGGATGTCAAAACTACATTTCTGAACGGGGTGATAGAAGAAGAGGTATACATTGAACAACCAGAGGGATTTGAGACACATGAGAAGAAGTCTCATGTATGTAGATTGAAGAAAGCTTTGTATGGGCTGAAACAGGCACCTAGAGCATGGTATGGTCGAATCGATGGCTACTTGCAGAAGATGGTTTTTGTCAAGAGTGACACAGATCCAAATCTCTACTATCTGGTTGTAGAGAATGAGCCTCTAATCTTAGTATTATATGTGGATGATCTCTTCTTGACAGGATCATCCAGGCTCATCGGAGACTGCAAGAAGAATCTAGCCACCGAATTCAACATGAAGGATTTGGGATGAATGCGTTATTTCCTAGGGTTAGAAGTTTGGCAGCAAAAGGGGGAGATCTTCCTTGGGCAAGGGAGATATGCTACAGAAATTCTAAAGAGATTCAGGATGGAGGACTGTAGACCCATGGCTACTCCAATGATCACCAACTGGGAAGAAGACAAGGATGTTGATCCCATCTTATACATGCTACTCATAGGGTCCCTGATGTATATGGTCAATACTAGGCTAGACATTTGCTACGCTGTCAACAACCTCAGTCAGTTCATGGTGGATCCAAAGAGGGCGCACTAGGCAAACAACCAAACATGTTCTTAGGTATTTACAGGGAACAGTCGATTATGGACTCTTGTACACTAGGAGTAAGGATATCAGATTGAGTGGATTGACTGATGCAGATTGGGCAGGAAGTTCAGTGGATCGGAAAAGTACCTCTAGGTACTATTTCAACATTGGATCAGGAATGACCTCTTGATGTAGTGGGAAACACAAATTCATGGCTTTGAGCTCAGCTGAAGCATAATATATGGCTGCGAGCACAACTTCATGTGAGGCCATATGGCTTAGAAAACTGCTTGTGAACCTATTCACAAGAAAGATGGAGGCGACCAGGATCATGTGCGATGATCAGAGTTGCATCAAGCTCTCTGAGAATCCAGTGTTTCACGATTGGTCAAAGCATATTGATATCCGGTGTCACTTTGTCAGAGACTGTGTCCAACGAGTAGTTGTACAGTTGAGCTACACTCCTATAGGAGAACAAGTGGCAAACATCCTCACCAAGGCCTTTGGAAGAACAAAGTTTGATTATTTCAGGGAAAAGATGGGTATGATAAAGAATCCATTTCAGTAGCAGAAATGGGGGTGATGTTGCAGTGCAATAACAATCAGCAATAGCACTATGCAACATGGTGAGAAGAGATTGCAGTGCAGATGTAGTGTTGGGAAGAAGGACCAACAACAACACAGATGCGGAGGGAGTTGCAGTGCAGATGCAGTGTTGGGAGAAAGGACCAGCAACAGCACGGATGCAGCAGTGGCAGACGCAGAGCCATAGGCAACAGTACATGATGCAGCAGTGCAGATGATGTTGGGCAGGGAGGCCTAGCATCAGCACAGGTACCGGTGCCATATAGTCAAAGTAATGTTCAGTATGGAGTATTACTAGAGCACAGTCCTTGCTAAGGGGGAGTGTTGATTTGGGGTAGCATCGAATGTGCTCTAGCCATGAAATTTGGTGAAGAGGCTAAAGCACATGAGATCTCGAAGTCCCAGAAATGGTTTGGGCAAATTCTAACCGGTTTAGGAGATACTAAAATAATTAATATTTTTAATGGAGTTCCTAAGTCTAAACTTAGGAAAAATAAAATATTAATGGGTATTAATATAAAACTGGGTTAGAAGGTTCCAAAAGGCATGGATCAAGCCAAATCTAATCTTAGCCATTGATTAGAGATTTAGTCTCGGCCGTTGAAGGACCAACAGGGAAAGTATAAGAAGAGGCTTGAGGGTCAGTTGGAGGTACATTGAGGGAGACCAGTCAGTTCGATTTTTGGAGCGGGGTTAGCTGAGAAATTCGAACTAGTGGTCTGGAGAGCAACAGGAGGCAGCCGGTACAGAACAGAGAGTCAGGAACAACACCAAAAGAGCAACAGAGGTTGGAGAGGTAGACACAGAGGCAACAGACTGCGTAGTCACTGGAAGACCTGCGTGGGTGACGTAGAGAGGCCCAGTGCTGACGTAGAGAAGCAGGAGCTAACGCAGTAGCTCTGGGAGCTTTGTAGAGGCTAGTAAACCTGACGCTGAGATCGAGAGAAGTACTGGAGAATTTGTTCTCTGTTGGGTAAGCTAGTTTGGCACCCAGTTGTACTGAAGAATTGCTGAATAATAAAATCCTCCTCTGCTGCACCGGTTTTCTTGCATTGGGTTTTTTCGGGGACATTTGTCCAAAATATCTGTGTTGATGTATTGATTCTTGTGCATGTGTTTGTTTCTATATTATGGTGTGATATCTGCAGCAGAATTTATTTTAATGTTTACTGAATGGCTTTTGTAAATAACTTATTGGTAAATAAGTAGGTAGAATAAATCAGTTGTTGCAGTGATAGAATTTTCACATTTTGTAGTGACCTTTCTTATGACATTGATAGCACTCTATCTTGGACATGCCAACCTTTTCCCTCAGTCCCTTCGATCTCTTTCCTTTATGATGAGCAACATAAGCATTTGATACTCCTTCAGGATTGACAACCATTGAGATCCTTAATTCTTCTTGACTACAGGCGATCCATAATTCTTCAAAGGTGGGAGCTACCTTCTAACTGTTAAGACCTACAGCAAATGCACTCGAAGAAGGTGGCTATCCTAATAAAGTAGTGATGACAAGTTCTTTGTCCAGAACAATCTCATCAATGGCTAAGAGATCATCCCTAAGTCTAGCTATCTTCACAAAGAAGGTTGCCACAATATCTTCTTTAGTCATCTTCGTAGTCCTCAACTCATTCTTCAAACTTGCTACTTGTCCAATGTTCTTAATAGTAAATAGCTTCGACAAGGCTTCATAGATTTACTAAGCATGATCGATGTTGGCTATGAATGGGACAAGATTGTCCTTTATCCCTTCTACCATCAGAGTCATGGCCACCAATTCTAATTCCCTGTATTTCGCTTTGTTGGCATCACTGGCTTCTTCTGTAGGCTTCTTTACATTACCTCTTACCAAGTCCAACACCTTGTTACTCTCAAGGATTAGGTCAATCCTCTTCTTCTAGGACCTGAAGTTAGAGGCTCCTTCAAGTTTGTTCTCACCCTTGCTTGAGTTAGACATTTTCCTTGAATATAATAGACTCCTTCCCTGAGATAGTACCTATGAATGGATCCTTGATCATGTACTTGAGACTGCCTTTCACTTCTTTCTTTACCAAAGCTCTGATGCCATGTTAGAAAATTAGAAAGGAAATAACGATTTTTTTCTTCTAGATAATTACTTATGATGTTTCTTATTATTACGATTCTTTATATCCTCTTTCTTTAGTTCATCAAGTAATTACCAAAAGCAACAACACATAAAACAATAGACACTAGATGTAGGCACATGCCAGGGCAAAACCCCCTTCGAGGGGACAACCTAGTCAAGATAATTCTTCCTTTCAATAGTATTCTTTGAGACTCTTCTCCCTAGACCAAGACCAAACCTTCCCTCTACAGCGAGTCAGCGTCCCAGAATTTCGACCTCTTCCCAACAACTTCGACTATGTAGCAACTTACGACAACTGAGAGCTTTCGGCAACTGTGAAACTTGGAAGACTTCGATCTCCCAATCTAGGACACGAAACAAAGAGAGTGAGATACCAAAATTTCGTTTTTTATTGTCTCCTTAGAATTCCCCAAACTCGCATTCACTTCGGCTTCTCGGCAACAAATTTCACACCTTTTCCCAACTACAAGATAACTTCACACTTCTGCCCAACAACAAGAGATTTTCACACTTCTTCCCAGCTATAAGAGAACTTTGCACTTCTGCCCAGCAACAACAGGTTTTCACACTTTTTCCAGCTACAGGAGAATTCGAACTTGTGAGAGGCTGTTACTTCAAATGAATTCGATGAGCTTCCTTTTATAGGCTTCTTGTGGGGTCAAATAGGGTCCTTAGGCTGACTTAATCTTCTTCTAGCCCGACATGGTGTGGAGGTTACATAATTCATATTTGACTCAATACTTAACATTTTTACATGATTTAAAAGCCCAAGAAGGGTCTCTTTAAATGTACAATAACTCTATAGACTTAGAATAAATCCTAGAAGTCCTCAGAGGGGACTTTGACCTAAAACATGGTGACACAAGCATGAAACCCATGCTTTAATAAGTCATAATCATAATAATAAAAATTATTTTCTTTATTCTTTTGATAAGTACATTACATAATGACTCAAGTACATTAATGGAGATCGAACATGGTTACATTTTCTAACACTTTGCTCCTCAAGGATTCTAGCACCTAGGGCTTGACAACTTGCCCTCTTATCACTGCAAAGCCACCTGCATTTGTTGATCTACGATATACTAACAAACTACCCACTAATAGTACAAGTCGACATACTTGTCCATTGTACTAGGGCTTGTTACACCATCTCTCTATCAATCCATTAACCCATTGTCAAGTGATGATCTTAGGGCATCCAATACTGCCTTCCTTTTTGTTGAATTTTACATGGCATTAGAGAATCTAGGTTAGGGTCTCATAATATCTTACACAACCAACTTAAATGCCACAACATCACTACTTTGCATAGCTGTAAAACAAACATCAGTGAATCATCTAGCGCACATGACAATTTTTAACTTTTCAAACCCTTCTTCATTGTATTAACAACTATAATACAACAGTCTAGGGCTCCTATAGTAGGTGGTGGTCAAAGTGACTGACACCAAGCCCTAGTTGTGTCCTTGTATCAGGGTTGTATGTAAGGGCCAAGATCCTTGGTACGGGAGCCCTAAGACTATTGTATTCTAGTTTGTAATATAACAAGTAGTGGGTATAAAAAGTTAAAAATTGTCCTGTGCGCTAGTTGATTCACTAATGTGTGTTATTCCGCTGTGCAAAGTAGAAGTGCTATGACATTTGAGTGTGGTTGTGTCAGAGACTTTAAGATCCAAACCAGATTCTCATGTGCTGTGGAAATTCAACAGAGGTAACAAAACCATGGTCAAAACGCTTCCTTCTTCCAAGTCACCCAATAATCCATGCCAAATGCCCAAATGAAAAACATGCATAAGCACTCGATTGCACAATGAATAACATACCTTTTGGATCAGATTGCCCACCTTCTAACATGTTCTCTTGACAAATTGGCGAGGAAGCATATGACTGATGCAAGTGGTGGAGATAAACTCGCACATCACATTGGTTATAGGGTCGCTCTCAGGGGCTGCTGGTTGTTGGATAGAAGAAGATGATTAAGAGAAAAATTCTCCTAGGGGTACCCACTTTTGGTGGGTTACAAGTCCTCAAACAATCACAATGTTTGAGACCACATAGCCATGAGTTGTAAACGTTGTTATCCACCATTTTATAGGTAATATCCCTAGGAATTTTTTTTTTTTGCCAAGATGGCCCTCAACCGGCAGCCAGCAACCCCTTGCAGCCACCAACTAACTCATTGTGCCATTTTTCCGCCACCTGATCCAGCCATGTGGTCCCTTGCCCATCTGCCATGATCATATGTTTGAAGGTGGGCCTCCCGAACCTAAAGGTATGCCTTGTCATTTATAAATTAAGTATTGTAGTTTGCTTCTCATGGACACTTCTGGGCATGGATTAATGGAGGGATTCGACGGAAAAAATGGGCGAGGTCTGTGCTCTTGTCCCCTAGACCCCTTTTAGGTATTAACCTTGGATTCTAGTCCCGTGGGATCTCTTTTACTAACCATTTGGTTCTAGGGATAATATTTCATGGAAAACCCCGATTTTGGTTGCGTGGTCCCACTCCCTTATCCACTTATATTACCACCCTATTCATCATTTCTCCCACTTGGGTCCACATTCCTCTACTGAGTCCACATAGGGTTAGCATACCCCTTCCCCTTGGCCACACCTTGGGTCATGGCCTGGAATGAAGCCTAGAGGTTGATGCAACTAAAAAGAAAGATAAAAGCATATATGGCCACATTCAACAGGAAAATGTACCACAAAATGCAAAAATATGGCTGGGACAAACACATTTAGGACATGGACAAAAGCCAATACATGAGCTCTACCCTATCATCATGGCCATCACCCTGGTTCCTACAAGTTCTATGAACCTCATTCATCATATAGGAATCCATGATTGTTCCAACCCCTGGTGGGTAATGAACCGCCCCCCTTAAATGGGGGATATTCATCGCTATATCTTATACATCATGCTCTTACCTCCTTGAGCCTCGAGCATTGAATCAAAGAAAAACATAAAAAAGAAAAAGACATAAAGAAGGGTGGAAAAATCAAGGTCGGGGCACCTCATGTACCAGGATTTTTGTTGAATTTTCTAAGTTTATCCATTAGAAAATTAATTTGTATTCTGCTGGTTTATTTCTTCTACTTGTAAATTATGAATAAGTTATTTAAAACATATAAATAACGAAATAAACACAATACAGTCTCAACATCTACAGATCATCAACTAAAAGAAAACAAACACACAAGTGAGACCGTTATTTTTGGAAAAATGTCCCCGGAAAAACCCATAGCAGGAAAACTGGTGCAACTATTTTGAGGGTTAATTATTATGCAGTATTTCCTTGAGTACAACTGGGTGCCTAGCCGACTCACCCGACAGAGAAAAAATACACGGCAACAATACCTCTCTATTCAGAAACAGGTATTCAGAAAACCTGTCCCACGAAACCCTCTCTAGTGACTTTGAAGCTTTGCGCTGGCCCTTCTGGCCTCTGCGTCAGCCTCTTGCTGCTTTGCCTCAGCCTCTTGCTGCTTTGCGTCAACCTCAAACCTCTCTGTGTCAGCCCTCTGAGGCACTGCACAGCCTCTAGGACCCTCTGCGTCACTCCCGCTGCTCTCTGCGTGGATGGCGCAGTCCCTCAGGCCTTTGCGCTGTCTCTGTTGGGCTCTGCGTGGCCTGCTCTGGATATTGCTCTCGCTCTCCGCTTTTGTGCTAGTCTCTTGGCACTGTCTCTGCCTTTCCGTCCAATACTCACTGCCCCTCGTCGCTGATCACTGATTCGACTTTGCTTAGCAACCCCGCTCTAGCAAATCAAATGACTGATTACTCTTGTGTATCTCCAACTGATCCTCAAGCCTCCTCTTATACTTTTTCTGTTGAGTCTTCAATGGCCGAGATTTCATCTCTAATCAACGACTAAGATTAGATTTGGCTTGATCCATGTCATTTAGAACCTTCTAACCTAGTTTTATAATAAAATTTAATACCCATTAATATTTGAATTTTCTAAGTCTATCCGTTAGAAAATTAATTTGTATTATGCTGGTTTATTTCTTCTACTTGTAAATTCTGAACAAGTTATTTAAAACATATAAATAGCGAAATAAACACAATACAGTGTCAACATCTACAGATCATCAGCTGAAAGAAAACAAACACACAAGTGACACCGTTACTTTTGGACAAATGTCCCCGAAAAAACCCAATGTGGGAAAATTGGTGCAGCTATTTTGAAGGTTTATTATTATGCAGTATTTCTTTGAGTACAACTGGGTGCTTAATTGGCTCACCCAACATAGAAAAAATACATGGCAGCAATACCTCTTTATTCGGAAATAGGTATTCAGAAAACCTGTCCCACGAAAACCTCTCTAGCGACTCTGAAGCTCTGCATTAGCCCTTCTGGGCTCTGCATTAGCCTCTTGCTACTCTGCGTCAGCCTCAAACCTCTCTGTGTCAGCCCTTTGAGGCACTGCGTAGCCTCTGGGACCCTCTGCATCACTCTAGCTGCTCTCTGCATGGATGACGCAGTCCCTCAAGCCTCTGTGCTGTCTCTGCTGGGCTCTGTGTGGCCTGCTGTTCTCGCTCTCTGCTTCTGCTTTGGTCTCTTGGCACTATCTCTGCCTCTCCGTCCAGTACTCAGTGCCCCTCGCCATTGATCACTGATTTGACTTTGCTTAGCAACCCCGCTCTAGCAAATCAAATGAATGATTACTTTGGTGTATCTCTAATTGAGCCTCGAGCCTCCTCTTATACTTTTTCTGTTGAGTCGTCAATGACCGAGATTACATCTCTAATCAACGGCTAAGATTAGATTTGGCTTGATCCATGTCATTTAGAACCTTCTAACCTAGTTCTATATTAATACCCATTAATATTTTTATTTTCCTAAATTTAGACTTAGGAACCCATTAAAAATATTAATTATTTTATTATCTCCTTCACGGGGTAGAATTTCCCCAAACCATTTCTGGGTCTTGGAGATCTCAAGTGCTTTAGTCTCTCCACCAATTTTCATGGATAGAGCACATCCGACGCTACCCCAAATCAACAATTTTTCCCTCCTACACCTTATAAACCCAAGTGTGGCCTTCCCTCTTATTAGCTACCCTTGTACCCTAGCATGTGACCCAGGGCTGCCCCTTTTCATTCCCTATTTCATTTACCTATTTTTCACATGCCACCACCTTTTGAAGGATGTAATTTGACTATATTATCCCCTTTAGAAGTAGAAACCATCTAATAGGATTATTGGTTAACCCCATTTGGGGTTTAGGAGACATTGGCACATCCCAAAGTCCATTATGGAAAGGCAAACCATTATGAAGTCCCCACCTGTGGTCCATGATTAGGTAAGCTCATTTACTCGATTTCTTTAATGACTTGTTGTACTAGAATGTAGGATTTATAGGGTAAGTTCCTTAGATAGAACACCAAAGGACACTGTTCACAAACAGATCATAGATTAGTACACCAATATTCTTGACGTGGTTAAAACCCTCAAAGTGGGAAACAGTGCACAACCTGAGCCAAGACGACCACTTCAAACAATTTATTCATGTGAAAAAAAGAAAATTTACATAAGCTTCTATCATGAACGATCACCTAACAAATGACTCTCCATGCTCTTTAAATAGAGATCATGGACCAATCAGGTGTTAAGCCACGGATTAGGTGTCGATAATACTGAGGAGAGAATGAACTGTCAGATCACTTCATGTCTAGAACATATCGTGACTGTCGGATTGTAAGTTACAAAATGTACATGCTAAAAAAGCACACTTTACCTAACTATATACTAGACCAAGATATACTTAATTATTTCCTATGTGTCGGAATATCTTAACATCTCCCCTTAAGAACAACTTGGGATAGGATTGAAGGATGTACAAAGATGACACAATACGAGAAGGAAGGAGGCATTAGAGCCTATCCCCGCTTAGTGACGACTTCCCGAACTCCAACCATAAATCGAAGTTAAGTAAACTTCGCCTCTCTGAGAGCCTTTGTAAAGATGTTTGCAACTTGATCATTGGTTGAACAATATTGCACTTCAAGAACATGGTCATGAATGAGCTTTCTGATGAAGTGTATGTGTAGTTCAATGTGTTTTCTGCGATGATGTTGGATTGGATCTTTGCATAGTTGAATGGAACTTTGATTATCACACCAAAGTGTAGTTAGATGCTGCTGCTGAAAACCAAACTCTGACAGGATCTAGCGAAGCCACAGGGCTTCCTTACTAGCTTCAACGACACCACGATACTTTGCTTCTATTGAAGAAAGAGAAATGGCATTCTGTTTCTTGGAAGCCCATGTAATAGGTCCAAAACCAAGAATGAATACATAACCTGCAGTAGACTTCCGATCATCAGGGTCACTAGCCCAATCAGAATCAATGAAACCAACCAATAGAGGAGATGCTTCTGCATTGTAATGAATATCAAATTGAATTGTACCTCGAACATAATGAAGTATTCTTTTCGCTGCTTTCCAATGACTTTCATGTGGGTTTTGCATAAACTGAGCAACAAGGCCAACAACAAAGGAAAGGTCAGGACAAGTATGGGTCAGATACAAAAGTTTTCCAACAAGTTGACGGTATAAGGTAGCATCAACTTTAGGGGAAGTACAAGTCACTGAAAGTTTGGCTCCAAACTGAAAGGTTGAAGGGGCATCACATGCATACTTGGACTGGGAAAGGGAAATACCTTCTTTGAATTGCAAGATTTGAAGACCAAGAAAATAATGCAAGTGTCCTAAGTTTGTCATTTCAAACTGCTTTTTAAGGCTAGACTTCACATGGTTTATAAGGTTGGGATCACTACTAGTAAGGGTAAGATCATCAACATAAAGAACAAGAATGATAAGAGACTTACCCACTTTCTTGGTGTAGACAGTATTGTCAGAATGACACCTAGAAAAGCCAGTATCTAAAAGAAAGCTATCCATTTTAGCATACCAAGCCCGAGGGGCTTGCTTGAGACCATAAAGGGATTTCTTAAGCCGACATACAAGGCTAGAGTCTTTTTGTATAAAGACAGAAGGTTGTTCCATATAGATTTCTTCATGCAAGTCCCCATGCAAGAAGGCGGATTTAACATCCATTTGATGGACTTCCCATTTGAAAGAGGTAGCAAGGGAAAGAACAAGGCAGATAGAGTTCATTTTGGCAACAGGGGAGAAGGTTTCAATATAGTCAATGCCTTCAACTTATGAAAAACCCTTAGCAACAAGACGAGCTTTATGTTTATCAACTTTTCCATCTAGTCCAAACTTGGTTTTGTAAACCCATTTGCATCTAACAAGTTTTCGTCCCTTTGGAAGAGGAACAAGGTCCCATGTATCATTTGCCAATAATGAACGATATTCTTCATTCATAGCTGCGTTCCAATTTGGATGGCCTGAAGCTTCTGCAAAGGTGTCAGGATCATAATTTGTTGAAGCTTTAGCAAGTAAAGAAGAGGCTCTATTGAACTGAGAATGTGTGTGACGTTGATCTGTAGGATCACCTGCAAGAGCACCTGCTGCATCCCGAGTAGCACGAACCCATTTTGGAAGCTGAGGAGCGGAAGGAGGATCTTGAGAAGGTGGGGCAGGATTGTCATCTTCACTGTCATCATCTGAAGAAGATATATTTTCAGATGTAGAAGGGATAGAGAGAGGTGGCACATCCACCGAACTAGGCTTGTAGGCTGATATATTTTCAAGAAACTTTACATCTCTTCTAATGATAACATTTTTGGATTTAGGTTGAAAAAGTCTATATCCTTTGACATCTTTAGAATATCCAACAAAAATACATTTTTCACTCTTAGGTTCTAAGGCTTTATGTTTCTCATCTGGAATATGGGCCCATGCTTCACTTCCAAAAACATGAAAGTGATTTACATCTGGTTTAATTAAGCTCCATGCTTCTTCTGGAGTGATATTATTTAAAACCTTAGTAGGAGTGCGATTTACTATGTAATTTGCACAGTTAATTGCTTTTGCCCAAAAATTAAGACGAAGTACTTTAGATTGAAGCATACAATTAGCCATTTCATTTAAGATGCGATTCTTCCTTTCAGCTACACCATTTTGCTGTGGAGTATATGGAACAATATGTTGCAATTGAATTCCATGCTCAGTGCAAAAGTTGATGAATTTGTTGTTAACATATTCTCTTCCATTATCAGATCTTAGCTTAAGAATTTGATGTCCCGATTGTTTCTCAACAAAAGCCTTAAAGGCCAAGAACATGTTAAAGACTTCACTCTTGATTTTTAAGGAATATACCCAAGTGCATCTGGAAAAATCATCAATGAAAGTTAAGAAATACTTGTAGCCAGAGAGTGAAACAACTGGAAGTGGACCACATAAATCACTATGCAGAAGCTGTAACGGGGCTGAGGCTTGCCAAGAGGCACGTTTTTCAAAACTATCCTGATGATGTTTTTCGAGTACAGATCCGGAACAAACACCATCTCTGCAAGATACCATAGGAAGACATGTCATGATGTCATCATATTTTCTCTACATAGATTTTGAAGGGAGCGATAGTATAAGTGACCAAATTGCTCATGCCAAAGTTTGCTCACTTCATCATTATGAGCAACAAATACCGAGGGAAGAGTTGATGACCCAAAGTTGTTAAACTTATATAACCTTGTAGAATCATCAGCAATGCTAGTAGCTAAAATCTGTCTAGGATCTCTTAGGTCCTTAATTACAACATGACGAGGTGAAAATTCAACGGTTTTACCTTCACCTGAATGAGTTATTTGATATACAGATAAAAGGTTGCAGGATAAGGTAGGAACACATAATACATCATTAAATTGACCATTGTCTAGATGAATAGTTTCAGTCCCTACAATGCTAAGAGATCTATCATCACCAACATATATATTTTTGGTGTTACAATCATTTAGAGAAGAAAACATGGCTTTGTTTTTGGCCATGTGATAAGAAGCTCCAGAATCAATGAGCCACTCATGAGAATGAGAAGAAGAAGATACATTTAGTGCGTAACCAGACCGAGATGCTTGACAACCACATGCAGAAAGTGTTATTCCTAAAGATGAAGTTGAATTTGAAGAGTGCTCCAAATGGATGTTATGCTTCTTCATTGCTGCTTCCAAGGCTTCCATCTTCTTAACGCATTTGGATTCTAAGTGGCCATCACGATTACAAAAGTTGCAATGTCTATCAGTCTTCTTCCCTTTGTTTTTAGCTGCCTTATCATTTTGTTGAGTTGATTTTTCATTGTGAGATTGAAATTGCTTAAGACCCTTGTTTGGTTTAGGACCATTCTTTTTAGGATGTTGCTTCTTAGGATTCTTTGAGCTTGGTTGCTGCTGGGCTGCTAAGGCTTTCTTAGAAGAGTTTCCAGTATTAAGAACAAGATGTAAGAGTTTTTTTGCTCTCTTATTAAAGAACCACAAAAGGCATCAAAATAGGGGGACTTATAGTCTTGTCCTTGAGAAATAAAGGCTTTTCTAGTAGAATGGAAGGTGGAAACAAACACAGAGTAGGCTGGTCCTAACTTAGTAAGAATGGAATATATAAGGCTACCATCTTCTTTCTTAACCTTAACACATTCCAAGATAAATCTAAGAGTCTTGAACTTGGACAAAAAATCTTCAATGGACGAAAAATTATTGGGGTCCAATGTAAGCAACTCATTTCCGAGTTGATGGGCTCTAATTTCATTTTTAATTCCAACAACTTTATTGAGTTGTTTCATTGTTTCATCGGGAATATCAATTTCTGCGATATGGAATCTAAGGTCTCGAGAAATAGACATCCCTATCAACCCTCGTGCTTGATCTTGATTATTTTCCCATTTGGCTTGCTTATCTTCATCTTTAGGTTTAAACTCTTGGCCTGGGGCTATTCTATAAAGACCTTTACTTCTAAGTAAATCCACAATGTTGGATAGCCATTAAAAGTAATTGGCGCTGTTAAGAATAACTAAGCATGGACTTTCCATTTTAAAAGACACTGAAGCTGAAGACGCTGAAACTAAGTGTTTCAATGGAAAGATATTGAAAAATTAGGCCGATTAAGAAAAACGGCTTTCAGATCAAGAAGTTATGGCTTTTTGAAGAAAAGTTGTTGAAGATTCCGAAAAACCACGTGAATGTTTGGAAGTGAATGATAATGTTACATTTAAAAAAAATTCTTCCCCTTTCCAAACTTAATCTAATTAGCTCACTTTTAAAAAAAATTACTTTATGTGACCTGTTGACCTTGCCGCCTACATCTACCTACAAGTTAGTGAGAAAAGCCTTCAACTCCACAAGGTGTGGTTGGTGGCAGAGAACTCAGAGAAGGGGCTGCCACACTAGTTCCGACTCTCTCCATTTGAGCTATCTCCTAAGTTAGCTACGGGGGGTGGTCCCTAATGAAAAATTAAGTTAAAAGATGTGAGTTTCTAAGAGTGTTTTATAGTGAAAATGGATTACTTTTAAGGATTAATGATTAAAAACCATAAAACCAGTGCCTTATAAGGAATTTGCTCAACAATTTAAAGATATATTTGTTCAAAGTAAAATGCAACGCTCTCAAAAGAGAAAGCAAAGTAACCTTGAAATGAAAATAAGAATTGTTAGTACAAGATATGTAAGATACAAAATGCTTTTGAGATAATCAACTTTATAAATCAAAACATATGAAACATATCTTGCCAAAACCCAAAAATTAGTAATTAACTTGGAAATGTAAAAGAAAGGAAATGCTAAACTATGACATCAATATGTAATTAGACTTGAAGCATGAAAAGAAAACACTTGTTTGAAATGATTACAATACTTGCTTTTGGAATAGACTTTGCATATGAAAACTCAAACCATCAAGAGACAAGTAAAGTAAATGTAATGGAAAGTGTTCTTAGTTTATTTTATTAATTATTTCTACAACAAGATTACAATTTAACTTTTCAATCCTCATACCTCACCCTCGCCCAAAGATATGGATTCCACAGCGAGGAGTCAATAGAGGAGTAGAAAGTACCTAAGATGTTTACTTCAACCAACTATTGTTAGAAGTAAAATTTTAATGAGGCTTGGGGCCTTCCTATAATAAGATGCCTAGATGAAACGCATGTAAGTTTTTCCCCAAAAGAGAGATTGATTTTCAATGTTTGAAAATGAAATAGTGTTCAACATAAGTTGCAATTATAACCTCAATTGGAGGAATCGAATTAGGCTACAAGTGTTGCGTGTGTCTCATCAATGAATTAAAATGATACAAGTAATTTGCTTGAAAGTAAAATTTGTTTCAAATAGACAATGACAATAAATTGCTCCAATATTCAAGATAACAATGTAGCATAAAAATGAAGCATGTATTCAAATGCTCATGAAACAATTTACCGAGGTAAATGGAAACGAATCAAAGTTTGTTAAGAATATAAAATGCTTGCATGTAAATGATGAATTGCCCAAAGTAAAGTGTAAGCTTGTAGCTTCAAGCAACAATGAGATAGAGAATGCAAAGCTCAAGTGAAATTGCAACAAACTTTAACTTAATGAAATGTGATAGTGAGGTTGTGTTAATTCCCAATAAAAGCATGGATGTGAGTGAATGAAGTATGAAATCTTATATCGTGCAAATGTCAATCCACCCAAAAGAAGCCTCCCTCTAAATGGGGAGATAGGATACGATGGGAGAAATCCCAAGCCCCCACAAACAAATTAGATCTTTTATTAATATTACAGTGAAAAGAGGGCCCTTCAAAGTGCTCAACTAAATTTCAAGGAGAGTCTTCACAATAATTGCTTGAAACTTGGACACTAGACCTCCTTTCTTGAGAAAGTAATGACAAGATTTCACAAAACTTATGCCCACGACTTAGAGAGGAAAATGGGCAACCCTCCAGTGAACATGACTTTGGCTAAAATAAACCTCAGTAGGGCTCACGACATCCTTGGAAATCGAACCCCCAACATTTGCCAAAGGTCCTGCAAACAGTTGTTAGATGTGGGAGATTTGTCTTCAATATCTGCCACACAAGAGTTAGCAAACCATCCAAACAATGACTGCAAAATAAGTTAAGTATTAGTCAAAAATCAACAAGATAAAATGTATATGTACAATTATAATTTACAAAAGGCTAAGCTAAAGAGTGAGAGTAAACTCTGATCTTTGCTTAGCCATCTTCAAGCAAATGAAAGAAACGAAGTACAATGTTTTTTAAAAGAGATTTAAATTTAGAAGTGCTTGGCTTGTGTACAAGCTATGTGCCAAAACCCCTGCAAAACCACTTTGTAAGGTAAGACTATGAAGGCTCAAAGAACAAATGAGAGGTCTTTTAAGAATGTATCAAGAGTGGGTTGGTCTTTCCAAAGACTTCCCCTAACGCTTAATTTTGTGATCCCAACAAGATGTTCCCTCTACAAAACTTCAATCAAGAATTAGTTCCATATAGATTTAGCAATAAATGATGATAAGAAACTCTAGAGATTTATTTAAAACCAACTAGAGAATTTTATACCTAGAGCATACTTCTAAATCAAATGTCAATGCAAGATAACTTTATATTAACAAATCTACAAGATCATATGGAAACAAATTAGATCAAAGCATGAGTAAAATGAATTATACCAATGATCAACAATTCATCACACTCTCAAAGGAGGAACACCTCATGAATGAAACCCCAAAGTCTTTATTGATATTTTTGAAAGTGTACAAGTTACCAACGCTTCTGCAAGTACAATAGCTAGTAATAATATGATCCAAATGAGAGTTCAAAGCTCTATATAGAACTATAGGAGCCAATCCCAATGTAGAAGTGATTAAACAAGTGGCATGAGGTGACAATCCCAAAGAGAAATTCGAATTTGTTGAATGAAGCTCATGTCAAGTGAAAATCGAATTCTGGCAAGTGGACATCATTTTCTTCTACCTTTATGTGTCAAATTCAAATTTTATGATGGAATGACAAGTGTATATGGGTGGTATCCCATGTGGGGACAATTTCCCGCAAAAATCTCCACCAAATATTTTCCCAAATCCTCCCAAATGTGCATTAACTTCACAAATTCGAATTCCCAAGTAAACAACTTTTTCATTTAATGCCAAAAATTCGATTTTATTTGAGCACATGTCATTTCCTTGATTTTAGGAGTCCACATGACCTTAGGACTTCACTTGAACTCCCCCATAATTTTCCACCTCATTTCCACAACATTTAGCATGTGTGGATATTTTATTTATTTATTTATTTAATTTCTGGCTTAATTAATTGCCAAATTTTTCACTAAACTTAGGAAAAGTGGGTTTTGAGGGTTCAAAACACATTTTTAACCCTTCAAAGTGTGTCATAGTAGAAAGTCAAGGGTGAGAGGTGCAAATTTCATTACTCATACCCCATACAACTTTTTTAGATATCACTTATTACATTACAAATACAATTTTTATTGCAATTTCCGTAGTGCAGAAAATCTAAAAAATAAAAAAATGACTCCTTAGACCTAACCAAATTCCACAAATTTTTTTGTGTGATCTAGTATGGTAATATACAACCACTCTAGACACTAAGATATGTTAGGGGATCAACCTTCAAACCTTGGGTAAAAAGTGAGTGAAAAATCCCATAAAATTATCCGCCTCTGAAAAAGAAGGGATAATTAACCAGATAAAAAAACACTCCAAGGTGTAATCGTTTGCTGATCGAGTTCCAACATCCTAGGCCCGTTATAGACTCAAAACTCATCATTACTAGTATCACTTATTACAATTCCCCGCGGGGTCTGGAATCTGGGTACAATAAAGATGATGCGAATATAGAAGTAGAGTTAAAAAACTTTGTTGGCTGATGATATCTGATGGTACAAGTGTCCTATGGATCATCCTTGGGCATGGATTCTTCATATAATCATTAGGTGCCACTCCAGTGGTCAACATGACCCACTTTTATAAATAAGTGAAAGTCACTTTTACAATGGTACTTTATGAACTGCCCACTAAATTGTAACTTAAATAAAAGATAAAATGACTTTACAATTATAAGTGAATCACTTTTTATAATTGATGGGAACACTTTTACATAAAGTAACTTTAAAACATAAGTTACATGTACTTTTTAAAAAAGTAACTCAACAAAAAGAAAGACTTGAACCCAAGACCTCTATTCTCATAACTTAACTTTGGACCAAGTCAGCTAGTTTAAAAAGTTAGTAATTTTTAGAAAGGGGGAAGGGTTTTTTTTTTGGTTTTTTGTTCACTGAAGCTTTGGAGTATGTGCTTACTTTAAAAACCCATTTTTTGCCTACAAAACAAAAAAACAACCACACAACCGAAAACAACAAGCCAAAGTAATCCAAGCCTTATAGCTTAAAGTTAGATTTAGCTGGAAACTAAATATTTTCCTCAACGTTTCTGATTTTCTGAGATCACACTAAGGTGCAGCGAAAAAGAGTATACGCATGAGAAAAATCCTTTCTTTCTATTTCTGGTTTGCCCAGATCGCACAAAGTCGTGGGGCAAAAAGCATACGCAGAAAAGAAAGGTATAGATCCAGTAATAATTTTTTTTTTATTGAGGACTATAAACCGAAATAAACAGAGAGATAAATAACTATAACTGCAAATAAAGACTGTATACCTCCAGATTTAAAAAATGACGTAGCTAGGGCTACTAGAAACCTTTTCGCATGAAACGAAAGGGGTTCCTCGCTGGAACAAATGCGCCTAACACAATAGAGCAGTCCTCTCGGCTTGAAATCAGTCGGAAATAGTGGATCTAGGAAACGACAGTCGGATGCAGCTGTATCGACTTCAGATTTGGATCATTAACGGCTGCGGCCCTTGAATAGCTCTAATACCATGTAGGAATTTACAGGGTAAGTTCATTAGATAAAACACCAAAGGATATCGCTCACAAACAGATCACAGATCAATACACCAATATTTTTGACGTGGTTAAAACCCTCAAAGAGGGAAACAGTCCATGACTTGAGCCAACGCGGCCACTTCAGACAATTTATTAATGTAAAAGAAAGAAAATTTACATAAGCTTCTCTCATGAACGGTCCCCTAACAAATGACCCTCAATGCTCTTTAAATAGAGATCATGGACCAAGCGGGTGTTAAGCCACAGATCAAGTGTTGGTAATATCGAGGAGAGAATGAACCGTCAGATCACTTCATGTTTTGGACATATCGTGACCGTTAGATTGTAAGTTACAAAAAGTATATACTAAAGAAGCACATTTTACCTAACTATACACTAGACCAAGTTATACTTAATTATTTCCTATGTGTCAGAATATCCTAACATAGAAGGCTAGGGGACGCATTTGATCTTATGCAGGATTGTAGATGGTCTCCATCTTGAGTTTGGTCTCCCTATACGGGGTCCTAATCCTCCATAGGGCTACATTGGCACATGTAGGGTGAGAGTTGAGAGCCATGGGCCTCCACAACAACAGTTTGCACTCCATGGATCCCCATAGCCATTCAGAGATTGCTCGTGGTTCACTTATTGGATGAAGAAGATGCACCTGTTCCATCATGCCTATCTAGCCCCAGATCTACACCATACACTTGGTAGATGATCATGGACTTGCACGATGATGTGACACCACCTACACCACCATCCTAGCCCTTGCAGGCAATCTACAAGCACTTTTGATTTGTTTGGAGACCCATGAAGACACTTGTGTGCCTCCACATGTCATTTGGAACACCATAGGTTATTGCAAGGGGCCAACCCTTTGTCCACTGCTTTTGACGATCCTATTTTTCATTGTGGCACCCATGGACCTCATTAGGCCTCTTAGAGGGCCCTACGCCATGCATAGATTATTATTTGACCTCTTTAGAGGCTTTCTTTTACATTTATGAACTAGTTTGGTGGGTTTGTCACCAAAAGTTGAATTATTAAAACATTATTTTAATTTTGGGGCTTATATAGGTCAAGAAGGCTAATTCGAACTCCTAAGTTGTGTATAAATACAAGTGAGATGAACTCATTTGCTCATCATGACTTTGGTTTGGATCTCTTATCTCTCTTGAGATTTTCACACTTTTCTAGAGGATGAATTGGAGCTTTATGGATGAATTTTGATGTGTGGATATATTGGTCTATTTTCTCTTGGAGCTTTTCTATTGTCAATTGTGAATGGTTGGATATACTCTATTACATGTAAGTACATGCTCTTTGATGTTATTCTTGTTTACTTTTGTCATATACGTTGGAATGGGATTTTCGCTGTTTTAGGGCTAATTGCTGCATGCATTTACTGCTTAAATTTGTGGAATTTGTCTCTACTATAGAATCTCTCAATGTATGGGCCATGTAATATGAGAAAAATGTCCTAGGGGTAATTCTATCAAAGAATTTGACCTTGATAAGCCATTCCTTTTGTATAGAAGCTGCAAGGTTGCTTCTTCTTGACCTAGAATGCAAGCGAAGTGATCTTGAGGCCTCCTTGACTGGGAACCAAGAAATCCTACTCATATTCATCAGAGACTCCATTCTCCCAAAGATTAAGGCATTGATCTACCAAGGGTGGTCACTAAAAATCATATTCTTTCGCCTCCTTCAAGGTCTAGCCAAGTTGGGGTAACTAGGGAACCAATTTCCCAAGCTAGCCATCGAAAAATTTTGATCTCATAGGGTCTCCTGCGCTGGCCTTTCCTCAAGCTCTCGTCTAATTTTGAAGCCATTCTGACGGTGGAGTTGGGAGAAAAGCCAAGCCCTAGCTTTGGGACCAAAACTTGCCTTGCCATCCCCAAGGCTAGTACCTCATAGGGTCAAAACAACACCTTCAAGTGAAAATTCTTTCTTTGATCTTTTCCCCTCGTTGTCTAGGGTAAGAATATCATTGGTTGCTACATTCTTCCCTCATACCCTAGACTAGGTCCACTTGGCCCCGTGTGGTCCCGCTCCTTTGAAAGACCATTATTCAAGAACCATCTAGGATACCAATTCTAACAAGGATTTTAGGGATTGGGGAACTCCTTCACAAGTTCTATTTCATAAACCTAACCCCCAAATCCTTTCCTCCTCTTCCTAGAATACATAGTATCTTTCTTGGAGAGCAAGCAAGATCCATCCTTCAAATTCTTCTGGGAAAGGGTTTTTTGAGTTGCTCATATCCATTGACTTATCCTTCATAGGTGATTCCATACATATTGGGTCTCCTCCCATTGGTGAAAGTTTGTATAGAAGGGAGCCTTAGTTGAGGTGACAATGGGCTAAGTATCCATTTTTTGCCCTTAGCCTATCATTTGCCCTTTAGCTATCCCCCTTGGGTCCCCTGCTAGTTTGAGCGGTAACAAACCTTATAAGTTATACTTGATGATGTGTTTTCATGATCCACCGATGAGATGTCAGTGAGATCTAGATCTAGAATGCTCCAATTGAGGTATTATAAATTCATATCTTGAGATCAATAAAATTAGTATGAGAATGGATTTAAAACATTTTCTGCCACTTTGCTTGTATTGTCTTGCTTATCTAATTGTTAACAAAAATGACAATGTGAAACCTCATACGAATATGAGATGTAATAACATTTTCATCAATAACTACAAAGGCCTAGGGCATTCTCCTTAAGGTGAGTGGTTTGTAGAAATCAAGAGTAGTAAGCATCGAGATCGTTGTCCTCACTTGCTTGACCTTTTTGGAACATTCTTTAGCTTCACTAATTCATTGAAATGAAATTTTCTTTAATAAATCAAATGAGTGATTATGGTTGGCCCTTAACCAATACATATTACATGGTAATAATCGACCAACCCATGGAAACCCCTTAGGTGCTTGAGAGTTCTAGAATTAGGCCAATCTTTCATATTGCAGGTTCAGGTTTTCCCATTTAAGAGGGTGTTCTAAACATTTCAATTTCTTTTGGAACATTGTCCAAAACTACATTAGGACAACTTGCAAATAGTTGATAGGCCCCTCAGAATTACAAAACTATCTGCAAATGCTATAGGTGTTTTTGCATGTCAACATCAAACAGCAATATACCATTAAACAAAGCTTGCACAAATAGAGAACAAATTGGTTTTTATATATATATATATATATATATATATATCCAGTCAACTAAAAAATACATAAAATATGCAAATTTGCATATTTTATGTATTTTTTAGTTGACTGGATATATATATATATATATCAAATTTTGCATATTTTATGTATTTTTTAGTCGACTGGTTCACAAACCGGTTGGACCTCAACCAGTTCCAGTTCTGATACATTTTCCATGCAATTTATTCTGTTTTTATGGTATAATATCTTGTGGTTTTTTAGTCATCAGTTTTATTGTTAGAGCTATTTCAAGACAACACTGTTTAATGCAGGATTTCTTGGTACTATCTACTTTTCACTATAGTATGTGCTTCATACTTACATACTTTAACTAGAGCTCTGATATGGTGCAGGTATGATGATCATGAGGAAGCGCTATGGTTACATTGTTTTAGATATTCTGGACCCAGCTGGGTCTATGAGTGTCCTCTTCCTAAGTGGGCTTTTATTTGATAAATTGGACCATTTTCATGTGTCCTCGGTACATTACCTTGGATTCACCTGTTTTATGTTCATTGCTTGCAGCTTTGTGGTCATTGTATGGAAGAATATGTGCTTGTTGGTAAGTGATTCTTATCTATAGCTTGTTCTGAATCTTATTTTTGTTTAGACATGCTTTCTAAAAGATGCTAAGAACAGATGAATTATGGATGGCTAGATGCTTAATGAAAGTCAATTAAGGTTGCTTTAATTTTCTGGAAATTGAACTTTTTTGCAGATAATACAGAATGTCTCTTCATATAGGAGACATTAATTTTTTCCACGAGTAAAGAATTCTTGTGGATGCATGAGAGAGTGCTCTGAAACCAGGTCAAACAAAAATTATATCCCTTCTGTCAATGGGCTCATAAAACAGCTCGCGTGAATGATACATGTCTTCGCAAAGCTTTTGTTTATTAAGAAGACTATATGATTTGAAATGCTGCTCATTTGTTAAAATGGAGAAATGGTTTTTCTTCATTTTGTAGTTTGTTCATGCCACAATAACATGTTTACAAGTGTAGTTGTGTTTCTCAATCCCTATATGGTGTATGGGTAACTCACGCTAGCACCAAGTTACACTTGTATTTTGGATCTTGGCCTGTGATGCCATGATTCGTCTTTAGTGAGGTTTTCTGGACTTGTAATGAACCACTTATACTATCCTTATATGTCTGGATCCTAGGAATCATAATATTGAGAAAGAAAAAAGAGCAGTAAAGGATCTGAAATGCAACTTTCAGAGTTTCAGTTGGAAAGATACTAATATCCATAGCAGTTTATGCTGGCTAGAAGTGAACCAGGGAATGATGTACTTTAGTTATTAGATAGGTTATTAAATAAGAATATAATTTATTGACCCATGGATAACACAGCTGATTTTTGCAAGATGAAATATTAAAACTGAATGAGTTGAAATTGTGACAATAGTGCACAAGTGTCAGGCCCCTTGGTACTGACTTGAATCCCTTGCTCAATAATTCTCCGTCTAAGATTTCCTTTCATTGAGAGTTTGAAACTGTAAAGAGAAGACTTACCAGAATCATTACTTAATACAACTCTTCACAGAAACTCCACCCCAAGCTGCTGGAAGGGCGTTTCAGTGTCTTAGAAATGTTTCCTTGTGTGAAACACCTCTGAGACATAGTTGAAACATTTCAGTGGCATTTTAGGATCTTTGAAACACTGTATCAAACTGTTTCAGCTGGCATTTCAGCCAGCATTTTGATCACTAAAACAGAGAAAAGTGCGTTAAAAAAATGCCAACACTGATTTCTTTGGGCCTCTTCTTGTTTTGTCTTTATCTCCAAATTTGAAATTCATGAAAAGTATTCTGATTTTTTTTTTTTTTCACACACACACACATAATTTCACTGCATGCTTATTGGCTAAGTTGCATGGATATTGATATGGTGCTCAAAATTGATTGGACAATTTTTTAGAAAATCAGGGTATGATATATATATATATATATATATATATATATATATATATATATATATATATATATATATATATAGTGCAGTTTATTTGTTCTAAATTTTGGTCTTTTTCACAGGAATCTAGTGATACAATTCTTCGCAAGTTTCTAATTTCTTTTCATTGTTTAAATTGCATTTTTGAATACTTAAATGGTTTAACGCCTTGAAAAACACTTAGAGCACTCAAATTGTTCAGATTACACAACTCAAACCTGCAATTCCAACAAATCCCTATTGTATTTCATGTAAAATCAACTGAAAAGTATGCTCGGAAATAAGCAAAATATATTACAGTTCGACTATGTGTTTATATATATATATATGATAGGTCAAATGCATATTACATATAGCCTCTTGTTTTTTTTAACTTTATATCTAAAGTTGAAATTCATGTATGTGTTGAAGAATCTAGGGCAATTCATGACTTAGTGATTCTTCTCAGACTTATTGATAACAGTTTGTGTTGTCTTCTTCATTTAACTTTGTTATGTTAGTGTTCTTCAATCATCAAACAGTTATCAAAAATAGAAGATCAACAATAGAACAAGTACACAAGATGTTGGCTCCAAGCCAGGGAAAAACCTCTCCTCTTGAGAGTAAAACCCTTGAATCTCTTCTTATAGATATTTAGATGATGAATACCAAGACCCTTGACAAAATAGACACAAGGTTACCTCCAAGATGTTTGTCACTATCCTCTGCTCTGTTTGGTCTACAATTCACTGTCTTGATATCATTGTACTCCTTCTCCTTATGTCTTCACTATCAGTCACTGTCTTTGACACCTTCTTTGCTTGGCTGCCACAGTTCTTTCTTATGTTATTCCATACAATAGTGATAAGGTAGACCACCACCGAGTTGTATTGAACGCAGTCATTGTGTATATATTTGCATAGTTCTTCAATGAGTTCCGAGATATATATCAGTGGATGGTTTACAGACTTCCGAGAGACTTCCGAGATTTATCACAGTGGATGGCTTACAGACTTCTGATATATCACCGTGGATGGCTTACAGACTTCCGAGAACTTGACACACTGTCTATGTATTCTAAGAATAGACTTCCGAGAACTTGACACTTCCAAGATATTACCTTGCTCACTGTGTATTCGTTTCCTTCTTCGCTGACTGTAATATATGAATTGATCTGAAGACTTGTCTCAATTGACTCCACGTTACTCCTTCTATATATGTGTCAATGATGGTGTATTGAGCCGACAGGGGTGCCTTGAATCTAGGCCGACATATCATGGAGATCACTGCATTTTGTAGAGAGGATTTGCACAAGGATAATGACACTTGCCTTGGAGTGTAAACCTTTGACCTTATGACTTTCATAATACTTATGTGAAACATAAAATCCTAAAGACATCAAGAAGAAGTCTTTGACCTATGGTAAACACATCTTGCTCATGAAACCCATGATGCAAGGAATAATAATTTTCTTCATACTATTATAATTACAAGTCATAATGAAAACCGAACCTAGTTACATTTTCTTCAACACTCCCTCTTAACTAGGGAGGTATTCATTAAATGGTACACGACTATTCAACACTAAAGAGATCTCATAAAAAGAGTCGGACTAGTAATTCATCCGTATAGCATCATTATAACCAACATTGTCACATAGCAAGGCCTTGATTAACAACTCTATTTCTTAATAAATCAGAGCACAATGTTGGCGAGACCAATGATGATAGACACCTTCATCATTGTCTCTCAAGGTACATACCCACCGAGGTGTTCACTGAGTATGACCTTCTAGGACTATTCTTATATTGGGTCTCCATCCCTCAAATAATATCAGTCCTCTTGCCTACTCTTATCTTGGATGCCCTACACATCCTAAAAGAGTATAGGATGCCAGATGATTACTCAATCCTCCATTCTTTCTTTGCATGTGAAGACAAGAATGTTGTGTCTATCATGTGTCTACATTTCCATTCATGGCCTTCATTAAGACTTACAGCTGTTAGTCTTGGTCTAGTGCATGACACATGAAATGGAAAAACACATCTATCACTCCCTTTTAATCAGGGGTGACTCAATTTAGGCTCCCTCTTAATTAGGGATTCTTCTTTCATCAACAACTTCTTCTTCGTGGGTCCTTCAGCTGCTTGATCAACTTCTTTCCTTGATGTCATGAAATTCAGTCGAGCTTCTTCCTTGTAGGGCAACGACCATCGATCACTTTCCTTCTTATTCCGTCATGTCATTCCTTTCTTCATGGAAAGTGGCCTTCCTGGTATATATCTGGAACCTTCTTCATATGGCTACTTCTTTCTCTTCATGCTTCTTTCAGGAGTTTCCATCCATCGCATGAATGTTGGATGTACTTGTACTTACAAATCTTGTTCTAGTAGCCCTGCATGAACTTCATCCAGATATTATTCAAGAAATCAAAACATAGCATTAAATCAAATCGTACCTTTCGAGATGGCTCTTTATCATGACATCTTTTCAGTAGGTATCAACATCCTACATACTTGTTGACACATTTCCCAAAGATATACATTGTCAAGGGTCTCCATCTTTTTCAGACTTTCATCATAATCTTCATATCTTTTCGGGAGATTTCCTAGTCAACTCTTCTTGGTCTTTTGGATGTTGATTGCCTTCATCATGGTTGCATAGCTCACGATCTCTTCCTTCCTCACTCATTCCATTCCTAAGGGTTTCTAATCAGAGTTCTTGTAATCATAGTCAACCACCTCATACTTTATATGAGAACATATTATGTTGATTTCATCTAGTGTGACTTATGCTTTTCTGCATCTTTTCAGAGGAGGAGATCCTTTTTCTCTTGATCATGCTTCTTAAGATAGAAGTAGTGATCCATGTTACCTGCAACCATACGACATGACATTATAAAATTAAATACAAGCATACATACCTCATTTTACCTTTAGGTCATATAGGCTTCTTCCAACTTCCTTGATCTCATGTTGATCATGTCAACTTCTTTTACTAGCTTCTTTACCAATATGATGTACCTGCACCACTTAGACAACAAGTACAAACCAATTATGTAGAAGCACAAATTGGTCATAACAAAAACTTTATAGTAGCAGAAGCATTTATAATTTTCATAATCAACAAGAGATTACACTCTTAATTACTTCAATCATCTAGACCAGGTTTGATACAAACCCTAAGTCATATCAACAATTCAATCATGATTAGATAACTTGAGAAACCATATGATAGACTATCTACTAGAGTTTTCGGTAAACCCTAGATTTTATCAACATGAATTGCTTCTACTAGGGTTTGATGTAAACCTTAGATTTTCAATCAATTATCAACATATATAAAGAGTTTCTTACTAGGGTTTGAGGTAAACCCTAGATTTTCCATCTATAAATTCTCAGCACACAATTTATAGATTCAGATGAATACACATACTAGAGAATTTAATCATTACTAGGATTTAGTTACAAACCCTAGATTTCAATCATCATCCTAGAACTTTCAAACTTTGACTAGGGCTTGACTATCAAACCCTAGATCCCATAATCTTTAGAAAATTTGATCAACACATATTTCTAGGAGATAACCATCATGTATAGACACATTATATAGTTAGACAATACATTGACCAAGACTAAGCTAGGAAAAGAAACATGTACCTAGGGTTTCATTCCTAGGACTTTTCATGGCACAAATCTTGCTTGTAGACCTAACCAAAACTTAGGGTTTTGATTCATTGTCAAAGCAAATCCTTATTCTATCAGAACTTCAAGGGTTCAAGATTTCAACCTTAATAGGTTAGAGCTTCCATGATCATATCAAAAACTCGAATATGACATTATCAATAAATCAACCAGTATAGGAATTTCTTCATTGATAGCCCTAATTAGGTTTAGGGTTTCACACATCATCAATTTATGTCAATCAATGTAGCAATTTTTATCATTAATATCCTTAAGAAGGTTTAGGGATTGACATCCTATCAATATGCCCTTAGGTTAGGGTTTCCAGAGAACCTTTCAAGGTTCTTTTCATTCAAACAATTTAGAGATGAATAGGGTGGTAGATTCATTAGATGATGAATTACCTCAAACAAGAATATTTTACGATTCAAGAGAGCTAAACAAGATGAGCATTAGTAGTTTAGATAGGATTTGATAATGAGAATAACAAAACTTTATAATAGAGACATAACTATGACTTTTGACAAACCTTTGTGATACCTTCCTTCATACTCCTTGATCTTTTAGCAAGTCCTTCCTTAGAATAGTTAATAGTGGCTATGGTAGCTCCAGGTTAGGCAGAGACTTTAGCATCACCATAGGCTGAGACTAGAGCATCATCATGGGCTGAGATTGAAGTATCATCAAAACTATGGTATATTAGAGAAGGAGAGTTCTAAGATTGTTGTCGTGTTATGACTTAAGTCAAGGTGATGTCTTTGAAGTGGCATCTTTCTTATTTCTGAATTTGCAATGGAATTCTCTTTATTGACACCATAACCTCATGACTGCCTTGAGACTGGACTATCATTGTGTTTTCATCATACCTGGGTGATCTGAAATTGATCTAAGACAATTAATAAGGTATTACAGACTCATGTGCATGGATGTGCCTATGTTATTTTGTGCAGCAGATCGATAAGATTGCGAAATACATAGGCAATGAAGCAGTAAAAGAAAACATAATAGACAACACATATAAACACAAGAAGCTTAATAAGGAGTTCACCCAATACTCTCGGGCTACGTCTCTTGGTCCAGCCTTCAATGGTGGCCTCTCTATTATGTCTTCGTAGTAGAGTTTTTACAACAGTGAGCTCAATTTGAGTTTCACACAGCAGATACAAATCAGTAAGATCATACTTGGATCCCCCAAGTCTCTCTCTTGAGTACACAGACTCTCCTCACTGACTCGGTCTCTGTTGATTACAATATTATGAGCCCAATCTGAGACTCAATACATGACAGGTGTGCAGAGGAGTTCGCTTGAACCTCTCAAGCCTTCTCTGGAGTACACGGACTCTCTGACTCTCTCTGTCTCTGTCTTAACTCTGGCTCGGCGCTGCCTTTGCTTCTTCAGGTAAGCTCCTAACTTGCTTCTTCTCTCTGCTTTCGTCTTACTGCCTACTGTTAGTTTGTGGCTTTAAAGCCAATCTGCTCCCTGACTGTAAGTTTTCGCTTCCCAACTTTCCGGTTCCCTTGCCTTTGTCCCTTTGAATCCCTCTGTCCTATGTAATCAGTCACTGTATAATGCCTCACAGGGAGGTGGCCACCTATTTCATACGGATGAGTGTCAGTTCTCTTGGACATATTTGAAATGGTCGTTTTTTCTATTAACTCCAAGAATGCTCGCAAAACACGACCTTCTGCCAATGCATCGTCCATATTGGACTTCAAATCTTATGTGATTTTGCTTTATAATCTTGTCAAATCCAGTCATCCATCAGAATGCGTCTTCGCCGTTGGTCGGGGGGCCTCAGATCCTACGATTGTCGTTCATATCGGGCGCCTGAGTAGCATGATGTTTACCCGTCCGATGTGAGTGGTTCTCTCTCTCTTTCGCCGGGACGCGTGGCAATCGTTGTATGGCATCGAGTGGAACTTGGTTGAAACTGCTTACCGCTCGAAGCCTATCTGATATCCTGCCGGTTTTGTGGAATCCTGCTATGACGGAACCGAAACAATATTTTCCGCATTTTATAATTATTTTAGGTCTAGGTTCTCGGGGCTTCTCTTCACTACCTCCACTGCTTAAATTTGTCCCTGCATTTGCTGGTTGGTGTTAGTGCGCATTACCATGGTCCGCCGCTCTGCGCACTAGATCGACGGCCCTCGTTGATCTACGTTGATCGCCATTGCAACTGTCTGAGGATTCCCTCCGATAGCTTGATTTTTATAAGACTTTGAATCTTTGGCATGATTTTTAAAGAGTTCATGAAAACTTAGAGAGTGTTCTAGAATCCATTTGGATCACGCCTTCCCACTGAAAAAGCTTTTGGACCACCAAAAGTTGGTTTTTAAACATCAATCGAGGATATAGATTCTTCGCTTGCCCAATTTCTATCCATATTGCACTGCTTGGTTTTGAACCTTTGAGTCCAATCCTGAGGTACTCAACATCCCCTCTGCGCGTAGTTCTCACCTTCTTGTACAAAACTGTATCTTCCTGCAATTCATTGAGATTTCAGGCAACAGATCATCAATAGAAGGCAACTGACTCTACTCTTCAGGATCTTCAATTAATGAAGGTTCAAACAGTCTCAAGCTTTCTACATTAACTACTGAATAGATGTGCATGTAAGCTGGAAAATCAAGGGGAAAAGAATTCTCACCAATTTTCTCAAGTATCCTGAAAGGTCCATGCCTTATTGGCTTCAGCTTCTTACCTTCACCTTGCATTCTGTTTTTGCTGATATACAGTCAGACTTGATCACCAACTTGGAAACTATGCTCAACCGATGCTTATCATGCCTTGCCTTGTACTTGTCTTGGCTCTTTTCCAGCTGTTCCTGCACTGCCTGGTGAATTTCTTGGATCTATTCAATGAATCGGGTTGCTTTGTCCACATTACTGTGTCTAGCAACTGCTATGTCTTTACCAAAGACAAAATCCAAGGGAGACCTTGGTATGAAACCAAAACAGGTCTCAAAAGGAGATCTCTGTGTAGAAGAGTGTTTAGCACAATTGTAAGCATGTTGCACATAACACAAATGTTCATCCCAAAGCTTGGGATGCTTGCTGCAATAGGCCCTGAGCAACTGGATCACTGTCCTGTTGACTACGTCTGTTTGGCCATCCGTTTGCGGATGAAAAGCTGTGCTCTTCTTCAGTCTGGTGTCAATTAATTCCCACAGAATCGACCAAGATTTCCCAAAAAATCGGGAATCTCGACCAGATATAATGGAAGTGGGTAATCCAAAATGAACCCATACATGCTGAAAGAACAACTTCGCTGTTTGTTCAGCTGTAATCTGTTTGTTACAAGGTATTAAAATACACATTTTGCTGAACCTATCCACAATGAAATATAAATAATCATAACCTTTTCTAGATTTAGGCAATCCCCCAACAAAGTCCATGGAAACACTTTCCCAAGGATGAGAAGGAACTGGTAGTGGAGTGTACAAACCTAGTTTTTTATTGCTGGGCTTGCTTTTAGCACACATGGTACACCCTCTTACATATCTAGAAACTGTTTCATGCACTTTTGGCCAGTAACAATATCTTTGCAGCTGTGCAACTGTTTTACTTGCACCAAAGTGACCTGATATTAGAGAAGTGTGTGTTTCTCGAATTATCTTTACTCTTTCAGTTTGAGGAATGCATAGCTTTCCCAAATGATACAAGAGTTGGTCCTTAATATGATAATCCAATTCTTCTACTTGTTTGCCATGACTCAAAGTTGCATATACATCTTTAAAATCTATATCTTGAGCATATTGTTCAATGTAGTTTTCATGCAATACTGAGTTATGCTTAAGTATAGTAGATGCATTTATGATTGGTCTGGACAACATATCTACAACTTTATTGTGTATGCCTTTCTTACATCTGATGACAAGATGAAACTATTGTAGAAAACCCATCCACCTATAGTGTCTTGATTGCTGCAACTTAGTTTGTGAGTGTAAATATTGAAGTGGTTGATGATCAGTATGCATAACTATCTCTTTGCCCATCAGATAATGTTTCCACTTTTTCACACTCTGTACTAATGCATATAATTCTTTATCATATGTGGGATAATTAACTACTGCAAAATTAAATGTCTCAGAATGATAACATATGGGTTTACCGTGCTGCATCAACACTGCTCCCATGGCATAGTCATTGGCATCTGTTTCAATCTCAAATGGTCTTTGAAGATTTGGCAATGCTAGTACTGGTGTTGTACTAATTTTTTTTTTTAAGGTGTCGAACGCTTTTTGCTATTTGCCTCCCCACTGAAACACCTTGTTCAATCTTGTTAAAGCGTGTAAGGGAGCTACAATCAAGGAAAAGTTAACAATAAACTTTCTCCAACATTGTGCTGCTCCTAGGAAACTTTTAACCTCTATAGCAGATTTTGGTTTAGGCCAGTTTACAATGACTGCAACCTTAGAGGGATCCATCTTCAATTCACCACCCCCGACAATATGACCCAAATAATTCAAAGATGTTTTGTCAAATTCACATTTTGATAGCTTAACATAAAGATTTTCTCTTTTCAAAACATCGAGAGTCTGCTTTATATGCTTCAAATGTTCTTCCCATGTTTTACTAAATAAAAGAATGTCATCCAGATATACAATGACAAAATCATCACTAAAAGGCTTGAGTACATCATTCATTACTCTCATGAAAGTAACATGAGCATTAGTTAAGCCAAAAGGCATAACTAACCACTCATACAGTCCTTACTTTGTTTTGAAAGCAGTCTTCTGTGCATCTTGCTCTGCAACTCTGGCCTGTTGGTAGCCACTATGCAAGTCCAACTCGGAAAAGTAAACAGCTTCTTTCAACTGATCTAATAGATCATCTATGCGAGGAAGGGGATAATGATTTTTGATCATTATCTTATTCAGTGCTCGGTAATCAATGAACATTCTCCATGAGCCATCCTTCTTTCTCACCAAGACAATTGGAGACCCACATGGTGATGTGCTAGGTCTTATGAACCCTTTCTCGAGCAACTCCCGTACCTGCTTCTTGGTTTCTGCATTCTCTAAAGCGGATAACCTGTACATTTCGATGTTAGGCAATGGAGCATCTCACTGCAAATTAATATCATGTACTATTTCCTTTTTGGGTGGCGGACCTTTAGGTTCTTGAAATAATATATCATATTCTGAAACAACTTTTTCTAAATCAGCGTTCTGTTTAGCATCACAGTCTTCAAATATACTGGTTTTATTAGGTTTCCTTTCCTTTACAACCATCAGTAAAAATTGCTTGCATGAATTTATAATTCTTTTCATTTGCGTTGAGTTTATGAGAGTGTAGTTATCTTTTAGCTGATGAGCTCTTACAATATATTCTATTCCATCTTTAACAAGTTGATACTTATTTTCTGCTATATAGAAAATTGCTTTTCTATCATACAAGTAAGGACTTTCTAAAACAATTCCACATATATCCAGGGGAATTACATCTAACTCAACCTCATCTACAAATGCTGAACCAATGGCAAACCTAAGTTTACATTGTCTAGTCACTTGTAACTTTGCTTTATCACATAACCAACCCAATGGATATGGCTTCTTGTGAGGTGTGGTTAGTAATCCCAGTTTCTTTACAATTGCTTCAGAAATTAAGTTTACTTGTGAACCACTATCAAATAAAGTATCAATCTTTTGATGTTTGGAAATAACTCTAATATGAAAAAGCTCATGTCTTTTTCTCTCATTTTCTTCACTATCAATAGTTTGTGCAGAATTACTAGTAGATGCCACAAAATTTTTACCTTTTATACCTGTGGCTGTGATTGTTGTTTCATCCCCTGAGTCTGATCCCAAATCCTTCTGAATCACTACAACAGTCTTCTTCTTTTTGCCATCGAACTTATTGGGTTTCAGCTCCGGATGTAAAATCCAGCAGTGTTCATCATCATGCCCATCCTTCTTGTAGTGAGTGCACGAAGGTTTGGTCTTTTGTACTGCATTTGCCTTCCTCTCTTTCCATTTCTGCTTTCTCTTTTCCTTGTTCTTGCTTGCAGTGGGTTTTGATGATCCCCAATCTCTTGGTTCACATTCTTGCCTCTAGCCTCTAGATGTGTAGCCTGAATAGATACCTCATCTATGCTAGTAGGATTAAACATGAGAATGGTGTGCTTTAAATAGCTGTGTAGACCACCTATATACGTCAGCAGAGTTTCAGGTGAGTCTAAAGAAATGCCTAGAATCAAAGCTCTTTTTCTAAATTTTTGGGTGTAGCTTTGTACACTTTGCCCTTTTAATTGGCGAAGAGTTTGCTAACTCATCATAGCTTGCTGCATATAAGCTAGTGGAAAGAATTGTTTTTAATAGCAGAAACAAATTCATTCCAGGTAGAAAGAATTTTACCATGCTTCTTCAAATCAGCTTGTGTCCTACCTTCCCACCACACTAGGGCAGTTCCTCCAAGGCATAGGCCAGCTAGCTGAGTCTTTCTCCTTTCCGAATCGATGTTCCGCACTCTGCAATATACTTCAATCTGTCTAATCCAGTTATCTAGCTTTTCTGCATTTAATTCTCCGTCATAAACTAGCAAATCAAACTTCACATCTAATTTAATCAAATAAGGTTTCTTCTTTTTCTTTTCAGGGCTTTCTTTATGTGAAGAAGATGATGAGGATGATGAAGGTGATGATGGGGGAGATGGTGGAGAGGGCTTTTCTTCTTTTTCTTTGCCTTCTGGGTGGGCAACCAGAAGAGGTTCTTCTGTTCCTCTATCTTGTTTGGAGGTTGAAGAATCTTCACCTCTACCTTTCTTAAATTCTCTATACATCTCTTCTACCATGGCTCTCATGGTCATAAAGCTTTCCATAAATTGGGCTTCTGACTCTCGTGGAGTTTCTTCTGCCATTCTCTTCTGAGAATAGACTCTTCCAATTTTTGGGTTAGCTTCAACCAACTCTCCTTCTCCTAATTTGAGCCTTGTCCTAGTTAGCATTCAACAAAAAAAAAACTAGCACAAGCTTGTCTAACCTTAGCAACCTAAAGCTTTGATACCACTTGATCTGAAATTGATCTAAGACAATTAATAAGGTATTACAGACTCATGTGCATGGATGTGCCTATGTTATTTTGTGCAACGGATCGATAAGATTGCGAAATACACATGCAATGAAGCAGTAAAAGAAAACATAATAGGCAACACATATAAACATAACAAGTTTAATAAGGAGTTCACCCAATACTCCTGGGCTACGTCTCCTGGTCCAGCCTTTAGTGGTCTCTCTATTATGTCTTCGTAGCAGAGTTTTTACAATAGTGAGCTCAATTTGAGTCTCACACAGCAGATACAAATCAGTAAGATCGTACTTGGATCCCCCAAGTCTCTCTCTTGGGTACATAGACTCTCCTCACTGACTCTCGGTCTCTGTTGATTAAAATAGTATGAGCCCAATCTGAGACTCAATACATGACAGGTGTGCAAAGGAGTTTGCTTGAACCTCTCAAGCCTTCTCTGGAGTACACGGACTCTCTGACTCTCTTTGTCTCTGTCGTAACTCTGGCTCGGCGTTGCCTTTGCTTCTACGGGTCAGCTCCTAACTTGCTTCTTCCCTTTGCTTTCGGCTTACTGCCTACTGTCAGTTTGTGGCTTTAAAGTCATTCTGCTTCCCCGCTGTTCATTTCCGCTTCCTGGCTTTCCGATTCCCCTGCCTCTGTTCGTTTGAATCCCTCTGTCCTGTGTAATCAGTCACTGTATAACGCCTCACAGGGAGGTGGCCACCTATTTCATAATGGATGAGTGTCAGTTCTCTTGGACATATTTGAAACGACCATTTTTTCCGTTAACTCCAAGAATACCTGCGAAACACGACCTTTTGCCAACGCATCGTCCATATTGGACTTCAAATCCTATGTGATCTTGCTTTATAATCTTGTCAAATCCGGTCATCCATTGGAACATGTCTCCACTATTGATCTGGGGGCCCCAGATCCTACGGTTGTCGTTCATATCGAACGACTGAGTAGCATGATGTTTACCTGTCTGATGTGAGCGGTTCCCTCTCTCTTCCGCCGGGACGCGTGGCAATCACTGTATGGCATCGGGGAGAACTCGGTTGAAACCGCTTACTGGTCGAAGCCCGTCTGATATCCTGCCGTTTTTGTGGAATCCCGCTCTGACGGAACCGAAACAATATTTTCTGCGTTTTATAATTATTTCGGGTTCGGGTGCTCAGGGCTTCTCTTCACTGAGAGGTTTGTCGCTAATTGCATATTGGAAACTACCTTCGTTGCTTAAATATGTCCTTGCATTTGCTGGTTGGTGTCAGCGCGCATTACCATGGTCCGCCGCTCTGCGCGCTAGATCGACGACCCTCGTTGATCCGCGCTGATCGCCATTGCAATTGTCTGAGGATTCCCTTTGATAGCTTGATCTTTATAAGACTTTGAATCTTTGGCATTATTTTTAAAGAGTTCATAAAAACTTAGAGAGTGTTTTAGGATCCATTTGGATCACTGGGATTGTGACATACTGTGATTCTTCTGAGACTATGATATGCCCGAGACCAAGGTTGTGATATAGACATCTTTGTATTGTAGATATTTTCTCGTTGATTGTGATATATACACTTCTTCCGAGACAATGTTGACTGTGATAGATAGGCATCGTGACCCTTCACTGGGATGAACACTTCTTCACAAGATTTTTTGTGATATAGTTGATCTCCTTCATGCCCTTTATGAACCATAGCTCTGATACCATGTTGAAGAATCTAGGGCAATTCATGGCTTAGTGATTCTTCTCAGACTTAAAGATAACAATTTGTGTTGTCTTCTTCATTTAACTTTGTTATGTTAGTGTTCTTCAATCATCAAACAGTTATCAAAAATAGAAGATCAACAATAGAACAAGTACACAAGATGTTGGCTCCAAGCCAGGGAAAAACCTCTCTTCTTGAGAGTAAAACGCTTGAATCTCTTCTTATAGATATTTAGATGATGAATACCAAGACCCTTGACAAAATAGACACAATGTTACCTCCAAGATGTTTGTCACTATCCTCTGCTTTGTTTGGTATACAATTCACTTTCTTGATATCATTGTACTCCTCCTTTTGTCTTCACTGTCCAGTCATTGTCTTCGACGCCTTCTTTGCTTGGCTGCCACAGTTCTTTGATTATGTTATTACATACAATAGTGATAAGGTAGACCACCACCGAGAGTTGTATTGAACACAATCACTGTGTATATGTCTGCATAGTTGTTCAATGAGTTCCGAGATATATCACAGTGAATGGCTTACGAACTTTCAATATTTATCACAGTGGATGGCTTGTAGACTTCCGAGATATATCACCGTGGATGTCTTACAGACTTTCGAGAACTTGACACGCTGTCTATGTATTCCAAGAACAAACTTTCGAGAACTTGACACTTTCGAGATATTACCTTTCTCATTGTGTATTCGTTTCCTTCTTCACTGACTGTAATATATGAATTGATCCGAAGACTTGTGTCAATTGACTCCACGTTACTCCTTATATATATGGGTCAACGATGGTGTATTGAGCCGACAGGAGTGCCTTGAATCTAGGCCGATATATCAAGGAGATCACTATATTTTGTAGACCAGATTTGCACAAGGATAGTGACACTTGTCTTGGAGCGTAAGCCTTTGACCTTATGAATTTCATAATACTTATGATGAAACATAAAATCCTAAAGACATCAAGAAGAAGTCTTTGACCGTAAACACATCTTCCTCATGAAACCCATGATGCAAGGAATACTAATTTTCTTCATAATATTATAATTACAAGTCATAACGAAAATCTAACCTAGTTACATTTTCTTCAACAGAATGGTACCATGAAACCAAAAAAGAAAAATCGGAATACCATTCATGAACTACAAGTTTGGAGATAAGGCCAAAAAAACGAAAAGCTATATGTATTTAACCTATCCTATACATTATCATTATATATATATATATATATATATATATATATATATATATATATATATATATATATATATATTTGTGTGTGTGTATTATGTGATTGGTTAAGTTGCACATATGTGAATAAAATGTTTGAAATCGATAGGGAATTTTTTTTGAAAATTAGGGTATGGCTGCTTCTCTTTTTGAGCCTATATTATAATTCAAAATTAGACTCAAATTGTAGTAGAGGAAATTCCAGACTAAAAGTACCCATGAAATTTTCATGTAATTTTGCATGTCGACCAATCAAAATCCTTTAAATTTAAAAAGAGGGACATGTAAATATTTTGGAGGGAAAAGAAGAAAAAAATTGTTTTTTTTAATTGTATTTTTAGCTTATCTCCTTACAGGTTTACTCAAATTTCAATTGTAGACACTCGTTGGGTGTGGAATCAAATTCCACATCCAACGAGTACCTATTATGCATAGTTATGAGAATATCCACACTGATAAAGATTGAATATACATTAAAAAAACGTGTTCAACACGTTTTTTTTTTAACGTATCTTCAATTTTTATCAATGTGGATCTTCTCAGAAGTATGCATAATGGGTACTCGTTGGATGTGGAATTTGATTCTGCACCCAACGAGTGTCTACACTTGAAATTTAGTAAAACTATAAGGAGATAAGCTATGTTGTACTAGTTTTGGGGATGGGGATGGGGGGACGAGTCTCCAAAACGATTAGAGTGCACCCCCAAATTTTTAGGGGACAAAAGATATATATTTGTAGTTGTTTCAAGTTTGTAAGCAAAACAAGCTATACTTTATAGTATTATGCATAACCCTTACCCTCTCCAATTAAAATATCAAACAATTTAAAAAAGGGTTGAATGACATTCCATTATTGGCCACTAGACATGAGCTTTAGCTTTAAGAAACTTAAGTGTAACTACTTTAAATTTGTAATAAGGTCCATGAACAATCTATCACATAGAACTGTCTTTATAGCAATTTTTTTCCTCATATTTCTTGTTAATGATGACTATGTTAAAATAAAAGGCATTTCCGTTTTAATAGGTTTTGCAAACTTTTACAGCGGTGTTGAAAACCACTATAAAATACTTTGGTTTTCTAAAGATATTAAATTCATATTTCAGATTAAGGGATTGAATAGGAATTTATTTAAACATTTAGTATCCAATCCAATTCACTACTACCTGATTGTTTTCACAATGCTCGAGGTTGGGATGATGGAAGCACCGAACTTGAATGAGTTATCAAAACCCACATAAAACATATGAAGTTGAGATGATCCAAAAACTGAAAAAACAAGAAAAATAACCACAAGGATCAACCTTTAAAACATTGTATTTTCCGCTTTCTTGACATGGAGGCTGCTTTTTGTAATTTTACCATTGAAAATACAATATCTAAATCACTAGAAATCCAAAATGAAACCCATCATACAAAACCCATGTTTTGAGTTGCAATTTGTACAAAATATTTAGATTCAATGCATTCCAAAAAAAATGAATGGGAAAAATGATCATATTGTTCAATCATCAATGTCCATGATTGTCAAAACTAAAGCTATGTGCTTGGATTATCCCTAAAACCTTCCCAAAACATCCCTGAAATCTTCCCTAAAAAACCTTGAAATCTACCAAAGACATCCCTGAAATCTTCCAAAGAGAGCTAATAAACCACTTAGATGCTTACCAAGTAAGCTGATAAACCACCTAGACTATGAGCTATAGGTTCATGTTGTTAAAATTGGAAAATAGGGCCAAATTCCACTTTGGACAGATCATTTTATGGAGGTGATGATTGCATTGAATTCCTCCTTTCGAGAGGACAACCTAAAGATCATCAAATTTGGACAATTGAAAGTGTATTTTTGAATTCTAAGCCCACATGTACATATTTGATCAGGTTGGCCCTAAAGAAAATTGGACACCCTTGTAAGGCTATAAATACAAGTGACCTCCACCTCATTTGGACATCATCAAGTATCATTCTTTTATTCTATTTCTTGTTTTTGGCTAGCACAGGTATGAGGTAGGTCCGTGGAGAAATGGGTTCACTCAAAGGTGAAATTGCAGGGTTCGAAGCTCCTACGTATTTTTCTAGGCTTTTGTTTCTCAGTCGCAAGCTTCCCAAAGGATAGATCAATTGGTCTTTGGCTGGAAGGCTCAAGGGAGTGATTGAAAGCTCCCAGTTGCTCGCATTCCCACATCCTCCCTACGACTTAGACCTAAAGTTGCATTTTTCTGTTGACCGAAGTTTGCACTCGTTGACTGCAGCGTTCGATAGTTGACCGCAGACAGTGACAATTGATTTAAGGGTTCTGATGTAGTGTGTTGAGTATTAACATTATTGGGTTCATCTCATGGATATTTTTTAGTTTATTTCCTAGATAGGTGTATGGATGAAGATAAGGATCATTGTACTCTCTTTTGCTGAATCATTCAATGACAATCTAATAAGAAGAAGAATTTGAAAGAGTTTTCCCCATAGTGGGTTTTTCCTTAGTCTCCGACCAATCCTTGTGTCTCTATGTGTGTATTCTTTTCTTCTATTGTTCTTTTATTTTCCATTGCATTTATTATCATGATATTGTTATTTCTATATGGTTGCATATGTTGTTGAATAATGATGCAAATCTGAATAATGTTATGATGTCGTGGGGTCAATTTAATGTGTTAATGAAGAAATGTTGTTATCAAAGCAAAGAAAAATATAACCCTACGAAAAATTAATATGGAATAAGAGCTAGGCTAAAGAAAATTCACGAATATCACCCCTATGAAGACACCATTGATGGAAGCAAGAGAGTATGGAGGAGACCTAAAAGAATTCTAGGGTTTGAAGGAAACCATGGGCAATTTGGTTATCAGTGTTTGATGGATACTATGAGGTTAGGGTTTCGAAGAAACCCTAGTTTATGGCAAATATTTGAGATATGCAATTTAGAAACCATAGTATGACTAATGTGAATATGTTCAAGCACTTGTGTTAGATTTGATGAAGCCCTAGATGGGATAGTCTCTATTAGGCATGGTCGTTGATAAAGTTGGTTGAAATATTGAAGGCAACATTGTTAGATGGACAATGGACAATGATGGCTCTTGAAGGTTGATTCAAGAGGGAGATGATCACCTCTATAGGTATTTTTTGATTTATGGTGATCCTTTATGTCTGTACTTTTGTTTGAACTTATGGGTTTGATTATTGTTTTGATTATTACTCATACTTCCTGCATGTATATTTAAGTATTTGGATGTTTCTAACCTCCTGATGAGTTGTGATAAGTGGATCCTTCTTGAGGATCATGGCTAGTGCAAGAAAAGAAGAACTAGTATCATAAAAGGTAAAGAGGTACCTGATGAAAAGTTACAAAGTACTACAAGCTGCTTATGTAAAATAAGAAGGTGCACAAGTTTTTGAATACTACAACGTATGCATGGTATATTGTTACAATGTTATTTTTGAACTGTAATATTGGATGGAAAGTTATGTTGAAGAATCTAGGGCATGCATAATTACATTGATTCTTCGCTACATGATAACAATTTGTGAAGTGTTTAAACAATTTATCTTAGCTTGATGTTTACTTCATTATTAGCATGTGTATATTGACTTCATCAAACTGTTATAAAAAACAAAATAGATAAGAACACAAATGTTTGGCTATCTACCAGGGCCAAAACATTTCCCTCTTGGAGAAGAAAACCGATGCGTAAATTCTTCTTATAGAGATTCCATTAACGAATACCAAGACCATGACCCTTGACATAATCTGCCTCTCCAAGTCCAAGCCATGAATCCTCTTACCCAAGCGCTGGTGAGATCATCATCTTGCTGCTCCTCTAGCTAGGTCACTGGTGCACCATGATTGCTTCATTAAGGTCTTCTTCACTGCTGTAGCCTTCATCGAGGTTATGATCTACAGGAACAAGATCATAACTGAAGTAGTGTCATGACTGTACATTAATCTAGATTGAGATAATCTTATACTATGATGAGATTCTTTCATCATCATGTTTAGTCACCAAGATCTTGACACTGCTTCTTTTCATTATGGCGAGGTTGATCCTTCTCATTACATCAAAACTGAGATCACTGATCTGCAAGATCAATATCCATCACTACTCTTTGTAGCACGTCAAGGTTGTATCACATTTAATCAGAATGTCGTGGTAACCAATGAGATTATATGTCTCTCCTCACATGTATGCCAAGGGTTTCTGCCATCATGGAAACTTACTGAGATAATATAGTTCTACACCATTGTAGCTGCTACCAACGTGATCTTTATTGAGCCAAGACAGGTTGAGGATAGTCCACCTACTGTGTATGCCGAGAATGAAACAGTGACATTACTTCATCATTTTCATATGCCCAGATCTCATACAACCCTTCTCTATTCATCCGAATTTATCTCCTTCAGATCATAGATATGCCGAGAAGGGATAGGCCTTGGTTCTGCTGCTCCTTATACCCATCCGAGGAGGCAACTTAACCTTAGATCTATCCCACAAAGAAATGCAGATTTGATGTAGCTTCTTACTGTGGCTCCTTGACTTTGATTGTGGCTCCTTAACCTTGACTGCGCTTACTGCGACTCCCTTCTCCATTGACTGCGGTTTACTGCGACTCCTCTTTCTCCATTGACTGCGACTTACCCTTCACTGCGGCTCATTAGAGACATCTGAAATTTTCTGTGTCATTTTCGTCTACCCTTCATGGGTATTTATAGTGGTCATCCATATATGTAAGCCGACCTTAACTCATGAACCGACGTGTCCATTATTTCAAGACGACATGACATGTATTTATACATTTTAATTCATTTCTTTGTAGCCGACGTGATCATCTCCTTATTGCTTCGCTTGCAGACTTCAGAGGGCTTGATTTGAGGCATTGATCTTGGCCTTGGAGGGCTGCTACACTAGTTTAAGACTTGTACACATTTACATGGATTCATGACATGATTCTTTGACATAGAAATAAATTCTAAAGACATCAAGAAGAAGTCTTTCATCTAATGACACCTCTTGCTCATGAAACCCATGCAACAAGATTACAAAGATAATTTATTCTCTTTTATTTCATCAAATTCAAAGATAATGTCATTACAAAGACCAAACCTAGTTACACTTTCTTCAACACTCCCTCTTAACTAGGGAGGTATTCATAATGGTACTTGGTCATTCTCAATCTGAAGAATTTCTCATAAGAAGAATCAGATTTGCAATCCATATGTTATAGCATAATTTCAACCAATATTGTTTCCGTTTAGCAAGGCCTTGACTAACAACTCTATCTCTAACTTAGATCGGAGCACACAATGTTGGCGAGACCAATGAATGATAGACACACATCATCATTGTTTCTCTTAGGGTCATACCCACCCGAGTGTTCTTCGAGTATGCCCTACTAGGACTATTCTCATCTTGGGTTCCCAGCTCTCAAGAATATTGGTTCTCTTGCCCATTCTTGTCTTGAATGCCCTACCACATCCTCAAAGAGTGTCGGATGTCAGATGATTACATAATCCTCCATTCTTTCTTCCAAACTGAAGACAATAATGTCGTGTCTAACTCTCCCTCTTAACCAGGGACGAGTTCCAAGTTTCTCTTTACTCAAAAACTTGCTCGAGTTCCTTTTCTCATAGGAACTTCCTAGAGCTCCCTCTTACCTAGGGATTCTATCATCAGTGCTTTATAGGGTCTTCTAGTTGACTGATGATTCAAGACTTCGATGTCATCAATTTCTTCACATGTAGGGTCAACCATCCATTACTTTCCTCTGTCATGTCTTTCCTTCTTTTCCAGAAAGTATCCTCCTTGGCTTCATATCTGGGGCTTCCTTCATAATCTCATCTGTCTTCACTCTTCTTCAACAGTGATTTCTCTGGATCACAAGGTACATAGTTGTGACATCCTTCACAACTCTTCTTTCCTTGATCCTGCACACATACCCAAATTTTTCCAAGAAGTCAGACACCAAAAACAAATCACATATTACCTTTTGGTGATGGCCTTCTTCCAGTGACATCTTCTTGTAGATCTCAATCATCCTGCATTCATGTTGACACATCTCCCAATGATATCTATTGTCAAGGGTCCTCATCTGTTCAGACTTCCATCAAAGTCTTCACATCATTCTGGGAGGTTTCCTGGTCAAGTCTTCCTGATCCTTTGGATGTTGACTACCTTCGTCATGGTTGCATGTTTTACGATCTCTTCCATCCTCATGTCTTCCATTCCCAGGAACTCTCATAGTTCTTCAATGGTCATCAACTACCTCATACTATATTTTGAGGACATATTATGTTGATTTCATCTAGTCTAACTTATGTCTTTCTGCATCCTTTCAGAGGAGGAGATCCTTTCATGCTTGTTCCATTTTATCTACAACCATATCTAATGACATTACAATATTAGATGCAAATACAAATACAATCATACATACCTTATTTTTCTTCTGGTATTTTCCTACAACTTCCTTGATTGAACGGATCTTCAATCCTTGGATCTGCTTCATCATGTCATTAGTTCATGATTTCCATAAGTTAGAGATCCGTAGGAAACATTTGCTGCCTTCTCGAACTAGAAGATCCTCCGCTAAAGTTTCTATCAGAGGTCCTTCAGGATCTAGTATGTCCCTCTCTGGAAAATGCTTCCTTTGACCCAGATGACTTCTTCCCTTCCTTTAATGTACAATGAGATTCCCAAGAGCTATGTTCTTCATGGTTACATACGAGCTCTTGCTTCCATGATGCCATAATGCATTTTACTATGATCATATCTGCAAGGACTTCTAATAGGATCCTTTTGAGAGGGACACCATCTCATTCATAATGGAGATCTATTACTCCCTCTTTCCCTGATCCTTTCTTCAGCTTCTTCCATCCTTCTGGCGATATGAGTTCCTCTTCGATAATATTGTTTTGTCTTATCAACCTTACTTATTTGCACTTATATGTGACTCATCACTTTTCCTTTCTCTATCTGACATAGAGACCATAGACTGTTGATTGAGGTAACCTTCTTGTTCATGGACATCTGTTACCTTGCTTATCAATATCAAAATCAATGATGATTATTTTCTCACCATTTTTCCCAGATCTCGTAACTGAGATCTTATGAAGAATTTTCTTCATTCTTCTTTACTGCATTTCAGATAGTATGTCCTTATGCAACCTTCTTATGTCTCCTTTCTTAATTCATAGGACCTTCATGACTTCAAAGGAGACCTTGATGTACTGACTTCACTTCATAAACAATTTTGTCAATCCTACTGCAAGACCTTTTGATGACCTATCTAACCCATAGATCTTCTTGCAATGATGAAACCAAACTTGATTATGAAATAAAAGATACTTGATACGTGAATATGAGATCTTCACCTTGGTAGATGCATTAATGCTTGGATAGGATCCTTGTTGAAGCTTATCTTCAGACATTCAAAAATATTGTCTTGAATATTTGATCCTTGCAGCATGGACTAGAGGTTGTTGCATCATCTGATTTCAGTACTGTCCATATGCTCTCGAATCAATTTGAAAGGTATTTAGTCTGAGATAGTAACTATCACTGAGATGTTGAAGGTGTAGCTGTGAGATCTGAAAAACTGTTGTTATTCAACAACCCTTATTGCTGTAGATTTGATGATGTATACTGCTTCTTGAATTTAGGTCTCGTCCTTTGAGTGTAGATCCTTCAGCTAGATTGATTCCTTGACCTCTGAATGTCTCTTTTTTGCCCCTTTCCTTAAGTGCTGAACCAAACCCTCTGATACCATGTTGAAGAATCTAGGGTATGCATACTTACATTGATTCTTCGCTACATGATAACAATTTATCTTAGCTTGATGTTTACTTCATTATTAGCATGTGTATATTGACTTCATCAAACTGTTATAAAAAACAAAAGAGACAAGAACACAAATGTTTGGCTATCTGCCAAGGAAAAAACCTCTCCCTCTTGGAGAGGAAAACCCATGCGTAAATTCTTCTTATAGAGATTCCATTGACAAATACCAAGACCATGACCCTTGACATATTCTGCCTCTCCAAGACCATGCCACCAATCCTCTTACTCAAGCACTGTTGAGATCATCATCTTGCTACTCCTCCAGCTAGGTCAATGTTGCACCATGATTTGTTCATTAAGGTCTTCTTCACTACTGTAGCCTTCGTCGAGGTTATGATCTATAGGATCAAGATCATAATTGAAGTATTGTCATGACTGTACATTAATCTAGATTGAGATAATCTTATACTATGATGAGATCCTTTCATCATCATGTTTAGTCACCAAGACCTTGACACTGCTTCTTTTCATTATGGTGAGGCTGCTCCTTCTCATTACATCAAAACTGAGATCACTGATCTGCAAGATCAATATCCATCACTGCTCTTTGTAGCACGTCAAGGCTGTATCACATTTAATCAGAATGATGTGGTAACCAATGAGACTGTATGTCTCTCCTCACAGGTATGCCGAGGGTTTCTGCCACAGGTATGCTGAGGGTTTCTGCCATCATGGAAGCTTATCGAGATAATATAGTTCTACACCACTGTAGGTTCTACCAACATGATCTTTATTGAGCCAAGACAGGTTGAGGATAGTCCACCTACTGTGTATGCCGCGAATGAGACAATGACATTACTTCATCATTTTCATATGCCCAGTCTCATCCATCCCTTCTCTATTCATCTGAATTTATCTCCTTTAGATCATATATATGCCGATAAGGGATAGGCCTTGGTTCTGCTGCTCCTTATACCCATCCGAGGAGGCAACTTAACCTTAGATCTATCCCACAGAGAAATGTGGATTTGATGTAGCTTCTTACTGCGGCTCCTTAACCTTGATTGCGGCTTAATGCGACTCCCTTCTCCATTGACTACGACTTACTGTGGCTCCTCTTCCTCCATTGACTGTGGCTTACCCTTCACCGCGGCTCATCAGAGACATCCAAAATTTTCTGTCATTTTCGTCTACCCTTCATGGGTATTTATAGTGGTCATCCATATATGTAAGCTGGCCTTAACTCATGAATCGACCTGTCCATTATTTCAAGCTAACATGACATGTATTTATACATTTTAATTCATTTCTTTGTAGCTGACGTGATCATCTCCTTATTCCTTCACTTGTGGACTTCAGAGGGCTTGATTTGAGGCATTGATCTTGGTCTTGGAGGGTTGCTACACTAGTTGAAGACTTGTACACATTTACATGGACTGATGACATGATTCTTTGACATAGAAATAAATTCTAAAGACATCAAGAAGAAGTCTTTCGTCTAATGACACCTCTTGCTCATGAAAACCATGTAGCAAGATTACAAATATAATTTATTCTCTTTTATTACATTAAATACAAAGATCATGTCATTATGAAGACCGAACCTAGTTACACTTTCTTCAACAAGGTAAGCCCTAAGGTATAATAAGAATGTCTCCTTCACAAATGGCTCATGCATATGAAAGTGATTTGGATTCATGGTTCTTATGATGAAATGATGCACTTGGTAGTGAACAAGTATATTACCTTTAGACATAATGAACTTCATGATTCTATGAAGCTACTTAATATTAATCTTTAATATATTGGTATACTTGATTTTTGGATTTCTATTATTTTGGACATCTTGATCCCATAGAAGGTTAGCACCTTGATTCTAGTAAATGGTAACTTGATACTATTGATAATTTTTGTGATAAGCATGGTAACCATGATGATAGAAATGTAACGATGAGATTGATATTCATGATCTTCTTGTTGATCGTAGTTAAGTTTTGATGAGCTTGGTAATTATGGCATATGGTAAATTTAAATGCTCAGACATGTTAGGGTCCAATCCTAACCCTTTAATTTTGTAATGAGCCCAAGGGGCCTAATAAGTGTCATAATTAGTTAGAGAGTCAATAAAATCCATAAGCAATTATCCTCATTAATAGTAATTGTAAGTGGTTGACCCACATTATAGAAAAGGGACCACAACTAGTTGTAAACAGACCATAGTTAATAAATAAAGTGGTTAACCCGTGTTATGCAAGGGACCACTAGTATTTAGGGTTTTGGATGTCATTAAGCTATAAATAGTCGTAGTTAGTAAGGGAAAATCATTGAGTCTTATTGTAATTGAGCTCTGTTATGTTGGAGGTTGCCCCCTCGAAGAGACAAGTGAACATTGTAATATTCTTATGAATAATAAGATATCTTGCAGTTTGTTTCATTTCATGTGAAAATTTTGTGTTTTGGGCTATATTGTTTCGTATTTCTAGTATTTTGGATATCTCGCAGGTCAAGAGCATAACACTTGATGGATTAAGTTATGTGACAAAGAAGTAATATTGTGATCATGATTCTTGAAGTATACTCCTATTGTCTATTTGACACTAACCGTTGATAAAAGTTTGATGTCATTATGTAATGGTGAAGTAGTTGATGCTAACATGATACGACCATGATAAATATATGATATACTCTGACTTTATGATCTAACAGATTCGCTGATGCATAACAGTATTGTGACTTGAATGAAGATGAATGAAGTGGCTTCCCATTCAAAGGCTATCCATAAGATCCCTACACCTATTATCATTTGCATTATATGCTCTTTTGTTGAAGTAAGATTTATGGACATAAACAGAGAAATATATGACATTGTTGGTCTGCAACAAGTTCTGGTCTCTTAAGAGAGGGTTTATCTTAGATTAGGCCCCAGTCGCATGGAATCAAGCTTAAGGGTGTTACTGTCGCCTCTCAACTGCACAGAAGAAGGCCTATGGGTGTGGTTATGCATGTAGGACACAAAAGTAAAGCTTTGCACATGAAATCAGAAGTTCACATGAAGGATGACAACCCTACAAACATGGAGCAGACAACAAGAAGTTCTACGAGTGGGGAAGTTTGAATATTTAACTTACTATAGAAAATGTGAATGTGTTGACTAAAATTGTGTTTGAAGATGACTAAAATATGAATATTAGTATGTTATTTCGATTTGATCATTGATGCTTGTGTTTGACAATATTTGATAATAGTTGAAAGGGTTTGTCTAGATTTAGTTGATTGTTATAAATAAACAGTGTTTGGAATTTTAACATGATGCTTGATAATGATTTAGAACTTTGACTTGATGTTGAGATATGTTTTGAGTGATAGATCTCATTGTGATAACAAATTTGGGTTTTGACCTGATCACTAATGATTTGATTTGACGATTGATGATTTGTCTTGATAATAATGCTATATGGGCATAATAACTTTTAATGACTTATATTGAATGCTTCCTCAACGATTTCTTATCGAGGAAATCAAAATTTCTCATTCACTGAGCAGCAGAGGAGAAACAACTTACCAACTCCATTAGTGAGTGCGTAACATAGCCTAGGAGCTACGTAGTAGGGAGAAAGAGGGAGTTGTTCGACAATTTTCGGAGGATATGGAAACCAGTGGCTTGAGGGATCAGGACAAGTTGGATGGGGCTTCCAACTATGCCATCTAGAAGGTTAGGATGATTTTCCTTCTAGATGAGCATGCCCTCAAGATGTACGTTCATAATGTGGTAGATGTCCCAGCAAATGAAGATCCTCTAAAGAAGTATAGAGCTAAGCTGGCGAAGGCGAAGAGGATGATCTTGGATGGAGTCAAGGATCACATGGTATGCCATGTTGTAAGCAAAGGGACCACGAAGGAGATGTGGGATGCCTTGGCCACATTGTATTAGGGATCTTTCGAGCAGCGAAACATGTACTTAGAGCAAAAGATGATATCTGCTCAGATGCAGAATGGAGAACATGTGGATCCGTTCCTCACGAAACTGAAGGAGACCCGTGATGAGATGTCAGCTATGGGACATACACCTCAGGACTCGGAGTTAGTGAGGCTGAATCTAAACTCCATCTCATATGATTGGCAAATCTTTTTCCAGAGCATCATGGGCAGAGTAGCATTGCCAAATTGGGACGAGATGTGGGCAGCTCTGAAACAAGAAGAGATGAGGAGAGACATGTTCAAGGTCAAACATGACGAGAGCAGTAGTAGCATTGGGTCAAAGCCCAAAGTGGAGGAAGAGGATAACGCAACCCTTGCATCGAAGGGACAACAAAGATGAAAGAAGGACGTCTCCAAGGTGAAGTGATTCAGATGTGGCGAAATGGGCCACTATGCATCCTCGTGTCGTTTGAATAAAAAGGACAAGGATGAGAAGCATTATCCTAAGGTTGTGGCCGCAAAGATCGACGAGGAGGAGTTCACCATGACAGCCGATATACCTCCAGGAAGGAGGTGGGCTGATATAGAGCTGTAGTCAGGAAGAATGTAGATGGGCAAGATCCTTGAGGAGTCCACCTTTTGGATAATCACCTAGCTACATTAGCCCAGATTTGGAGTAGCAGGATGAAATAGTGTCAGATGGTGCCGAAGAGTGTAGTAGGTACAGTTGTAGTGACTAGTAGCACCAAGGATCGAGCAGCGCAGAGGAAGGTTGACAACATTGTAGTTGAAACATAGAGCAGAGGTTAGTAGCAGCATAGAGGATGCAGAGGGTCAGCGTAGAGACTAGTAGTAGTCAAATTCCAACATTCACATGGTATGCACACTTATTTCATTTGGGAGGTTTTTCCGTAGCTGAGCAACAACAGGAGGAGAAGGATGCAGTGCAGATGTAGTGTTGGGAGGAAGGAAAAAAAAAACACGAATGTAGAGGGAGCTTCCGTATAGATGTAGCATTGGCAGTGGTAGTCTCAAAGGAAGCAGTATAGTAGCAACAACAATGTAGTGGTTGATGGACATCATGTCATACATCAGCAGTGCAGAGACGATGCTTCAAAGTCAAAGTAGTATGCAGAGAGGCAGTGTATTGCTAGAGCACATTTCTCGCTAAGAGGGAGTGTTGATTTGGGGTAGCATTAAATGTGATATAAGCCTCACATTTTGCAGGGAGGATTTGGCACAGGTATTCCAAAGAACCCAGAAAGAATTTTGGGAAATTCCACCAAGAAGTGATTTTATTAAAATAATTAATATTTTTAATGGGGTTCCTAAGTCTAAACTTAGGTAAATTAAAATATTAATGGGTATTAATCTAATCAAGGGTGAAACTTCTAGAAAAAATCATGGATCAATCCAAAACAATCTGAGCCTTTGATTATGTTTTAATCTAGGCCGCTAGTTTTCCAACAGGAAGATATAAGAAGGGGCTTGAGGTTCATTTGGAAAACACAGAGATTGAGAAAATATTTTTTATGAAGTGAGAAGTTCTTAGGAGGAAAATCGATTGAGGAGATCTTGGAGCAAAGGGGCAGTGAGAATACGGGAGAAGGAACTTCCGAAGAGTACAAGGTAGAGGGAAAACAAAAAGACGTCTAGAGGAAGGATGATGTTGGCCCATGCATTGCTGATGTAGAGAGAGTGCAGTCCTTGAGGGGAAGTCAAGTTCTTGCTGAGGGAAGTCAAAATACAGTTGTCGGAAGCTAAGGTGTGAGTATGGGAGGTAGAAAGTCGATTTCTCAGCCAATAGAAGATCTAGAGGAGAGGCAACATAATACCTAGGAGGGGTGATGCAAAAACTTCCCAGGGTGATGCAGTTCTACACAGAGGCCACACAAAGCCTCCAAAGCGGCAGGATCAATCACTGATTCTCCAGTGACAGGGTGAGATCATTTCACCAATATTTTGCTCAGTATTCTCTCTGTATTGGATTTCTAGTTGATCATCCTAGAATTGTACTTAAAATTTCTCTTGCATAATAATAAAACCCTCAGAGCTGCCGCACCAATTTTCCCAAGTTGGGTTTTTTCAAGGACTATTTGTCCAAAAATAATTGTGTCCTATGTGTTGTATTTTTATTTCTTGCTCAGTATTTTGTTTCCGCATATATGTTAATTGAGTGAAGGCTTCAGATGTATTTTCTTCAATATTTACCGTATATCACAGTAAATAACTTGCATGAATTAACAAGTAGGAGGAGTAACATCAGTTTGTTGCAGTAGGGGTTCCTCTTGTGGAATTTTTATAGGGGAATGGGTACATTATCCTTGTAGTGGATTATTTTATGAAATGGGACATGGTGATGCCTACATATAAGGATGATGGCGAAACAACTATTTTCATATTCAATTATGTGATTTCTACGTTCGGTATTCCACAAGCCATTTTCATAGACCATGGTAGCCATTTTCGAAACTTTATGATGACCGAACTTACTGTGAAGCTAGGCTCACGTCATGACAATTCTACTCCATATTACCCTTAGGAAAATGGCCAAGTAGAAGCTATAAACAAAGTCTTGACCACCATGATTAAACAAATTGTCGGAATTCATAAACGAAATTGGTATCTGATGCTTTTTCCAGCCTTGTGGGAATATCGTACCTCAACAAAAACTTCAATTGGTTTTACTCCCTTCAAGCTAGTTTACAGTCTGGAAGTAGTCTTGCCTATTGAATGTGAAATACCGTCATTAAAGTTGGCAATCGAATTGTTACCAGCCACTTCTATAGAGGAGGAACATTTTTGGTACCTAGCATGACTAGATAAGACTCGCCATGATGTTGTATTAGCTAGTGAGGCTCATAAGAGACGAGTTAAGGTAGAGTTTGATCAAAATGTAAATCCTCGATCATATTCAGAAGGTGACTTAGTCTTGGTCTATGATCAAGAGCACGATAAATTAAGTGTTGGTACCATGTGGCATGGTTCTTATATTGTAAAACGTGTATTGGCAAAAGGGGATTATGAGCTAGTTGATTATCATGACATTTCTTTAGGAAAGCCCATAAATGGTCTTTACCTAAAGAGATATTATGCTTAAATCACTTATTGAAGAATTTGTATATTGTTGTATCATATTTTGTGTGTGGCAATTTTTGTATCTTTTTACAATTTTTTGTTACTTCTCCTGCTTATCTTGTGTTACACTTGATTTGTAGACGTCGACGCTCCCTCAAGCTTACATTGGCTTTGCCGATAGCACTAGTCATAGTACTCAAAACTTTTCTTTCGCAACTTGGGTCATTTATTCACCCATTGGAGAGTTAGTTTCTATTCATGGGATATGCCTTGGTCGAACAACGAATAACATCGCAAAATATAGTGCAGTTGTTGAGCTATTATCTGATGCCATTTAATTTGGTATTCGTCGATTGATCATTAGGTTATATTCTCAACTCACAATATTACATTTAAATGATGTCTATTTAGTAAGAAGTTTTGTAACGTTAAGAATGTTTTTGCAGGTTCGTCTCTTGGAGAAATATTTTGATTACATTGAATATCAACACATTCCAAGACATTTAAACACATTAACTGATGCATTAACTAATTATGTGTTAAATTGGCATTTGTAAAATTCGTAAGAAAGGAAAAACAATATTCATCCATATATTGTACAAGATAAACTGAGATAAAAGTAGTTTTTATTAGTTAAATGTTTGTAAAAAGTGTGGCTTTACAAAATGTCATCCAAGCCATGAGGCCCCGTGGCCTTTATTGTCCGAACATGCCGATACATCATCAAAAAAACAAAATCTAGCCCTATGACTAGCAGCTACGCATGATGATCATGGTAGTAGACGATAGCGAGAGCTACTCATCATAACAAGCGACTAATTAGTCGATCAAGGCCTCCATTGATGCCTTTGACATGCAAGGTGGATCCTGCTCAAATATCATCTTGTACACTGGGGTGATAAAATGGTCTGAAAACTATGTGATGACTTCACAGAAGGTGCATTCAGAAAACAATATGCAATAAGTGTTCATAGAGCTTTCCGCTAATGTCCATGCCCACTTTAAGCCCTGGAACTACTGACGGGCACATATTGCATCCAAGATGTATGCAGACATGTAGATTTATTCTTGCTGACCTTTGGGCGGCTTCCAAGCTCTTGTTACCTGTTCCTTCAGCCTGTGAGCCAACATGTTGGATGAGTTGCATTCTTTTCCTTCACTGGCTAGTTGGTCCAACATGATCACGCAACTTTGTGGGAAGGTCTTCGTGCTCTCTTGGCCATACAAGTAGCATGCAAAGATGACCAAGTACTGATATGCCTTCCGCAGTATCTTCGTCTTGTGAATATGGTTGGGTTCATCTTGAACTTGGCTGGCTCCTTCACCCAACTCTTTAAGATATCCTTAGAGTTTGCATTGCTGCTAGGCATGTTAAAGGGTGTCTTCATGGTGATCACTAGCTTCGGCAAGTGGTACATCTGCTGATAGTCCTCTGCCCTAAAGGTAGCAATCTCTGTCCAACTGACACTGCTTAACGCCATTGTCTCGGGATCAGTGTGTGATACGATCCAATGTATCATGTCTATGCAAGGAAACATGGGATACCTGCATACAATCCAGTACAAGTTGGACTTATGAATGTTCAAAAAGACTGTGCAGTCTTCAAGATATTCCTCAAATGTGCCTGAGAATGCATCATTGATCTCCTGTCATTTGAGCTCAATGATTTCTTTGTCTAGGATCAACTTGGTGTCTTCGTAAATTGGCAAACGCGTAGACACTCGCTCAACTGCATCTCCATTTGCGCTTCCGTTGGTGTCCTCTGACCCTTCTCTCTTGGAGGCCATTGATCTTGAACTGTTGAGAGATGGACGAACACCTTCTATACCTAGAGACATGTGACATGCATGGCAAGCAATCTGTCAATTAAAACAAAGCAAACTTGAGGATTGACAGGCAACATACCCAGGAGACTGATGGAAAGGATTGCGCAATTTTCACTAGGAGGCCTGAAGACTGACTGCCGGAACTACACAAAAGGTAGTCTGAACTGTCGGGAGGCCAGTTGATTTCCGAAATTGTGCAATGCACAATCTAGACTGACCTGTTGGGTGTTGAGATTGCGCATTGCACAATTTCAGTTAGTAGGTCATGCAGGCCCAGGGACTGCATTGCATAATTTTCTGGGCCAGCTGACACTACCTCTCAGAATTGCACAAAGCAAGTCTGGAGGACACTATCTAGCCAGATTTGTACATTTTCTATGAGGAAAGCAAAGCCTTCCCTCTCAGAAATGTGTAATGTTGTCCGGGCAAGGCAGAGTCTGGGCCAAGGTTGCCCAGACCTACCGACGGGTGACTGAAAACATATGAAGATCTGAATGCATGGCGAAACTGAGTGTAGGTAAGAGTCAACGATCATGCATACAGACAATGAATGAAATATTCAGAAAACAGGAAAACATGCATGTGTGTGAAACGAGTCGCCGAATCGGCGATCGTCTGGGAAACACAGTGTCATGCATGCGACAATAGTGAAATGCAAATGAAAACTGAAACGGTTCTTGTACAGGCTAACATGCATGCGAACGAAAACTAGCATTCATAGAAATCAAGCAGACCGCACTCACACAAGCCAAAACAAAAAAAGAAACAAAAATGTTGCAAAAGGTTAGTAAAGCGCACTTCCCTGGAAATAGTTGAGCTGGATGTGTCGAAGACTCGTAGATGTTCTATGGGATGTCAAAGCTCCAAGGTCGATGTGAAGAATGAGCTTTGAAGCATCAAATAAATAAGTTTGAGGCTTATGACGTGCATGCCACAAATCTAGGAAAAAGTGACATTTGGAGGAAAGTTTCTAAAACGATCTTTGCATGTAACCTCTAACTCCTAAAAATAGATCCTTAAAATCTAGGGATGCTTTTTGCATGTTTCTTTTTTGCTATTTCAGGAAAATAAGCCCATGCATGAAAATCAGGTTTGTTGGGTCCCGGAGGGAACTGGTCAACCAGAAGGCACATGCAATAGCCTGCAAGACTGAGAGAGGGTTTTGCGCAATTTCTGGGAGGAGTTGGGCTGGCTATCCCAGAGGTATTGCACAATTTTTTGGGTCAATAGGTGACTGCTTCCCATAATTGTGAAATTTCTGGTTTGAGATGCAGTGCTGGGCGAGATTCCGCAATTTTCTCAAGGAAACCTGTCTCACTGTATTGTGCAATTTCTGAGCCCAACAAGCTGCCCAACAGATTTGCACAATTTCTGAAGGGAAGGTTGGTTCCCCTTCAGAATTGTGCAATTTTCTGAGGGAGCTGCTTAGCCAACAACTAGCTTAAGTCCAAAATGGGAGCCTGTGAAAGAAGTGAAGCAAACTGACATGCACAGGCTGGCAAGCCATTGAAAAACAAATGAAGCCTATGTACTTGACAGTGCAAGACATGCTGCAAGGATGGTTGGTAGGTAGGCTCCAAAACGAAGCTAAGTAAAATTTTTGGAGGGTGGTTGTAACCGCTACAACATGACCCTACTCATAGCCACAACAACATATTTCCTACCAATCCCAACAAGGACATTACCAACAACCATGGCCACAGTTGCAATAGATGCAACGGGGACCTTACCAACAACAATATGGTCAATTTTCCTCGTAAACTCCATACGTCCAATATGGTCACCAGACTTAGTATGGTCAACCCCTTTATGGTCAACCTCCTGTTGACATGGAAAATGTGCATGATGCCAACAAAGGGAACTAACCTGATCGCAAGCCCCAATTAGACTTGCTTTTGTTTGGGTTGGCTAGCTCCGACGGGTTTTAAGGGACCCCGTAAACCACTTGAATATGTCGAAAGATTGCTTCCAGGAGGAAGACTTCAATTAAATCAACAAAATGAAACAGCTAACCTCTATGTATTAAATCCTATCTATACTACTTCTAACTACTCTAATCTATCCTGCAAGAGCATGATACAGAGGTTTAAACATCATATATATGTTCAGCATGAGCGTGATAAAGAAGGTTAAACATCATGCATAGATTCAAGTCCAAATGAATCAATCACTGAATTCATACTAGCTGGACAAGACCATATTAAAGCTAAATTGCAATCTAATCACTCATATAGGAATCCACATTCTTCTATGGAATTAAAACTGCAACTGATGTTTAATTTAGTTTCAAATCAGAGACCATTCACAAGTTAACCATGAAACTGAATCACATTCAATTTAACAAGACTAATAGTGAACTGTAAGTCATCAATATGCATAAATATAAATCATATTTACAGTCATGCCAGTAACAACACTCTGATCCAAAACACTACAATGAGTCTGGAACTAAAGGCTTCTTCTTCCCTCAAAAAACAATCCTCCTCATTCACAATAAAGCAACATTGTTATTCTCCAGAATCAAAAGCCATTTTTCCTCTTCGGAGGTAATATTTATGCTAAAATATTCTCGCTCTTGGTCTTCCCTGCCTCTTCGCCTTCCCTCTCCTTCCTTCGTTATGCTGATCAGAAGAAGCAGGTGAAACAGTCAGTGTCATTGTCGACACGTAAAGGGCGTTTCTTGTCATAAGGGCGCTTCATTTCCTGGGCACTGAATGGTTATTGATTAGAGAGGATGACTGTTTGTGATCTCTTCATGATGCAATCTGGAGCGGTTTTATCTTTTGGGAATACATGGGAAACACCTGGACATATGACTGCCACACCATAGAACCCGATCTTCAAATACACATATCCGTGGGGGCAAGCTCTTTGGATCGGCGCATGCATCTTTTATTTGGAGTCGAACTTGAAGCTTATGCATCCATCTTGAGGTTTCGCTTGCCTTCTCTCGGTCCTCACCTGTAGAGACAACTAACATCAGTTACGCATATATAGATATGCTGCAAAATGCTTAAAAAACACAAATTTCACATCCATGAAACATTTATAACATAAATAATGACAATTGCAAGAGAATCGGCCCCTGGTTTTTAGATTTATGCATAAATTAAGCCTCGAAAGCCAAACTCGGTTTACACTAAAAACTGTCACAAAACATAGTCGAAATCCAATTGTGGACTTGAAAAATTATATGCTCAGCTTTGTAATTATTGGCGGGTCCAGGAGGTTATGGTGTGCTATATATAAAAATTTGGACTAGGCCGATTGCGATATGTGAAATGATCCGGTCTTGATATATATATATATATATATATATATATATATATATATATATATATATATATATATATATATATCGTGTTTGATAAAACATCGGGTCTGGTAGATGGTATCACGCCATATACATAAGCCCTGTGCCTCCCGATAGTGATAAGTGATTAACTCCAGACCAGATACATTATATGATATGCTTAATAGGATCGACGGGTCCTCCACATCGCTGCACACCTTATGTTCAATCCTTGGGACCCCACCGATTGTGATATGCGATACGGGAGGCAGACCCGAAAACACATATATGTCAATGTTCATAAATCCCTTCGGGTCCGCAATGTTACCATTCCCTTTGGAAAACCTTGACTTTAATGTTTCATTGCAAACACATGGACAAATGGGAAAACTTGTGTATGGCTGTTAGGGCGGATTTGAAAATTAATATGCCCGGATTTATAATCATCGGCGGGTCCGGCTTTCGCCCCTTCGCTAACTGCATCACCCTAGGATCCGTCGATATGCGATGAGCGATTGAGAACTGGACCCAATAATGTATATATTGCAGTTCATAGTGTCGTCGGGTCCGGAGGCCAGGGGCAAACCATATATATGTATGGACCTTGGACTTAGGCCGATTGCGATATGCGACGGGGCTTTTAGACCCGACAATATATATATATATATATATATATATATATATATATCATATATATATATATAGGTCAGCGAGTCTGCTATGTCGCTGCGCGTAATATGTATAAGACTCGGGGCTCCGCCGATATGCGATTGGGGATGAACCCAACAATATATACAATGCGGTTCCTAGGGTCGGCGAGTCTAGAGACCAGGGGTGCATTGTTTATACACATGGCTTTGGGCCTTGGCCGATAGTGAATTGCGATGGGCTCCGGACCTGAAACGTATACGTTTGAGTTAATAAAACTCGTCTGGTCCGGAAGCCATGAATGCCTTATGTTATTTCTGATGGGCCCAAAAGGGTTTACGCTTGTTTTGTGGAGTATTTCGGTTATGAGGAATTATGATAGAAAAAGGATGCGATGGAATATTTCATGAGTTAAGCGCATCGAAGATTATGATAAGGGTGGGGGTGATTGTTTGTGTGGGCATAAACTATCATGCATGTTTGCGAAGATTAAAAAGTCCTCATGGAGGGAGTGAACAAAGAGCTAGGCTGTGTCAGGAATGAACCATTGCAGTGGAGGTTTATTCAATGGCTTATCCATCAGGCATGGAAAATCTGACTGGGCAAATATTTAACATCCTTGTGATAAAACAGATCATTCTGACAAATGAGAAATCAAACTTCTAGGGGACCCATTCAAAAAATTGTTATCAGAGCATGTTTTAATAGGGTGGTAGTTGTGGCCACAACACCTCCATATAGTCAACCTTTGTATGGTCAGCGCCCATATGGTCAACCTCCTTATGGTCAACCTCCATATGGTCAATCTCCATATGGTCAATCGTCTTATGGATAAAACCCACCACATTGATGGCAAACCCAAACTCAACAAGGTTGGAACACTCAGTTTGGTACTTACCAGAGACCTTATAGCCCATACAATCCACATCTGCCATTTTTGGCAACATTGGAATTGTCAGACGTGTCAAGGCTTATGAATGGCCCAATACTTAACTCACCATATTGGCCTCCAGTACCAACTAAAATACGTAGTGGTTGCCCCAAATTCGAAAGTAAATTTGGAGAAGACCCCCAAGCGCACATTATGACTTAGCACCTTTGGTGTTCCTCTAACTCTTGGGTCAACGATTCTATTCGATTACCTATTTTCTAGTGCACTTTAACAGGAACTCCCACTAAATGGTACATCAAGATCCCTCGTGGTGCTTTCCAAGATTTCAATACTTTTTCCATGGCTTGCCTCGCCCATTTCCAATTTCCTATCTGGTATGAGACTGGAACCCATCTCTTAATGTCTTTGCAACATACGACTTCTACTCATATCTCTGATCATATCCATGAATGGAGGTGTAGGTGTCGTCTCATCAAATTTGATATCTCGGATCAACTTTTGACTGAATGGTTTACTAAATCATTCATCCCTCCTATTGCTATAGACATGGCCATGGGCAGTTGTGTGACTGAGGAACAAGCCATTGCCCGTGCCCAGTATTTGGATTTTCTTTATTCACAATCTGGCATGTTATGTGAACTCTTACCTGGTGCCCAGTGACCTTCGACTGGCCCTACATCTTCCAAACTCATAGATTCACCACCTATTGATGGCATCATTGGATCTGTGGCTCAGCGGTCTAGTAGTACTCTGGCTACTTCTTCGAAATCTAAATCTACTCCAGTCGTTGCAACTTCCAATACTGTTGATAATCCTAAGAATCCTAGTAAAGCCTCAAATGTAAATTTGATCTAGTCTACCATAGTATATAAATCCTTGAAAGGAAAGAAGAAGGGTAAAGGGAAAGCTAAACAAGATACCCCTAAATAGGATTCCCCAAAACTGTCAATTGATGATACATCTAAGCGAAAGCCTAAATATCCTTACCTTATTTGTGATGAAGATCATTACATTAAGGATTTCCCCTGACATGCTGAGGTAAGTCATATTTTGAAAGGCACCACAGGGATGCTAGTTGTGTTGAAGGAACCTTTCCCATCTCAGCAGACGCAATTGGTAGACCAACCCCATGCTCAAACCTCTGGAAGCTCTCAAGTGTTCATGAGTGGATCAGAACAAATTTTCATAGCCATGAGTTCAAAATATTATTCACATCTTAAGAAGACTGTAGTGGAGAAAGGTACCACTGATGTACCTTCTTCCTCCACTTTACCCAGTTCCAGTCCTCTCCATATTGAGAAACCTAGCACTGATTCCATAATCCAACCAACCCCTAAAGGTGTTCTTCGGAAACTGTCCTATAATCCGAGTGCGCGAGCTACCCAACACTACAGTATTGTAGAAGAATTGGCTCAAGCACCCTCAGTGATGTTGGCCTTGGAAGTCCTTCAGACGTGTTTGTCACAATAGAAAGCTTTTCTATCTACTATTGGAGGAATTGATCCCGCAGATTCCAATTTGTTTACTTTTGATCTTGAAAACCATGTTCCTTGTCTACCACCTCAACTTGCTTTTCTCATATTATGGGAAAGACTATCCACCAGAATGTTGTTGATGAAGGAGCCTCCACATGCATCATGTCCATATCATGTTGCAAAGCCATTGGTTCCCCTCCCGTCAAACAGTCTTTTGATGGTCGAGGTTCCGCCCATATGGTATTCCCAACTCCTTACCCATTCAGTTGGAAGGAAAGACGGTCAATTTAGAAGTAGAGGGTTTTGACACTAATCTCAATTAGAACCTTATACTTGGTCAGAGTTGGACTCATGCAATGTTTTGTGTGGTTTCTTCCCTTTTCCATGTGCTTCATTTTCCCCACCAAGGTAAAATTTTCACAATTGATCAATTGGCCTTATTTTCCTCCGGCTCTTCAACTAGTAATGTGCCCTATGTTGGGAAACCCAACATTCCTTATGAAAATGTCGGAGCAGGTCTTTTCAAATACTTTTCCTTAATGGGAACTTTTTCCCTTCCTTCTCCCTCCAATGCTGCCTCAATTAACATGATCTCTTCTAATAATGACCCATAGATCATCCCTAGTCTTAACCAGATCAATAATTTTGGTGACACCATCTTTCTTAGCCCTTTTGGCTTCTACGATTGCATTTGAAACTAATAATCGATTGAGATTTGTTCTAAACTCATATCTATGAATTTCTTGGCTTGGTTCTTTTGATTCCAAAGATCCTTTGAATGAGACGTTCCTTACTGATGAAAGCATTATTGAATTGATGTCTCTTGAAGAAACCCCTTGGAATGATACTCACCATCGTTCCTCTTTTCTTCCTAGCCTTAGATCAATTCCAACTGGTCTAGGTACTTTACTTTCCCTGAAACAACTACTCCATTTCAGGCACCCATCTTGGTTCACGAGGTGTTTTCTGAAGGAAATTTAGGGAACATTTCGGCAACCATGCCCATCAACATCTAGGTCAAACCTGGGATTGTCGAAAACATTCACATAGGGGCTTCTTGTTCTCCTGATGAGATTAAGATCTATACAACCATGTTCAAAAAAAATTGTGATGTCTTCTCCTGGACTTATGAAGAGATGCTTGGCATCAATCTAAGTATTGTGGTACATGAGATCCCTACCTACCTAGATGTGAAATTTATGCAACAACGTCTTCGTCCGATGCACCCAAGAAAGGAAACTACCATTAAGGTTGAAGTTGAAAAAATTCTCAAAGATGGCTTTATTTACTCTATACAACTAACAGATTGGGTTTCCAATATCATTCTGGTAACTAAAAAACAGGGAACCATATGAGTTTGTGTTGACCATAAAGATATTAATTGAGCCCGTCCTAAGGATAATTACCCTACTCCTTTTATCGACCAGATTATCGACGAATATTCGGGAAGTAAAATTTGCTCCTTTATGGATGGATTCTCTGGATATAATCATAGTAATATCCTTCTTGTTGATCAACACAAGGCTGCCTTTATCTATCCTTGGGGAATTTCTCCTACAAAAGGCTTCCATTTGGCCTAAAAAACATTGGTGCAACCTTCCAATGGGCCATGTCTTATGCTTTCCACGATACCAAAAATATTGTTCAGCCATATCTTGAAAGTTTACCCACACACTCTCTTAAACATCAAGACTATCTAGCTCACCTTCGGGTGACACTACAATATTCAGTTGAATCCTCATAAGTGTGTCTTTTTCATTGAATCTAGTCGTCTCTTAGGCTTCGTAGTATCCAAATAAGGCATCTATAATGATCCTCTCAAAATGGAGGTCATTTTCAAGTTTCCACCTCCATCTTCCTTACATCAACTTCAGAGTTTGCAGGGAAAGGAAAAGTTTCTTTGTTGCTTCGTCCCAAATTATGTCAAGCTTGCCAAGGGTTTTACTCACCTTCTAAAGAAGGGAGTTCCATTAATTTTGGATGACATTGCTCAGAATTCCTTTGATGATTTAAAGGCCATAGTCATTAGCACACCTTTATTGCATCCTCCGAATTACCATCGCGATTATCTCCTGTACTTGGTCACCATTTACAATACCATTGGTATGGTGTTTGTTTGGGATGATGACAACAGAAATGAGAATGTTATATACTACTTGAGCCGTAACCACATGGATGTTGAAACTCGATATGCTCATATAGAGAATTTGGCATTGGAAGAAGTTCATGTTGTCCAACATTTTCGCCACTATATTCTCTTACGCAAAATTGTAGTGATATCTGATTGCAACCCCATGAATTATATTCTATCTCAGTTTCTTGGGGCAAAATACTCCAAATGGATTGCATCCTGTAGGAGTTTGAATTAGAGTTGACTAAAGCTAAGTCAAAGAAATCACTTGTTTTTTTTGAATTAATTCGTGACCTTCCCTCCGCAAACATGACTGTTGTATCTAATGAGTTGATTCCTGACTAGTATCTCTTCCTTATTAGCACCCAAAATCCATGGTATGGATATATCATCATATATCTCCAAAATCAGACCCTTAGATTAGAGTTATATCGCTCTGAGCGATGTTGAATCTGGTACTAGTCCCAAACCTATCGCATTATTGGGGATACCTTATACCACTTTGGTGTGGATTCAATCCTTCAACGGTGTCTAACACATGAGGAAGCTAAGAAATATTTAAATTACTGCTGCTCTGGAGCCTGTAGCGGTCATATGTCAAGATATGCCACCACTCAAAATATCCTTCGCACCAATTATTTTTGGCCCTCTATTTTCAAAGATTGCATTCTTGTAGTCCAAAAGTGTCATTCTTGCCATATCTACAATCAGAAACAGTGAACTCCACCTTCTCCTCTACACCCAGTTATCATCGTTGGTCCATTTTCCAAATAGGTCATTTATTTTATGACTTGTAACCCTCACTTGTCCGAGAAACATGGATACATCATCGTAGCTATAGATTATTTTACAAAATGGGCTGAGGCGATGCCTCCCTACAATGCTGATGGTGAAAATTTAGCTTTGTTTCTATTCAACCATGTCATAACTCGGTTTGGTGTACCACAAGTCGTAGTAATCGACCATGGCTCCCACTTATGAAATCACATGACGTCTTACATCACGATAGCTCAACTCCGTATTACCCATAGGCCAATGGCCAAGTTGAAGTTGTTAACAAATTTTTGGTCATGATGCTTCAACGAACCATTGGGATGCATAAAAAGAACTGGCATCTCATGCTTTTTTCGCCATTATGGGCATATCGAATTGCTGCCAAAACGACAACTAGATTCACACCTTTTCAATTGGTTTATGAGATGGAAGCCACCCTACCTATCTAATGTGAAATCCCATCTTTAAAACTAGCTGTTGAATTACTCCCTGGTACTTCACTCGAGGAATAACGGTTACTTTATTCAAAACATCTTGATGAGACTCATTGAATTACTGCATTGGTAATTGAGACTTAGAAAATATGATTTAAAGCTTAGATGACAAAACTGTGACCCTCGTACACATGCAAAATGTGACTTAGTCATATAATATGATCAAGCTAATGACAAATTAGGAGCTGGGAAATTCGAACCTATGTGGCATGGGCCCTATCTTGTTAAAAGCGTATTACAAAAGGGTGCATACAAGTTAGTTGACTATGATGGCAATCGGTTGTCTGATCTTGCAATGGGCTCTACCTTAAAAACAAATTGCCTAGATTTTTCCTAGATACCTTGTACATTAGGGTGTAGTATTTTTGTGTGAATGTTTGCATTTTTTTGAACATGTTCTCTTGCTTACCATGTGTTCCACTTGGTTTGCACATGTGGACAAACCTTCTCCCTCATGTCGGTTTCGCTGATGGTGCTTACCGTAGTACACAAAATCTCTCTTCTGCTGCATGGGCACTCTATGCTCGTGATGGTGAGTTAGCTAGTTTACATGGCATATGAGTAGGTCGTACAACCAACAATATTGTCGAATATAGTGCGGTTGTCGAACTATTGTCATAATCTATTGCTCTTGGTACTAGGGTGTTAGTTGTTAAACTTGACTCACAACTCATTGTATTATAGTTAAATGGGCACAATTCTCTCAGAAACCTTAATATTTTAAGGATGTACTTATGTGTTCGTCTCTTGGAAAGAAATTTTGATTACATTACCTATCAACGCATTCTAAGACATTTAAATACATTAACAAACACATTGACAAATCATGTTTTAGATAGACATCTGTGTAGTGCCCCGCTCTAGTGGACTTGCAATGATATGTCACTAACATTTATTTAACCCTACGGCCCACACATTATTCTTTGAGGACCTCATGTTGAGGATTTGGGCACATGACACTATTATTAGTGATTGAGATATTCATGGTTATGATGTTTATGTATGCTCTCCATTGATATTATGATGGAGATAGCATGAATGGTTATGTATGTTATCTATTGGTATCATGATGATTGTAACATTAATGGTTAAGTTTGGTCTCTATTGAATTTATGATGATGATGGCAGTAAAGGATATGTATGCTCTCTATTAAAATCATGATGATGATAAATTGATGGATAGGTATATTTCTATTGATGTTACGAGGTTGATAGCTTAATGAATATGTATGTTTCCATTGATGTTTTGATGGATGTGCCCCCTGTGTTACCTACTTTCATTAGTTCTGGTTCACAATGAACAATGATGTGAATGACCAGGTGATGGTAATAATGCTATTATGACAATAACTAACACTGAGAAACCGTGTTACTGATCATTATTGAGTATGGCAAGAAACCATCAGAGGCACTCGCACGTGACGAGTTGACGACACCTGGTTTGATGAAAATTTATATTATTTTATCTTTGAAATTCTAATTCGATTTTGAAGCCTGCTATATATGTTTATATATATTCTGATGATATGTTAATGGTTGCAGGCACAGATTAGTTTCTTGGCCGAATGACTCACATATGGGTGATGGGGTTGTACAAGTGGATGGAACTATATGGGAGGGGTGGGACAGTGTCCCTAATCTCACCCACTAGCACTCCCGCCATGACTTGGGCTAGAAAGGTTGAAACACCTTCGCCTTGAAGATCACGATGCCATGAGGGTAGGTCCTAAAGTTGGTTCGCTCATGAGGATTTTACCAGGGGGTGCGCATCAAGGGGAATTCCTTGATCCCCGACACCATTAGTATCACTATAGTAGGCAACATAAGAAATGATAGTGGTCTATTGCACCTATACTTTCCCCTCGTAGTCACTGAATGCTTGAAGGGCAAGTGGTGTGGCATCCTTGGAACTTCAAGGGAATTTCTTGAAGGGCACAACCAACTTGGAACCCTTGGCATCACAAATAGACTATTAGGCGTGACACCCTTGGAACTTCAAGGGAATTTCTTGAAGGGCACGACCAAAATTGGCACCTTTGGGATCATTAAAAATAAATAAATTAATAAATATAATCAAGAAATGAAAACTAGGGTAAATGATGTTAGAAACCGAGGTAATTAAATCAAAAGTAAAACTTGGGTTAAGAGGATCATAGGGAGAAATAAAATAGGTTACCTTAAAAACTCTACCCTTCCATGTTGGAAAATATTAGGTAGATTATGTAGTTTAATTAGGAAAAAGGGGAAAGAGGGACATAATTGTAACAATAAAGATTAATCCTAAAATAGTTAAACCTAATTAAGAGAAGAGGACGGTGAATTAAAATAAGATTAATAAATTAAATTTTAGAGAAATGTAGAGAACCTCCATGTGGCAACAACCAACATAAGAATATCCATCTAAGAGATAACTTGAGTTAAATTAGGGAGTAGATAGGGGATCAAATCTTGACTCATTAATTGAATTTAGTAATGAACACAAATTAAGGAATAAAAAGGGGGATCAAGAGGCAACTAGGAGAAGAAACATGAATCTTGTTGAGGTGAGGAAAATATTAGCTTTAAATTAAAATTTAAGTAAATAATTTTGGAGACCCTTGATGAGAGAGTGACACATGGGTGGGTGAATAATCAAACTATTGAATTATAAAAAAATAATTAATTATGCATGACATGCCAAGTGTCACCTATGAGGACTCCTATAAAAGAAGGGGCAAGCCATGGGAGATGAGACTTTTTGGGGGGGGGGAAAAACCCTATTGTTGGATGGACGGGACCATGTCAGAGCAGTGATTACGAAACTATAGTGAGTTTGGTGAGGTAGAGGATTTTAGAGAGGGGAATCTTGAGCCAAGGAGTGCTCTCCTCTACCAGCTATTGCATTCCTCCATTGTGCAACCCCATTGTAGCTCGGGGGTCCGCGAGGAAGAAGAGTACCCAAGGAGTAGGCTGGGAGTTTAACCGGTGGGTCATCGCATTCGGATAAAGTATGTCGTCATTTACTCTCGGAGGTGACTGACAACAAGGGAAGACAAGTAACAACAAATCAAGTGGAGTCTCGTCTTTTGGTGAACGGTACACATGTGTTGCAATATTATTTTGTATGATTTCTTTATGGCCTTAGTTAAATATATGTAAATTTTATGATATGTTCAGTGAAATGAAATTCAGGAATGTGTTAGACAGTGCTGAATAAATTTGAATTCCCAATGTTTTTCTTTTCTGGGTGTACTTTATTGTGATTTATTTAAAAAAATAAATAAATATTTATATAGTATAGAAGTGGTCCTACACTTGGTATCAGAGCTATGTTGAACCCTTGAGGCCTATGGGCCCATGCATGCATGGCTAGTTTTGTTAAATAATATGATGAAAATCTCTAACTAATGTGACGAAATCCGACCTCCTCTTTCGTTTATCCCTTGTAATTTCATCTGGCGGGGGATTTTAAAGAATCTCTGCTCACGAATTCATCAATTTTAGCTGTTACCCTGTTGCTTCCCTTGAAATTATATTCGCTAGGGAAATCTAAAGCATCTCTGTTTAAATTTCACAAATTCTGGCCTTTTCCTTCTTCAATAGCCTGAAATTCCATGGCATTTTTAAGAAACACTATTTAATTTCATAAATTTTGTTTTGCTTTGTTTTTATCTCTTGAAATTCTGAACGTTGTGGATACGTTGATTAAACTGTTGCCTTTGATTTCTCCATGGCTTAGAATCTGTGCTATTCATCTCATACATCTTGAAACCTCTGCACGAGGTTTCTTTTTCCTTTAATCCGACGAGTTTTCGAAAATGAATTCTTCCAAGTCAGAACTTGATCTGGACCGGCCTAATGTCAAAGAGTATCTAACGGAGGCACATTTAGATGACACTCTGCAACCCGGCATCTAGAGCACATATGAGAATTGATTTTGAAAGGGCATCTGTCCATGCACAATCGCTCATGTGTAACTACAGATTTGATTGTGCATGCTAACGAGAAGCTTAATTGACCGCATTAATGTCAAAGGAATTTTTGACGATACTAAATAAAGACATGCTTTCTTTATAATGAAAAACTACAAACTCCAGGCTCATGAACCTAGCATAAATGAGATCTTGACAAGAAACTAAATCAATAAACATTTTTAACAACGACCACAAATTCTAGGCTACGGAACCTGGCATCGACATACTTTCATTCGAAGATTTTTTGAAATTTGTAAGAAATTGTATGAACCTGAGTTGAAACGCAAAGTGTGTGAGCCAATTGAGCTTTTTCTGTTCTGTAACGATTGAGATTTTACTCTGTTAAATTTGGAAAATGATCGGGAAATGCATTATTCTATCAAACAATCCATCAATTTGAAGAACACATTTAATCACCTAAATTCCCCAAAAGCTTCTGCGATTGCTAGCATTTCGATCTCGCCTTTGCTTCATCCACAGCCTAGCTTCCCCTTATGGTTCTCATTTAATTTTGTAAAATGTTAAGTGAAGTAGTGCCTCGTTTTGTCAGAATTCGTTTTAAGTTTTCACAGATGCCCTCATCTTTCTTTGGGAAATTTACCAATGCGATCTTTTTTTAATATTGTTATGAATATTTTGAAATTTACCAATGTGATCTTCTTTTATATTGTTATGAATATTCTCATCTTTTATTATCACTATTGTTGTGAATCTTCTATTTTTTTTTGAGTATTTCAACCCTCCAAATTGTGGTGATAGGTACTCAGAAAATGCAAATTAACATATTTTTCCCTTTCAATTTTGTGAAGAGCATTAATTACACATGGGGAAGTTGTTTTCTTAAAAAAAAATTATATAGAAAAATCAAACAGTTGACTGTGCACAAATTCATTTGATTTGAATGTTTTTTTTTTCCTTTATGGTGCTCATCTCTTTCCATCACTTCTGCGCAAAGGCATGGTTAAAAATTTGTTCAATTCCCTTCTATACCCACGCAATTCACCATACTCTGTACACATAGTCTTCTCTATGCAGATCTGGAGTAGTACGCATAAGGCTCCATGCTATGGTGGTTTCTATGCATAGATTTTTGTGGTTTTCTCCTCTGTTCTACAACTTGATTTCTTTGGTGGTTTTCTCTGTGTTTTGGTGCTTAAGATGTGGGTTGGTCTACAAACGGAAGCAAATGGAATCGTTGACTCATTGTCTAAGATTTTGGCATAATTATCATTTTGGTGAAATATTATACACCTCCTTCCAAAATTTCACATTCCTGGCCTGTGATATTGTCATAACTTTTAGTTATTATACGCTGGTATTAATGTCACTATGGTTCGGCCAATGGAGCTCTGGGTTGTCCCCTGCTAGTTTTGTTTTGTCATTTGATAAAGTTAATATGGACTTCTAAGATGTAATAAAAGGCATAATGTGTGGGCTTCAGTTAACTTTTGGTTATTTTGTGGAAAATAGATCTTTTGTTGGTTTTTTCGTTGTTGGAAAAAAAATATGAATTAAATTCATTTGGTTACCTGTTAGAGGAAGGTTATTGGCTTCGGTATCATATCCACATTTTGAAATTGTTAATATAAGCATATGACTTTTCACAAAAGTTTGATTGAGCATGAGAGATTTAAGGGAAAACGATTGTGGAGAGAAGCTTCGTATTTTTAGGAAGTTAAATTGAAACATTAACAAATTTATGTTTTCAAGCTAAATTCCAAGTGTTCAAAATATATTAAATATTATAGTTTGGAACTAGATATTTGGTAATTTAATATTTTTAAAGGGTGATTTAAGATATTAATTATGTAAAATTTTATATAATTAAGATAAAGAATTGAGGCTTAGAGAATAGATATTTAAGAAGTTAAAATTTAAATTTTAAATAAAGTGGGAATTTAAATAAATAAAATTGGCGCAAGCATGAGTGGTTCAAGAAATTAGATTTTCAAAAAGACATGGAAGTTTCAAGTATAGTGGGGTTTGGATAAATGAAGAAAAATGAGAAAATATCTAGTTCTTAAAGATAACATTTTAAGTCTTGGATGCGGGTGATAGTACGGGTGGCAGGGAGGAGACACATGCCAGCCATGTGGAGCCTTAAGCTCAAGCTTAAATGCTAATGCATCTCTCACCGCCGAAGATTAAAAGCCCAGGTGAGGGTGATGGGAATTCAATGCAGCGTCCGGTTCATTGGTGCGACTGCAATCTGCAATTATGGAAAACAAGTATCGAGGGAATGTTGAGGTTATTAAGGTGGTTGAAGGTATGGAGCAGGGTCAAACTCAGTGTTGTGGTAACAAGGTTCAGGCTCCTGAGTGTTGTTCTGTTCTACAGGCCACAGCTCTTGCTGTCAAGGCCAGTTTTCAAGGTGGAGAGGGTTGCCTCCAGGCCGGAAACTCTGTTGGTTGCCGCCTTTGCTCTATTGAGTGTTGTCCCAGGTCTGCTGAGAGCAACGCTAACTCAGTTGGGGGCTGTATCCAGTTGGGAAGGTCTTCAATCGCAATACTGCTTCAAGCCGCTGGTACTCCTGCAACTATGGTTAGACCCCGGCAAAGACTGCTCAGTCGACGAGGCTCTGCTCAGGGAGGGTCTTCTCGTCCTCCAGCTACAGAGCCCCATCTCCAATGTTGCCGCTGTAATTGCCACAGAAGGGCAGAGGCCAATCCCCTCCAGGCGAGCCAGTTCATGGATGCGAGCAGTCCAAGCTCTGAACCAGACCCTCTTCCTGCGTTTGGCTCAGCCATCTTCACTTTCGGCATCTCGAAGAATAAACCACGTATTAATGCTCACATTTCGGTCTTATTCATCGAGGAAAATCAGGATGGTGAGGGTGGCTCGCGCAATCAGGAGGAGGTCCCAGACGAAAGCATGGAAGGTGACGAGGAAAGACCGGCGGGGGCTCCTGTGCAAGCTTCCATCAGCCCTCAGGCTCAGCAGGCGTCGACATCCAAGGAGAACACTGCTGAAGACTGGGACTCCTTCCCCACTGCAGAAGAGCGAGAGAAGTATGGATGGTGCAGAATTGTCGAGGAGAAGCTGGAGGACTAACCTCCACTGGTTCAATCTGTCATTTTCCACAATTGTGCAGGTCCTGTTCCGGTCTTATATCTATGTTTATGTCTCTCTGGTTTATGTTTCTGTCTATGTCTGCTATGGCTATGTCCCTCTAGTTTACGTTTATGTCTATGTCGGCTCCGGCTATGTCTATAACTCGTTTGTTGCCCCTGCGAGGGATGTTCTACTCTGCTCCGGTGCCCCTGCGCGGGATGTTTTTTGCATGGCAAAGATTCACTGTCATATTTTAATGTACTGTGAGGATAGTTTTGTCTGGTCGACCAACCCCTGCAAGGGCGGGTCTGGTGTTGAGAAATCTTGCTCCAAAGAGCCACAGTCGGCCTTGGGAAATTTGAATATATGCCTGTAATGTTTTTCTTCTGTACATAATAAAATAAAATAGATTTACCGACAAAAAAAAAAGATAACATTTTAAGAAGATAAGATTTTCAAACATGATTAGGAGTTTAAGTGGGCAAGCTTTATCCAAGTAAAGAAAAATGGCTAACTAATGTTTGATGTTAGAAACTTAGTTGTTTAAAAAGTTAGATTTAAAAAAAAAAAGGGCCAAGAGTGTTAAGAAAGTGAAACGGGTATTAAAAATAAATGCTTAAAATTTTAAATTGATCATAAAGTCATATATATAATTGTATAATTATAATTTTAAGGAGGTAGTTTAATTGGTCTTGTCAGTGTTATTAAGTATTATGTAAAGTATGTGATCTAAGATTCAAATTTTCTTTATTAGTCCACAAGTCATGTGTGAGGGTGTGTGTAGCTCACTTACGAGTTAAAGTGGTAGCAGTGAGAATCAACCCTATATCACATGAATACATGACCAGCTAGTTAATGATTTCTCTAGTAAAAAAAGAAAGAAACTATAATATTGAGAGAAGTTCTATTTTGTTGGGGTGTAAATTCCCAAAGACTCCTATAAACCACTGTCCACTGCTGAGCCTCTCATGTAGCCGCTGATGATTTTGTTTTGTGATTATTCTCGCGCTTTGTGCTGTGTGTTTATGATGTTTATGGGACTCTATATGGATTGTTAAGCTATTGCACAGCCAATGGGCCAATATTCATCTAATGGGCCATTTTTTTTTCTAAACCATCCAGTTTTTGAGTTTGTATGGTGCTCGTGGCAACCAGATTTGGGGCCTTCTTTGGGGTTGACAATGCACTAGTAGATCTCTGTTTATAGTAACAGCTAAAGGAAGTATCTTATAAAATAAAATAAAATAAAATAAAAGAATAAACAAATTATACCCAAATTTGATATAACAGTTGATACAGTAAGAGGAAAATCTACATAAGTTAGTTCTTTTTGAAATTACCCTAGTTTATCAATCGAAGGGCATCAGGTCCATGTAAAACAATTCCTTCACCGACCTAGTTGCCTACATTAAAAACACATTGACAATCTCGCAACAAAACATCAACCAGTTAAAAACCATTTATAAAAAAAGAATATAGCAGCCCCTTTTTGGAGTAAGCACACTTACCTCTGTTTTTGTATTTAGCTGTCTTTGAAGTAGCCCTTCCTAGAGTAGAACCATCTTGAAGTTTCACTGGTAAAGACATAACCATTTCCTTCATTGATACAAATACCAGTAATGTTAAATTAAATTTATTTAACAAAAATAAACAAGAATCGTCTTCCTAGGGTAGGAATGTCTTGAAGTTGCACTAGTAAGGACGTAACCATTTCCTTCATTGATGTAGATACGACTCATGTTAAAAAAAAAAAAAAAAAAAAAAAAACCTATAATATTAAGAGAAGTTCTATTTTGTTGGGGTGTAAATTCCTAAAGACTCCTATAAACCACTGTCCACTGCTGAGCCTCTCATGTAGCCGTTGATGATTTTGTTTTGTGATTATTCTTGCACTTTGTGTTGTGTGTTTATGATGTTTACGGGACTCTATATGGATTGTTAAGCTATTGTACTGCCAATGGGCCAATATTCATCTAATGGGCCGTTTTTGTTTCTAAACCATCCAGTTTTTGAGTTTGTATGGTGCTCGTGGCGACCAGATTTGGGGCCTTCTTTGGGGTTGATAATGCACTGGTAGATCTCTGTTTATAGTAATAGCTAAAGGAAGTATCTTATAACATAAAATAAAATAAAATAAAAGCAGAAACAAATTATACCCAAATTTGATATAACAGTTGATTCAGTAAGTGGCAAATCTAAATAAGTTAGTTCTTTTTGAAATTACCCTAGTTTATCAATTGAAGGGTATCAGGTCCATGTAAAACAATTCCTTCACCGAGCTAGTTGCCTACATTAAAAGCACATTGACAATCTCGCAACAAAACATCAACCAGTTAAAAACCATTTATAAAAAAAAGAATATAGCAGCCCCTTTTTGGAGTAAGCACACTTACCTCTGTTTTTGTATTCAGTTGTCTTTGAAGTATCCCTTCCTAGAGTAGAACCGTCTTGAAGTTGCACTGGTAAAGACGTAACCATTTCCTTCATTGATACAAATACCAGTAATGATAAATTAAATTTATTTAACAAAAATAAACGAGAATCGTCTTCCTAGGGTAGGAATGTCTTGAAGTTGCACTAGTAAGGACGTAACCATTTCCTTCATTGATGCAGATATGACTCATGTTAAAAAAAAAAAAAAAAAAAAAAAAAAAACCATGCAACCCATGATCTAGAAATGGCAGAAATTGTTTATGCACTAAAAAAAACTATGCAACCCATGATCTAGAAATGGCATAAATTGTTTATGCACTAAAGATTTGGGGACACTACCTTCTAAGAAGGAAGTTTGATCTTAGGATTGACCATTATGGACTACAACACATATTCACTCAAGACCACTTAAAAGCAAGACAAAGACAATGGTCTGAGCTAATTAGTGAATATGATTTTGATATCACTTACATAAAAGAAATGGTAAATAGGGTGGTTGATGTTTTAAGTAGGAGGCCTCAGATATTTTCAGTGATTCCCTTAAAGGACAAAGTTGAGGGAGAAACTACTTGACTTACAATTTTAAGACACCTGGTACCAGGAGATTAGAAAAAGTTTGAGGGAGGATGAAATGAGGGTCCAAAAATATGAAGAATACTCCCTTGATAACGATGGGCTACTACAATTTCAGGGAAGGATATATGTACCACCGAATGTAGATATACGCTAGTTAGTCTTGAATGAAGCACATCGCGCAGTATACATGGCACATCCTGGTGTTAAGAAGATGAGTGTGGACCTGAAACCACTCTTCTTTTGGAAAGGGATGAAGAAGGACATCGTAAACTTGGTAGCAAGATACTTAGAGTGTCAACGATGTAAAAGTTGAACATAGACATTCAGCATGATTATTGCAACCCCATGAGATACCAAAATCTAAATGGGAAGTTATAACAATGAACTTCATTATGGGACTACCAATGACCTCAAGAAGATATGATTCCATTCTAGTAGCGGTGGACACGTTGACCAAGAGCACCCATTTCATACCAGTTAAGACTACATATAAGGCATCAAAAATAGCCAGAGTTTTAATTAATGAGATTATGAGACTGCATGGAGTGCCTATGAAGATCATATCTGATAGGGGAGCAGTGTTTACAGGAAGGTTTTGGACCAGTTTCCAAGAAGCCTTGGGAACCCAGTTGAACTTCAGCACTGCTTATCACCCTGAGACAGATGGGCAGAAAATAAGTTTTACTATGGATTCTCTGGTAACTATGTCTAAAGATATATACCATAGATGTCTTAAATCCAGAAAGGACTAATCAAATCCTTGAAGACATGCTTCGAATGTATGTGATGAAACAACAAAAGAGAGGGGAGGAGTTCTTACGCCTCGTGGAATTTGCTTACAATAATAGTTATCAGAGTTCCATCAAGATGGCGCCATTTGCGTTCTTATATGGAAGACCTTCTAGAACACCTCTTAGTTGGGATCTATTAGAAGACCGAGTATTAATAGGACCAGAAGTAGTGCAAGATATGGAAGAACAAATGACTATGATTAGGGAGAGGCTAAAGGAAGCACAATATTGACAAAAGAGCTATGTTGATTCTCATCGGGCAGACCGAAGATATGAATTGGGAGATAAGGTGTTCCTGAGAGTAAGGCCCCAAAATAAGCTCTATAAGATTTCGAATGGGAGAAAAATTGTCTCCACGGTTTGTGGGACCTTTTGAAATCTTAGAAAGGAAAGGGTTGGTGGCATATAAGCTTGCCTTACCTCCATCTTTAGCACGTATGCATGATGTGTTTCATATCTATGTTTTGCGTCATTATATTTCAGATCCTTCGCATGTTATTGACTCGGGGCATTTGCAGGTTTCGATCAAGGGAATAGTAATGGCCGAACTAGTTCACATACTAGACCAGCGAACCTTGCAGTTTAGATGATAGTTAGTGGACCAAGTTAAGGTTAGTGGGACAACTATAGTCCCAATTGAGCTACTTTTGAGGACATCGAAGAGATGCGTCACCGTTTTCCTTACCTATTCCAAGGACTTCGAGTCGAAGTCCATTATTAAGAGGGGGTGTATGTAGTGCCCTGCTCTAGTGGACTGGCCCACACATTATACTTTAAGGACCTCAGGTTGAGGATCCGGGCACATGACACTATTATTAGTGATTGAGATATTCATGGTTATGATGATTATGTATGCTCTTCATTGATATTATGATGGAGATAACATGAATGGTTATGTATTTTATCTATTGGTATTATGATGATTGTAACATTAAATGGTTAAGTTTGGTTTCTATTCAATTTATGATGATGATGGCAGTAAAGGATATGTATGCTCTCTATTAAAATCATGATGATGATAAATTGATGGATAGGTATATTTCTATTGATGTTACGAGGTTGATAGCTTAATGAATATGTATGTTTCCATTGATGTTTTGATGGATGTGCCCCCTATGTTACCTACTTTCATTAGTTCTGGTTCATAATGAACATTGATGTGAATGACCAGGTGATGGTAATAATGCTATTATGACAATAACTAACACTGAGAAACCTTGTTACTAATTATTATTGAGTATGGCAGGAAACCAACAGAGGCACTCACACATGACGAGTCGATGACACTTGGTTTGATGAAAATTTATATTATTTTATCTTTGAAATTGTAATTCGATTTTGAAGCCTGCTATATATGTTTATCTATATTCTGATGATATGTTAATGGTTGCAGGAACAGATTAGTTTCTTGGCCGAATGACTCACATATGGATGACAAGTGGATGGAACTATATGGGAGGGGTGGGACAGTGTCCCTGATCTCACCCACTAGCACTCCCGCCATGACTTGGGCTAGAAAGGTTGAAACACCTTCGCCTTGAAGATCACAATGCCATGAGGGCAAGTCCTAAATTTGGTTCGCTCATGAGGATTTTACCGGGGGGCGTGCATCAAGGTGGATTCCTTGATCCCTGACACCATTAGTCTCACTATAGCAGGCAACATAAGAGATGATAGTGGTCTATGATGTTGCACCTATACTTCCCCCTCGTAGTCATTGAATGCTTGAAGGGCAAGTGGTGTGGCACCCTTGGAACTTTAAGGGAATTTCTTGAAGGGCACGACCAACTTGGCACCCTTGGCATCACAAATAAACTATTAGGCTTGGCACCCTTGGAACTTCAAGGGAATTTCTTGAAGGGCACGACCAAACTTGGCACCCTTGGAATCATTAAAAATAAATGAATTGATAAATATAATCAAGAAATGAAAACTAGGGTAAATGATGTTAGAAACCGAGGTAATTAAATCAAAAATAAAACTTGGGTTAAGAGGATCATAGGGAGAAATAAAATATGTTACCTTAAAAACTCTACCCTTCCCATGTTGGAAAATATTAGGTAGATTATGTAGTTTAGTTAGGAAAAAGGGGAAAGAGGGACATAATTGTAAGGATAAAGATTAATCCTAAAATAGTTAAACCTAATTAAGAGAAGAGGATGGTGAATTAAAATAAGATTAATAAATTAAATTTTAGATAAATGTAGAGAACTTCCATGTGGCAACAACCAACATAAGAATATCCATCTAAGAGATAACTTGAGTTAAATTAGGGAGTAGATAGGGGATCAAATCTTGACTCATTAATTGACTTTAGTAATGAACACAAATTAAGGAATAAAAAGGGGGATCAAGAGGCAACTAGGAGAAGAAATAGGAATCTTGTTGAGGTGAGGAAAATATTAGTTTTAAATTAAAATTTAAGTAAATAATTTTGGAGACCCTTGATGAGAGAGTGACACATGGGTGGGTGAATAATCAAACTATTGAATTATAAAAAAAAATTAATTATGCATGACATGCCAAGTGTCACCTATTAGGACTCCTATAAAATAAGGGGCAAGCCATGGGAGATGGGACTTTTTAGGGGGGAAAACCCTATTGTTGGATGGACAAGACTATGTCATAGCAGTGATTACGAAACTATAGTAAGTTTGGTGAGGTGGAGGATTTTAGATAGGGGACTCTTGAGCTAAGGAGTGCTCTCCTCTACCAGCTATTGCATTCCTCCATTGTACAACCCCATTGCAGCTTGGGGGTCTGCGGGGAAGAAGAGTACCCAAGGAGTAGGTTGGGAGGTTAACCGGTGGGTCATCGCATTCAGATCAAGTACGTCGTCATTCACTCTCAGAGGTGACCGACAACAAGGGAGGGCAAGTAACGGAAAATCAAGTGGAGTCTCATCTTCTGGTGAATGGTACACGTGTTGCAATATTATTTTGTATGATTTCTTTATGGCGTTAGTTAAATATATGTAAATTTTATGATATGTTCAGTGAAATGAAATTCAGGAATGTGTTAGACAGTGCTGAATAAATTTGAATTCCCAATGTTTTTCTCTTCTGGTTGTATTTTATTGTGATTTATTTAAAAAAAAATATAAATATATATATAGTATAGAAGTGGTCCCTACAATCTGCGACGCATGTAAAAATAAAACCATAAGATAGTAGGAACAGTAGATATGACAGGTATAACATCTATGTATATATATATATATATATATATATATATATATATAGATATATATATATATATAGAGTTTGCAAAATGTTTGTTACATCAAACAATCAAAATCTGTGTTCTGAGACACATGGCTTCTCCCTACTAATACTGCAATGTTCTAAGACACATGGCTTCTCGAGCCTACAAAATTGCAGAAAATAAAAACTAGAGATATGGCTATCCATCGACATGGTGCTCATGATAGCATGAAACAACTCTGATAACTCAATTCAATAACTGACGTAGTCTCGCTGATACTCCTACGATAGGCCTCTATTACCACAGTGGCACCTCATCAATAGTCGCATACTCTGGAATTCCTCTTGTCAAGGCTTCCAGGTTGTGTTTTGTTGAAGGAAATGTAACTAGGTTCGGTCTTTGTAAATGTACTTTAGATATTTGTATTTATTCAAGAAAATAAATATTATTTTTATAATATATGTCAATGAGTTTCTTACTCATTCAAGTAGGTCTAGCACATGTTAAAGTGCTATAGGTGGGTCAAAGAGTCAAAAGAATTATGTTGAAGACCTTAAGGGTATATTACATTATGTATATTTATGTATAAGAGTCAAGGAAGACACCTCCAAGAAAAGTCAAGTCTCCTCCTAGAAAAGACACCATCAAAAGAAGCAATGACACCATTAAAAGCACCCATCGAAGCAAAGGAAGTCAAGTTGGCCTCAAGGCAGCAAGTCATCCTAGAAGTCAGCCTAAAGGAGGGACGATCCTTTATATATAGAGGCTTTCCACTCCCTCAAACAACAAGCAACTCACTATGAAATCAGCGAAGATAGAGGACCAAAAAATAAGCCTAGAAAGGGACGAAGAAGGAGCCTCTAGTGCAACAAAGAAGAAAGAAGGATAGCGAAGGTTTTGGGACTGTTTTAAGGCCAATACCAACCACATGTGCGAAGAAAAGGAAGGGCTTTCTACAGTTAGGATAGCAACAAGTCATCTCCAAACATACCTCATCATTTGGGCTACAAACTAGGCCTACTAGGCCTCATATCCAAGCGAATAAGGAAGTACCTCAAGCGAAGAAAAGAGGACCCATATAACATCAAAAAGACCTCTCACACGTGTGAGAATTAGGGTTGCAGTGCTATCACACAAAGCCTACAACTATACATCAAGAAGGAACTATGTTGGTCAAGAGAAGGAAGGAGTATCCTTAGGTGAAGGATCTCACTAAGTACAAAATATAAGTATCTCTTCTGGAAGGACTACTAATAGTGGAAGGAAGAACAAAGTGTTAGGGAATGAAGTGTGGGAAGAAGGTGGACAAAGTGCCAGGGAGACATAGTACAGAGAAAAGGAAGGACTTGCCTTGTGCTTGGAGGATCTTCTAGTCAAGGGTCTAGGGTTTGGCATTGATCAAGAAATAAGATTCAATAAGAGAAAACTTACCAAAGGGTTTTCCGCTCAAGAGAAGAGAGGTTTTGGCCCTGGAAGAGAGCCAATATCCTATGTTCTTGTTTTATGTTTTTGATAGCAGTTTGATGAAGTACACACACATACATTAATAAGAGAAGAAGAATATTAATCTAACAAATAAAAATTGTAAAAATATTTCTCAAATTGTTATCTAGTCCCGAAAAAATCACTCTACATCTCATTGCCCTAGATTCTTCAACATGGTATGAGAGCTAAGGTGACACATCAAGGAAATGGCATCTCAAGAACACTCATCAAGGAAGGACATCTACAAAATTTGAAGGATCAAGCCAAGAAGTCTCTATCACATCAAGGACAAGAAGGTATATCATCTATCATTCATCAGGGGAGACTACAAAGCTAGAAGAAGAGCCTTATATAAAGGTACCTACAAAGAAGAGCTGATCAAAGAGGGACCTACATCAAGCCACAAATCATCAAGAAAGTCTCATCATCAAGCAAGCCCACTTAGACAAAACATCTTGAGGAACATCAAGATTCAAGGAAAGAAAGCCATCAAGACTTCAAGGAGAAAAGAAGTCAACTACATTTCAAAATGTATCAAGTAAGTATATGTCCCCTTCTGAATATACATCAATGTCTTTTTTCAAGGGAAGCGATAAATTCGTAGGTACCAAAAAATTTCTTGCATGGAAGAAGGTGACTAATATGCTTCTCAAGGAGAATGAAATCTAGAACATATCAAAGGGAATATCACTGTCCCTGCTAAGGAACAAACTCAAGCCTTAGCCAAGTATAATAAGGATGATACTAGAGCTCAAAGGATTCTAATAGAATCTATCAAGGACTCTCTCATCCCTTATGTCTCCAAATTTGAGACATCAAAATAAATTTATGATAAGATAGTAGAGCTATTCTTTGTATCCACATCCGGAGAAGTGATATTTCTAAGGAATGAATTGTAAAAGATGAATATAACAAAGTAAGGAATAAATCCCGACTTCATGAAAATCTCTGAGATGAGGGATCAACTTCAAGCGCTAGGGGAAGTCATGTTCGACAAAGAAATGAAAACCGTAGTACTCAATGCTCTACCTAAGGACTAGGGTAAATTCACATCAAGAATATATGCCAAGAAGGAAGCTACCACACAAAGTGAAATGTGGTCTCTATGCAAGACAGAGGAATCCAGACTCAAAGCTAAGGAAGATGTGGGATCAAAGGAGCAAGAATTTTCTACCATGGCCAAGAGAAAGGGAAAATTTGGAAAATTTGGTTCACGAAGAACAAACAACAAAGACATGTCCAAAATCCAATGTATTGGATGCCAAGAATATGGACACTACAAAAGGAATTGTCCTAAACTTAAGAAGGACAACAACAATGAGAGAAAAAGGGAATAAGCTCATATGACTCAAGAAATAAAAGAAGAAGACAAGAAGCAAAAGAAGGAAGATCCTCCAGATCTCTACTATGACTAAGTCATCCTTGTTGTTTAAGTCTTCTTTATAAGTTTTAAGTAGTATATGAGCATGTAGGAATAGAATAGGATGCATGGTTAAAAATATACCTTCTAGAATATAGGAGCATGGTATATATAGCTCAATATATTCATATAGAAGGAACATACCTAGTATAGGACCTCATCCACTATGAAAGGAAAATTGATCATGAGCAAGAATATTATAAGGAATCCATCATCAAAATAAAGAAACATGTGCAGAATAAGGGTCTTCAAGATCCTCAGATGGAGTATTCAAAAGAAGATTCATGAATAAGAAGCAGATGTCTCATTGGGAAGTCCCATTCATGGGACTCAATAAAAAGATGATGTGCATGCAAGCTAAGATGAAGCAAGAAGGGCCACACCATGACCAATCAAATAAAGTCAAGATGATCAAAGGAGAATCAAGATGAGGTATATATGCATCAAATTTATGTCATGTTATCATATGTGTATTATTGAAGTCATGGAAATAGTTCTATGACATGATCAAGTATGAAAGAATCTCTTTCACCAATGGCATGCTCGAAGGAATGTACTACAATTCAATGAAGGTTAACAAAAGAAAAATACTCACATAAGGAGTATAAGATTGCTAAATAGAAGCAAGAAGAAATGTTGACTAGTAGAAGATGAAGAAGTGCTCCCACAAGGAGTAGAAGGTGTTTGAACAATCTATCCATGAAGAAGCAAATGAAGAAAGAGATCAAGAATGTGAAGAACACCATGATCACCAAGAATCACTATCTGAAAAAAATACTTTGAAGACATCTCCCGAAAGAAGGCATGACAACTCTGACAAGGGAAGAAAATGATCAAAGGTCCCTCGACACCTATGAAGGCCTTGGAGATATGAAAGGTGCAGATAACTGATTCTACTCTACAAAGATGTCATGATGAAGAAGCCATCCAACAAAAGCACCATTTAATGTTGAAGCAATATCGGGATGAAGTCATGAAGGGCTACTAGATAGAATCATGTAAACAAGAAAGTACAACGAAGCATCCATGAGAAGAATATTTCGATGCATGGACAAATGACAAAGGAATAGCCATGATGACAAGAGAACCTGATATATTGCAAAGCAACTTTCAACGAAGGAAGCAATGACATGACTAACCAGGAAGGAAAGTGATTGATGGATGATGCCCTACCAAGAAGAAGTTCAAACAAAGACTTCAAAAAGGAAGGAAGGAGATCAAGCGGTTGGAGGACCCACAAAGAAGAAGTTGTTGATGAATGGACAAGTCCCTAGCTAAGAGGGAGTTATAACAAGTTCCCAATTACAAAGGAACTTGGACAAGTACCTTGTCAGAGGATACTTGGGCATGTCTTCCTCAATTGAGAGGAAGTGATAGACACAACATTCTTGTTTTCACTTGGGAAGAAATAATGGGAGGATTGGATAATCATTTGGAATCTGATACTCTTTGAGGATGTGTAGGGCATCCAAGAAAAGAGTAGGAAAGAGGACCGATTTTCTTTGAGGGATGGGAACCCAAGATAAGAATATTCCTATAAGGTCATACTCAGTGAACACACGGGTGGGTATGTACCTTGAGAGACAATGATTATGGTGTCTATATGTCATTGGTCTTGCCAACATTGTGCTCTGATCTATCCAGAGATAGAGCTGTCAGTCAAGGCCTTGCTATGGATACAATGTTGGTTACTATGATGTTATAACAGATGGATTGCCAATATGGTTTCTCTTATGTAAATTATTCAATATTGATAATAGCCAAACACCTTGTAATGTTTTATTAATACCTCCCTAGTTAAGAGGGAGTGTTGAAGGAAATGTAACTAGGTTCGGTCTTCATAAATGTACTTTTGATATTTGTATTTATTCAAGAAAAGAAATATTATTTTTATAATATATGTCAATGAGTTTCCTGCTCATTGAAGTAGGTCTAGCACATGTGAAAGTGTTATAAGTGAGTCAAAGAGTCAAAAGAATTATCTTGAAGACCTTAAGGGTATGCTACATTATGTATACTTATGTATAATAGTCAAAGAAGACACCTCCAAGCAAAGTCAAGTCTCCTCCTAGGAAAGACACAATCAAAATAAGAAATGGCACCATTAAAATCACCCATCGAAGCAAAGGAAGTCAAGTTGGCCTCAAGGCAGCAAGTCAGACTACAAGTTAGCCTAAAGGAGGGACAATCCTCTATATATAGAGGTTGTCCACTCCCTCAAATGACAAGCAACTCACTCTGAAATCAACGAAGATATAGGACTGAAAAAGAAGCCAACAAAGGGATGAAGAAGGAGCCTCTAGTGCAACGAAGAAGTAAGAAGGAAGAGAAAAGGTTATGGGACTATTTTAGGGCCAATAACAACCACACGTGTGAATAAAAGGAAGGGCTATCTGCGGTTAGGACAGAAGCAAGTCATGTACCAACATACCTCATCCTTTTGGCTACAAACTAGGCCTACTAGGCCTCCTATCCAAGTGAAGAAGGAAGGACCTCAGGCGAAGGAAAGAGGAGCCATATAACATCAACAAGACCTCTCACATGTGCGAGAATTAGGTCTACAATGTTGTCACACAAAGACTACAATTATACATCAAGAAGGAACTCTGTTGGTCAAGATAAGGAAGGAGTATCCTTAGGTGAAGGATCTCAATAAGACAAAAGATAAGTGTCTCTTCTAGAAGGAATACTAACAATGGAAGGAAGAACAAAGTACCAGAAGGAGGAAGAAGTGTCAGGGAATGAAGTGTTGTAAGAAGGTGGACAAAGTGTCAAGGAGACATAGTGCAGAGAAAAGGAAGGACTTGAATTGTGCGTGGAGGATATTCTAGTCAAGGGTCTAGGGTTTGGCATTGATCAAGAAAGAAGCTTCAATAAGAGAAAACTTACTGAAGGGTTTTCCTCTTTAGAGAGGAGAGGTTTTGGCCCTGGTAGAGAGCCAATATCTTATGTTCTTGTTTTATGTTTTTGATAGCCGTTTGATGAAGTACACACACATGCATTAATAAGAGAAGAAGAAGATTAAGCTAACAAAGAAAAATTGTAAAAAGACTTCACAAATTGTTATCTAGTCCCGAAGAATCACTCTACATCTCATTGCCCTAGATTCTTCAACATGTTCCACCTCTACTATGGGATCAACCCTCTCTTCATAGGGAGCATCCTCAATCTACCGTGCCACCCTCCTAACTATCAAAGAAACCCATGGAGGTCTCCCTTTTCCAACATCTGCAAAAATCATAAGTCTCAATTTGAGTTCACATAAAACAAAAACATCAAAAAACTTGGAAAAACTTAAAAATAATATTTTACTTGAATCAGTCCACTATGTGCCAGGTGGAATTGGGAGGTCGAGATATCCAAGATTTTCCGGCATATGCCCAATCATCTACCATGATGCGTTGTTATTGCAACCATCCAAAGAACGTCACGGGAAAATACATATGATGACCACCTCCATGATGAGGCATTAGCTCAACCCACCTTAACAGTCGTGGATCCCTGGGTCCTAGAACCTCTACCTCTTCGCACTGATACTTGAATAATGGTACGCATTCTAGGAAGAATGTCACCAAGATCGATCCATAGCCAATTTGTTTCAATCTTCCTGTCTCGTATTTAGTGAGTTTGTATTTCATGTTTACTAATAATGCTTCAAAATAGTTAAATATTATGGAACTAATACAATCAACTGCATACTAGAAGTGAGACTTTCTCTCTTCATGCAGGGCATGAGCTCCAGCTATTCGAGCCATGGTATGAAGAATCGTTCTCAGAGGGGGATTAGTGATAGTTTTTATATCTATTTTCCCACTCTTCATTTTTTGAGAACCTAGGCAATGTCTAACTATCAACATATCTATACTCTCTCCCCCAGTACGAGAACTAGACAATTGAACTCGTTGTCCCCTTCTGGACAAACCTGTGATGAAATAGATGTCTACAATATCTATCTTGAGTTCTTGGTCTCCTATGATAAATAGTTGGTGGTCTACATCCCACCATCCAATCAAATGTTGTAGTAATTACATTTGGGTCCTAATCCCAGGGATACAAAAGAATTTGAGTAGTCCACATACCCGAAGAGCCCTTATGCAATTTGGATCTTGTGTTGCTTGATGGTCTTCCACTTCATGACCTCTTTCCTTCCATTCAATCACCATTTTTTTAGTGAATAACCTATGAAACATCCATAAACAGAGTTTTTATTAGCTTCTATGGAAGGAAATTTGAAAAAAAATCATTAATCTTGGAGGTTTAAAAAAAAAATATCCCACGGCGCTAGTGCAACCATTTCCAATTTTTTTTGCGCTTCTAGCACAATGGCACTATTGAGCTCAAGGAGAGCAGTGTGGGTCCGATGGGTAAAACTCGCGTTGATCACCCTCGACATAAAAAAAAAATTCAAGCCCTCCTTACTACCTACTCTATGGATGAAATCACTTAAAAACACAATCAAAATGTAGAGGAAGGACAAATCTCTTACCTACAACAAATGGATCATCGAACGGTGTCCTGGATTGGTCACACTCCTCGCCTAAAGATCAGGGAAATTTGGGGTAAAAAGTGCTCTCCAAATTACCAAATGACAAATGGTAAATTTGTTTTTACTTTCTGAGTTTATATAAACCTTTTAAGATATTTTTACCATTTAGGGCACATTTTTACTTATATTTTAATATTTTTCTTGAAATGGGTAACATGTTTTCACTTGTGTTGCGATAGGTCATGGATAAATGGTGATAGTGATTGATTTTGACTTAACTAGCGAGTTCTATTTTTTTACTTTTTCAGACTCGTAGAAAAGAAACGAAAAAGGAACCCCCCTAGAATCATCTTTCAACTTTTTTCTGACTCGAAATATGAAAATATTTCTAACTACTTATCATTTCGAACTCGTTAAAGTAAATGAAATGATGTCTACTCAATATAAGTTTAACCCTTTTCTGGACTGAGATAGACTATTGTACGAAAAAATAATACCTTGGACACCCATGGCTAAGAGGTTCTCTTGAATATTTTTTTCTACCTTTTCATATTTGAGTGACTATCTACGAAAAGGGACTTCTGGAGTTTTCTTTTTTGCCTCTTTTTCGAACTCTCTAAACATGAAAAAGATGTCAAGTTACTCCTCTGTCGTACTCGTAAATGAGACTTGTCACAATGATGAGACCGAGTTACTGTTAAAATTGGCAACTAGGGCCAAACTCCATGTGGGTCATCTTATTCATGGCTGATAATATTTTTATTAGATTCCTCTCGTTGAGAGGTGTAGGATTGATCTAAAGATCATCTGATTCCGATAAGTATTTATGGAGATATGAATTTATTTTGATTATGGAATTATTATCAAGCTGACCTACAACTCATGTAGGCTCAGAAGCCCAACAGTCGCATCTATTCAAACATCAACAATTTTGTATAAATACAGTGTAGGAATTTGCAGGGTAAGTTCCTCAGACAGAACACCAAAGGACACCGCTCACAACCAGATCGCAGATCAATACACCAGTATTTTTGACGTGGTTAAAACCCTCAAAGAGGGAAACAGTCCACGGCCTGAGCCAACGCGGCCACTTCAGGCAATTTATTAATAAAAGAATGAAAATTTACATAAGCTTCTCTCATAGACGGATTACCCTACAAATGACCCTCCATGCGCTTTAAATAGAAATCATGGACCAATCGGGTGTCAAGCCATGGATCAAGTGTCGGTAATACCGAGGAGAGAATGAACCGTCGGATCACTACATATCGTGACCGTCGTATTGTAAGTTACAAAATGTACAAGGTAAAGAAACACACTTTACCTAACTCTATACCTAACTCTATACTAGACCAAGTTGTACTTAACTATTTCCTATGTGTCGGAATATCCTAACATCCCCCCTTAAGAACAACTTGGGGTAGGATTGAAGGATTTACAAATATGACACAATAGGACAAGGAAGGAGGCACTAGAGCCTATCCCCCCTTAGTGACAACTTCCTGAACTCCAACCATAAATCGAAGTTTAGTGAACTTCGCCTCTGTGAGAGCCTTTGTGAAGATGTCTACAACTTGATCATTTGTTGAACAATATTGCACTTCAAGAACATGGTCGTGAATGAGATTTCTGATGAAGTGCATGTGCAGTTCAATCTGTTTGCTACGCTGATGTTGGACTGGATCTTTGCATAGTTGAATGGCACTTTGATTATCACACCAAAGTGTAGTCGGATGCTGTTGCTGAAAGCCAAACTCTGACAGGATCTGATGAAGCCACAAGGCTTCCTTACTAGCTTCTACGGCACCACGATACTTTGCTTCTGCTGATGAAAGAGAAATGGCGCCTTGTTTCTTGCAAGCCCATGTAATAGGTCCTGAACCAAGAGTGAACACATAACCTGCAGTAGACTTCCGATCATCAGGGTCACCAGCCCAATCGGAATCAGTGAAACCAACCAATAGAGGAGATGCTTCGGCACTGTAATGAATCCCAAACTGAACTGTACCTCGAACATAACAAAGTATTCTTTTAGCTGCTTTCCAATGACTTTCACGTGGGTTTTGCATAAATCGAGCAACAAGGCCAACGACAAAGGAAAGGTCAGGTCGAGTATGGGTTAGATACAAAAGTTTTCCTACAAGTTGACGGTATAAGGTAGCATCAACTTCAGGAGAAGTACAAGTGACTGAAAGTTTGACTCTAGACTGGAAGGGAGAAGGGGCTGGCTTACAGTCTTCCATGTGAAAATGGCGTAGAATATCACAGGCATACTTGGACTGGGAAAGGGAAATACCCTCCTTGGATTGCAAGACTTGAAGACCGAGAAAATAATGTAAGTGTCCTAAGTCTGTCATTTCAAATTTTTTTTTAAGGTTGGACTTCACATGGTTTATAAGGTTGGGATCACTACTGGTAAGGATAAGATCATCAACATAAAGAACAAGAGTGATAAGAGACTTGCCCACTTTCTTGGTGTAGACAGTATTGTCAGAATGACACCTAGAAAAGCCAGATTCTAAAAGAAAGCTATCCATTTTGGCATACCAAGCTCGAGGAGATTGCTTGAGACCATAAAGGGATTTCTTAAGCCGACATACAAGCTAGAGTCTATTTTTATGAAGCCAATGGGTTGTTCCATGTAGATTTCTTCATGCAAGTCCCCATGCAAGAAGGCAGATTTAACATCCATTTGATGGACTTCCCATTTGAACGAGGCAGCAAGGGAAAGAACAAGGAAGATAGAGTTCATTTTGGCAACAGGGGAGAAGGTTTCAGTGTAGTCAATGCCTTCAACCTGTGAAAAACCTTTAGCAACAAGACGAGCTTTATGTTTATCAACTTTCCCATCTGGTCCATACTTGGTTCTGTAAACCCATTTGCATCTAACAAGTTTTCGTCCCTTTGGTAGAGGAACAAGATCCCATGTATCATTTGCCAATAATGAATGATATTCTTCATTCATAGCTGCTTCCCAATCTGGATGGCCTGAAGCTTCTGTAAAGGTGTCAGGATCATAATTTACTGGAGCTTGAGCCAGTAAAGAAGAGGCTCTGTCAAACTGAGAACGTGTGCGTCACTGATCTGTAGGATCACCGACAAGATCACCTGCTGCATCTCGAGTAGCACGAACCCATTTTGGAAGCTGAGGAGTTGAAGGAGGATCCTGAGATGGTGGGGGAGGATTGTCATCCTCACTTTCATCATCTGAAGAAGAAATGTTTTCAAAAGTAGAAGAGATAGGGAGAGGTGGCACATCCGCTGGACTAGGCTCGTAGGCCGATATATTTTCATCAAATTTTACATCTCTTCTAATGATAACATTTTTGGACTTAAATGGAATAAGTCTATAGCCTTTGACGTCTTCAGAATATCCAACAAAAGTACATTTTTCACTCTTAGGTTCTAAAGCTTTATGCTTTTCATCTGGAATATGGGCCCATGCTTCACTTCCAAAAACATGAAAGTGACTTACATCTGGTTTGATTGAGCTCCATGCTTCTTCTGGAGTGATATTCTTTAAAGCCTTAGTAGGAGTGCGATTTATTATGTAATTTGCACAGTTAATGTCTTCTGCCCAAAAACTAAGACCAAGTCCTTTAGATTGTAGCATACAATTAGCCATTTCCTTTAAGGTGCGATTCTTCCTTTCAGATACACCATTTTGTTGTGGAGTATATGGAACAGTATGTTGCATTTGAATTCCATTCTCAGTGCAAAAGTTGATGAATGTGTTTTTAAAATATTCTCCGCCATTATCAGATCTTAGCTTAAGAATTTGATGTCCAGATTGTTTTTCAACAAAGGCCTTGAAGGCCAAAAATGTGTTAAATACTTCACTCTTGAGTTTTAAGAAGTATACCCAAGTGCGTCTGGAGAAATCATCAATGAAAGTTAAGAAATACTTGTAGCCAGAGAATGAAACAACTGGAAGTGGACCACATAAATCACTATGCACAAGCTGTAAAGGGGCTAAGGCGTGCCAAGAGGCACGTTTTTCAAAACTGTCCCGATGATGTTTTCCGAGTACACATCCGGAACAAACACCATCTCTGCAAGATACCATAGGAAGACCTGTCACCATATTTTCTTTACATAGATGCTGAAGGGAGCGATAGTTTAAGTGACCAAATCGCTCATGCCAAAGTTTGCTCACTTCATCGTTATGAGCAACAAATACTGAGGGAAGATTTGATGACCCAAAGTTGTGAAACTTATACAACCTTGTAGAATCATCAGCAATGCCAGTAGCTAAAATCTATTTAGGATCTCTTAGGTCCTTGATTACAACATCATGAGGTGAAAATTCAACGATTTTACCTTCACCTGAATGAGTTATCTGATATACAGATAGAAGGTTGCAGGATAAGGTTGGAACACATAATACATCATTAAACTGACCATTGTCTAGATGAACAGTTCCAGTCCCTACAACACTAAGAGATCTATCATCACCAACATATATATTTTTGGTGTTACAATCATTTAAATAAGAAAACATGGCTTTGTTTTTGGCCATGTGATAAGAAGCTCCAGAATCAATGAGCCACTCATGAGAATGAGAAGAAGAAGATACATTTAATGCATAACCAGACCGAGATGATTGACAACCACATGTAGAAAGTGCCATTCCTGAAGATGAAGTTGAAGGTGAAGAATGCTCCAAATGGATGTTATGTTTCTTCATCGCTGCTTCCAAGGCTTCCATCTTATTAAAGCATTTGGATTCTAAGTGGCCATCTCGATTACAAAAGTTGCAATGTCTATCAGTCTTCTTCCATTTGTTTTTATTTGTCTTATCATTTTGTTGAAATGATTTTTCATTTTGAGGCTGAGATTGCTTAGGACCCTTGTTTGGTTTAGGACCATTCTTTTTAGGATATGACTTCTTAGGATTCTTTGAATTTGGTTGCTGTTGGGCGGCTAACGCTTTCTTGGAAGAGTTTCCAAGATTAAGAAGACCAAGGTGTAAGAGTTTTTCTTATTCTCTTATTAAAGAATCACAAAAAGAGTCAAAGGAAGGGGACTTGTAGTCTGTTCCTTGAGAAATGAAGGCTTCTCTTGTAGAATGGAAGGTGGAAACAAACACAGAGTAGGCTGGTCCCAACTTAGTAAGAATGGAATAGATAAGGTTACTATCTTCTTTCTTAACCTTAACACCTTCCAAGAGATATCTAAGGGTCTTGAACTTGGACAAGAAATCTTCAATGCAAGAAAAATTATTAGGGTCCAATGTAAGCAACTCATTTTCAAGTTGATGGGCTCTAAGTTCATTTTTAATCCCAAAAACTTTATTGATTTGTTTCATTGCTTCGTCAGGAGTATCAAGTTCTGCAATATGGAATCTAAGATCTGGAGAAATAGACATCCCTATCAATCCACGTGCTTGATCTTGCCTATTTTCCCATTTAGCAGCCTTATCTTCATCCTTCGGTTTCTTTTCTTGGCCTGAGGCTATTCTGTAGAGACCTTTACTTCTAAGTAAATCCTCAATGTAGGACAACCATTGGAAGTAGTTGGTGCTGTCAAGGGTAACTTGGTATTGACTTTCCATTTCAATGGAAACTGAAGCTAAAGATTCTGAAACTAAGTGTTCCAATGGATAGATCTCGAAAAATTAGGCTGGTTTAAAAAAAATGGCTCTAAAAACGGCTTCCGGATGAAGAAGTTATGGCTTTTGGAAAAAAAGTTGTTGAAGATGCCGAAGAAGTGCGGGAATGTGCGGAAATGAAATATCTGCCCTCACAAAAAGGAGATTTGAACCCAAGACCTCTAGTCTCTTAAAATAGCTTTGAACTAATTGAGCTATACAAAAAATTTGAGAGAGAGAGAGAGAGAGAGAGACATACAAAACCCAACACGGACATACAAAAAAACGAACCTTGCGGCTCGAAGTTAGCTTTAGCCGAAAAACTAAATATTTTCAAAAATGAGCCTTGCGGCTCAAAGTTAGCTTTAGCCGGAAACTAAATATTTTCCTCAATGTTTCTGATTTTCTGATATCACACTAAGGCGCAGGGAAAAGAGCATACACATGAGAAAAATCCTTCCTTTCTGTTTCTGATTTGCCCAGATCGCACAGAGTCGCAGGGAAAAGAGCATACGCAGAAATGAAAGGTATAGATCCGGTAATAAAAAAGGCTAAATAAACCGAAACCGAAATAAACAGAGAGAAAATAACTGTAAACTGCAAATAAACACTGTATACCTCCAGATCTTAAAAATGACGCAACTAGGGCTACCAGAAACCTTTTCGCGTGAAATGAAAGGGGTTCCTCACTGGAACAGATGCTCCCAACACAATAGAGCAGTCCTCTCAGCCTGAAAGTAGTCAGAAATAGTAGATCTGGGAAATAACAGTCGGATGCAGTTCTACCGGCTTCAGATTTGGATCACCAATGGATGCGGCCCTCAAATAGCTCTGATACCATGTAGGAATTTGCAGGGTAAGTTCCTCAGACAGAACACCAAAGGACACCACTCACAACCAGATCGCAGATCAATACACCAGTATTTTTGACGTGGTTAAAACCCTCAAAGAGGGAAACAGTCCACGGCCTGAGCCAACGCGGCCACTTCAGGCAATTTATTAATAAAAGAATGAAAATTTACATAAGCTTCTCTCATAGACGGATTACCCTACAAATGACCCTCCATGTGCTTTAAATAGAAATCATGGGCCAATCGGGTGTCAAGCCACGGATCAAGTGTCGGTAATACCGAGGAGAGAATGATCCGTCGGATCACTACATATCGTGACCGTCAGATTGTAAGTTACAAAATGTACAAGGTAAAGAAACACACTTTACCTAACTCTATACCTAACTCTATACTAGACCAAGTTGTACTTAACTATTTCCTATGTGTCGGAATATCCTAACATACAGGAGGACTTTTCCTCATTTGCACTCACTCATCTCATCACATCTCTCTCTCTCTCTCCTGCACAGAAAAGAGGCTCTTCTCTACTGCGCAAAAAAGAGACTCTCTCTCACACATGTGGAAGGAAGGACACAGTTTTGGGGTAGCAACTGCAGAACCAAAGTTTGACCAGCGTTGACTAGAAGACTCCCTCCTCATAACTGCGTTGTAGGTCCATCTGGATCTCCTCTGAAGGCTGCATGTTTTGGTGGTGGAATCAAGCCGATCCGACGGTCGGTTTGCAAGATATTATTTGCCATAGTTTGGGACTGATCTAGGGTTTGTTGCTACTAATGTAAATATGATTTATGTACTATTTCTCTCTATTGGTTTATTGAAGATAAAGGAAGATTTGATCAAAGGGTTTCCCTGCATTGGGGTTTGTCCCTGGCTAGCTGCCACATCTTGTGTCTCTTGTCTTGGCTTGTTTTTTGTCGATCGTTTAATGTTCTATCTACACTTTACTTTATGTGCATGTGATTGCTAATCTGTGGATAATAATAAGATAGATAAGTAAACTATTATAATAATATAACATACCATAACTTAACATGGTATCAGAGCTGAGGTGAAGACAAAGCCCTAGCAAGAGCAAGAGCAATCACTGAAGAGAATATTGGCAAGGCTATCCTAAAAGAACTATGGGGTCCTCATCACTCTTTCCTGCCGAGGACAAGCTCCGTGAGAAAGCTGACTATCACGGATGGAAGATGTATATTGATCTAACCCTAGAAGATCAAGGAGTGTTGGACCATGTGAGAGGCAATATTGTTGAGCCTCCATCAAATGCATCCACTACTTCCAGGAACAAATGGAAAACAAGAGAAGTCAAAGCAAAGAAGATCATCCAGGACTCTATTGACAAGTGCTTGGTGGCCTACATCTCCGACCTGAACACCTCCAAGGAAATCTACGATAGACTGGTGAGTTTATTTAAAGTTAATGATGCAAATCAAGTTTTGTTTCTTCGAAATAAGCTGAAGGAAATTAAGAAGGGTAAAGATGAGAGTATGCAAGCATACTTCTTAAGAATCACCGAGATCAGGAACAATCTCCTATCTATTGGGGAGACTATTACTGATACAGAAATGGTACTCACGATTCTTGGAGGATTACCATCCGAATGGCATGTGTTCAGGACTACTCTTCTGAACAATAATGTAATTCCTTGTTTCGAGGAATTAATGGCTAGATGCATCCAAGAAGAAACAAGGGTAGAAGAGAAAGAAATGCCCATGCCTAAAGGTCCTCCTGCTACCTTTTCTTCTCATGCTAAGAAAAGAAACACTTCCAGGAATAAATCAAAAAGAAAGGTTGGACCTAAGAGTGGAAGAAAAGGACGATGTTACATTTGCGACAAAGAAAGTCACTATGCAAGGGAGTGCCCTGATAGAAAGGACTCACACCGGGACGATGATCAAAATCCCTCTCATGGCAATCAAAGGAATGGAAAATTCAATAGTAAAGGTAAAAGGAGTGTTGGAAGTCAAGGAAGAGGACAACCATTCAAGAAGGCTAGAAATTCCAGGTATGAATCCAACATTGTTGAAAATAAGTAGGATGAATATTATCTACCAGCTGCTCTATCTATCTCTGCTCCTTCGGACTCAATGGGAATTTGTCTCATTGACAGTGGTGGATCAAGGAACTTCACTGGTTACAAAGATGTTCTCCATAATCTGATAGAGAAAGAAACTAACCTAGAAATTGTCCTTGGAGATAATATGAAATATCCCGTGAAAGGTGTAGGCAATGTCTCTCTCAAATTGAATCAAGGTAATACGATCCACTTACAGGATGTATTATATGTACCTGACCTCAAAAAGAACCTGGTGTCCATCTCGGCAGTGGAAGACAAAGGCTACAAGGTAACCTTTAGCGATGGCAAGGTACATATATGGAAAAATAATGTTAAATATGCCTTCACTCGTGGGTTTCGAGTTGATTCATTATATCAGGTCGGTGGAAGTCTGCTGGGTGTCATGTCTTGTGACACATCTCTTCAGTCTGAACTTTGGCATCAGAGGTTTTCCCACCTTCATTACAAATCTCTACCCGATGTAAGACAAATGGTAACAGGGATGCCCGAATTAAGAGTAGAGAAAGAAGGTGTATGTCCAGGATGTGCCGAAGGAAATCTCAAAAGGGGACCATTCCCCTCAAGCCAAAGCAAGACCTCCGATATACTACAACTGGTTCACTCAGATATATCTGAGGCTGGCATTAAGAGGGAGACTACTACACCATATACTCCTGAGCAGAATGGTGTGGCAGAAAGGAAGAACCATACGATTAAGAAAGCTGTCTGTGGCAAGCTCCATGATCAAATATTTCTAAAGATTTTATGGGAAGATGATGTAACAATGCCCGATGTGGAATAATCCATGGATTCGATTGATCCTCCTCCACATGAGCCTTCCTCTTCTAGGAAGAGGCCTTCATGGCTTAGGGGGCTACTTGATGATGCTGAAGGACATGTTGCACCCCGAGGAACCTTCCGTGAAAGTAAGAAACCTAACAGGTATCAGGGATACTTGACCATCATGAGCACGATTGTACAAAATGAGCCTTCATCATTCTCAGATGTTGTCAAGCATCAAGTATGAAAGGATTCTATGACCAAAGAATATGAGTCTATTATCAAGAATGATGTCTGGGAAGTAGTTACCAGACCCCAGGACAAGACAATTGTCACTTCTAAATGGATTTACAAGATAAAGCATGTAGCAGATGGAAGTATGGAAAAGTATAAGGCTCGTATTGTTGCTCGTGGTTTCTCCCAGAGGGAAGGTATAGGCTATGATGAGATATTTGCACCTGTTGCCAAATATACGACCATCCGCTCGATCACAACCCTTGCGGCTTCACAAGGATGGAACCTACATCAAATGGATGTCAAGACCGCATTCTTGCATGGTTCAATCAAAGAAGAGGTCTACGTGGAGCAACCCGAAGGATTTGAGATTTATGATAAAAAATCTCATGTATGCAAGTTGAAGAAAGCTCTCTACGGGCTGAAGCAAGCACCTCGAGCATGGTATGAGAGGATTGATAGCTACTTGATGAAGCTGGGATTCACTAGGAGTGAAGCCGATCCTAACCTTTACTTTAAGGTTGAAGATGACAAACCTCTCATACTGGTGCTGTATGTGGATGACCTCTTCCTAACAGGCGCAAACCCTCTTATTCACAAATGTAAGAGGGAGTTGGCTTCTGAATTTGAAATGAAGGATCTAGGACTGATGCACTATTTCCTAAGACTTGAAGTCTGGCAGAAGCCAAGGGAAATTTTCCTATATCAAGGAAAATATGTGGTGAAGATATTGGAAAGATTTGGTATGGTAGACTGCAAGCCTGTAACTACCCCGATGGAGCTTGACTTCAAGAAGTTAAGCAGTAGTGCTATTGGACCTATTTTACGAAATGCTACCGAGTATCGGCAACTCGTCGGAGCATTAATGTTCTTAGTGAACTCCCATCCAGATATATCCTTCGTAGTCAACACGTTGAGTCAACATATGGTTGAACCTCACCACAGACATTGGATTGGTGCCAAGAATTTGTTAAGATATCTTCGTGGCACAATTACATATGGGTTAAGATACACTGCCGGAGATGTGAGACTACTTGGATACACTGATGCTGATTGGGAAGGAAATGTGGAGGACTGTAAGAGCACTTCCGGGTGCTATTTCTCCTTGGGATCTACTTCGATATCCTAGATGAGCAGGAAGCAGAAGTTGGTGGCTTTGAGCACCGCTGAAGTGGAGTATATTGCTGCTAGCATGGCCTCCTGTGAGGTAGTCTGGTTGCGAAAACTCTTCAGTAAGTTGTTTGGATTTACATTGGATACCATCGTGATCCTATGTGACAACGAGAGTGGGATTCGTTTATCAGAGAATCCCATATTTCATGATCACTCCAAGAATACCGTTATTAGATATGACTATATTCGAGATATGGTGCAGCAACGAGCTATAAGGCTCCAACATATCGATACAGATGAACAGGTCGACGACATTTTGACAAAGCCCCTAGGGAAAGTCAAATTCCTAACTTTCCGAGAACAACTTGGTGTTGTTCAAAGATCCTCTGATGAGGGACCTGTATGATACATTGAGCTCTAGGAGCTCTGGGGGGGTGCAGGATACTTCTTGGAGCGACATATGACCACAGGTGATTCACCATCCCCTGGTGGTATACATGTACACCCTGTGGCGACTATGTAGCAGGATCATTGGTTCTCCTGTGAGGTCTGGATGATGTGTTCTCCATGACAACTATGCAGCAGGATGATTAGTTCTCCTGTGAGGCCTGGATGATGTGTTCTCCATGGCATTTGAGTAGCAGGATGATTAGTTCTCCTGTGAGGATAGGATTGATTAAGTTCTCCTGTCAAGGCATCCTACCTAGGCAGTCTAGGACTCATGGCAAGTACCTGTCATCTGACTAATGAGCAGGGAAATGAGGATAGGGACCATAGTAGTACCAATGGACGTATTGTTGTATCTACCATACTCCCTATGCTAGGATGACCTTCATTGATCTGGGATCAATGATACTGGTCTGGGACTAGTGGTAGGAGTTGTACCCACTATGACATTGACTTTGGGTCAGTTGAGACTGGTCTGGGACCAGTGGTACATACTCTGAGACTGACTTCGGGTCAGTGGAGGACTGGTCTGGGACCAGTGAGAGTGGTACATACTATGACGCTGACTTCGAGTCAGTTGAGACTGGTCTGGGACCAGTGGTACACTCTCTGAGACTGATGATACTGGTCTGGGACCAGTAGTAGGAGTGGTACCCATTATGACGCTGACTTTGGGTCAGTTGAGACTGGTCTGGGACTAGTGGTACACACTCTGAGACTAAATTTGAGTCAGTGGAGGATGATACTAGTCTGGGACCAGTGGTAGGAGTTGTACCCACTATGACGTTGACTTCAGGTCGGTTGAGACTGGTCTGGGACCAGTGGTACACACTCTGAGACTGACTATGAGTCAGTATGATACATCCTCAATCATTTCTTCCTCTTCATAATTCGGAAAAAGTAGAGCATAGCAGAACAGAGCAGATCAGAATAGGGCAGAACAGAATAGAGCAGAGCAAGAAGGATAGAGCATAGTAGAGCAGGGGTCAAGCTGTACAGGGTAGTGCATTTGATGGATGAATAGTAGCGACTGAAAAACAGATTACAGATGGAGTTCTCCCTAGTTGATAGGGAGTGTTAAAATTGGAAACTAGGGACAAACTCCATGTGGGTCATCTTATTCATGGCTGATAATATTTTTATTAGATTCCTCTCATCGAGAAGTGTAGGATTTATCTAAAGATCATCTGATTCCGATAAGTATTTATGGATATATGAATTTATTTTGATTATGGAATTATTATCAAGCGGACCTACAACTCATGTAGGCTCAGAAGCCCAACAGTCGCATCTATTCAAACATCAACAGTTGTGTATAAATACAAGAGGACTTTTCCTCATTTTCACTCACTCAGCTCATCACATCTCTCTCTCTCTCCTACGCAGAAAAGAGGCTCTTCTCTACTGCACAGAAAAGAGACTCTCTGTCACACATGTGGAAGGAAGGATGTAATTTTGGGGTAGCAACTATAGAACCAAATTTTGACCAGCGTTGACCAGAAGAATCCCTCCTCAAAACTGCGTTGTAGGTCCATCTGGATCTCCTCTGAAGGTTGCATGTTTTGGGGGTGGAATCAAGCTGATCCGACGGTCGGTTTGCGAGATATTTTTTTCCCTAGTTTGGGACTGATCTAGGGTTTGCTGCTGCTAATGTAAATCTGATTTATGTATTATTTCTCTCTGTTGGATTATTGAAGATAAAGGAAGATTTGATCAAAGGGTTTCCCCACATTGGGGTTTGTCCCTAGCTAGCCACCACATCTTGTGTCTCTTGTCTTGGCTTGTTTTCTGTCGATCGTTTAATGTTCTATCTGCACTTTACTTTATGTACATGTGATTGCTAATATGGGGTTAATAATAAGAAAGATAAGTAAACTATTATAAGCATAGAACATACCATAACTTAACAGTTACTCCTTCCTAGGGCTCGTTAAAACTACTGGGATGGATTTATCCGAGGGATAAAATTCTACGACAAGCATATGCTATCCTCTTCAAGCCCGTGATAAAAAATGATGAGCTACTTGCTATAAATAGTGGGGAAAAATTGAAGTAAACATGTCCTGTATTTTGTATCATGGCAACATGTTTCTCTTGAACATGATACTTATTTTTCACTTGTGTTGGGTTTGGGTTATCCTCACTTCATCACCCGCCTTCCTGGGTTTTTGGAATCCATTTACCTTTCATCTGATTATACTCTATTTTCATCATGAACTCTGATCCTATGATTGAGTCAAATGCTACCAAACTTCAAAGTCATGTCACTGATATGTTCAAGAGAAGTCCCATCTGCAATTTTAACCGCTTGTACCATGTTTGACCTTTTTGCAACAATCCTGAATCACTCTTACCTACTCTGCTACATCATATGTTTTGTGCCGATGATGTGGGAAACATTATGACCCTCCTTCAATGAATCACTTTCTATCAACTTCAGCTCGTTATCTAGGAAGATGGTCTAGAAAATCCCTTTCAGTACCTTGGAACTTACATGCCTCAATGACAGGTTCTTCATATTTGACAACATGTTCACATCATTGGCTTTCGATCGAACGATTCTACGAGTGTTCGACTTCAACGCCCTTGTTTGCACTTATGGATTGTGTTGTTGTACCTTGAGAACCATTGTCATTATTGGTGGTTTCTCTCGTGCCTATTAACGGTTTACATCATTGACTAGTAATCAGGTGGTTTTCTACCATGTTTGACTTTGACACATCTATTCACATGATAGGATTCGTACTTTGGTTGGATCAAGACAGATATCAAGACCCTTGATTTCGTCTGATGAATCCAGGCTGCATGAAGTTATTAGCTATTCGTGATTATACACATGATTCCATCTATATGGATGGCTGTGTCCATACCGTGGGTCCATATACATGATCCCTTCTATTCGGATGGCCGCATCCATGTCGTGGATCCATACACATGATCCCTTTTATTCATATGGCTACGTTAATGCCATGGATTCATGTATTGTTAGATTCCTATTCAAAGATGTATTATTAGGCATATCTACATCAGAGATCTCAGATATATTGTATCATGCTTGATTGCAGGTCTCCTGATGGTGTTTCTCTAGGTCATTTCCTTGAATTGTAAAACATTTCACCCGTCACTCCATGTTCTGCCTTCATTCTTTAGGGGGCATATGTTACATAGTATTTTGTCAAACTTCCCGTCACGTATCCTGAAGCATCAAAATGTTGAAAGATATCAATGTATTCACCATGAAACATACATAGAACCATCCTTGGAGAATAGAAGAAAAGTTTCCCTGAAAGAGTTCCTGAGAAAACTTGTCAAAAACCTAGTTTTCAAGATCAACACATTTTGCACCACTAGTGGCCCATGCTGGTAACTTCTTGCAATATTATGACCTAGCACTGCCAGCACAACCTTTTATAGGGAAATCCGCGTTGAATCTCTTTAGGAAAATTTTCCTAAAGTGGAGGATAATCTTCTCTTACTGGAAGCCTCGATAACGGTGAATAAGGAATAAGGATTAGAGCGAGATCTCCCATTCTTGGTCCTTGATCCTACTCTCATAGATCTTCCCCTTGATTTGTGGAACCTCTCCCTCATTTTATGGATCCTTAACTCCCTCTCCTTACCTATAAATGAGATACCTACTATCCAAAATTGGTTTTTCATTGCTTGGTTGCATTCCTATGCTGAAACTATGCCTAAATGCTACCCATCTTGCTAAGGAGAAGGTGTGCTTGAAGGTCTTGGTTAGGAATTGGAAACTCACCCAAAGGAGGCTTCCAACATCAAGGCTTAAGTTGCTGTATTCTCCCCTCATTTTATATTAATAAATACATCATGTGTTTACTTTCCATAAGTGTGTAAATCATTACTCATTTAGTATGATATTCCTTGATCTGTCATATATTTTATGTCAAAATGAATATGCCATGTATGCCTTCATCGTTTTCTTGTGATGTTGTAGGTACTCATCTATGATAACGTAAAGAGGACTAAACTTGGAAGTGAGAAGATCGAGGACGACATCAATAGGTGTTAGCATCCGAGCGAGCTAGGTCATCTCTATTACTTTGTATTTTCTGATATAAACTAGGAAAGTTTGCACATGTTTGTCTAGATTGTTTCTAGATCCTCTTATAGGACTAGAGTGATTTCTTATGTCCATAGGAGCGATCGTTTGCACAATAAGGGTCGATGAGTTTCCTATGAGACTGCACTAACTTACTATTAGTGTTCATAGCCATATTAGTCGGCTATTGTGCAAGCTGGCTCGCGCAGTGTTGTGCTACCATGAGCACTATGATTAGTCTACTAGGAGGTTTATAGCCATATTTTGACTGCATGTATATTTTAGGTTGTGTGGGCATATGTGTCTCGAGCACAAATTTTGTTAAACCAAACATTGATATATATATATATATATATATATATATATATATATATATATATATATATATATATATAGATATATATCTTCAGTGTTTCTTATGGTTCTATTATCTCTTTCAATGTACGTGATGTGTATTGAATTTAATTTGCATGTGTCACACATTTATATCTAAAACATGATTAGTCAATGCATCTGTCAATGTGTTTATATTTCTATAAATATCTTGATATTGGATGAAATCAAAATGTCTTTCCAGAATGCAAACCCTCAAGAACATACAAAGCATAGTTGGACTCCTAACTGAATAGACATTAGTCAACTGTAATACTACAAGTTATGAGTCGAGTCTGATAATTATACGGTGGATACCATAGGAAATAACATTAGACAATAACTTGATCACTACGTTATCAGTGACAGATACAAATCCCTTGTAAACTCACTAACTTTCCATTCAGAGCATATATAGCCCATGCTGCGGAAGAAAGGTTCTGAGTACTACGACTAGCACCATCAGCATAACCAACATATGGTTCGAGGGATACCAAAATTTTCAAACCAAATGTAAACAAAATTAACAAAAACCATAGGAAACTCTAAAGAGGACACACTAAAAACACACTCAACACACCTATATACAACATGTACACAATGCACTACACAAAAACTCAAGCATAGTATTTCTTAAGGTACAACCCATTTCTAGGTTGTGCCAAGGGAACTCCATCGAAATCAACAAGCTCATAGGCCCCTTTAGCAAGAACACGTTTGACAATGTATGGACCTAGCCACATTGGCTCGAACTTCCCCGATCCTAATTTATCAGACTCTTGATCGTATAACAAGACAAGGTCTCCTTCCAAGAAGACACGAGGCTTGACACTCTTGTCATATTGTGCCTTGATATGTTTCTTATGGGCTTCATTATCGATCGCAGCATCACATTGGGTTTCATCTAAGCGTGTCAGTTGTAAGATACGTTTCTTTTCTATGGAAGTGGCCTAGAGGAGTTTAACATCAAGTTTGAGAGATAAAATTTCTCATTAAATTGGAAGGATTACTTCCAGACCATAAACCAATTGGAATGTTGTGAACCCAGTAGTAGTCCTAACAGAGGTTCGATATGCCCACAAGGCTGCATAAAGGATAAGATGTAGTCTAATTTATTGACCCCTATCATAAACTGAAGCATCATTTTGAGAACTTTATTGATTGCCTCAACTTTCCCATTTTCCTGAGGGTAGTAGGGCATGGTACTCTTGTGGGAGAGTCCCAACTTGGCAATCATTTTGGACATCATGTGATTTCGAAAATGTTTTCCATGATCTATCACTATAACCTGTGGAACACCAAACCATGCAATGACATGGTTGAAGAAAAAGAGAGTGGTTGTTTCATTGGTATTATTGTATGTAGGCATCGCCTTGGCCCACTTGGTCAAATAGTCAACACTACAATGATATATCCATGCTCCCTGGCCGAGTGAGGGTTACATGTCATGAAATCAATGCCCCATTTTGCAAATGGTCCAAAGACAATAAAATGATGAAAAGGAGTGGAAATAACATGAGTATTACTATCATATATCTGGCATGCATGATACTTTTGGATGACAAGGATGCAGTTATAAAATATGGTAGGCCAAAATTAACCAGCACACAGGATATTCTGTGCGGTGGCATAACCAGACAGATGACCACCACATTCCCCAGAATGGTATTCATTTAAAACTTTCTCATCCTCCTCATGAGTGAGGCACCTTTGAAATACCATATCAATACCACGACAATAAAGGGTGTCATCAATTATAATGTAATTTCTAGCTTGATATCAGATACGTAGTTGGTTAGAGTGAGAGGTATTGGACCAAAAAGTATAGGTTTAGAGATATATGATAATGTCTCCATACCAAGGGTCATATGATGACATCATGAATAACGACTTGTCCATAATAGAATCACCAGATGTCGTCTCAGTTTTAGTAGTGGTAAGGTTTCAAATTAGCTCAACCAAAACTAGGGATTTCTTTGACTTGGATTTGATTAATTCCAAGTCGAACTCCTGTAGGATGACAATCCACTTGGATTACTTTCCCCCAAATAGTTGTCGTGATAATATGTACATCATGGGGTTGCAATCTGAAAAAACCATAGTTTTACAGAGCAGTATATAATGGTGAAATATTTGGATAACTTAGACAGTTGCCAAAGCTAACTTTTCAACATGAGTATACTTGACTTCAATATCATTGAGATTCTAAATCAAGTAATAAATAGGATTTTCAGTTCCTACATCATCCTCCTGGACCAATACCATAGAAATGGTAGTAACTGCAGTGGCGAGGTACAAGAAATAATTGCATTGGTAATCTGGGGGATATAACAAGGATGCCTGAATCAGTACATCTTTCAAGGCATTGAATGCCTTTTGAGTAGCATCATCCTAATGGAAGGGAACCCCTTTCTTTAACAAGTTATTAAATCCTTTGTTCAGTTAAGCATAATTGGGAATGAACCTCCAAAGAAAGTTAGCCTTCTCTTGGAGTTATTTAAGTTGAAGAATGGAGGAACAAACAGGTAGATCGATGATCGTCTGTACTTTCAATGGGTCAATACAAATTCCATGTTTCAATACCACAAAACCAAGAAGTCGACTAGAACCTACAAAAAACACACATTTGTGTGGATTGAGTCAAATGTTATAATGTCTAAATTGTAAAAATATGGCCCTAAGATGCATCGAGTGAGCATCCTGATGTTTTGAATGAGCATGAAAATCGTCCAAATATGGTTATGCAATATGTTTGATGTCATGCAAGGCATAATTCATTTCCCTTTGAAACATAGACCCAACATTCATCAATCTAACAGGGAGCTTCCAATACGCAAATGTGCCCTAGGGACAAATGAACGCGGTCTTATGTTGGTCCACTAGGAGAAGGTTGACTTGATTATAGTCGGAGAAACCATCCATAAACAAAAATATCTCACAGCGAACACAATCATCAACAATCTGATCAATGAGCGGGGTGGGATAATTATCCTTCAAACAAGCATGATTGATGTCCCGATAATCGACACACACATCAATTGTTCCATGTTTCTTCATGAAGGGAATAATGTTAGACAACCAATCAGTTAAATGGATCAGATTGATGAAACTAGTGTGCAGAAGTTTTTCAACTTTGGCTTTAATAGCGGAAACCTTCTTAGGATGGATAGGATGGAGGTGCTGCCGAACTGGTTTAGCATTAGGGTACATATTAATTTCATGCACAACAATGTTCAGATCGATACCTAGAATTTCTTCATAAGAACAGGCGAAAATATCTCTAAATTCATGGAATAGGGCTTTATAAGTCTTGATCTCATTGGGAGAGAAAGACACACTAATATGTAGATTCTCGACAATGTTAGGTTTGATCAAAATGTCAAGAGGGATAGTCTCTTCAATGTTCAACAAGTAATTTTCAGATTCGACACCATGGATGGATATAAAAGTCATACACAACTCAACGATATTGGGTTGATATAGTTCGGTAATATTATCCTCGAAGAAATATGGCAAGGAGGAATGATGATGATGATTGTCCCAAGGTGCATCATCCAGAATCATGATCTCCATGATTCTCTCATCAGTAGGAAATGTACGAGAGAAAGAATAAGAGGAGGTTCTATAATCTAAATAACATTCAACCCAATTGATCAATGAGGAAAGGGTAAAAGTTTCCGCACAGGCCGCGTAAATGACTTCACAGTTGAGCTCAATGGGACTTAGCGACATGAATTCACCAAAACATTCAAGATTAGATTCATCTGGTACTATCCAAGGATTAGCCTGAGTAGTATAAGAAGATATCATGTTGATATAGGCAACCGAAATAGATTTATCGTGAAATGAAGGAGGAGGAAATGAAAAGGTTCCCATGAGGGAGGAATCCTTAAGTAGTCCAACCTTGACATGCTGATATGCGTGAGGGGTTTCCCCCATGAGAGGGACACTTCCAGTAACTAAAGAATCGGTGGCAAAGAAAGTTATTTGATCAATGGCCACTTGTTGAACCCCAAAATTGCCTGTTTTTGACAACCTTCTTATACCCCATTCTCCCGTTTTTGACCTTCATAACTCTAATTTGGGAATCATCTTACAAGGTTTATGGCACACCAGGTATATAATCATCTTCTATTTCATAAATATCATTTGTCTTTATTATTTAACTCAATATTTACCTAAGCTACTGAATTACAGTGATTCTGTAGCTGATGTATGATTATGCAGCTAAGTCCAAGATTTGATCGCTTGCGGAGCTTCAACCGAAGAGCAGGGCATATGAGCAGGTGGTAATTAGTCAGTACTATGATTTGTTCCTACCTTCATAACCTGGATCGATAAGGAAGGCACCATAGCAGCTCGGTCAAAGCGAAAGGCAACTATCGAGGAAGGTGAATCAAGCAAGCGAGGAATTAGTGAATGTAGATATTCAGCCTCATGATTTTCTTCGTTGATAGAAAATCATAAGGAAATCATGTTATTTTATCCTTTAATGTTAATTTTAGTCATTTTCGATTAGCATAAGGACATAATACTCTGAAAAAATTATGCATAGGAGTTTTATAAATTTTCCTCTCGACATGACAGACACAGTTTTGGATATTTTTTTAAAACTCTATTCTTGCAATTAAAGACGCTATTGTATTCCTCTGTTATGCGACTTAATGCATGGCTAATCATCTCATGAAGGCATTGTGTTGACACCTACTTCTCGCAAGAGAGCCCCCTCAAGATAGTAAGGTTTTCTTTTATTTGAAATTAGTATTTTATTTTGTGTTTCCTGTAGGATTTTGTTATTTCATTTAATCACTAAAGTTCTGCTTTTTGAAATTAAGTTTAAGATTGTTTTGTAGTAGGTTTATTTAGTCATCATATTATTGAGTGAAGCGAGATTTCCTGTGCACATGGACAGAGTATAAGTTGACATAAATCAATAACATAGATTTACATTGCAGTTGTATAGATTGGATTTTCAGTTGCAAAGTTAATATTTCTTTTTGTCAAAGAGTAGATCTATATACATTGTTAAATTCCATTTTGAAGCAAGTGTGATTTCATTTTAAAGCAAGTGTGTGTGTGATTTCATTTTAAAGAAAGTGTGCATGTGATTTTATTTTAATGCAAAGTGTGTGTATGATTTTATTTTTAACAACTATGAAGAAAGTGTGAAGTTTATTTCAAGAAGAGTGTGATCTTTCCTTTAAGAAAGAGGAATAGAATTGGTTCCATTTTTATGAGTGATTTATTTACTTATATAGTTGTAGAGAAACATGGGCATTTCGATATCTCAAATTAACTTAGGATTTATTTAAGTAATAAGGAGTCCTAGCACAAACATTGCACATACATTTCATCAGTTTACTAGCCTTGGTTGATAATTCATCTAAGTAATTTAACACCAATTAAATTACCAAACATTTTGGCGTCATTGCCAGGAAAGTGTATATAGGATTCGTTTTATTTTTCTTTTCATTAAAAAAAATAATAAAAAAAATAATGTGCATAGCGAAAGAGATTCTAGAGGTATATTTGTAAGTATAGGTAGGAGTTTGATTCCAACATCACCACTCACCCCACCACGAACTCGTAGTGCCACACCATCCACCCAAACTCATATTCCATCAATTACAGGAAAACATAGAACTTTTGAGGTACTTAGATCTGAAATCCAACCTAAAGATTCACCAACTTCTTCAACTGAAGCTGTAATAGAAGAAGAAGATCCTACATCCCCAACTGAAGGAGTAATTTTTCTATCTTCAACTGGAGAACAACTTCTAGGACAAGGACTAGAAATATCTAGTGAAGAAGAATAAGAAGAAACATATTTTAATGTTCCATTGATAGAAGAATTGGCGAAGCTAGAGGAGGAACTAGAAAATCCCATTTTGGAACCTTACATTAGTTATGAGGAATCTACAATGGAAGGAGAAGGGGAAGGAGAAGTACATAATGTGGATGGTGAAAAACCTAAGATTGGACGTGGAAGCAGACAAAATAGAGGAGGTGGAAGAGGTGGAGGAAGAGGAAGTGGTAGATGAGATCCAAAACCTTTTGGATTTCCCATCCTTGATGAAGATACCACAGCCACAATGAAAAATATCTCACCCTCCATCCTTGCTAATTTTCATGGATTAAGAAATGAGGATCCTGAAACATTTGTCTTTGAATTTGAAGTGTTGTGTAGATCTTATAACTACTTGCTTGATACTCAAAATTCTAAATTGTTTCCAGTGACTCTTAATGATGCAACATAAAATTGTTTATGGGCTTAGGAGTACATTCTATAAGAACATGGGAAGAAATGAAAACTACATTCTTATAAAAATACAAGGATTATTGTATGCTTCATAATCTTAAAGATTAATTATTTAAAATGATTCAAAAATAAGATGAAAATCTTGAAGATTTTGTTGAAATATTTGCTTATAATGTAAAAAGGGCTAAAATGCATAATCTAGATGAAGAAATTTTGAAAGCTCTTTTACTAAAATCTATCAGAGATGAGTGGATAGATCTTATTAATTTGATCAGTAAATGAGATATTTCTCAATTATCATTTGGAGATATTTGTGAGTTATGCATACACATTTCAAGAGGAAAGGCAAGCACTGGGAAAAATCCTAAAGATCTTGTTATGTCTAGGATTAATAAATATGCAACTAGGATAGTAAGTAGGGTTGAAATAGGAAATTTGCTTGAAAACTTTAAAACTGATATTTTAGGGAGTATTAGTAAACAAATAGATACCCTTAAAGTAAAAAACAAGCAAAAAGCTAAAAATGTTGCATTATCTATCTTTTTCCCAAAATGTAGAAAAAAACATGCCTTAAGGGAATGCCCTCTTGACTTAAAAAGTGTGGAAATTTGTGTTATATGTGCAGAAAACCACGATACAAAAGAATTTCCTTCAATAACGGTTCTTAAAGTTGTTTATAAAGAGGAAGTAATACCAAATCAAGTATAACCCCTTTCTTTTATTACCAAGATACCATGGAAAAATCCATAATCGAATATGACCCAAGGTTTCAACACTCAAATATATGCACAACCATCACAAAGTAATTGGACTACACCCATGCCTTGGAAACCTTGGCCTCAACCTTCAGCACGAGGATGAAAAAATCCTTATGGTAAGTATCCTCAATATCCTCAATTTCAACAACCTTACCCTGTTTTTCTACCACAATATTTTCCTCAGCCTATTCAACCCTCTTTACCTCAAAATCCAAACCCACAACTTTCACTACCATTTCCACAAAAGCCAAATCAACTGTCTTCTCAGCCACTTCCAAATCCAAGTAATAAAAATTCATAGCCTGTTTATAACATGGAAGGGTAGAATTTCTAAACTTACATGATAACTCCATTAGATCTAAATAATGTCAAACTTAGATCTGGTAGAGTATTGGAAAAGAAATCACCATCCGTTGTTATTCAGGAGTCTGAAAAAGATGAACTCTTTGAGAAAGAGACCTATTGTCATCAAGAGGAAAATTCTTAGAAACAAACCACCCCTGTACATTCTAATGATATTCCAGTAAACTCAACTCCCATTATAAAACAACGTTCAGTCTCTATTCAAAATCCACCTTTTCCTGAAAGATTGAAAATTGACAAACAGGTAGAAAAACATATTGTGTTTCCTCATTATGATATGATAGATGAATTGAAGAATGTTTGTATAAAAAAATCCTTTATTACAATATATGAAAGAAATACCAATATTTGCAAAGAAAATCAAGGAGTTAAGTATTAAAAAACCAGGAAGAAAAAGGAAAGAAGTTAAAAGAATCCAGATAGTTGGAAAAATTGCAAATATCATGATGGGAAAGAAAATAGTTCAAAAATATCTAGATGTAGGAAGTCCCATTGTGAAAACACACATTAATGGCATTGAGATTCCAAATACATTGATTGATTTAGGAGCAGCCATAAATATCATAAGTAAACAAACTATGAATCAATTGAAACTTCCTGATCTTCAATATACACCAACATTATTGCAATTAACAGATATATTTGTTATCAAAACTAATGGTGTGTTAGAAGATGTATTGTATCCTTAGATTCTTGGGAATATTTTGTTGACTTCATGATTTTGACACCCAAGAATAATCTAGGAGGACACCCATTGATTCTAGGAAGACCATGGTTAGCTACAGCTGGTGCTTTTATAAGTTGTAGATCTGGAGATATGTTTATCTCTGATGAAAGTTCAACAAAGAAATTCACATTATATCCTCTTGTAAAACCAATGATAGAAGTAGAAAGTGAAGCATGGATAGAAGATGATAATGAAAACTTTGATATACGACCAATTTTTTCCACTTCACAAATAGATGAAGAAGATCAAATTTTGAATTTAATGGAAAATAATGAATCTTCCTCATATTGTGAAAAAAATCACAGTTTTCAAGAACAATGTAATATTGAATAGATGGTCTCGTCAAATGTCTTTACATTCTATGGAGAAATTTGGCAATTATTTAATACAAATTTTTCCAAGGAAAACTTAGAATATTAATGATAATCTCTAATAATCTCAAAAGAGAGAATTAATAAATATGTTGCAAGAACATTCCTCTTCTTATGCATGAGAATACACTGATATGAAAGGAAATTATCGTAACACTTTTATGAATCATATCTATATTGAAGAAAATGTCAGACCAATCCAACAACCCCAGAGGAGAATGAATCCAAATCTAAGGGAAATTGTTAAAGAGGAATTACAAAAATTGTTAAATGTGAATTTCATTTATCCAATATCAGACATCTAGTGGATTTCACCATTGGTCATTGTTCCGAAAAAAGAATGGAAAATGGAGAGTATGCATTCGTTATAGGGAATTGAATAAATCTACTTTAAAAGATAATTTTCCACTTCTTTTTATGGATCAAGTCCTGGATACATTGGCAGGGAAAAAGTATTTTTCATTCTTGGATGATTTTAGTGGATATAACCAAATCCAAGTAGCTCTAGAAGATCAAGATAAAACAACTTTTACCTGTCCATGGGGAACCTATTCTTATCGAGTACTTTCTTTTGGGTCATGTAATGCACCTGCAGCATTCCAAAGGGCATTTCTAGGTATTTTATCTGATCTAATTCATGATTGTGTGGAAGTTTACATGGATGATTTTACTGTCTATGGAAACTCTTTTGAAGAAGCTCTTAAAAATTTGGAAAAGTTCTCATTAGGTGTAAAGAAGCAAATCTCTCTTTAAGCCATGAAAAATGTTTTAAGATGTTTACTGAGGGAACTGTTTTAGGCCACCATATTTCAGGAGATGGGATCAAAGTGGATGCATCTAAGGTAGAATTCATTTCCAAGTTATTAGTGCCTACGTGACAAAGGGTTGTTAGAATTTTTCTTGGTTTTATTGGCTATTATAGAAGATTTATAGAAAAATTTACAAAGATCGCCTCTCCAATTTTCAAATTACTTACAAAATATTGTGAATTTATTTGGAATTCTGACTGCCAAAAATATTTTGAAAAATTGAAATAAAAGATTTCTAAAGCACCCATTTTAAGAGGACCAAATTGGAAAATATCTTTTCACATTTTGACTGATGCCTCAGATACAAATTTAGGAGTTGTATTAGGACAAAAAAATTTAACTCGTTATGTCATTTACTACATAAGAAAAAATTTGACTCCTGCAGAGTTAAATTACACTGTAACATAAAATGAGTTTTTAGTTGTTGTGCATGTCATCAATAAATTCAGACATTATATCACTGGTTATGAAACTTTCATTCACACAAATCATTCTGTAATTAGATATTTAATGAATAAATCAATTACTAATGGTAGAATTAAAAGATGCTTATTGTTATTACAAGAATTCAATATTACTATTTTGGTAGACCTGGAAAAGAAAACACAGTTGTTGATTTTCTATATAGAATCTAAAATCATAATAAAGATGTTCTTGTAGAAGATAATTTTCCTAATGAATATCTCTTTGCAGTATCTATTAAATCTCCTTCGTTTGCAGATATTTCTAATTATTTGACTATAGGGAAGTTACCATCATACTTGTCTCCTCGAGAGAAAAGGAAGGTTATTCCAAATCTAAGTGCATCTTATTCATGGATAAATGAACAATTGTACAAGACAAGACCTGGCTTAATCATTCAAAAATGTGTTAGAGAGGATGAAGTACCAACGATATTAAAGGCTTTCCATGATGAACCATGCAGAGGAAATTTTGTTGATAAAAGAACTGCTTATAAAGTCCTTCTCTTAGAATATTATTAGCCTTATCTTTTTAAGGATGCCAAGGAATATGTTAAGAGGTTTGACAGTTTTCAAAGGATGGGGAAACATATTCCTTCAGATGAAATTCCTCTACAACCTCAGGTACTTATTGAACATTTTGATAAATGGGCTTTGGATTTATTGGTCTAATAAATCCACCATCAAGACAAAAAAGGTACATTCTTGTTTGTACAGATTATGTCACAAAATGGGTAGAAGCTAAAGCACTTTCTTTTGCTACTGAAAATGTTGTAGTTTCATTTCTTTTTGAGGATATTTTCACTTGTTTTGGTGTCCCAAGGGAAATTGTGACAGATCAAGGCACTCAATTTACATCCAATTTGGTACAGAAGATAATGGAGGAGTACAAAATCAAACATAGGAAGTCAACTCCATATCATCCACAAGCCAATGGACAAGTTGAATCTACCAATAAAGTAATTGAAGCAATTCTTACCAAGACTGTGCATCTGCATAGAAGGGATTGGGCAGAAAAGCTTCCAGAAGCTTTATGGGCATATCGTACCACATGGAGAAATATAACAGGACACACTCCTTATGAACTTGTTTATGGAAAGAAAGTCATGTTTCCTATTGAGTTCCAAATAAAGACTTTTAAAATAGTAGCCAAGTTGGGTCTTGATCTATCAAAAGCCCAAAGACAAAGAATGGAGCAATTGAATGAACTTGATGAGATACAACAGATGTTATTCATAGAACCAATATAATCCAACAACAAAGATCCAGGTGGCATGATAAGTTTATCAAAGAGATAAAATTTTGGCCTAGTGATTGGGCATTGTTTTTTTATTCAAAATTTAATGATTTTCAAGGAAAATTTCAAACTCATTGGCTTAGTCCTTATGAGATTGAAATTGTCTTTGATAATGGAGCAGTCAGAATCAGAACCATTGATGAAGAGAAAGTAACATTCCTTGTAAATGGTCATAGATTACGAATATATCATAAACCATTAACAAGGGAAGGATTCATAAGAAATCTACAAGATAATCTTGATTTGAAGTTGGTCTCTTCTTCCTCTCCAACTTAGCCTTCTACCTTATTTTTCAAAAAAAGAAAAAAAGAAAAAAAGAATATATATATATATATATATATATATATATATATATATATATATATATATATATATATATATCTATACATATATATATACATATATATACATATATATATATATATACATATATATATATACATATATATATATATACATATATATATATACATATATATATATATATATATATATATATATATATATATATATATATATATATATATATATATATATATGTTATAGCCAGTACAACCATCCTCCAAAAGTTTGTCTTAACTTTGTTTTGGAGCCTCCCTACCAACCATCCTTGGCAACATGTCTTGCACTACCCAGGTACATATGCTTTCAGTTGAGTTTCTTGGTTTATCAGTTTGTATTTGCTAACTTGGTTGTCTTTCACCCGCAAGCTCACATCTCGTCACTTGGTCTTCAACTAGCTCTTATGCTCACTTAAGAAATTACGCAGAATTGGAGCGCAACAAACCTTTCTCTCGAGAATTGCGCAAAGCATCAAGGCAGTGTGTTTCTCTCTAGATATCTGTAGAGCAAGCAGAATACCTTCCCCTTAAAAATTGAGGAGAGCAGCCCATCACCGGGCTTGATCTCAGAATTTGCGCAGTTTTGGCTGGCAGCCTTGGCTTCAGTTCAGAAATTGCGCAAAGCTTGAGGGGAGCCAGAGCCACTCAACCCAGAAACTGCGTAGAAGTCACTCTAGGGCTTGCAGCCCATTGCATGTGCTCCCAAGTATACTAGTCCCCTCCAGGACTGAGAAATATTGCTTTGCATGCATGGGCAATTTTCTTCCCCTAAAAATCAAAAAGCATCCCTAGATTTTAGGGATCTATTTTTAGCAGCTGGGGATTAAATGCAAAAATCATTTTTAGAAACCTCCCATGAAGTGTCGCTTTTTCCTAGAATTGTGGCATGCACGTCATAAGCTTCGATCTTGTCAAAACTATTTATTCGACACTTTAGAGCTCATTCTTCACTTCGATCTTGGAGCTCTGGCATCCCCAACGCATCAAGAAACATTCAGCACACTGAACTCATCTTTTTCTAGGGAAGTCCACTTTTCATGTCTTTTGCTACTTTTCTATCTCTTTTTGTATTTTAGTTTGTGTGACTTATGTTTTCTTGGTTTCGTTGAATGCTTGTTGTCATTTTAATGCATGTTAGCTTGTAGAAGCATTGTTTCAATTTTTCCATTGCATCTCCTTCTTGTCGCATGCATGAGATTATTTCTGCACTGACGGTCACCGTTGTGGCGACTCACTTCACACAGTTAATTGTTTTTCCCATTTTACTGAATCCTACACTCACTGATTGCATGCATGTTCATTCACTAATGTCCACACCCAGTTTCGCACATGCCCTCAGTCCTTACTGTTTTCAGTCGCCCGTCGGCGGGTTTGAACTGCCTTGGCCTGGACCCTACCTTGCCCGGCTTACACTGCACATTTCTGGGATGGAAGGCCTTGCCTTGCTCCTAGAAGTTGCGTAGAGCTTGCCTCACACTAGCCTCCCAAAGTTTTCTCTGTGCAATTCCGAGAGCCAGTGCCTTAGTTGGCCCCTAGAATTGCGCAATGCAGTTTTACCGGGTTGCAGTCACGCTGACTGAAATTGCGCATTGCATAGTTCCAGTCCTCAGAAGGCCAAGATGGACTGTGGTCTCTACAGTTTCAAAAATCAGTCAACTCATTGACAATCCAGACTGTGATCTTCACAGTTTTGGTAGTTAGTCTCCCAGCCTCTTAGTGAAAATTGCGCAAATCTTCCAGTTAGTCACCCACGTGTGTTGCATGTCAGTCCTCAAATTTCTTATGGTTTTCAACTGACATTTTTCTTTCCTTGAGTGTTTCTCTATCTCCAGGTATCACAGGTGTTCAATAGTCTCTTACTAGTACAGATACAATGGCTTCCAAGAGAGCAGGGTCAAAGGACACCATTGAGAGTGGAACAGGAGATTTGGTCGAGCAAATGTCTACGAGCTTGCCCATCTATGAAGACACTAAATTGTTCATAAACAAGGAGATGAATATCAAATGACATGACATCAATGACATATTTTTAGGCACCTTTGACGAGAATCTGGAGCATCGTAGAGTGTATGTCAACATACACAAGTCTGGCTTGTACCGAATTGCATGTGGGTATCCCGCATTTCCATGCACGGACATGATCCACTGGATTGTCTCACATACTGATCCAAAGGCAATGGTGTTGAGCAGTGTCAGTGGAACAAAACTTGTTACTGTCAGGGAAAAGGACTTTCAGGCGATGTATCACTTTCCGTAGCCAGTGGTCACAATGGATGCACCCTTCACTAGGCCCAACAATAGTGCAAACTCAAGAGACATCTTGAAGAGCTGGGCAAAAGAACCATATAAATCTAGGAAAACATCCAACCAATTTTACAAGACATGGATACTATATAAGGCTTATCAACTCTTGGTCATCTTCACATGCCACTTATATGGCCAAGAGAGTATAGAAACCTTCTCGTAGAGTTGAGTGATTGTGTTAGATCAGTTAGCAAACGAAGGAAGACCTTTCAATTGGCCCGACATGTTAGATCTCCAGCTAAAGGAGAAAGTAAGAAATGGCTGGCTTCTGCGTAAGGGTCAGCAAGAAAAGCTCTTCATGTCCTCTTACATTCTTGATGTAATTTGTACTCATCACAATTCCCTGGCTTGGGTTGGGCATGGACACCTTCATAAACCTTTGTGCATAGCTATTGCAGGTTTTTCTCCAAGTGCAACTTTTGTGGTGTTATAATACAACTATCAGACCACTTCATCACCCTGGTGTATAGGATGATCTTTGAACAGGATCCACCTTGCATATCACAGTCAACAATGGAGGCATTGGTTAACATAACAGATTGTTATGCCTCACCCATTTGCACCTTCGTCCGAATGTACAACACAGAGAAGGCTCCACATGTTTTACTGAATTTTGCCATGGATAGGCTAGTCATGCAAGAGGTTGCATACCACATCTCGACAGGGTTTTCAGCAAGAATGCACAAGAATAATAAGGAATCTTAGCCCACTCTTCCTTTGCGGATCGGTTTTTATGACATCCACAATCTCAAGCATTCTGAGGCCAAGATGGAGGAATTCAAGAGATTCACATTCGGCATGAGAAGTTTCAATCCATATGACCTGCACCACTTAGCAGAATACCACTCTATGAGAATGTATCATCCTTGGATCCACCAGGAGTGTCATTGGCCATAGGAAGACCCATGGAGATACTCCTATAGCATCTCAAGGCTCAATGAACCGGTCAGAATGGTTAGAAACATAGAAGGAAACAACATCTCAGAGAGCAGCAACATCAGCACCAGTAGAAGGCAACAAAACTGCGCTTGAAAAAGGCAAGAGGAAGGTTTCCAATAGTGCAGAGGTAGAGCAAAGCTGCAAGTTCAAATCAGATCCACTTGCATTAAGAGCAACTTTAGAGATTGAAGCAAAGAGGTGATAGAAGGATTGCGCAATGATAGAGGGAGAAGAGAAGTTGGAGGAGGTAGAAAAGGAGTTGCAGGAGTTGAAGCAACAACTAAGGGAAGAAAAAGAGTTGCACATAAGAGAGAAGGAAGCGCAACAGGAACAAGAACAATAGGAGGCGCAACATGCACACATCGATAAAACTAACCCATACAGGTTATTAATTCATCCAAACAACTGGCAGATAGAAAATAGGGTGAGCAGTTACACGAGTAGGACTTTGCTCAAGAGATTGAACAGATGTTGGAATAGATGGACATGGATGTGGCTCAACCTGAGCTAGATTAGGACATTGACCTCATGCTTAAGAACCAAGAGGTCACTCCACCAGCTTCACTAGATTCGGGAGTAGCGCAAGTCCCAAGAGATCAAGGAGACACTTAAATCCTTGAGGACAATTCGGAAGCAGATGTGCAAAACATATCTTTCTACAAGTCACAACACAGATTTATGCAGTTGCGCAGAGTGCCCACTCTTGATGTCCATGTATCTCCTGCGCAGTTTGAAGAATGAGTGATCATGTCTAATGTTCATAGACATTCAGCTGCATTGGTCAATGCTATAAAGGCCTGTCCCAAATCCACCGGCTCAAGTATTAGATTCTTTATAGCTGAGAACGAGTGCATGGCTAAGGAGCTACAAGTAGCCAAGTAGGGAGAAGATTAGGCTACGGCATCCGCCAAAGTAGAGTTGAGGAAAGCGATACTTGATGAAGTATCATCTCTCGAGGCAGTCATGTGGAAGCTTTACTTCAGGTTTGTCATCATGTATAATTCAGTTCTCCATCTTAACGGTTGGTAGTAGTGCTATGCTAGGAGAGCACGTATCTTGTCAGACATACACACTGTTGTCGATCACATGTAGATATGATCAACAAGGTACAAGGGATCCCTGTTGCACTTTCCAGAGATGATGAAGCCAAAGGCAGTGGAGTTGAAGGCACGCATCCGGAGTCAGATCCAGAACTATGAGGAACTCCCACAACTCATCAACATCTTACAGGCTTCACATGCACTAATGTTCAGGAGCATGGATTTCATTGTGCACACTCACCGAGGCGAAAGAAAAGAACCAAGTCCAAGTGGAGCCGGACATGTAATTCGATCAGTTGATGTGCATAGCCACCAGTGCAGAATTGCAGATGAGTGTAAACACTATGCACCCATATGTTGTTAGTCTGGCTACACTCAATACCATGATGTGCATGCTATCTGACGAGTTAGACAGAGGTGAAAAATTAGTGTACCCGGATGCAACGGAGGAAAGAGTTCGCTTCCAGAAGGATGTCACCACAAAGTATGCGGACACCATAACAGACTACCAAGCTTGGCATTAGTTCGCCACCATTGATCATCAAGAGGATGTTGATGAGTTATTCTTCCCACAACTGTCTGAGTCTTAGTGATTTCTTGTATCGCTTATTCAAGCCCATTTTTGTCTCACATGGGTACATGTGCAGATTGTATTGTAAACATGTAGTAAAGTGAAAGACCAAGTGTCGATAGTAGAATGTAAACAGTCATGTGTAAGTTGAAGAGTCATGAGGGTAGGCTAAGAGTCACAAAGGGGAATGTCAAGGGTCACCCCACCCTTTTCTATATATAGAACCTCATAACTCATTATACAGGCTTTTGGGATCCAAGCTTCTGATAGGTATAACTTAGAGAAATCTTGGAGTGTATTGTAACGAGCCTTGGCTTCTCCATAGGGTAGAGCTAATACATATCTTTGGAGGACTAGGTGGCAGTGATTGTAATGTCCCGCTATCAGGGCTAGTGGTTGTCATGGTTGTATGTATGATTGGATATTTCACTCTTTTAATATAACAGAGCCAACATGTTTCATGCATATATTGTTATTGTAGTTCGACTATCCTGGTTACTCTAATGATGTATGTAGCTATAATTTACGCATGTATGTATGGACTACTCCATATGTGTTTTTATGAATCTTATCGAAGCGTGTTTTTGGTATAATCCATCACTTTGGATCGTCGGCTATCCTGATTTCCATCTCGTTATGTCTTTCAACTCGTGTGTTCCATTTCAAGTTGTGTACTATCACATGCTTCTAAGGGGCGCACTCTTCTCCCCTTACATTTGTTAAAGCCTTTCATGCACCTTCCCTGACTTGCTGCAAGGTCACACCCTTGCTACCAACAAGGATATCTTACTTACCTCTGCGGGCAACCGCAGTCAAGGTGATATCTTACTACCCACTACTGGGACTCCTACTCCAAATGGCCTGAGATCTAGTTGGGACTTCTTACCAGGGAGATCCCTTGAGATGTTGGCAGGTCCAGCACCATCAACATTTCTGGCACTAGAAGGAGCGTCAGATGACAAGTTGAGTCCTTACATCTTGTTTTGAAACTTTGCACATCTATCATAGGTATTGTTATAGTTATCCCTCCACAATTTTTGTCCAACGGACATCCCTTTGAATTCGAGAAGGGGTTCTTTGATGACTTGTTTGAACTCACTTATGATGGTGAAGGTGAAGTGGCCTGGTCTGACCACTTACATGACTTCCTTGCATTCATGGATAATGTGGAAGGTTTTGATGAAGTAGAGGTCAAAATGTTGCTTGCACACACACTTCGCAAATTCCCATCACTATGGTGCCACGAACTGCCACTCAATTACGTGCACTCATTCAAGCAGTTCAGTGATCTAATAGAATCTGTTTTTCATCATTTTGATCCTAAAGCACTTGATAAAAAAATCTTAAAGCAATGGAAGGCCCTGCATGAATTGCTTATGGATTTTTGGAAACACTTCCGTCTACTCTCTTTTGAAGGTCCGAAAAGTCAGATGAAATTACAATATCTTATGGATAGATATGAATATGTCTATCACAAATCACTCCATCCCAAAGTGAAGAAAAAGCTCAAATCTCGCTCAAAATACTTTGCTGATGGATTTGCACAATCTCAAGTGGACATAGTTGCTGTCACAAGTGACTGTCCTCCTTCCCCTCATCAAACAACTCCACCCCCATAGAGTGATGTGGGAGAGCGTGCACATAAGACAATTAAGATGGTACATTCTACCACCCTCACTACTCTCAATTTATGTGCAGATTTGGTTGGGAAGCCCATGGGTTGTCATACGCACTTGTTACCTCAACCTCCATCCCCACGTTTTGTTGATCCTCTGGATTCTATTGTCTTGTGTTCTCCCATTCCGGATTCTGCACCTGTTGTGAGTGAGGATCAAGTTGTTGACGGAGTTGATGTTGTACAACAAACCCGCATTGTCATTTATGATAAGTATGACCGAGAATATGAGCATGAATCCACGGTGAAGGATGAGCTTCTTCTGTCTGCGTCTCCTGCACTTTTTACTGACATCTTTGGTGATTCTGCTATCTCTGATTTTCTTTGTGTAAATCCATCCATGGATGCATCTACTTATGATCATTCGCATAATACACCCGATGTCGGTCCATCATTTTACTGTAGAGAGGAAAAATCTTTCATCAAAAATCCACTTGATTTGTCATGTAATTTTTATGGAAACGCAGAGGGTGAACATTCTTGCTTCTCATCGACCCCTCTGTATGATTCATCGGATCATGAGGATGTCAATGAACTCATTGATTTTTATTATTGTAGTCGTCGTGATCTCTTTACTCCTATATTCAATCATGATGTTGATTCAATCATTGTTGATCTTTTGAAGCCACCTGTTTATGATGATCTATCTATTGATGAAGTCGAAACCCCGTAGGCTGTCGAGGCACTTCAGCCCGAGATGATGGTTATGTCAGGCCCTCGTTGTCCTGAGGTTAGTTTCACTTCCGATTGGAAATTGTTGAACTACCCAAGGCTCCTCATCACTCATATGTATGCATTGAAGATCAATCCAACACACAGATTTCGCTTCCTCCACCTGAATCACATGATCCCATCACTCATGCATTGGAGGAATCATACACAGCAAGCACACTTGCAAGACGTAAGTTATCTCTCTTTCTCATGTTTTCTTTTCTGTCATAGTCAAGAGAGTGCATATGCTTATCATCTGCATGCAGTGTGTCACAGCACCATGGTAAGTCCAAAGAGTGCTTGTCTTGTGCTTTTACTCTTTTCTTTTCTATGGACGTGTTTAAACTCGGAGTGTGTGGGTCTTCATTATTATATCTTTCATGTTTACTGGTTCTCTTAACTATGCTTTTCGTGAACCATGCCTTCACCAACATGGGTCAACCAATGTGCCGGTGGTTGCATTGGAAATATCACTTCACGTGAGCAGACCCATGCACCATTAGCTTAGGAGTAGGAGTAGTGTTTACTTTTTATCTTGTCTACTTGCATGCATGTTTTATTTCTTCCTTTGTTTGTTTGTTTTCTTGCTTGCCTATTTTTCTTACTTCCTTTACTTTCACATTTTCTTCTTCTCTTTGCTTTGTTATTTTGTTTGCTTGTTTACATCCGTGGGTTAGTTTCACATGAAACTATGTGCAACTCCTAAGACAAGCAAGGAAAAGTGCAGGAGGACTTGTACAACTATCAACACTTGGTTATCTATTGCCCTCTCTCTTTATGAAGAACTTGTTGTCTTTAGTCAATGATACACCAATGGAAAATACGTTCTATTCCAAGTGAATCTTGGTGAAAACACATCACTTGTGCTCTAACTAGTACCACCTACTCTAGTAAGTTGTTTTGGGTTAACCCTCGTCAGCTCAGTCAAGTAGAGTAAGGTGAGGGGGGAAACCTTAACAAGTATGTCAAAGGTATATATAACATACTTCTCTGAAGGGAAAACCTCTTTGCTCTCAATAAGTCGGGATCCCTCTTCTACCTCTAAAATAAATAAGTGCTTATGCACAATTCTTTGAAATATAAAAAAAAAATGAAAAAATGAAAACATGAAAAGTTTTCAAAAAAATCAATAAGGCAAAAGAAGAGAAAGGCTTCCTGCGCAGAGCAGTGATGCACGTAACTTTGTCAAGATACTGACTAGGCTCACTGGCAGTAGATCGATGCTTATGTTCCTATGTGACTCCGTCGAGGTACTGTCCACGCTTGCTGGCAGTGGAGCAACACTAGAGATGAAACTTAAACTCTGATAGTCATATTACTTGTGCACCAATATACCCCTCATTCCTAATCGAAACAACTAAGTTGACTTGGCTTGGAATGTGTGCTAACCGATCAAGAACATGGAAGGTGCCACATATTTCACTTAAGCTAGTGTGGAAAACATGATGATCTAAGAATCGAACAATACTTTTGGAGGAGTTAGACTTGCTTTTCACAAAACAAGGTCCATTCAGAGAGCTAGAGTTCTACCAGTGTGTCGCCAATGTTGTAGCGGGTACAACCATCCTCTAAAATTTTTCCTTAGCTTTGTTTTGGAGCCTCCCTACCAACCATCCTTGGCAGCATGTCTTGCACTGCCCAGGTACATATGCTTTCAATTGAGTTTCTTGGCTTTTCATCTTGTGTTTGCTAACTTGTTTTCCTTTCACTCGCAAGCTGACATCCTGTGACTTGGTCTTCAACCGAATCTTGTGCTCACTTGGGAAATTACGTAGAACTGGAGGGAAATCGGCCTTTCTCTCCAGAATTGCGTAGAGAATTAAGGCAACCTTATGCTCTCCAGAAATGTGCAGAGCAAGCAGACCGCCTTCCCCTTGAAAATTGCATAGAGCAGCCCATCACCGGGCTTGCTCTCAGAATTTGTGCAGTTCTGGTTGGTAGCCTTGGCTTCAGTCCAAAAATTGTGCAGATCTTGAGGGGCAACCAAAGCCACTCAACGCAGAAACTACGAAGAAGTCACTCTAGGGCTTGCAGCCCGTTGCATGTGCTCCCAAGTTGACCGGTCCCCTCTAGGACTGAGCAATCTTGCTTTGCATGCATGGGCAGTTTTTTCCCCAAAAAAGAAAAAGCATCCCTAGATTTTAGGGACCTATTTTTAGCAACTGGGGCTACATGAAAAAATCATTTTTAGAAACCTCCCGTGAAGTGTCTCTTTTTTCTAGAATTGTGGCATGCACGTCACAAGCCTAGATCTTGTCAAAACTATTTATTCGATGCTTCAAAGCTCATTCTTCACTTCGATCTTGGAGCTCTGGCATCCCCAACACATCTAGGAACATTTGGCACACTAAACTCAACTTTTTCTGGGTAAGTCTGCTTTTCATGTCTTTTGTTTCTTTTCTGCCACTCTTTGTATTTCGATTTGTGTGAGTGTTGTTTGCTTGGTTTCATTGAACGCTTGTTTTCGTTTTAATGCATGTTAGCTTGTAGAAGCACTATTTCAATTTTTCCATTGCATCTCATTCTTGTCGCATGCATGATAATGTTTCTGCACTGATGGTCATCGTTGCGACGACTCACTTCATACACTTAGTTTTTTTCCCATTTTACTGAATCATGCACTCATTGATTGTATGCATGTTCATTCACTCATGTCTGCACCCAGTTTTTCACATGCAGTCAGTCCTTACTATTTTCAGTCGCCTGTCAGCGGGTTTGAGTTGCCTTGGCCCGGACCATATCTTGCCCAGCTTACATTGCACATTTTTTGGATGGATGGCCTTTCCTTTATTCCAGAAGTTGCACATATCTTTCCTCACACTAGCCTCCCAAATTTTTCTCTGCGCAATTCTGAGAGGTAGTGCCTCAATTGGCCCCTGGAATTACGCAATGTAGTTTTACCGTCTTGCAGTCATGCTGACTGAAACTACGCATTGTGCAGTTCCAGTCCTCAACATGCCAAGCTGGAATGTGCTCTGTGTAGTTTCAGCAATCAGTTAGTTCACTGACAGTCCAGGCAGTGTTCTGCATAGTTCTGCCAGTCAGTCTTCCAACCTGCCAGTGAAAATCGCGCAAATCTTCCAGTCAGTCACCTAGGTGTGTTGCATGTCAGTCCTCAAGTTGCTTTCGGTTTTCAACTTACATTGTGCTTGCTATAAGTGTTGCTCTATCTCTAGGTATCAAAGGTGTTAAGCAATCTCTCAGTAGTATAGGTACAACAACTTCCAAGAGAGAAGGGTCAAAGGACACCATTGAGAGTGCAACAAAATATGTGGTCGAGCAAATGTCTATGAGCTTGCCCATCTATGAAAACACTAAGTTGTTCATAGACAAGGAGATCAAGATCAAATGGAAAGAAATCAATGACATCTTTTTAGGCACCTTTGAGGAGAATCTGGAGCATCGTAGAGTGTATGTCAACATACACAAGTCTATATTGTACCAGATTACATGCAGGTATCCCGCATTTCCTTGTGTGGACATGATGCACTAGATTATCTTGCATACTAATCCATAGACAATGGTGTTGAGTAGTGTCAACGGAATAGAACATGCTACCTTTAGGGCAAAGGACTTTTAGGCGATGTATCACTTTCCGCATTCGATGGTCATAATGGATGACCCTTCACAAGGCCCAGAAGTAGTGCAAATTCAAGAGACATCTTGAAGAGCTGGGCGAAAGAGCCATATAAATTCAGGACAACACCCAACCAAGTTTACAAGACATGGATACTCTATAAGGCTTATCAACTCTTGGTCATCTTCTCATGCCACTTATATGGCCAAGAGAGTACAAAAACCTTCCCGAAGGGTTGGGTGATTATGTTGGATCAACTGGCGAATGAAGGAAGAGCTTTCAATTGGTCTGACATGTTGGCTTTACAGTTGAAGGAGGAAGTAACAATTGTCTAGCATCCGCCCAAGGGTTAGAAAGAAAAGATCTTCATGTATGCTTACATTCTTGATGCAATCTGTTCCCGTCAGTAGTTCCATGGCTTGGGTTAGCATGGACACCTTCAGAAACCTCTGTGCACACCTATTGCAGGTTGTTCTCTGAGTGCAACTTCTATGGAGTTATAATACAACTATCAGACCACTTCGTCACCCCGGTTTACAAGATGATCTTTGAACAAGATACAACTTGCATGTCACAGGTAGTGATGGAGGCATTGGTTAACATAGTAGATTGATATGCCTCAACCCTTGGCACCTTCGTCCGTATGTACAACGCGGAGAAGGCTCTGCATGTTTTACCAAAGTTTTCCATGGATAGGTTGGTCATGCAAGAGGTTACATACCACATCTTGATGGGGTTGTTAGTGATACTACATAGGAAGAAGAAGGCACCTTGGCCTGCTCTTCCTTTTTGGATCAGGTTGTATGAGATCCATAATCTCAAGCATCCTGATGCGAAGATGGAGGAATTCAAGAGATTCACCTTCGACACCTGAAGTTTCAATCCATATGACCCACATCGCTTAGTAGAAGACCATTGTTCGAGAGTGTATCATCCTTGGGTCCGCAGGGCATGTCATTGGCCTGAGCAAGACCCATGGAGATACTACTATATCTTCTCAAGGCTTAATGAACCGGTCAGAATGGCTATAGAATGGTTAGCAGTGTAGAAGGCAACAACATCTCGGAGAGCACCAACATTAGCACTAGTAGAGGGAAGCATACCTGTGCTTCACAAAGGTAAGAGGAATGTTATTGACAACACTAAGGCAAAGAAAAGCTACAAGTTCAAAGCAGATCCACTTGTCTTAAGAGCAGCTTTGGAGATTGAGGCAAAGAGGTGACAACACGACAAAAGGATTGTGCAAAGACATAGGGAGAAGCAGAAGTTGGAGGAGGTAGAAAAGGAGTTGAAGCAACAACTAACGGAAGAATAAGAGTTGTGCAGAAGAGACAAGGAAGCATAGTAGGAAAAGAACAACAGGATGCGTAGAATGTACACATCGATGAAACTATACCCATACAAGTTACTGATTCATAGGAACAACTGGAAGATAGCAAACAAGATGAGCAGTCGTAGGGGCAGGACTTTGCTTAGGAGAATGAACAGATGGACATGGATGTGGCTAAGCTTGAGCTAGATCAATACATTGACCTCATGCCTAAGAACCAAGAGGTCACACCACTGGCTTCACCAGATCCGAGAGTAGAGAAAGTCCCAAGCGATCAAGGAGACACTAAAATCCTTGAGGACGATTTGGAAGAATATGTGAACAACGTATCTTTCGATGAGTCACAACACAAAGTTGTGTAGTCGTGAAGAGTGCCCACTCCGGATTTCCATGTATCTCACGTGCAGTTTGAAGAATGAGTGATCGTGTTTGATGTGTGCAGACATCCAACTGCATTGGCTGATGCTACAAAGGCCTATGCCGAAGCCACCAGCTCAAGTGTTAGATTCTTGATAGCTGAGAACGAGCGCATGTCTAAGGAGCTACAAGCGTCGAAGCAGGGAGAAGAGAAAGCTACAACATCCACCAAAGTAGAGTTGAGGAAAGCGATACTTGATGAAGCATCATCTCTCTAGGCAGTCATGTGGAAGCTATACTTCAGGTTCGTCTCCGTGCATAAGTCAGTTGTCCATATTAACAATTGGAAGCATCGTTGTGCTAGGAGAGCATGCATCTTGTCAGTCATACACATTGTTGTCGATCACATGCATATATGGAAAGTAAGGTATAAGGGAGCCCCATTGCACTTGCCAAAGATTATGAAGCCAAAGGTAGTGGATTTTAAGGCACACATCCGGAGTCAGATCCAGAACTATGAGGAACTTCCACAGCTCATCACTATCTTACAGGGTTCACATGCATGAGTTCTTAGGAGCATGGATGTCGTTGTGCACATGCATGCGATCCCATCCATTGGCACACTCTCCAAGGCGAAAGAAAAGAACCAAGTCTGACTTGAGCTGGACATGTACTTCGATCAATTGATGTGCATATCACCAACACAAACTTGCAGATGAGCACAGACACTATGCACTAGTATGTTGATGGTCCAGCTACACTCAAGACCATGATGTGGATGCTATCTGATAAGTTGGATAGAGGTTCCAAACCAGTGTACCCGGATGCAATGAAGGAAAGAATTTGCTTCCAAAAGGATATCACCACAAACTACAAAGACACCATAACAGACTATTAAGCTTGGCATTAGTTCGCCACCATCGATCATCAAGAGGATGTTGACACGTTAGTCTTCCCACAACTGTCTGAGTCTTAGTGATGTATTGTATGGCTTACTCAATCCCATTTTTGTCTCACATGGGTACATGTGAAGATTCTATTGTAAACATGTTGTAAAGTGAAAGACCAAGTGTCAATAGTAGAATGTAAATAGTCATGTGTAATTTGAAGAGTCATGAGGGTAGGCTAAGAGTCACAAAGGGGAATGTCAAGGGTCACCCCACCCTTTTCTATATATAGAACCTCATAACTCATTGTACAGGCTTTTGGGAGCCAAGCTTTTGATAGGTATAACTTAGAGAAAGCTTGGAGTGTATTGTAATGAGCCTTGGCTTCTCCACAGTGCAAAGCTAGTACATCTCTTTGGAGGAGCAGGCAGAAGTGACTGTAATGTTCCACTATCGGGGCTAGTGGTTGTCATGGTTGTATGTATGATTGGATCTTTCACTCTTTTAATATAATAAAGCCAGCACGTTTCATTCATATATTGTTATTGTAGTTCGGTTATCCTGGTTACTCTAATGATGTATGTGGCTATAATTTACGCATGTATTTATGGACTATTTCGTATGTGTTTGTATGAATCTTATCAAAGCGTGTTGTTGGTATAATCCATCACTTTGGATTTTCGGCTATCCTACTTTCCATCTCATGATATCTTTCATCTCATGTGTTCCCTTTCAAGTTGCGTGTTATCACATGCTTCTAAGGGGTGCACTCTTCTCCCCTTTCGTGTGTTAGAGCCTTTCATGCACCTTTCTTGATTTGCTGCAAGGTCACACCCTTGCTACCAACAAGGACATATTACTTACCTTTGCGTGCAACCACAGTCAAGGTGATACCATACCACCCATTGTTGGGACTCCTTCTCCAAACGGTTTGAGGTCTAGTTGGGACTTATTACCGGGGAGATCCCCTGACATGTTGGCCGGTTCAGCACCGTCAACAAAATAAAAATAGAAAATAATTGTATAAACATGAAAACCAACATTGTTGGCATTTTTATACAAAAAATCCAGGTTGAAAGCCAAGAGTTCTTGGTAGCTTAGATTTTATTTTCCCTATTCTAGTCCCATTTTATTTTTATCCCTCTTTTCTCTTTTAAAAAATAAAGAAGCTATGGAATTTTCAATAATATACAACTCTAATAGAATTCTGCAGCTGACTTGACAGATTGCAACCAGGGAAAATGAAGATCATGGCAGAAGAAAATTCAATGAAGATTGCAGCTAAAGCAACCTGACAACCTACAAAATACAAATCAAAATTAGTAAGGCAAAGGATCTAAGGTATGTAAATATTAAGTTATATAATAAAGGTAAAACATTTGAGTTATGAAATAAATGATGAGTAACCATTCGATTGCCATATTGAATAATGATTACCCTTATTACTCTCACACGACTTCGGTTTTAACGGAAATATCTATGTCTTGTCAACCAAGTCGGTCATGAACCTTGATATAATTTGAAATTTTCCCTCTCCTCTCCATTCATCATTCCACTTCATGCACAATACTTCCATTTACCATTTCACTCAGCCCTATTTCATTGCTAAGACTTCCCTCACCTAAATTTTGTTTCTCTGTTTCAGTCCATACTCAAATTCCTTCCACTCCTTAACCTTGTCGAAAGAGAAATTACAGGCTAAGCTTCTCTAACATGGGGGTCATTGTAAGATCAGAGCCGAATGGGGTTAAGTTTCTTGAAGGATACCCACAGGTCAGACAATTGTTGCAGTAGGCACGATGGCTAGAATTCATGGAGAAATTCGATGGGCACAAGAAATAACTGACAAAGTATTTTTCTAGGGCATACGATGGAATTGAAGCAGAAATTGGGGACGTGAAGCTAGTTTTGACAGAGTCTTTCGTAGCAGAAGCTACTAGATTACCAAGAATCAGAGAGAGTTGGTTCAAGAACAGAAAAATTGAAGAGAAACAATGGAATTTTTTCCTCAAGAATCCAGGTATGGATACTTCTATGTTTAAAAAGGGAATACCAATCACATATTTGAAGAATAAATGGAGGAATTTTTTATTGACCATTCAAGAGTTTATAATTTGTGAAGGTAGATTCAGTAACATGTTCTTTTATCATGTACACTTAAGGCCCGGGCATTGAGCGATCAGCGGTTGCGATGGGGTCGCATTGCTGTATCACATTGGTGTTATACCATAAGGCGGGGCCTATGCACCGGTGTAAGCGCGATGCGATAACTGGACCTGACGACATTATAGTGGGGATTTCATACATTTTGAGATCTGTGCCCAGGCCATTTCAAATGTATTTGGTATATTTTCGTTATATAAATGAAAATATAAAGGGATCCTTGGCAGCGTCGATAGCAATAAAGCCCAGACCCGAAGGGGTCCAGGAAGTGATATATTTAATATTTGAGGTTCGCCAATGGAAATTTTCCCATGTTTTTAGTGTTTTAGGCATATTTCAAATTACAAAGGAAAATTCAAAACAGGTAGTATTTCGGGCGGGCCATGGGCGGTAAGTGGTTTAGGCTGAGCTCCGCTCGATGCCATACAGTTGCTGCCACGTGTCCAAGACAAGGAGAGAGAAAACCACCCTCATTGGGCGGTTAACTCCAGTATAAAAGAGGCGCCCGAAATGGATCACCACTGTTGGATCTATGACTCCCAGATCAACGGTGGAGATGTGCTATCACTGCAATGGCAGACCTGAGAGGAAAATGAAGCATATCTAATAATTTTTAGGTCCGAAAAGGATAGAGATGGGCAGGATTTTCACAAGATTGTTGTGTTTTTCCACATTTAGCAGAAAATAATCATTCTAAATATCCAAAGAGAAAATAGAGGCCTGATAGCCCTTCCATCGCAGCATGGCTTGCCCTAAACATAAAACCGTCATGGAGCATGTGCAACTAGCCCTAAACAGAATCAATCAGGTAGCATAGACAGCGTGACATAGCCAAATCAAACAAAAAGGGTCATGGAGTAGATAGCGCAGCTCATCAAACAGACATCATGGAGCATCTCTAACTTAGGAGAACTCCCAGACAATGCAACAAGCTACCAAAATATCTGAAAGCAGTTACTCTGCTGTCAGAAGCAAAAAAAAATCTGATCCCATGCTTGCCTAGAGGGCATCGAATTAGTTAAAAATGCATATCATGCAAAATAAGACTCCGAGCCTCTTAGAGCTCAGGAGCATTGTAAACAAGCTATAAATAGCTGAAAACATGTAATAAGGGTTCAACTTTTGGAGATCGTTGTTACTTTGTTCCTTCAATCTCTTCATCTTTATTCTAGCAATACAAGCTTCTTTTGCCATCATATGTTCAACATCCATTCTCTTTACTGTTCTATGCCTGCACTTGAACAATTTTCTCATGTTTCCTTTGTGTCTAAGGCTATATAACTATTATCTTATCTATGCTTTGATAACTTAGACTTGCAAGCTTCTTTGCTGCTTGTAGCTAACCATTCATATGTGGTCATATATGCATCTACCAGTACAGTCAATATCCTCTTTTATTGCCTGTAGCTATTCATTCATTTATGTTTATGTATGTAATCTGCTGATACAGTCAGTATTCTCCATATATCCATTAAATCTAAAAATTATTGAGCATTAGTGGTTTAAAGCCTTGTGTTGTTGAGGGTGTTCATGCATGCCTTGAGTGGGAATAGAGCTGAAATGGTCATCTGACTTGATCCAAACCATCATCCATTCCAATAGTTCTGAGAACAATATTAAAGATTATATGTTACTAGGCATCTCTGAGCTGCAACCTAGGAGAGTTTCCTGGAGTGCTAACATAATTGGTGCCGTTGCCGGGGAGAGGAAACTGATGCTCACCTTCCCTGGGAAACGACACAGATCTAGCTTTGATGATAGACAAAGTTTGGGCACTTTTTTGGTTGTAATCATCTATCTGATGACTCTACTGGAGGTCGAACCTCTTGGCGACTCCACTTCATAGTTCTGGATCAGTTTGTGAGGCATACTCGGAGAAATCCTCAAAAACTACAAGTTGACCTAGTGCCTGATCCTGAAAATATCATCAAAGAGAGAAAGGTATTGCAGAAAGGAGCATCAGGTTCAGGTAAACCTAAACAATCTTCTATATCTCTTCAAGAAATGCTTGTAATAGAACAAATATATGTTGAGAGTATAGCTTCTAATACTAGCAGTGAAGAAAAAATCTCAGAAATTCATAAAGCTCCTTATTCTTTAGGTTTTCCTTTTGTTGTAAGCCCAAAGGGAACCTCACCTCCTACCCATCATACTCCTTTAGTCATGTCAGTCACTCCTCAACCCTCTATCATTCAGACTGCTAGTACTCTTTTAGCCACTGCAACTATGGCAGGTCCACAAGCACCTACCAAAATGGAAAGAATCATAGCTGCTAGGTATGGACCTCTAGTACTACCCACTCCTTTGAATGCCATGCCTACTGGAGAATATTAGAAATATAGGCCTAAATTCACTGGGACTGAAGGTGTTACTTTTGAAGAACATCTTGAGTCATTTTATAGCTATGCTGATAATCTGGACATTAGTGAAGATGATGTGTGGATGAGAGTCTTTGTCCAAAGCCTAGATGGAGAGGCTAGAAAATGGTTCAGAGAACTAACCCCAAGATCTATAGTAGATATTGAAGTTTTAGATGATGCATTCCTAAAGAATTGGGAGGATAAGAAGGATCTCCTCTACTACCACATTGAGTTTGGTAATTTAAAGAGGGAAAATGGTGAGTTGCTGTCTGATTTTAATAAGAGGTTTAATGGTATGTACAACAAGATACCAGCTGAAGTAAAACCCACTACTACCTCTGCTAAACTCACCTATGCCAGTGCTTTTGATTTTGACTTCTGCCTACTATTAAGAGAGTGGCGATGTGCTACTTTGGTTGACATGCAGGATGCAGCCTTTTAAGTGGAGTCAAACATCATGGCTGTAGAGAAGCTCAAGGGAAATGTTGATAGAAGAAAATAGAGGGGTGAGTCTTCATCATCCTCTAATCCTAAGATAGATAAAATGATCAAAATGATCGAGTCATTAGTCTCTGAAATCTCCAAATTAAAGGTTGAGCAGCACCCAGGGAAAGGAAGAGTGCCTAATATCTTTGCTCCTAGAAATGCAAATCCAAATCCATATAGAAGAGCTAATGAGAAGTTGCAGATTTTGCAAAGAAACAAAGATGAAAATGAAGACCAAAGGGTGAGGGATCCTTTTCAAAATACAGTCATGGAAGAAGAGTAGTTTGAAGAAGTGGATGAGATCCATTATCTGGAAGACAAAGGCAATGCTTCCTTTTCGACCTCAGCTGCCTATGCAAAGTCATTATGCAATGAAAACATCAGCCAAGAATGGGATGGTAAAGCTATTCTACAAACTATAGATTAGTAAAGATATAATTTGAGGTCAAATACCAAGGAAACTCCTGTTCAAAAAGCTGATGTCCCTGCAGTACAGCAAGCTAATAAGAAAAAACAACCGGCAGTTGATCCCATCATCCTCAAAGCTCTAGCTCATGAGGTAAGAGGTCTCGACAAGTCTCCTTCTCCTTTCAGTTTTCAATCTAAGATCTAGAAGCTAAGAATACCTATGCCTATGATTGAACTAGTGAAGAATGAGTCCTTCAAAAGATCCATCCTTGAGGCCCTCAAGCCTAAGTCCATCCAAGCCTACACAGACCATGTAAATCTGCAAGATGACAAGCCAGCTATTAATCTTAGCCCAATGATTGAAAATTGTGAAGACAGCTCCCCATCATTCTATGTATCTCTAACTATTCATGATAAAATCCTTCACAAATGCCTTCTAGACACTGGAGCTAGCCATAATCTAATGCCCAAGGCTGTCATGGATGAGTTGGGTCTGGACATTACCAAGCCTTATCACGACTTGTTCTCTTTTGACTCTAGAAAAGTGAAATGTCCGGGATTAATCAAAGACCTAGCCATCACTTTGTCTCAACTGCCCATGAAAAGCATGCTAATGGATATTGTGGTAGCAGATGTACCCCCCAAGTTTGGCATGTTACTGTCCAGAGGTTGGATCAAGAGACTAGGTGGATCATTACAAAATGACCTGTCTTATGCTACTGTTCTAGTTTTCGAAGGTGAGAGCAAGACATTATACACATAGGCACAGTTGGCTTATATAATCAGTGATGAAAAGAATCCCACCAATCATCCCATATATGCTATCGACATTGATTTTGGAGCTTGTATTCTTCATATTGAAGAATCTCAGTTGGCCTCCACGCAGCTCAAGAAACCAGTTTGCCAGATCACAGAGGAAGAAAGCCCACAGATTTGGGATATGTTTTTTGATGGGGCTTGCTCTAAAGAAGCTGCAGGGGCAGGTGTAGTCCTTGTGTCCCCAACACAGGAATACATTCATTTATCCTTCAAATTAACCTTTCAAGTCACAAACAACATCGCAGAGTACGAAGCATTGATTCTGGGCTTGAGCGCTGCTAAAGAAATGGGTATCAAAGGCCTGAAAGTGTTTGGGGATGCAGACCTCATTATTCAGCAGGTAAATAAAACTTTCCAAGCTAAGAATCCAAGGCTGAAGGCATACAGAGATGAGGTATGGAGGCTCAAGGACTCTTTCAATAATTTCAGTATTTCTTATATTCCAAGAATGAAGAACCAGCTTGTCGACTCCCTTGCTATCTCTGCTAGCATGTTTATTCCTCCTTTGCCTCCTAAATTGACATATGAAGTTCAGGTCAAATACAGGTTGTCTCTGCCTAACAATGTCAAATATTGGAGGGTTTTTGAAGACGATGAGGAAATTAATAGGTTTTTACAAGTCAATGGGGAATTTTCTAAAACGCGCATCGATCAGGAAAATGAAACCATGGAAGAATGTGGCCAGTCCAAGTTGAAAAGTGAAATCGGCCAAAGAAGCATCATCCAGTTGCCCAACAATCACATACCAAAAGGATTGGTGGCTATAGAGAGGCTTTTCGATCATAATGACGTGCCCTATAATGTGGCCAAAACAGAGAATGAGTCTGTTGTCCGTAAACATAATATAGGCAGCCCGGCCCATCCAAAAAATGTTAATCTGTCCACGCATTTGTCCTCTGCCCAGAATTTCGAGTATTGCACCCTCATGAAGCAATTCACTGACATTTTTTCCTGGGAATACAACAATATTAAAACCTATGATGCAGACATCATTCAACATAAGATTTCACTAGAAAAGAACACCACACCTTTTAAGCAAAAATTAAGACCTATCAGCCCTCTTTTATTGAGTTTGATTGAGAAAGAAATCAAGAAGCTGTTGGATGCCAAAATCATAGTCCCCCTGAGGTATTCAAAGTGGATATCCAACCTTGTGGTGGTAAGAAATAAAAATGGAAAAATCAGGCTTTTTGTCGACTTCAAAAATCTGAACAAGTGCTCTAAAAAAGATAACTATCCCCTGCCCAAGATGGAACACTTGCTGCAAAGAGTTTCAAGGGCTAGAGTCATGTCTTCCTTAGATGGATTTTCAAGTTACAATCAGATAGCTGTACACCCTAAAGATCAGGAAAATACTGCCTTCACTACTCCTTGGGGTACTTTCATGTACTCAAAGATGCCTTTTGGACTGATGAATGCTGGGGCTACTTTTCAGAGAGCCATGGACATAGCCTTTGTGGGATAGAAGGACAAGTTTGTCCTTATTTATCTTGATGACATAACAGTCTTCTCCAGTAGCCACAAAGATCATTTACAACATTTAAAGAAGGTCTTCCTAAAGTGCAGACAGTTTGGAATCTCAGTGAACCCAAAGAAGTCACCGTGTTTGCTCTAGAAGAAGGCAAACTTCTAGGACATATTGTTTATGTTGAAGGTGTGAAGATTGATCCAGCAAGGGTTCAATCCATTTAGACATTGTCCATCCCAAGGTCAAAAAAGGACATCCAATCCTTCCTGGGTAAGATTAACTTTGTAAGGAGGTTCATTCCAAACTTTGCAGAGCTAGTAAAGAATATCACTTGCATGCTAAAGAAAGGAGCAGAAATAAAATGGAAAGCTGCTTCAAGAAGCTCTTTTGAAGCCATCAACCAAGCTATCATGGAAGCTCCCACTCTAATCAACCCAGATTACACTAAGGGGTTTTGCATCTTCTCTTTTGCCTCTTATGATACAATTGTAGCAGTTCTGTTGCAGAAAAATGATGAAGGCATAGAGCACCCCGTGGCCTTTTTCAGCAAAACTCTAAGGGATGCTGAATTAAGGTATGACCTTATTGAAAAACAAGCTTATGCTCTCATTAAATCTTTGAAAGCATTCAAAATTTATATTCTGCATTCCAAAGTAATTTCATATGTACCTTCAGCCTCAGTAAAAGATATCTTAACTCAGCCAAATATTGATGGAAAGAGGGCAAAATGGATTGCAAAATTCATAGAATTTGACATAGAGGTGAAGCCCACTAAGCTTGTCAAAGGCCAGGGCTTGGCTAAGCTTATGGCTGAAGAAAATTGCAGCTTGTTAGATATAAATTGCATAGGTCTAAATTCAGATAATGAACAAACAGAGGGAACAACAGAAGAGCAAAAGCAGAATCAGTCTTTGGCTGAAAATCTAGCTACATGTGAATGGTATTACAACATAGTTCATTTTTTGCAAAAGCTAGAAGTCCCTCCAGGGCTTAGCTCAAATCAAGCTCGTGCCATTAAACTCAGATCAGAAAAATTCTGCATTGATAAGAATCTACTTTATTGGAAAGACCCATCAGGAATCCTCTTGAGGTGTCTAGATAAAGAACAATCTATGGAGGTCGTACACCAGTTCCATTCTAGCATCTGTGGGGCACATCATTATTGGAAAACCACAGCTCACAAAATCTTGAGGGCTGGATATTATTGGCCTACTCTATTCTCCGATGTGTTTTCTTTTGTAAAAGCTTGTGACAAGTGTTAGAGGTTTGAAGGAAGACAGTAGCTAAAATCTTTTCCCCTGAAGCCAGTACATGTCAATGGTCCCTTCCAACAGTGGGGCTTAGACTTTATAGGTGAAATCAACCCACATTCCAGTGGCCAACACAAATGGATTTTAGTAGCCACCGATTATTTCACCAAGTGGATTGAGGCTATACCCACTAAGAATGCCAATCATCAAGTTGTCATAAAATTCTTGAATGAGAATATTTTCACTAGATTTGGTTGCCCAACCATACTAGTCACTGATAATGCAGCAGCTTTCAAGGCAAAAGAATTGATGGATGTGACTGAATCCATGGGCATTCAAGTGGTGCATTCTACCTCATATTATCCTCAAGGCAATGGCCTAGCAGAATCATCTAACAAAAGTCTGGTAAGGGTAATCGAAAATATGTTAGAGAACAACAAAAAGATTTGGGATTACAAGTTGAAATTTTCACTATGGGCTGATAGAGTTACCATCAAAAAGTCCATAGGGAATTCTCCATTCAAACTGGTTTATGGTGCTGATGTTGTTTTTCCCATCCAACTCATTCTCCTTGTGGCTAAGTTCTTGCAAGAAGAACAAGATGAAGAGAATGATATGGTAAGAAGAATGAATAACCTGGTTGAACTACATCAGATAAGAGAGCAGCTGGTTGAGAAATCAAAGGCTCATCAGAAGGCAATCAAAGAAACTTTTGACAGGAAAGCAAAAGTGGACAAGTTCCAAGTTGGTGATTGGGTGCTTAAATGGGATGCATTTAAGGAAAAGAAAGGTAATCATGGTAAGTTTTACTCCTTATGGATGGGTCCTTTTATCATCGCTCAAATTCAACAGAACAATACATTCATTCTACACAGTCTGGAAGGAAGAGACACTCTTGGTAGCCCAGTAAATGGGCGGTTCTTGAAACTTCATTTCATTTAAGGCTTTAAAGCCTTGTCATTGTAAATATGTTTTTCCAGGTTTTATTTTCATTACAAAATAGATTCCATGCCCAATGGAACACTAGAAGGAAGATTCAATTTTATTTTCAGATAAGTCATTGATCTGAGGTCCTTGAAACCTCACAGGGAGGATTTCATCCCTAGAAGGAGCCAATGTTAGCTTTGCTGATAAAAAGTTTGAAATTGGATCCATATATGTCCTAAAAGTCTCCAAATTTGCTTAGAAGCATGCCAATGGATCCATTAATGCACTTGAAATTTTCAATTTTGGCTCAAAGACCATATAATGATAAAAATCGGTGCAAGAGGAAAGCCCTTGGAAGGGCAGAAATGCACTATTGGGAGGCTCAAAACACTCTAAAACCATGAAGAAGCATTATTGCAAGCTTAAAATTGGCAATGAACAACTACCGTTAGATTTGGCTGATCAACGGCCTAGATCTAAGCGGCAAATCGCATATTGGCCGGGCAGAGGAGACGATTTGAAGGCGAGCACATGACACCGCTGATCAGCAATCGCCGATGATCGGATCGGAGACGATATATATATATAGATATATCTATATATATATATATATATATATATATATATATATATATATATATATATATATATATATATATATATATATATATACATGTATATATATATATATATATATATATATACATGTATATATATATATATACATGTATATATATATATATATATATATATATATACATACATATATATATATATATACATATATATATATATATATATATATATATATATATATATACATATATATACATATATATACATATATATATATATATATACATATATATATATAGATATAAGGCCCGGGCATTGAGCGATCGGCGATTGCGATGGGGTCGCATCGCTGTATCGCATCAGTGCTATACCATAAGGTGGGGCCTATGCACCGGTGTAAGTATGATGTGATAACTAGACCTGAAAGCATTATAGTGGGGATTTCATACATTTTGAGATCTGCGCCCAGGCCATTTTCAAATGTATTTGGTATATTTTCGTTATATAAACGAAAATAGAAAGGGAGCCTTGGTAGTGCCGATAGCGATAAAGCCTGGACCGAAAGGGGTTTGGGAAGTGATATATATAATATTTGAGGTTTGCCATTGGCAATTTTCCCATGTTTTTAGTGTTTTAGGCATATTTCAAATTACAAAGGAAAAATCAAAATAGGCAGGATTTCAGGCGGGCCATGGGTAGTAAGTGGTTTAGGCCAAGCTCTGCCTGATGCCATACAACTGCTGCCACATGTCCAAGACAAGGAGAGAGAAAACCATCCTCATCGGGCGGTTAACTCCAGTATAAAAGAGGCGCCCAAAATGGATCACCACCATTGGATCTATGACTCCTAGATTAATGGTGGAGATGTGCTATCGTTGCAATGGTGGACCTGAGAGGAAAATGAGCCATATCTAATAATTTTTAGGTCCGAAAAGGATAGAGATGGGTGGGATTTTCACAAGATTGTTGTGTTTTTCCACGTTTAGCAGAAAACAATCGTTCCAAATATCCAAAGAGAAAACAGAGGCCTGATATCCCTTCCATCGTAGCATGGCTTGCCCTAAACAGAAAATAGTTATGGATCACATGCAGCTAGTCCTAAACAGAATCGATCATGTAGCATAGACAATGTGACACAACCAAATCAAACATAAAGGGTCATGGAGCAGACAATGCAGCTCATCAAACAGATATCATGGAGCATCTCTGACTCAGGAAAACTCCCAGACAATGCAACAAGCTACCAAAATTTCTGAAAGCAGTTACTTTGCTGCCAGAAGCAAAAAAAACTCTGATCCCAAGCTTTCCTAGAGGGCATCAAATCAGTTAACAATGCATATCAGGAAGACTAAGACTCTGAGCCTCTTAGAGCTTAGGAGCATTGTAAACAAGCTATAAATAGCTGAAAACAAGATGTAATAAGGGTTCAACTTCTGGAGACTGTTGCTACTTTGTTCCTTCAAGCTCTTCATCTTTATTCTAGCAATACAAGCTTCTTTTGCCATCATATGTTCAACATCCATTCTCTTTACTGTTCTATGCTTGCACTTGAACAATTTGTTCATGTTTCCTTTGTGTCTAAGGCCAGATAACTGTTATCTTATCTATGCTTTGATAACTTAGACTTGCAAGCTTCTTTGCTACCTGTAGCTAACCATTCATATGTGGTCATATATGCATCTACCAGTACAGTCAGTATCCTCTTTTACTGCCTATAGCTAGTCATTCATTTATGTTTATGTATGTAATCTGCTGATACAGTCAGTATTCTCCATCTATCCATTAAATCTACAAATTATTGAGCATTAGTGGTTTAAAGCCTTGTGTTGTTGAGGGTGTTCATGCATGCCTTGAGTGGGAATAGAGCTGAAATGGTCATCTGACTTGATCCAAACCATCATCCATTCCAATAGTTCTGAGAACAATATTGAAGATTATATGTTACCAGGCATCTCCGAGCTACAACCTTGGAGAGTTTCCTGGAGTGCTAACAATATTCAAAGGAAGATACAATCTATAGCCAATGCCTAATACCATTTGATTGAGGCCCATCTGAGAAACATAGGAGATAATTGGGAATATTTCTTAATTAGAAATCATTTTAAGGAAGCAGAAAAAGAAGAGCCTAGTGGTAAGACCAGGAAGAGTAGAAGAAAATTTCCTTCAAACCCTAAAGAAAACTCACTTGCACAAGAAACACAACAAGAGAAGTACTCTAATGATGAAACCCCTCTTATAAATGTGTTAGAAACTCTTAAACAAAAGAATGTTAGAAGAAAGATAGCCAACAATAAAAGGGAAATTTCATCGAAAGAAGAAACAGAGCAAGAAGAAGTTAAAAAGCATCCCCGAACTACTGAAAAACCACCATCAATTATAAGAATAAGTGCAAGGCTCAACAAAACAATGCATGAACAATCTCAACAATCTCCATAATTTGTCAATTTAGAAGAAGAGGAACTGAGAATTCCATCACCAGTTTCCAGTCTAGCTAGAAGAACTCTAGAGATCGATCTTGTCCAGTAGGAAATTTATGATTATATAGAGTATTTGGAAAGAAGAGCTACAGGTAAAGTTGTTGCATCATCCTCAAACCAAGAAGAAAATGAAGGAATTCATTCTAATATTTCAGGAGAACTCCAAGTTGAAGACACCCTCAAGCAAGAAATTTATGAATTGGAAATATTAAATAGACATTTGAAGTAAGAGAATGAAACAGTAAAGGCACAAAATGAAATCCAGAGAACTCAAAATGACAACATCCTGCTACATCTTGGTTTATGGTATAAGAAAAATAAGAAATTGACAACTAAAAAAAAATTTCTTAAGAGGAAGATTATAAGTCTGCAACACAAAATTTTGATGAAGAAACCGAGGATGACAATAACCATCAAGAAAGGAAGAAGAACTAACTTGGATGTTCTTGCTTAGGTATTTGAAGAAGCTCAGTCACAGACAATAATCACAAATTTTAAATTTTGCATGAGGACATGAAATACCTTCCGTGTGGGGGAATGTTGAACCCCAAAATTGCCTCTTTTTGACAACCTTCTTATACTCCATTCTCCCCTTTTTGACTGGTATCATTTTACAAGGTTTATGGCATAACAAGTATATAATCATTTTCTATTTCGTAAGTATCATTTGTATTTATTATTTAACTCAATATTTACCTGAGCTACTGAATTATAGTGATTTTGCAGTTGATGTATGATTTTGTAGCTAATTCCAAGGTTTGATGGGTTGCGAAGCTTCAGCCTAAGAACAGGGCATATGAGAAGGTGCTAATTAGTTGGTAAAACAATTTGTTCCTACCTTCATAAATTGGATCGATAAGGAAGGCACCATAACATCTCGGTCAAAGTGAAAGTCAACCACTGAGGAAGGTGAATAATGCGAGCGAGGAATTAGTGAATGGAGATATCCAACCTCATGATTTGCTTTGCTGATAGAAAATCATGAGGAAATCACACTATTTTATCCTTTAATATCGTTAATTTTATTCATTGTCGATTAGCATAAGGATGCAATACTCTGAAACAGTTATGCGTAGGATTTTTATAAATTTTCCTCTCGGCATGACAGACCCAGATTTGAATATTCCTTTTAAACTTTGTTCTTGCAATTAAAGACATTGTTTTATTCCTCTGTTGTGTGAGTTAATGCGTGTTTAATCATCTCATGAAGACATTGTGTTGATACCCAATTCTCACAAGAGGGTCCCTTCGAGATAGTAAGGTTTTCTTTTATATGCAATTAGTATTTTATTTCGTCTTTCCTGTAGGATTTTGTTAGTTCATTTAATCGCTCAAGTTATGATTTTTTAATGTAAGTTTAAGATTGTTTTGTAGAAAGTTTACTTAATCATTCTATTATTGAGTGAAGCAAAATTTCCTCTGCACATGGACAAACTATAAGTTGACATAGATCAGTAACATAGCTTTACATTGCAGTTGTATAGATTGGATTTTCATTTGCAGAGTTAATCTTTCTTTTTGTCAAAGAGTAGATATATTTAGATTGTCGAATTCCATTTTGAAGCAAGTGTGATTTCATTTTAAATCAAGAGTGTGTGATTTCATTTTAAAGCAGGCATGTGTGTGTGATTTCATTTTAAAGCAAGTGTGTGTGTGATTTTATTTTAAATCAAAGTGTGTGTGTGATTTTATTTTTAACAAGTGTGAAGTTTAAGTATGGGGGATTTACGCAGTGCATTATATTAGATATCATTTTTTGGGATTCAACTGCGTTAAGTAAGTCATTCAAACGTATGACCATTTCCATGAGAGGTAGTCGTAAAGTGACTAATTTCTCATGATTTTTGAATAGTTCACTTAGCACTCATTGCATCGGGTGAGAGGGATCTCTACTTGAATGGTTCATGAGGCACAATACTTGCTAAGGTTTTGCAAATGGGGTAGCAAGCTAAGTGGGCTTGATTGTGGGAAAAACTCCACAGTTAAGCGCGCTTGAGCCAAAGGAGTTCTGGGATGGGTGACCTCCTGGGAAGTCCTGGTTACCGGGTGCAAGCCCCGGAAGTGATGATTGATGCTATGTGATTCGTTCTCCACATTTCACTAGTTTCAATCCCACTTCTTCACCCCTGTGAGCATCACTCGATGCAATGAGTGCTAAGTGAACTATTCAAAAATCATGAGAAATTAGTCACTTTACAACTACCTCTCATGGAAATGGTCATACGTTTGAATGACTTACTTAACGCAGTTGAATCCCAAAAAATGATAAGTGTGAAGTTTATTTCAAGAAGAGTGTGATATTTCCTTTAAGAAAGAGGAATAGAATTAATTATATTATTATGAGTGATTTATTTACTTACATAGTTGTAGAGAAACATGTGCATTTCGATATCTCAAATTAACTTAGGAATTATTTAAGTAATAAGGACTCCTAGCACAAATAGTGAACATACATTTCATCAGTGTACTAGCCTTGGTTAATCGTTCATGTAAGTAATTTAACACCAATTAAATTGCCAAACACCATTATACCACCTTTATCAGGAAAAGTGATCATTCTAAAATATGTCAAAACAATAGCAACCATAACATAGACCCACGTACGACCACGTAGAATATTTTATTCTAGCAGTCTGTTGATAACTTTGAATTCTAATGATATGGTCTTGCCACCTAATTCTACTTGTAGAGAATTCAAAATTCCACAAGTTTTATAGCTTCTTCCATCAAAGGCCTTCAGAGTGGTTGGTGTCTGGCTTAATTTGGAAGAACTAATGGCCTTCCAACAAGACATGGACATAATACAGGTTGAGGTTCCCTCATCCATAATGGAACGATCATTATTCTTACCGTGAACAACAACCTCAATCATGAAATCTAATTGAGTTGGAAATCGAAGTGTATGATTCTCTGGTTAAAAACTACTAGGCTGGAATGTGAAGGACCAATAGATCCAATTGTCGAAACCGAATCCTTCTTTTGGGCGAGTCAATTTTGCAACACCTCAAGAGTCGACATAGTTAAAGGAGCCTAAGCCAGATCCTCAACTATATTATAATTCTGAGCAATTCTTGCACGAGGGTTGAATATGGATTTATGGATAACAACTTTGGGAGGCTTAATCGTTAACTCAATAGGTATAGATTTTGGAGTAGGATCTGATGGAGATGAAGTCGAATTAGTAGGTTGATCAGTAGTATGACCGTTTGAGTGATTCACATTACCAAAGTCTTTATTTTGGGCTTCTCAGAGGAAAGAATAAAAAATAAGTTAGAGGAAACGAGATCCGAGGAAACCATATTGGTCTCCTGATTCAAAAACATATTTGTCAACATAGAAATTTTAGTGGATGATTTAAGGAATTGATTCACTTCTTCCCAATGTGGACAATTGTGATTGAAATGCTCCTTATTACAAATCAAACATTGGTAACGAGGTTTCTTATTTTCTTCCGAAGACTGATTATTTTGTTTATCCTGCAGAGGGTTATATTTCTTCTTTTCAACTTTGCCTTTCTTCTTACTTATTGGTTGCTAATATTTTCCTTTTGAAGATTGAACGGCATTGATCTTGGAAGTAGAAGTCACAAGAGTGGAAGGAGGGCTTTGAGTAGTCACAGCAAGAGTCGAACCATATGGTTTACTCGTCAACTGCTCATTGGTAGAACCAATCATGCCATCAATGACATGTGATTCCTTACTAGGAGGTTGAGGAACAGTATTGGAAGGTCACTGGGCATTTGGTATTCTTTCATAAAGCGTGCCAAATTGGGTGTAGATGAGATCCAAATACTGGGCATGATAAATTACCTACTCTTTAGTCAGAACTTCACCCTTGGCAATGTCTTCTATGATATATGGCAACAGATACTTAATGAACCACTCAGATAACAATTGATTAGGAACAAGTTTTTTAACCAAACAACGACGACGTCGCCACTCATGAATTCAATCAGATATGTTAGTGGAATCAGTTTGTTTGAAATTGATTAAAAGTAGAGTTTCAATCTCATATCGGATGGGTAACTAGAAATGTGTTAGGAATGTGGTATCCAAGGAATTGAAATTATCGAAAGAAGTTTGCGGTAATTCAATATACCATTTTGTTGTACCGGTGAGTGTACACTGGATAAGATGTAAACAAACAGATTCATTGTTGAGAGAGTTTAAAGGAAACCACAAATGATAAGTAATCACATGTGTGGATAGGTATTCTCGAGGATGTACATTGAATTTTGGGAAATCACTAGAAAAATTCGTAGGAATAACTGGCCACCAAGGAGAATGATAAATGTGACCATACGTGAGCCTGATTAAATCTGGCAATTCAAGAATTGCTACAAATGGAAACTTCTTGTTGAGGTATGGTGGAGGATATCCTGGATAATATGGGATAGGTAAGGAAACAGGTATCTGTGTTCCGGGATAGGGAGGATTTTGATAACCAGTATACACATAACCTTGCTTCCTAGCACCAAGATAACCTTGTAAAGGTTGAAATGGATGAGTTTGGATTTTTTAACTCTAAGGCATTTGACGGATACCTTGATACGATTGATAGTGTTTCCTTGTGGGATTTTGTATCATACCAAAATTAGGTGGGTTAGGTTTTGCCTTTTCCATACCATAGACATTCTGACCCAATTGAATTTGAGGAATGGTCTAACCAAGTTGTTGTGATTGTAATTTACCTTGAAAAGGTTTGGTATACAGGTCTTTAGAAGCACCATATATCAGTGGGATAGTTTGAGCTAAAGATGTAGCCTGTAAAGGTTGGTTCACATTCACTTGAGCTTGAATAGGTTTAGATATAGGTTGTTGAATAGGGATCTGAGATGTAGGTGGAACAGTTTGAGAAACTAAAGATGAAGCCACAACCAAAAAAAGTTGTATGGGCACAGTAGGTTGCCAAACACTGGCAGCCATTCCTGAATATGGAGGACTCATTTGAGGTTGAGTGCTAACTTGAGAAGATGTAAATATCCCTACAATAGGTTTCCCCCTTCCCAAAGAGAAGGGTAATATGGAGGAAATTGCCCCCCGAGAGGAGGATTCCTAATAGGAGGTGAATTGGGATGTTGTAGGTGTCCATACCCACTAACATAAGGATCAATTTGCTGCTGAACCATAGGAGTAGATGGAGGAAGAGGAGCAGACTATGTAGCACTCATCAAAGAAGTACCATATGGAATTCCATATGTGTATGACATGGGAGAGGTCCATGGAATGGATGTTGTGCTAGAAAAGGTACTGGACAAAGAGTGCTAACTAGGCGGGACGGATGGACCACCATACAAATGTGTCTATGGCGATGTTACAATTATGGATGATGTTGCAACATGGGTTGTCTCGATCATGGTAGCATATACAGGCTGAGAAACCATAGTAGATTCAGTCATGGTTAATTGTCCCAAAGAATATTGTTGAGGGAAACTCAAAGGTGAGTTGAAGGGAAAAGAAAGAAGACAAGGAGCTTTAGATGGAGTATGAGGAGAAGGAAAAGGATGGGCCTGATAAAAGTGAGCCCCTACTTGAATATGAGAGGAAGGTTGAGACTCTTCTTACAAAATCTCTTTGATACTCACAAGACCAGGTGGAAGTGATTCACCGTAAAGTCCAAGATATATAGTTTGTGGTTATGTTTGAGAGAGTGGAAGAAAAGAGGAAGGTCTTGAAATAATAGGTGAAGATAACTGAAGTACCTCAAGTTGTATAACCTCAGGTTGTGTTGTCTCTGATTTAATATAGTCAGGTTCAATAACCTAAGGTAATGAGATTTCAAGTGCTTCGATTTTGACTGTGTCAGATTCACTAACCAATGGAGAAGAAATCTTGGGCGCAGTACTCATAGGAAAAGATGATTTTGGTGGCTCTATCTCAGATGGAGGACCAGAATTAATATCTCTTGAAGCACTAAATTTGGTAGTATGCATATTATTATGCTTCTGACAATGGCTATGAGTTGCCTATGGTTGAAGAGGAGGATTATTTTTCATTCTACGCAAACGACGAAGGGTAGTGTGTTGTTCTTCCACATTGAATTAATAAATTTTAACAATTAACACAAAAATAAATCAAAGAGGGTAGACTAGGCACATAGTCTTACCCAGAAACTGTGAACTGAAATATACAACCTTGGAGAACCAAGGATTTACGTACAAGAAGGAAATCTCCCCGAATGTTGTGTTCGGTGTAACACAATATACAAGGAGGTCGACTTGAATACCTATGCTGAGGATAGAAACCTATGGTGGACTTACGAAATATACTCGATGGTACATGGAAGTGAAGTTCGTGTTAGTGATTTCTAATGTGTAACCTTACAATGAGAGCATTCCCATATACTTTTCATGTGTGGAGCGTCCTCCAATATACTCGAAGGTACGTGGAGAACAAACTAATACACTTACGTATGTGGAATAGGATATCACCCTCAGAATGTAACACTGGCAAAACATGATAGCTCCTATGTTTATAGACATCGGTACACGTGTCTAGCCTAGACCTCTAGATGCTTGCATTAATGTTTCAAAATATCCTTAACATTGATTCAATAAATTTTAAATATTATCTTGAATTAAGTTTCAGTTTTCAAGGCTCACCATGAATCTCACCTGAATATCCTAAAAAATGAAAACTAGCATGATGAAATGAAAATTTTCTTTTCAATGAAAATTTATGTATGGGAGGGAAGAGAACAAAGAATATGCATCATACAAGATTGTTAAACAATTCCTCTAATGCAGTTGTTCCTAATTCCAATTTAACACACAAAACCCTAGATGAAATGCATGATGCATGAGATTTTTCTTTTCAATTCCACTTAATTTTCATATGAAAACTAAGATATTTGGTTAATCACTGATAAAATAAATTATTCATATTGATAATCGAAACACCAATTCCTTTAAGCAATCAATGATCAAGTAATCAGTTTGCTAATGACCTAATTGACAAGGACACAGAAAAATCTAAACAAATTATTATTAAAGGCGCTCAAAACCAAAAGAAAATAAGATGAAGGTTTCAAAGAGACCAATACAAACTCAGGGAGATGAGGAGGACTAACTGGAACAAATTTCATTAGAGAGAAAATCATAAAAGGGCATTTTTTTGCATGAAATAGGGGTTAGCGTAGGTGCAGATAGACTACCAGTGCTTTGCAATGTAGGTGTAGAGAAATCCAAAGAGTGCTGCAACACTCTGTCAGTAGACTAGGGGGAGTGTTGATTAAGGATGATCCAATTTTTGACACAAAAAATCAGATGAAGCTCAACAAAAGGTCTTCCTAGGGTCAATTCAGGCTGAACGAGGCAATGGAGGTCTATTTAAGAGGTGACACAATTACTACAAACATGGAAACCAATACGGGAATGAAACGATCCTAAGTGGAGTCGCCAATTTGTTAGGAAAAATTTACCAATTTGTATAAAAGTATCTTCCCTAAACCTAGTGGATTGTTCTAGAGCAATAGAAAGCAAAGAATATAAAGTTCCCCTTAGAGAATTTGGAGAATGGGAAGAGGTTTATTTGGAAAATGTCACAAGCTCTTCTCTTTTATCATCTTTTAATATCCAATTGTAGCTCTAATTTCTATAATTAGAACCTGCACATACAATCAACACAAGCCAAAATCTAAGACATATATGTAGCATTATCTAATTACTTTATTCAATGTATCAACAAAGCATTGAAATACATGAATATAAACATAACATAACACATATAGGAAAACAATATACTCTTTGTATTACAATGAATAGGAGAGAATTTACAACCAAGAATATAAGTTGATCATGTAGTGATCTCCCCAAGTTGACTTCTCCTTCCTTGTCACAAAGCGATGACTCTCTTAGATGTAAGGTAGTAGCATGAGGGTATGATTAACCTCCAAAATCCAACCTTGATGTTGTAGATGGATGTAAATTTATAGAGTCTGGTAATTTAGGAATTCTTATCCATTTACCAATCTAGGCTTAATATCCACTATTGATGGGAGGATGAGCTCAAGGGATATGTGGTGAAATAGCCAAGGTAGGGTCATATAGGATTCAAATTTCTTATCCAAGATAAATGGTTGAAAAAACTCCTAGAAGATTTTGGAAAATGAAGCTTCGGGATTCTTTTTATTTTCCCCAAATTTCTATAATCATACCCCGAACAACGGAAAACCTACTATTGAGAAACGTTGGTGCAGAATTGAGAAATATGCTACCAAACACGAGTCCCCAAAGGGCCAGGGTGCGCTAGGCCTTAAAAGCACTAATTTGAGGTAGTTACACCTAGAAACTCATGGATTTGGAAGAGATAAGATTAGGTCTTTGTGTAGGGATGATGAAAAGGTGGTCTCAAATGCTAATTGATTTGGTTTGTGGGTCTATTGACTAGATGCGAAAAAGTGGCCTATAAAAAAGGTTAGCCTCAGTCATGTGGTTTAAGTGTTCAAGTCTTCCTTTAGGAATCCTCAGCGTTGAGCTACTTACTTTCACATACCCAACTTTTAATGTGTTCACAAGCACACATCTCAAGACAGACTAAGCATTCTTCAAAATGATAGTGTTGCACACTCTCTAGCAGTAGTGACTTCGTAACTCTTAGTGTCAGTGACTTTGTAGTCCCTGGTGATAGTGAATGTGCATCTCTTAGCCATGGTGATTGTACAATCCTCAATTCTAGCGACTGTGTAGTTCTTAGAGACAATGATTGCATAGTTACCTAAGTTATTCATTGCACACTCTTTGTGAAAAATAGACTGTGAATTTCCCTATGACAGTGATTGTGCAGTTCTCACTAACAATGTAAATGTATCCCCTACATATAGAAATTACACACTCGTTGTTGACAATGAGAGTGTATTTCTTCAATTCAGTTAATTCACTCTTTGTTCCTATTTTTTCGACATGCACTAAGCGCACTCATGTAAGGATTCCCCATCATGTAAAGACTCCACATTTTGAGGAGCGGAGCGTGATTAGTGTAGGTTTATAAGAGTCGAAGGGGATTTAGGGCGGGTCAAAGCCCCTTATTTTGTAAAGGGATGGGATTGCCTAGAGGATTTTGAGCTCCTCCCATGGTTTGCAGACCATGGTATTGTAAGGGTAAAAGCATATATAAAGGGATTTTTTAGCAAGTCTAAGGGATATATGGAATTAATGAAATAATTTTGAGTTTGTTTTTGTGAGATCTTTCGGTAGCCAGGTGAAGGGGAAGGCTCCTGCAGCTATGTGCGTAGAGACCTTGGTAAGTCTACAGCTGAGTGCACAGGCCCCTACAGCTGTGCGCGCAAGGTCAAAAAGATTGTATCTGGGAAGATTTGGCTAATAAAGAATAATTTAGAGAATAAATCTGTGTATTTCTATATGTTCACATAGTTTCTATGTTTGGCCTTTTTATCGTTTGTTTTATATATTTCTTCTGTAATTGTATCTCGAAGGTTCATATACTATTTTATATGATGAATAATTCATGTTAGTCTAGTTTTGTGCAGTTCGTAACTCTCTTAAGTAGGAAAATTCTTTACGATTGTACTAATAAGGTTAAGGGTTTGTGAAGGTCAGATTGAACCCCAAACTATTAAAAAACTTATAGCCACACTGCATAGTCCCTCTAGATGTAAAAACCTGGTTCTAGCATCCCCAAATATCGCCTCGGGTGAGACGTGGTCTACACGAGCAGGTCGTTGTCGGAAGGGCTGATGGTATAGGGTTTTGCTGGTTAGCGCAACTAACTCTGAAACTAGGTCTAATACTTTGAAGCCAACAAATGGTTCTGTTGTTGGGACTGGGATGTATCTAAGGAATGTTTGATGTGGCTACTGACTAGAAAAGAGATCCAAAATTGGGTAGATCGGAAGTTGCACAAATTTGCAGCACATGATATTTTTCGCATCATTCACTAATGATATGCACGAGTGGCTTTCAAAGCTAGAGTAAAATGAACCTTGTTGGAAACACAATGATACTATTGTGTGGACCCCAAAGTTGATTAAACAATTTAAGGAGTTTGAAAATAAGGTCGCAAGAGTTGTTGATTACTAGGTTGATAGTATTCTCGCAGGCTTTGGTACTGAAATTACAATTGACACTACAATATCCTATAGTGAAGTTGAGCATAGAGATTTAAAAGGTCCACGAGGTAAGTATTTGAATTCCTTAAAGCTCTGGATTAAGATGTTGTTATGTGAAAAGGGTGTTATGCGAATAGATTTATGTTTAAAAGAGGCCAGATGAGGTCTACGCAAAGTGGAAAAGGATTCAGAGCCGATTGTGACAAATATATTGAAAGTGAGTAAAGTCCATTATTGGGTGAATCAAACATCACAGAATAATGGAGAAACCTTAGTACATCTAGAGGTGCGGCACAGTCAGAAACTCAAGGAGCTTCGGGGATTTCGCACCCATCCACTCCACCTCTACCTTTGCCTCCATCTCATACAACTACACCTCCACCTCCACCTCCTTCTCCTTCTCCTTCTCCACCTCCTTTTGAGTGGGAATCAAGAAAGTGTGGTACCTTCAACAACTAAGCTTACCACATACCTTTGACTAGTCCATTTTCCAGAAGGATCACTATACGATGACGCTAGAGAGGAAAGGGAGAGCGCACAAAAATTGAAGAATATGAGCCTTAATATTGTGGTGCTCCCCCTTCAGACGTTGCACGAGATTCATAAGGGCGTCACAAATGATCTCAAGATATGAGAGCAGTGAACTTTATTGGGCATCAATGAAGTTAAAATCAACAACCAACAGATGTTTGAGGAAAAGAATAAAGTGATGCAGGATCACGAGGAGGTAGTTGCGTGCAGCCAGAAGCTAGAAGAAGCTATAACCAAAGCATGCAGTGAGATTCCAGAGCTCCAGGTCCTAGTCGAGGTAGCTTCAACAGAAAAGATTCAGAAAATGGAAAAAATAATCAGATAATCGAAGGAAGATGTGGGCAAGGTTCGATTTGAACTACAAATCCACATTACAGAACTTCAGATGAAGCTGCATCCTACAATGCCACTAGAAGTTCATGAGCAGCACGAAGTTGTAATCAAAACTGTTAAGGTTCAGATAGAGATTCCAGTCAAGGCCTATAGTCAACATTTTGAAGATATAATGGAAGTGTGGGCCTCACTGTAGAAGGGCCCACATGTTCAGAAGATCAAAGAAAATATTAGAGACAAGCAACTGTTGTTCAATGAGCTTAAAGCCATGGCGTGGACCTTAGCACCTGTGCAACGGTTCACCCGTCTCTAAAGGCACACTTCCGCATGGACAGATCGATGATTTGCAGAGAAAGGCACAAATCATCTCCGTAAGGATGCAACCTTGGGAAAATGAGGCCCGCCAGCTCTCACAGGACATTGAGGGAAAATTAAAGAGCATGCAACAAACACAGTGGACAGTTGGCCTCACAACAAAAGTGATGACTACAAAAAATCTCATGGATGAAGTTCGACATGTTGCATACCAATGCACAACAATGCTCCATCCATTACAGAATGCATACAGAGGTCTGAATGCCAAGATCAAGGACGTACTAGCTGAGTGACTCGAGGATGAGTGACATATTTTTGTTGGGGGCATGTTGGGTAGGGGTCCTCTACGTCTAAGTTTTGTCTGAATCATGTAAATAATCCGCATTTTGAGGAGCGTAACATGATTAGCGCAGGGTTATAAGAGTTAAAGGGGATTTAGGGTGGGTCAAAGACCATTCATTTGTAAATAGATGGGATTATCTAGAGGATTTTTAGCTCCACCCATGGTTTGTGGACCATGGTATTGTAAAGGTTAAAGCATATATAAAGGGATGTTTTAGCAAGTCTAAGGGATATATGGAATTAATGAAATACTTTTGATTCTGTTTTTGTGAGATATTTTGGTACTTAGGCGAAGGGGAAGGCTCTTGCAACTATGTGCACGAAGACCTTGGTAAGTCTGCAGCTGAATGCGTAGGCTCCTTCAGCTGTGTGCGCAGGGTCAGAAACATTGTATATGGGAAGACTTGGCTAATAGAGAAGAATTTTGAGAATAAATCCGTGTATTTCTGTATGTTCGTATAGTTTCTGTGTTTGGCATGTTTATGGTTCATTTTATATATTTCTTCTGCAATTCCATCGCGAAGGTTCAGATAATGTTTTATATGATGAATAATGCATGTTAGTCTAGTTTCGCGTAGTTCACAACTTTGTTAAGTAGGAAAACGCTTTAGGATTGTACCAATAAGGTTAAGGGTTTGCGAAGGTCAGATTGAACCCCAAACTGTTAAAAACCTTATAGCCACACTGCATAGTCCCTCTAGATGCAGAAACCTAGTTCTAGCATCCCCCAATATCACCTTGGGTGAGACCGCAGTCTGCGCGAGAAGGTCGTTGCTAAAAGGATCGATGGTATAGGTTTTTGTTGGTTAGCACAACTAACTCTGAACCTAGGTCTAAGCCATTGAAGCCAACAAATGGTTTTTTTGTTGGGATCGGGATCTATCTAAGGGATGTGTGATGTGGCTAACGACTAGAAAAGATATCCAAAATTGGGTAGATCGGAAGTAGCACGAATTTGCAGCAAATGAAAGAAGAGATCCGCGCCAGTCGAAAGAAATGTGGTTATAAAGGTATATCTATACAAAACAGCACGAGATATTTTTTGCATCATTCACTAATGAGATGCATGAGTGGCTTTCAAATCTAGCAGACAACGAACCTTGTTGGAAACATGACGATCATATTGTGTGGACCCTAGAGCTGATTAAACCACTTAAGGAGTCTGAAAATAAGGTCGCAAGAACTGTTGATTACTGGGTTGATAGTATTCTCAGAGGCTTTATTACTGAAATTGCAATTAACACTATAGTATCCTACAGTGAAGCTGAGCATAGAGTTTTCAAAGGTCCACGAGGTAAGTATCTGAATTCCTTAAGGATCTAGATTAAGATGTTGTTATGTGAAAAGGGTGTTATGCCTATAGATTGATGTTTAAAAGAGGACAGACTCAATCTACACGAAGCGAAAAAAGATTCAGAGCCAATCGTGACAAATATATTGAAGGTGAGTACAGTCCGTTATTGGGTGAATCAGATAGTGAAGAAGAACGGAAAAACCTTATTACATCTAGAGGTGCGACATAGTAATAAACTCAAGGTGCTTCAGGGATTCCGCACCCATCCACTCTAGCTCCACCTTCGCCTCCACTTCATACACCTACACCTCCACCTCCACCTCCTTCTCAGTGGGAATCAAGCAAGATTGGTACCTTTGACAACCGATCTTACTGTACACCTCTGAGCAGTCGATTTTCCAGAAGGATCACTACATGCCAAGGCTGTAGAGGAAAGGATCAACGCACAAAATTTGAGGAATATGAACTTCAATCTTGATGCTCTCCCCCTTCAAACATTGCATGAGCTTTATCATGGTGTCATAGATGAGCTCAAGATATGAGAGCAATGAGCATTGTTGGTCATCAATGAAGTTAAAATCAACAAGAAACAGATGTTTGAGGAAAACAATCAAAGCGATGCATGATTGCAAGGAGGTAGTTATGTGCATCTAGCAACTGGAAGAGGCCATAACCAATGCATACAATGAACTTCTAGAGCTCTAGATCCCATTGGAGGCAACTTCAGTAGAAAAGCTTTAGAAACTGGTAGCAATAGTCAGAGAATCAAAGGAAGAGGTGGGCAAGGTTCGATTTGAACTACAGATGCATATTACAGAACTTTATATGAAGTTATAGCCTACAATGCCACTGGAAGTTCATGAGCAGCGCAAAGTTTCCATCAAAACGGCTAAGGTTCAAATAGAGATTGCATTCAAGGATTGTAGTCAACTTTTTGAAGATACAATGGAAGTGTGGGTCTCGCTAGAGGAGGACCCACATGTGCATAAGATCAAAGAAAATATGAGAGACAAGCAACTATAGTTCAATGAGCTTAAAGCCACGTCGTGGACCTTCATACCTTTGCAACGGTTCGCCTTGTTGTTGGGAAAAGTATCCATTCAGAATGCCCCTATCCCACTCTAAGGTGTGATAGTGCCTTAGCAACAAACAAGGAAAACTACTTGAGTATTCTTCTTTATGAAATGTAAATGAGGAGAAAGGATGTAACTAACCTGTGTCTTTCGCTAGTTTGTTGATCCAATTGCTCCTCTCTTCAATAGCTCCCAGCTCCCTGCTCCTTTATCGGCCCAGCTTTACCAAATTCCTACAAGATCACAAGAGAGAGAAACTACACGAAGATATAGATATACATTCATAAAAAGCTCAGGATCAGATTAAGCTAAACATGCAAATATAACAAAACATCATTGATACACAGCATGTAGGAGAAACTCAAACAGTTTATTGATAGAATAAGAAAGTCCAAGAGGAGATACAACCAAGTGAGTCCCGATCCAGCATCTACCTCCCAGCAAAGGAATCCCTTCCTCTCCTCCAACAAAGCATAAATCACCCAATGTACTAATCTCAATCTCAAACCAACAGCAATTCTCTGCAAAGTACAAAATTCCAGCCTTTGGATCTCTGGGATGAGGGATCCATATATAGATGTGAGCAGAGAGGATGAGTCAGCTTATGTTTTGACTTGTGGCTTCTCTCTGTCAGTTCTTGCTTCCACTTGGAGGCTGAGAGCCTCTTACTCATCACTGGTCGAATTCATTGAGGCAAGTGTCATTGGAGAAGATTCTGGAAGCTTCCAGTGTCTATACACCTCGCGGAATGACACTGCCATTTGGCATTTCTCGCTCAGCGCACCCTGGTAGTGCATTTAGGTGCGTTGCAATGCACCTAGCTAGTGTACTGGGGTGCATTGCAATGTAGGCAGCTAGTAGAGCATCTGAATTGATCCTGAATTGACTGATTCTGAGTGGTTTTTGGTGGAGAACTTCTGGGAGAAGCTGTCATTGGTTGACCTTGTTCCTTTAGGGGCGGGAACAACACTTTTAGGGACTTTGGATCCCTTGGATTATGGACATTTCATGCTCAAATCTGTAAGGCACAAAAATGTCTATAATAGTTGCCCCCTAAAGTATGAGGTCGTTTATCGGGTGAAATGCTTTATTAGGAGGATCCAAAGTTCTTTCAATGCTGGGAGGAGACTTGTAATAAGATACAATACAATACATTATTTTTCATACTGTTTTCATGATCTAGCTGAGGCGGGCATTCCCATGCTCAGCTTTATAAATTCATTTTTATGTACATAGGACAGACAACCGTCTGATGGCAGACTGATGATCTTGATGGAATCATCATCCTTTTGGTAGGATGATTATCTGTGCTGCAATGCTGTACATGTCAATGTCTTTATTTTTCCTGAATATATATCGCAGCCCGGATGGACGAAACTAGATCCGGGGTCTTCAATCTCGTCCGATCTTCACTCTAAGTACAAGTCGATCCATGTGAGAAATGTTTTGAAGTCGAACATGGAAAGACATCGCTTGATTACCAGTCAATGATGTAAACTGTTAACAAGCGCGAGAGGAATCACCGATAATGATAATGACCCTCAAGGTACTGCAGTACAATTCACGTGGTGTGAATAAAGGAATTGGCGTTGAACACCACGAAAAATATTTCGGTCGAAGGTCATTGATGTATACCTGTCGCCGGAAGTGAGAAACTTTCCATTGAGGCATGCAAGCTTCAAAGTACTGAAGGGGTGTTCCTAGATCAACTTCTTGGATAATGAGCTGATGTCGACAAGAAGAGATCCGTCAAAGGAGGGCCTTAATGTATCCCACATCAGTGACACGGAACGGAGCAAATGATGTTGATGGAGGTGAAAACGATCTGATGATATATGGTTCAGGGTGGCGGTCATGAAAGAATGAAGTATAATGTATGGTAGTGGATGGGAAACGGTTGACTTCTCTGGATGACTTCTCTTGAACATATCGGTGACACTTATATGATGGATTGGTAGCATTTACCCTGAAGATGGATGGTATGGTGAGACCATGGTGATGTGACCGGTGAATGAAACAACCCAACTCGACTCAGGCACGGAGCGGAAGTGTCATGTTCAAGAGCGACTTGCTACCAATAAAAGTTCTTTGAGTTTCTTCCAAATTTTTCCCCAGTCATTGCTGACCAATACCTCTTTATTTTTGTCAAGCTTGAGGAGGATAACATATGCTTGTTCTATAATTTTCCCTTCGGGCAAACCTATCACTATGTTTTAACGAGCCTAGCGATAGTGAAACTCGTTCTCGTCTAAAGACAAGTTTGTCGCTATTAATCTTTTTAACGAGTCTAACGACAAAGATAACTCGGTCCTTTTCATTTTTAGAGAGTCTGAAAAGGTATGTAAAGATAACTCCAAAAGTCCTTTTTCATCATCTAATCCCTTAAGTCCGAAAAAGTATAAAACAATACAGAAGGGATGAATTTTTGATAGTTTTAACGAGCCGAACAAAGCAAGCGCTCGATCTTTTTGTGCAATAATCCCTCAGGTCCAAAAAGATTAAAATCTAGAGGAGGGATAGCACTTCCGGTCACTTTAACGAGCTGGAAGGCCAAAACTCGGCAATCTTTTCATATTTTACGAGTCAGATGAAAAGAGCTTAAAGAAGACTCGTCTTTTGAGGAACGAGTGATAAAACGGGTAGCAGCTGATTCCAGGTAAGGGTTGGAATTTTCCAATCACGGCAGTGTCACAAGGATGGCTAGTGAAATCACTCTTCGCAGCTGTTCCTAAAAATAGGTAAACAATCAAATGGAGGTGAATGATCGGCCAATGGAAAAGTGGAGGTGACGGTGGAAACACGACCAAGGCTTTAATGGCTGATAATATTACATTCACGGTGGTTATTTACCGGAGGATAGTTCATTTTTTAACGAGCTTAAACGCGGGTTGAAACACTTGCTCGATCTTATGTTTATTTTTTTACGAGCATGAACTATGTGTTAAAACTGCTCGATCTTATGTTTATTTTTTAACGAGCATGAACTATGTGCTAAAACTACTCGATAACCTAGTCATATGATAAGAATGTCTCATGTAAGATTCCATTTTTTATGGAGCTTGCGCCTTACAAAGCTATGCCCCGCATCCTTTCTTTATGCAAGTTAGGAAACGACTAACCCAAAAAACAGATAAATAACTGCTCTTTGCTTGCACTCCAAAAGGTTTTCATGCCCCCAGGTATAAAACAGAGTTTCAAGGTTACCTCTACTTCACTTCCGCCAAAACAATTGTTTTACCGAGAGAGGCCTACCTCTTTCAGGTCACCCAAAGATTGTTCTGTTAATCTTTCAAACAAAACACTTCTTCGGCGATGTCTACCGAGATAAACAAAGGTGAGCGACAATGCCCGCCAACTCACATGACTTTGAAAAAAGAATCTTATTCTACAACAACCCCTCTTCCAATCATGGACAGGGTACAGACTAGTCATATTCTCCCGCGGAAACCTATCCTATACCCAAAGTTTTCCTGCCGAAGCAGACCAGGACGCATGCCCCCTGGGTTCCAGTCATATCCTTCCGAATTACTCGCGCTCATCGGGAGGACGGACCGTGGGTTGAGACATTTCTTGCATGAAGAGACTATTTAGGGATGGTATATGACTATTTGCGATGCGTGATCCGGGAAATGAAAGCTGGTCCACGAGCTTGACCACTCTTCCTTCGTGCGGAAAACACATTACTCTAAAGAGTGAGGAGACGATGGCTCCCATGCAATATATATAGTCTCATCCAAGGAGTAGGTTATAATCCAAGGGTACTTGAATGACCATCACGTTCATTTGAACGGTCTTCCTTTTCAATGTTATGGGCACATTGGGGAGGATCCCTAAAGGTCGACTGGTTCCTTTATCAAAGCCTGTCAGATTTCTCATTTCAGGCAAAAGCGATGGCGAACCAAGCGCTTTCCAAGCAGTAGAGGAAAGGATACTCACAGAAGCCCCCTCATCAATGATGGTACCAGCCATGACCATTCTATATATTTGGACGATAATCCTGAATGGTATGCTTGCTGGTAAACGGGGTCTGCCTAGTTGATTCCAGTCGAAGGAGACAACTAGGTTGCTTGGAGGTGGGACCGAGTAAACGGCCGGGTATCGCTCTGACAAACTTCCTTCCTGCGATAAAGGAATGGGTGGATTGCCCCCGTGTTCGTCGGAGTCTGTGTTGATGAAGAGAATTTGGACGGTGTCATCCTTATTCTCCTCAGTGACTGTATCATTCGAAGATAAAACCTCTGAAGAGCAAGACCGGGTCAACTGTCGCCTCGACCTTTTGACTTTCGTCGGGTATGGATTCAGTTGGTTCATCTTCAATGACCGGTGCTTCAGCTGACCACTTGAGCGAGCTAGTTGGACTTTCAACTAACGAAGGACTCGGCAAGAGTTTTTTATATCCAGGAGGGAGTCGTAACGGTGAAACCGGATGATCATCCAAAACTCTTTTAGCTTCATCTAAGAAGGGACAATGGTGGATGGCCTGATTGCCTTCGCACAGTTTACAGGGAGATCTAGCTCTCCCTTTTTGTCCATGGACTTCACTTTCGCTAGTTGACGGTGTACTTTCAACATGGCAATCAGAGGTTGATGCCACCGGATTGTGCAAACGGGGAGACCAGTCCCTTAGTATCCGAGGGATGCAAGGACAATCTCTGTGAAAGTGGTCTCCCTTGCAAATGACACATGGTGATTTAGGCCTGGTCAGTGCAGTGTGTGGATTTTCGTTAGACGACACTCGTTTGCCCCCACTAGCTTTCGACTCCTTCTTCTTCTTCTCTTTCTTCTTCTTTTCCTTCTTCTCCTTAGGAGCTTGAATTTTGGCTTTGCCAGCCCCATCAAGCGAAGAGGAAGGAGGAGAGGAAGAATTAGAGGAAGTAGAAGGCTGGTGGGTAACTCTGGACTAGTCTAACTGTTGATTCGACTGTTCAGGAATAGTGGTGTTCTGAACGACATTGGTTGAGAAGAGCCAGACTGGCAAGCCAATTGTCAGTCCTGGAAGCGACAATGTGGCCATATGGGGCGCACCAACATCTCCCCAAGAGGAGAAGGGACTAGGATTTCCACCAAGGGGAATTCCTTGGTTGGTAGGCTCCATTTTCTCAACCTAAAGATCAACGCAGGAAAAAGGGTATGAATATTCTGTTTAAAATAAATTTTAACGACGCTTAGACACAACTTGCTTTTTCAATTTTAAAGAGTCGAGAAAAAGCAAAAGATGACTCTAGTCTCCTTCGATTTTTAATGAGCCTGAAGTGATAAGTGCTCAAATGGACCTTTTCCGTTAAGGAGTCTGAAAAGGAACGAAAGGGACTGCTCTGGAGTTCTAGGTAGAGGGTGTGCCAAACTTTTCGCAAAACCGCAGAATACTTTTTAAGGTACGGGCGGTCAATCTTCCCGAATGCTGTGTTCAGTGCATTGCGATTAGTAGGGCGGCCGACATGGCTTCCTATGGATAAAGGTTTTATGCCTATAGGGGTCTCCCAATATATACTCGATGGTACGTGGGAGCACAATCCGTACTGGCACTTGTTGTCTCTCGGGAGGAATCACCCAACCATCAGTGAGGCAACAGTTACCAGGTTTTACGACGCTGGAACACGTCTCTAGCCTAGACCTCTATGTTGTGCATTAAGTTACAAAGCGTTGTTAAGTTCATTCAATTTATTTTAGGTTGATCTTTCTTAGAAGTTTGCCTTTTTCGATCACCACGAGATGTAGATACAATTCCTAAATGCAGTCTAAAGATGATAAGCAAGCTTTTATCTCTTTTCAACAATGAAAATCCTAGCTACAAAGGGAAAAGAAAGACACAAACTTTTCTCAAAGAGCATAGAGCACACTATAAATGCACTTTTCCTAAATCAACATACAAACTGTCAAAATGCAAATGCACATATGCATGTATTTGTTTTCACTTTCTTAATATTGATGCCTAAAAAGAAAGCTGTTGTACAAATTTGAATTCGATTTCAAGTGAAAAACACAAACAAGCTTCTTTTGAAATAAAAAAGACGATTACGACACTTTATGATTTTGAAGCAAATACTTGTTTCGACACTAGAAATTCATAAATTCAAACCAAAAGACAAAAGTAAAAGCCTAATCAACTGTCAACAGCAAAAAAACTCACTCCTAAGATCAAAACGACACTTACGACAGGTCTAGATCTAAGGGTGACAGTATGACTAGTTTACTTTTGTAATGGGAAACTGCAAATGATGTAACAAATACACAAAAAAAAATACAGTTTCTTTTATACAACTGAGGCGGAATTAAGGCAAAGAAAAGGGGTTTTCAGATAGGTACACACACTGATAACAGGCTGCAAAAAACAGAGATAAAACTGAGCAAAAAGAAGCAGAGAACCACAGCTGCACAAGGCAAAGGCTGATCAGCGCACCCCTTGCACAGAGAAACTGAATTGCAGCGCAGGTATCCCTCTCAGGACCTGCGTTGAAATTCAGAACCTCTTCGCAGAGCCTGCGCTGAAGCAGAAACGAGAATTGTCTCAGGGTTCCGGGTCACGGTTTGCAGTTTAATCTACGGTTTTTGGCCGGATAAAAGCTATCAATAAGGTACAATTAGGAGGATGATTTAAAGGAGGACTAAGAGCTATCACAAAGGGCAGTTAGAGCATTTGTGGATCTGCTTGTTCAGATCATAAACAGGCCCAGTGAGTGGACTAGAGTGGCAGATCTCTACTTTGCATTTGTAAATGGCAAATGCAGTTCGATTCGGCACTCCTGAGTTTATGAGATGAACAACAATAGAAACACAAATAAACTAACTAGATACGATCCCCAGTGGAGTCGCCAATTTGTTGTTGGGAAAAGTATCCATTCAGAATGCCCCTATCCCACTCTAAGGTGTGATAGTGCCTTAGCAACAAACAAGGAAAACTACTTGAGTATTCTTCTTTATGAAATGTAAATGAGGAGAAAGGATGTAACTAACATGTGCCTTTCGCTAGTTTGTTGATCCAATTTCTCCTCTCTTCAATAGCTCCCAGCTCCCTGCTCCTTTACCGACCCAGCTTTACCAAATTCCTGCAAGATCACAAGAGAGAGAAACTACACGAAGATATAGATATACATTCATAAAAAGCTCAGGATCAGATTAAGCTAAACATGCAAATATAACAAAACATCATTGATACACAGCATGTAGGAGAAACTCAAATAGTTTACTGATAGAATAAGAAAGTCCAAGAGGAGATACAACCAAGTGAGTCCCGATCCAGCATCTACCTCCCAGCAAAGGAATCCCTTCCTCTCCTCCAACAAAGCATAAATCACCCAATGTACTAATCTCAATCTCAAACCAACAGCAATTCTCTGCAAAGTACAAAATTCCAGCCTCTGGATCTCTGGGATGAGGGATCCATATATAGATGTGAGCAGAGAGGATGAGTCAGCTTATGTTTTGACTTGTGGCTTCTCTCTGTCAGTTCTTGCTTCCACTTGGAGGCTGAGAGCCTCTTACTCATCACTGGTCGAATTCATTGAGGCAAGTGTCATTGGAGAAGATTCTGGAAGCTTCCAGTGTCTGTACACCTCGCGGAATGACACTTCCATTTGGAACTTCTCACTCAGTGCACCCTGGTAGTGCATTTAGGTGTGTTGCAACGCACCTAGCTAGTGTACTGGGGTGCATTGCAACGCAGGCAGCTAGTAGAGCATCTGAATTGATCCTGAATTGACTGATTCTGAGTGGTTTTTGGTGGAGAACTTCTGGGAGAAGCTGTCATTGGTTGACCTTGTTCCTTTAGGGGCAGGAACAACACTTTTAGGGACTTTGGATCCCTTGGATTATGGACATTTCATGCTCAAAGCTGTAAGGCACAAAAATGTCTATAACACGCCTGTCTCGAGGAAGGCACATTTCTACAGGGACAAAGCAATGAGCTAGGGAGAAAGGCAAAGATCATCTCTGCACAGATGCATCCTTGGGCAGATGAGGCCTGACATCTCTCACAGGACATCGAGGGAAAATTAAAGAGCATGCAACAAAACAGTAGACAATCGGCCTCAAAACAGAAGGGTTGACTATAGAAAATCTTGTAGACGAAGTTCGATAGGTCATAGAGAAATGCACAACAACGTTCCATCCATTACTAAACACATACAGAGGCCTGAAAGCCAAGATTGAGAATGTACCAACTGAGTGACTTGATGACGAGTCACATCTTTGTGTTGGGGTCCTGTTGGGTAGGGGTCCCCTACGTCTAAGTTTTGTCTGATTCATGTAAAGACTCCGCATTTTGACGAGCGGAGCGTGATTAGCCCAGGGTTATAAGAGTCGAAGGGGCTTTAGGGCAAGTCAAAGCCCCTTCTTTTGTAAAGGGATGGGATTACCTAGATGATTTTAAACTCCTCCCGTGGCTTGCGGACCATGGTATTGTAAGGGTAAAATCATATATAAAGGGATGTTTTACCAAGTCTAAGGGATATATGGAATTAATGAAATACTTTTGAGTCTGTTTTTGTGAGATCTTTTGGTAGTTAGGAAAGGGGGAAGACTCATGCAGTTGTGTGCGTGGAGACCTTGGTAAGTTTGCAACTGAGTGCACAGACCCCTGTAGCTATGTACGCAGGGTCAGAAAGATTGTATTTGGGAAGACTTGGCTAATAAAGAAGAATTTTGAGAATAAATCTGTATATTTCTACATGTTTGCATAGTTTTTGTGTTTGGCCTTTTTATGGTTCATTTTATATATGTCTTCTGCAATTGCATCGTGAAGTTTCAGATATTGTTTTATATGATGAATAATGCATGTTAGCCTAGTTTCGCGTAGTTTGCAACTTTGTTTCAGGTACACAAGCTTCAGTGATTTTCTTGTAGAAAGACAGCCTGTCCATCAAAGCTTGTTGCATTTCCCTCATAGGTTGTTTCCCCTGGACTTGGTCCAACTGCAGGCTGAGCAGCTCCCTCAAGAAACTACACAATTCTGGAGGGCAACCAGCCTTCCCTCCAGAAATTGCGCAATTCTTTCTGGTAGCCTACTGCGCTCCAGAATTGCACAAATCTGCCAGTCAAGATTCATCTAGAAAATTGCGCAATTCCTCTCAGCAGGGTTGCTCAGCCCAAGAATTGCGCAATGCTGGGTAGTAGTCAGCTGCTCTGCCCCAAAATTGCGCAAATCTCCTAGGAAGCTATCCCAGCTCCCTCCTAGAAATGTGCATTTTCTCCCAGCAGTTGAGTAGGCTCTTGCATGTGCACTTGGTATGACCGGTTCCACCCAGGACCAGGAAAGCTTGACTTTCATTAATGGGTTTCTTTTTCCCGGAATAGAAAAAGCAACATGAAAAAAGAATCCCTAGATTTTAGGGAGCTATTTTTAGGAGCTGGAGGTTACATGCAAAGATCGCTTTAGAATTTTTCCTTCAAGTGTCACTTTTTCCTAGATTTGTGGCATGCACGCCATGAGCTTCAAACTTATTTGTTCAACGCTTTAGAGCTCATTTCTTCACGTCGATCTTGGATCTCTGATATCCATAGCACACCCAGGACTCTTTGACACATCCAGCTCAACTATTCACGGGTAAGTGGTCTCAACTTGTCTTTTGCAGCATTTCTGTCACTTTTTGTGTTTTCGCTTGTGTGAGTGTTGTTTTCTTGATTTCTTTGAATGCTTGTTGTCATTTACATGCATACTAGCTTGTAATAGCACCGTTTTATTTTTCGTTAGCATCTCACTGTTGTCGCATGCATGAAACTGTTTTGCACTAATGATCGTCAATTCAGCGACCCGCTCCACCCACATGTATGTTGTTCCATTTTCTGAATCTTTCATTCACTGTTTTCATGCATGATCATTTTCTTCTGCTTACACTGAGTATCGCCATGCATTCACCTTCACATTTTCTTTCAGTTGCCCATCGGCGGGTCTGGGCAGCCTTGGCCCAGACTCTGCATCACCAAGATAGCATTGCGCAATCCTGAGAAGGAAATGTGCATTTAGGCCCAAGAGTTGTCCTCCAAGATTTGATTGCGCAATTCTAAGGGACAATGACTGCTGGCCCAGAACATTGCGCAATGCAGTCACTGGGCCTGCAACCATTGCCAGCTGGAATTGCGCATTGCGCAATTCCAGTAGCCAATAAGCCATTCTGGATTTCACATTGCACAAATCTAGTAGCCAGTCAGCGTCCCCAGACAACCCAGACTACATTTTGTGTAGTTCTGGTAGCCATTCAACTAGCCTCCCAAAAGAAATTGTGCAATCCTTGCCTATCAATCCCCAGGTATGTTGCATGTATTTCCTCAAGTTTGCTTTGGTTTTCACTGACAGATTTCTTTCCATGCATGTCACTTTGTCTCTAGATCTAGCAGGTGTTCGTCCACCTCTTTGTAGTTCAGGACCAATGGCCTCCAAGAGAGTAGGATCAAAAGACATTGACGGAAGTGCAACTGGAGTAGCAGTTGAGCAAGTGTCCGCAAGTCTACCGATCTATGAAGATACCAAGTTGATTCTAGACAAGGCCATCAAGCTGAAATGACAAGAGGTGAATGATGTATTTGTAGGCACATTTGGGGAAGACCTCGAAGACCGCGAGGTGTATGTGAACATCCACAAGTCCGACATGTACCGATTTCATGCAGGTATCCCGTGGTCCCATGCGTGGACATGATACATTGGATCATCTCTCACACCGATCCTGAGACAATGACATTGAGCAGTGTCAGCAGGATGGAGATTGCTACCTTCAGTGCACAGGATTATGATAAGATGTATCAGATGACGGAGCCCATGACCATCATGGAGACACCCTTCATCTTACCTAGCAATAATGCCAACTCTAGAGACATTTTGAAGAACTAGGAGAAGGAGTTAGCGAAATTCAAGATGACACCCAACCAAATCTACAAGACGAAGATATTGCAGAAGGTGTATCAATACTTGGTCATATTTTCATGTCAACTATATGGCCAAGAAAGCATAGAAACCTTCCCATAGAGTTGGGTGATCGCGCTGGACCAACTAGCTAGAAAGGGAAAAGTTTGTCATTGGGCCAACATGTTGGCTCTTTAGCTAAAGGAACGGGTAACAAGGGCTCGACAACCGCCCAAAGGTATGAAAGCATAGATCTACATGTCCACTTACATCTTGGATGCAATTTGCGCTTGAAAAGAGTTCCTGGGCTTGAAGTGGGCATGAACACTGGCAGAGACTAATGTGAACACTTATTGTAACATGTTGTCCGAATGCAGCTTCAAAGGAGTTATCACACAACTGTCTGATCAGTTTGTCACCCCGTTTACAAGATGATATTCAAACAGGATCCACCCTGCATGTCGAAGGCAACAATTGAGGCACTGATAAAAATTACTGATTGGTATGCCTCACCATCCGACACCTTCATACGGATGTACAGTGCAGAGAAGCATCCACATGTTCTACCAAAGTTTGCCTTGGACATACTCATCATGCAGGAAGTAGCATATCACATCTCGGTAGGATTGACTGCTAGGCTACACCGGAAGAAGAAGGCACCTTGTCCCGCTCTTCCGCTGCGTATTGTATTATATGATATCCATAGTTTCAAGCATGCGGATGTCAAAGAAGAGTAGATGAAGAAGTATCCATTCGACCTCTAAAGTTACAATCCGTATGACCTTCATTGTCTTGTGAAAGATAACTGCATGAGAGTACAATTCAATTGGATCCACGGGGCATGTCATTGGGTGGAGGAGGATCCATGGAGATATTGTTACAACTCATCAAGACTCAATGAATCGGTCGGCTTCACTGTGGAATGGTTAGTGGAGCAACGTAAAGCAGCATCCCAGAGAGCACTAGAAGCAACAACAACAACAGAGGTGAATATACCAGTGCGTGACAAGGGCAAGAGGAAGATTTTTGATTGCATGGAGGAAGAGAAAAGCTACAAGTCCCGAGTAGATCCAATTGTGGAAAAAGCATCTATGGCTATAGAGTCGAAGAGGAAACAATGCGATAAGAAAAACACGCAAAGGGAGAGAGAGAAACGAAGAAGGAGTTGCATGAGTTGAAGGAGCAACTCTGGAAGGAACACGAGCTATAGAGTTAGTAGAAGGAAGTGCAACAAGAACAAGTGGAGTAGGGGGTGCATCTTCTACAGATGGATGAAACAGTGCTTGTGTAGGTAGTGGACTCATTAGAACAGCTAGCATCGGGCAAATGGGGTGAGACATCATAGGAGCAAGATTTTGCTCAGGACATAGAGCGAGCACTTGAACAAATGGATACAGATATGGAGTGGCAAGAATTATAGCAAGACACCAAACTCATGCCTCGCCACCAAGAGGTTGACCCACCAGCTTCACCACATCCAGAAGATGAGCAAGACCTAAGCAACCAAGGATACACTGAGATCCTTGGAGATAAGCCGAAAGGAGAGATGCACAACATCTCTTTTGACGATTCTCAACATAGAGTTGCGCAATCTTGCAAAGTGTTAACTACGGAAGATCATACATCTCCTGTGCAGTATGAGGAACAATCGATTGTGTCTGACATGCGCAAACATCTAGCAGCATTCACCGATGCTACCAGAGCTTATGTTGAAGCCACTAGCTTGAGTGTTCACTTTTTGATAGCTGAGAATGAGAGAATGGTGAAGAAACTACAGATGGCCAAGCAGGGAGGAGAATTGGTTACAAAATCCATCCGAGCAGAATTGAAGAAGGAAATACTTGATGAAGTGTTGTTCCTTGACACAATCATGTGGCTGTTGTATTCTAAGTTTGGTAACGTGCATAAGGCAGTCGTTCATCTCAATGAATGGTAGCATCTATGTGCCAGAAGAGCACATATCTTATCCAACGTGAATGTTGTTGTTGATTACATGCAAACGTGGACGATGAAAAACAAGGGAGCCCCACTTCACTTGCCTAAGATGATGAAACCTAGAGCATTTAAGTTGAAGGCACGCATTTAGATTCAGATCTGGAACTATGAAGAGCTCTCATAGCTCATCACTAGTCTACAGGCTTCCCATAAACGTATATTCAAGAGTATGGATGTTGTGGTGTGCGCACATGTGATCCCATCTATTAGGACTCTCACCTAAGTGAAGATAAAGCCGCAGGTCCAACTAGAGCTTGACTCGTACTTTAACGAGTTGATGCGCATAGCCACCCACCCAGATTTTCCCATCAGTGTAGACATCATGCACAAGTATATCATTGGTCTAGTCGTGTTGAAGACAATGACATGCATGCTTTCAGATGAGTTGGATAGAGGAGCCCGAGCAGTGTACCCAGATGTTATGGAGGCAAGAGTCAGGTTCTAGAAAGATGTCATCCTGGAGTACATGGACACCATCGCAGACTACCGATCTTCATCATTATGCTACTATTGATCATCAAGAGGATGTCGAAGAGTTAGACTTCCCATGGTTTTCCAAGTCATAGTGATGTCTTTCATGGCTTTCTCAAGCCATTTTGTCTCACCTGGGTACATGTGCATTGTAATGTAACGTCTTGTCAAGTGTAAGTTCAAGTGTCAATAGTTGGATGTAACAGTCATAGAGTAGATGAAGAGTCTGAGGGAAGATGAACTATCACAATGGGGAATGTCAAGGGCCACCCCACCCTTTTCTATAAATAGTCCCTCATAACTCATTGTAAAGGCTTTTGGTCAGCCAAGCTTCGATAGGAATTTCTTAGAGAAAGCTTGGATAGTATAGTAATGTGCCTTGGCTTCTCCACTGCGCAGAGCTAGTATATCTCTTTGGAGGAGCAGGCAGTTGTGGCTGTAACGTTCCACTATTGGAACTAGTGGGTGTACATGGATGTATTGTATGCTAACAGAGCCAACACGTTTTCTTGAATATGTTGTTATTGTAGTTGGACTATTCTGGTTGTTGTAGCAATGTATGTTATTTAACTTATGCATGTGTGTATGAACTACTTTGTATGAAATTGTATGAATCTTGTTGTAGATGTGTTGTTGGTTTGAAAATCACTTTGGATTGCTTGCTATCTTACTTTCCAGCCAGTGATGCATTTTTTCTCATGTCTTCCCTTCTAGTCCAAGTACTATTATAGGTTTCCAAGGGGCGCAATCACCTCACTCCCCATGTGTTAGAACCTCTCATGCACCTTCCTTGGCTCGTCGTAGCTGTCACACCCTTGCTACCAATAGAGACATACTACTTTCCTCTGTATGAAATCGCGGTCAAGGCATTACCGTATGACCCACTGTTGGGACTCCTACACCAAATGGTTTGAGGTCTAATTGGGACTTCTTATCGGGGAGATCCCCTGACATGTTGGCAGGTCCAGCACCATCAACATTTCTGGCTCTAGAAGGAGGGATAGATGACAAGTTGTGTCCTCCCATATTGTTTTGAACCTTTGCACATCTATCATGGAGTCTTTCACTCTCCTCCCTCCATGATGTTTTTCGCATGCTAAATTTGTTACCATCATGATGGATTTTTTCGATCTCTTGTCCACATACACGTATGATGGTGAAGGCCAAGTGGCCTGGCCTAAGTGCTTACATGACTTTCTTTCCATGCTTCATGAGGAAGATGGATGTTCTGACGAATAGGCCAGTCTGATACTCGCATACACACTTCGCGAATCTCCACATCGTTGGCTATACAGCCTGCCACCGGACAACGTGCACTCACTTGAGCACTTCTGTGATCTCATTGAAGACACTTTCTATCATTTTGATCCAGAACATCTTGACCAAAAACTATTACAACAACGAAAGGCTCCGCATGAATCACCTATGGATTTTTGGCAGCGCTTCCGTGATTTGCAGTTTCAAGCTCTGAAAAGCCAGATGAATTTTTTCTATCTTTGGGACTGTTTCGAGTATTGCCTTAAGAAATTTTCTCATCCCAAGAAGAAGTTTGAAATCAAGCCTCGCTCAGTGTTCTTCAGTGATGGAGCTATGCAATCACAGACGGATGCGGTCACTGTCACAAGTGATTGTCTGCTGTCCCCCCATCAAACAGCTCCGCCACTGCAGAGTGATGCGGGAGATCATGCTCACATATCTGTTCAGCTGTCACATACTCCCAGCATCACTTCGCTTAATTTTCATGCAGATTTGGTTGTGAGTCCATTGCGTTTTCATATGAATTTTGTACCACAACCTCTGTCTTCGTACTCGATTGTTCTTCCAGATGATACTGTCTTGTGTTCTTCCATTCCAGACTCTACAACTTTTGTGAATGAGGATCAAGCCACTGATGGAGTTAGTGTTGCACAACCAACATGCGCTATCATTCATGAAGAGTATGACTGGGGGATTGAGCATCAACACTCAGTGAAGGATGACTCCCTTTCATCCGAGCCTCCTCCGTTCTTCCATGACATATTTGGTGAACCTACCATCTATTATTTCGCATGTGTGTCTTCATCTACGGATGCACCCATTGTTGATCACTCGCAAGACACACCGGATGTCAGTCCATCATTCGACAACGGAGAGGATGAATCATTCATTGAAAATCCACTTGATTTTTCATCTGCCTTTTTTGGAAACATAGAGGATGAATTTGTTCGCTTTTCATCTACCCCTCTATTTGATTCATCAGATCATGAGGATGCCAATGAAATCATTGATTTTTCTGATCGTGGTTGTCGTGATCCATTTACTCCCATATTCGATCATGATCATGATTCTATCACAATTGATTTTTCGAAGCCACCGGTCTATGATGATCTATCTGACGATGAAGTCGAAACACCCAGACTGTCATGGCACTTCAGCCCGAGCTGATGGTTATGTTAGGACCTTGTTGTCCTGAGGTTGGTTTCACTTCCGATCAGGAAATTGTTCAATCACCCAAGGCTCCTCATCACTCATTTGTATGCATTGAAGATCAATCTCACACACAGATCATGCTTCCTCCACTCGAAGAATCACTCACACACGATCCCATTTCTCATGCATTGGAGGAATCTTACATTGTAGGGACATGTGCGTGACGCAAGTTGTCTTTGTTTCTTTCATTTGCTTGCATGTCACAGCCAAGAGCATGCATATGCTTCAAAGTTGCACACAGTGTCACACAACACCATGACAAATATACAAACCAAATGTCATGTACTTGCACTCACTTATGTCCCATGGACACTTTGAAACATCAAGTGTGTTTGTCTTCATTGTTATATCTTTCTTGTTTTCTAGTTCGCACAACCGAGTTGCTCGCGGACCAAGCCTTCACCAACATGGGTTAACCAATGCACTGATGGCTGCATTGGAAATATCACTTCACGTGATCAGGCCCATGCACCGTTAACGTAGGAGTAGGAGTAGTGTTTGCTTTCAGTGTGTTTTCTTGCATGTTTGTTTTCTTACTTTATTTGCTTGTTTGTTTCTTTGCTTGCTTGTTTGCTTACTTCGCTTTCACATTTTCTTATGCTTCTGCTTTGTTTTGTTGTTTGCTTGTTTTGTTCATAGTTTATTTTTGCATGAAACCATGTCTGACTCTTGAAACAAGTTGGGTAAAGTACAAGAAGATTTGTAAGGCTATCACTACTTGGCTATCTGTTATCCTTACGCTTTATGAAGAACTTGTTACTTTTAGTCCATGATACGTTGATGGAAAATACGTACCGTTCGAAGTGAACCTTGGTGAAAACACAATGCTTGCGTGCTAACTAGTGTCACCTACTCTAGTCGGTTGTTTTGGGTCAACCCTTATCAGCTCAATCAAGTAGAGTAAGGTGAAGGGGAAAAACTTAATAAGCATGTCAGAGGTATATAATAAAATACTTCTCTGAAGGAACAACCTATTCTTCTCTCAATAAGTCGGGATCCCTCTTCTGCCTCTAAAATGAATAAGTGTTATGCATAGTTAAAAAAATGAAAAGTGAAAATGAAAATATGAAAATTGAATAAGACGAAAGAAGAGAAAGGCTTCCTGCGTAGAGAGGTGACACAAGAAACTCTGTCGGGGTATAGACCAGGCTCACTGGGAGCATAGCGATGCTTGTGTTCCTGCATGACTCCGCTGGGGTACTGTCTAGGTCTACTGGTAACAAAGAAACACCAGAGATGAAACTAAGACTATGATGACTATACTTCTTGTGCACCAATATACCCCTCAACCCCAATCGAAACAATTGTGTTGCCTTGTCTTGGAATGTGTGTCAATTAACCAAGAGCTTGGGAGATGCTACATCTTACAATCAAGCTAGTGTGAAACCAAGACGAACTGAGAGCTTAACAATACTTCTGAAGGTGTTAGACTCGTCTTTCATGAACAAGGTCCATTCAGAGAGCCGAAGTTCTACCAGTGTGTCGCCAAGTGTTGTAGTGGCTACAACCACCCTCCAAATTTTTTCCTTAGCTTCATTTTGGAGCCTCCCTACCAACCTTTTATAGCAACATGTATTGCTTCGTCAGGTACACAAGCTTCAGTGATTTTCTTGCAGAAAGACAGCCTGTCCATCAAAGTTTGTTGCATTTCCCTCATAGGTTGTTTCCCCCAGACTTGGTCCAGCTGCAAGCTGAGAAGCTCCCTCAAGAAATTGCGCAATTATGGAGGGAAACCAGCCTTCCCTCTAGAAATTATGCAATTCTATCTGGCAGCCTGCTGGGCTCCAGAATTGCGCAAATATGCTAGTCAAGCTTCATCCAAAAAATTGTGCAATTCCTCCCAACAGGGCTACTCAACCCAGGAATTGTGCAATCTTAGGCAGCAGTCAGCTGCTCTACCCATAAATTTCACAAATCTCCTAGGAAGCTAGCCCAACTCCATCCCAAAAATGTGCATTTTCTCCCAGCAGTTGAGCAGGCTCTTGCATGTGCAGTTGGTTTGACCAGTTCCACCCGGGACTAGGAAAACTTGACTTGCATGCATGGGTTGCTTTTTCCCAGAATAGAAAAAGAAACATTCAAAAGGCATCCCTAGATTTTAGGGAACCATTTTTAGCAGCTAGAGGTTACATGCAAAGATCGTTTTAGAATCTTTCCTCCAAGTGTCAGTTTTTCCTAGATTTGTGGCATGCACGTCATGACCTTCAAACTTATTTATTCGATGCTTCAAAGCTCATTTCTTCACACCAATCTTGGAGCTCTAACATCCCACATCACATCCAAGACTCTTCAACACATCCAACTTAACTACTCATGGGTAAGTGGTCTCAACTTGTCTTTTGCAACATTTCTGTTGCTTTTTGTGTTTTCACTTGTGTGAGTGTTGTTTGCTTGATTTCTTTGAACGCTTGTTGTTGTTTACATGCATACTAACTTGTACTAGCGCCATTTTAGTTTTTGTTACCATCTCACTGCTGTCGGATGAATGAAATTGTTTTGCATGAATGTCGCCAATTCGGTGACGCGCTCCACCCACATGCATGTTGTTCTATTTTATTAATCTTTCATTCACTGGTTTCATGCACAATCATTTGATTCTACTCACATTGAGTATCGCCATGCATTCACCTTCACATTTTCTTTCAGTTGCCCGTTGGCTGGTCTAGGTATCCTTGGCCCGGACTCTACCTTACCAAGACAACATTGCGTAATCCTAAGAAGGAAGGCTCTGACTTCCTCTCAGGAAATGCATATTTCTACCCAAGAGATGTCCTCCAGGCTTGAATTGCGCAATTATGAGGGACAGTGGTTGCTGGCCTAGAAAATTGTGCAATGCAGTCACTCGGCCTACAACCATTGCCAGTCAACCTAGACTACCTTTTGCATAGTTATGGTAGCCACTCATCTAGTCTCCCAGAAGAAATTACGCAATCCTTGCCTATCAATCCCCAGGTATGTTGCATGTATTTTCTCAAGTTTTCTTTGGTTTTCGCTGACAGATTTCTTGCCATGCATGTCGCTTTGTCTCCAGATCTAGAAGGTGTTCTTCCACCTCTTTTCAGTTCAGGACCAATGGCCTCCAAGAGAGTAGCATCAAAAGACATTGACGAAAGTGCAACTGGAGTAGCAATTGAGTGAGTGTTTGCAAGTCTACCGATTTATGAAGATACCAAGATGATTCTAGACAAGGACATCAAGCTGCAATGGCAAGAGGTCAATGATGCATTTGCAGGAACATTTGGGGAAGACCTTGAAGACCACCATGTGTATGTGAACATCCACAAGTCCAGCTTGTACCGGTTTGCATGCAGGTATCTTGTGATCCCTGCACGGACATGATACATTGGATCATCTAGCACACTGATCCTGAGATGATGACATTGAGAAGTGTCAGCAAGACTGAGATTGCTACCTTTAGGGCATAGGATTATGATAAGATGTATCAGATGATAGAGACCGTGACCATCATGGAGACACCCTTCATCTTACCCAACAACAATGCCAACTCCAGAGACGTTTTGAAGAACTGGGTGAAGGAAACGGCTAAATTCAGGATGACACCCAACCATATCTACAAGACAAAGATACTGTAGAAGGCGTATCAATACTTGGTCATCTTTGCATGTCAATTGTATGGCCAAGAAAGCATGGAAACCTTCCCATAGAGTTGGGTGATCGCGCTGGACCAACTGGCTAGAGAAGGCAAAGTTTGTAACTGGTCCAACATGTTGGCTCATCAGCTGAAGGAATAGGTAACAAGGGCTTGACAGCCACCCAAAGGTATGCAAGGAGAGATCTACGTGTATGCATACATCTTGGATGCAATTTTCACTTGATAGGAGTTCCTAGGATTGAAGTGGGCATGAACACTAGCGGAGACTGCTGTGAACACTTATTGTGAGAGGTTGTCTGAATGCAGCTTTAGAGGAGTTATGACATGGTTTTCTGATCATTTTGTCACCCCGATTTACAAGATGATATTCGAACAATATCCACCCTTCATGTCAAAGGCAGTAATGGAGGAACTAATAGACATTACTGAATGGTATGCCTCACCATTTGGCACCTTCATACATATGTACAACGTGGAGAAGCCTCCTCATGTTCTGTCGAAGTTTTCCTTGGACATACTCGTCATGCAGGAAGTAGCATATCACATCTTGGTAGGATTGATAGCTAGGATGCACCAGAAGAAGAAGGCACCTTGACCCGCTCTTCTACTGCGCATTGGGTTATATGAGATCCGGATTTTCAAGCATGTGGATGTCGAAGTAGAGAAGATGAAGAAGTATCCATTCGACCTCTGAAGTTACAATCCATATGACCCGTATTTTCTTGGGAAAGATCACTCCATGAGAGTACAATTCAAATGGATCCACAGGGCATGTCATTGGGTGAAGGAGGACCCATGGAGATATTATTACAACTCCTCTAGACTCAATGAATCAGCCGGCTTCGTTGTGGAATGGTTAGTGAAGCAACATGAAGTAGCATACCGGAGGGCACTAGAAGCAACAATGGCAGCAGAGGTGAACATACTAGTGTGCAACAAGGGCAAGAGGAAGATTGTCGATCACATGGAGGAAGAGAAAAGCTGTAAGTTGCGAGCATATCCACTTGTGGAGAAAGCATCTATAGCTATAGAGGCAAAGAGGCAACAACGCGATAAGCGAAATGTATAAAGGCAGAGAGACAAATGAAGAATGGGGGAAATGAAGAAGGAGTTGCATGAGTTGAAGGAGCAACTCCAGAAGGAACAGGAGCTGCGTAGACAGGAGAAGGAAGCACAACAAGAACAAGTGCAGAAGGGGGTACATCTTGTACAGACAGATGAAACAACACCCATACAGGTAGTGGACTCATAAGAATAGCTGGCATCAGGCAAACGGGGTGAGCCATTGCAGGAGCAAGATTTCACTCAAGAGATAGAGCGAGAACTTGAACAAATGGATACAGATTTGGAGTGAAAGGAATTAGAGCAAGACACTGACCTCATGCCTCACCACCAAGAGGTCGACCCACCAGCTTCACTGCATCCAGAAGACGATCAAGTCCTATGCAACCAAGGAGACACTGAGATCCTTGGAGATCAGCCAGAAGAAGAGATGCACAACATCTCATTCGATGAGTCTCAACATAGAGTTGTGCAATCTCACAGAGTGTCAACTCTGGAAGATCATATGTCTCCTACATAGTATGAGGAACGAGTGATCGTGTTTGACGTGCACAAACATCCAGCAACATTGGCCAATGCTACCAGAGCTTATGCCAAAGCCACAAGCTCAAGTTTTCGCTTTCTCATAGATGAGAACGAGAGAATGGCGAAGAAACTACATACGGCCAAGCAGGGAGGAGAATTGGTTATAGCATCCACCTGAGCAGAATTGAAGAAGGAAATACTAGATGAAGTGTTGTCCCATGACACAATCATGCGGCCATTGTATTCCAAGTTTGGTACCATGCATAAGCCAGTCGTCCATCTCAACGGATGGTAGCAACGATGTGCTATAAGAGCACATATCTTTTCAAACGTGCATGCTGTTGTTGATTACATGAAAACATGGACTATGCGATACAAGGGAGCCCTGCTTCACTCGCCTAAGATGATGAAGCCCAGAGTGGTCGAGCTAAAGGCATGCATCCGGAGTAAGATCCAAAACTATGAAGAGCTCCCGCAGCTCATCACTAGTCTACAAGATTCCCATGCACGTATATTCAAGAGTATGGATGTTGTGGTCCGCACACATGCGATCACATCTATTGGGACTCTCACCTAGGCACAAAAAAAGGTGTAGGTTCGATTAGAGCTTGACTCGTACTTTGACAAGTTGATGCACATAGCCACCAGCCCAGACTTTCACATTAGTCTAGACATCATGCACAAGTATGTCGTTGGTCCAGCTGCGCTGAAGAAAATGACGCGCATGATTTGAGACGAGTTGGATAGAGGAGCCCGAGTAGTGTACTCGGATGCTATGGAGGCAAGAATCAAGTTCTAGAAAGATGTCACCCTGGAGTACATGGACACCATCGCAGACTATCGATCTTGGCATCAGTATGCTACTAATGATCATCGAGAGGATGTCAAAGAGTTATACTTCCCACAGTTGTCCAAGTCATAGTGATTTCTTGCATGGCTTTCTCAAGGCATTTCGTCTCACATGGTTATATGTGCATTGTAATGTAACGTCTTGTCAAGTGTTAGTTCAAGTGTCAATAGTTGGATGTAATAGTCATAGAGTGGATGAAGAGTCATGAGGGTAGATGAACTGTCACAAAGGGGAATGTCAAGGGCCAGCCCACTCTTTGCTATAAATAGTCCCTCATAACTCATTGTAAAGGATTTTGGTCAGCCAAGCTTCGATAGGACTTTCTTAGAGAAAGATTGGACAGTGTTGTAACGCGCCTTGGCTTCTCCACTGCACAGAGCTAGTATATCTCTTTGGAGGAGCAGGCAGTTGTGACTGTAACGTTCCACTATTGGAACTAGCGGGTGTACGTGGATATATTGTAAAGTATCACGAAGCCATAATGGTCTCTTCCTGGTAGGGATCACTTGAAGGAGGATCCAAGGGGTCCATAGGCTCCATGGGACCATCAAGTATGTCCTTCTCAGATTTAGACATAGAAGAACCTTCTAGTATGTCATCATCACCTTTCTTCTCAACAAGAGGAAGGTCTCTTTTTTCTCCAAGGGAAACATCTTCATCAAAAGTTACATCGCTACTAAACTCGATCTTCCTCTAACCAAATATGCATATTCCAAATGCTTTAAAATTTTCACAATAACCAACAAATGCCCCTTTCTTTCCAGTGGCTTCCAGCTTGTTCCTCCTTTCCTTCGATAGATGGAAATACATGGGGAAACCAAATATCCTAAGATGTCCAATGTTGATCTTCACACATGTGAATACTTTTTCGGGAGTCTTGTTGTCCAATGCTTGATGAGGTACCCGATTTTGAACATATATCGTTGTATTTGTAGCTTCTCCCTAGAGGAATTTTGATTACTTTTTATCAGGTAACATAGCTTGGTAATATTCTATGATGGACCTGTTCTTTCTTTAGGCCACTCCATTTTTCTTTGGGTTGTAAGGTACAATAGTTTCCTTCTTGATTCCATCCCTCTTTGATCTTCTTTCCTATTTGATTTTCTATCAACACCTTGAATTCCTTGAACATATTAAAATCCTCATCCTTTCACTCTAAGTAGCATATCCATGTCTTCCTAGAGAAGTCATCAATGAAGATTATGTAGTAGAGATTCCCACCAATAGATTGCACATGCATGGGTTCGCATAGGTCAGAATGAACGAGTTGAATAATATCATTGGTCTTGTTCCTACTAGAGGGGAATGGACCCCTTGCCTTCCTTCCAATGACACATACTAGACATTCTCCATCATGATTGGCTTAAACATCAAGCATTCTAGAGACTAACTTCTTCAATTTCGGTAGGGATTCATAATGTAGATGTAACAACCTGTGGTGTTATATCTCACTTTGGTGATTAGTGTCATGGACCATTGCTAGTAGAGGTCTCCCATTGACTCTATACAGTCCTTCAACTCTAGATATCAATGTGAATGCATCCTTCATATGTTATTACATGGGCTAGGTGAGAACTTTACCTTTGATGAAAGTTATTCCCATCCCTTTATCTTCCAAGGAAGATATTGATAACAAGTTTTTCTTTAGTCCCGAAACATACATACTTCATGAAGAAGAATGGATTTCCCACAGTCCAAATCAAATTTGACAGAACCAAATCGCTTCACTGGATATGTAGAGTTATCCTTAAGAATGACCTTTAAACATGTCTCCCTCTTGACCAGATTAGAGAGGACTTCCTTATATCCAAATAAGCATCTAGAGGCCCCACTGTCTACCAACCAACTACCATATGAATCCAAAGGAGAAGAACTAGAAATTGTGGAAATGAGAACATATTTAGATTGGCTAGCAGTTGCATTATTTTCATACCTGCAAATTCTTGATCTCTTTTGAGGACATTGGATTTCTTCTTGATCATCAGGTGTATCCCTTCTTCTTTTATCATCTTTCCTTCTTATATCATCACTTCTTCTTCTATCATTGTGTAACAAATGTTTATGGTCATCCTTCTTCATGCTTTTGAATTCTTCCTTGGGCAATCACCCTGATTTCCTCATGAGTGCATTTTCCAATCAGCTAATCAAATTTTGGAAGCCTATTGTTGTTTCTTATAGTAGTAATGAAGGTTTCCCAAAATAGGAGGAAGACCTTGAAGAGAGATCATCACCAACTCTGTATCAGATATAGTGTCAACAACAGTCTACAGTTGATTCCTTAGTTGACATACCCTCATGATATAGGATTGCACAAATTCGCCCTTATACATTTTCAATTTCTTGAGGTTATTCTTCAAGGAGAGGATATGATTCAAATCGTTGACCTGATACATCCCAACCAACTTATTATAAATGTATTTACAACCCTTTAAATTACCAACATAAACAAGTAAATGATCTTGCAAACCATCAATAAGAAATTTTTAGCTTTGAGATCACCTTTATTGTACCTGTACTTGATAGTAGCAAACACATTTGTCGGAGGCCCAGGTATCGTTCCTTACACATATTCCAAGGCATCATTATCATCCAATATGACTTCCAACCTAATCTTCCAAGCAACAAAGATAGATGAGTCACCTAGCTTCTCATTATCCTTGAAGTAAGAGGTAGACATTTTGGCCAAATCAAATAGTTCCTTTAGCTTCTTTCAAAGATGATTTCTCTTGTCTCTAGTCTCCTTAGGCTTTTCTCTTCACCTTAGCTCTAATAACATGTTAATTTTCCACTGTTCTATGTTGTTACAATCACTTTAGCCCAATTCTTTTCTTTAATTACAAATATTTCAACACAATTTATTTTTCCAATTACCAAGAAAAATTGTAGATAGAACAATAAATGCAGTAGACAATAAACAATCAAGATAAATAACAAGAGACATTGTTATGAAACTATATCACAAAAATATGGATCAACAAATTAAAAATTATCCTCTTCGAGGGGGAAACCTCCTTTACATTACATAAATGAACAATGCTTGGATGATACAAATGATAAGACCTCCTTTCTATATATAGGAGTCTAAGGGGTCACAATATAATCAGAGCCTACATAACAATAATAATGTAAAGACACAACAATAACAACAGTGGGCTTCCATGGGGCATAATAATAACAATATGGGGACTACATGGACACAATAATAATAATAATGGGGCTACATTAACAATACCAATGAGGGGTTACACTAGTAGTATAGGGACCTAACATGTCGCTCTCCTTCAAAAAAAAATTGTCCTCAATGCTTGAGTAGTTTTGGATGCTTCTGTATAAAATTTTCATCCTCCCATGTGGATTCTTCAGTGGATAAATTCTTCCATTTGATGAGATACTCTGAAATTGATCGATTTTGTAGTTGTCGGGTTCTTTTTTATGTCACTGCTTCAGGTTCCAATATGATTTTCCTTCCTCGTCAAGTTCTGACAATATTGTTTGAACTGGGATCTTGTCACCTATAACTGTTGGTCGGATAAATCGATCTTGCGGAAAAGACCGATCTCCCTAGTATCAGAAGATAGTCTAGCAACAAATAGACAAACAAACCTATCTTTCTCTAGACATATGCGATTTACAAATAAATACTACAAAGGTGTTAAGATCCTACCTTAGATCCAACGCTTGTTCATTGTAGTCATCCCTCAATCATTCAAAAGAGTTATCTTTAAAGACCTGCAATCACAAACAAGCAAACATTAAATAGCACCTGCATAGCAAATATCATAAATCATGTCTATTATGGTGATCAAGGAATCCATAAAATAAACCATTAATGAACAACTTATTGAGAAAAACAAACTTATTTGTATTAACTTTGAAGTAGAAGAACCTTATAACCTTTTCAGCCTTGATGTTGAACAAGCTCTTCCTGGGGTTCGAAACAAGAATTTCCTTTACTTTGACAAGCCTTGCACTCTTCCAAATGAGATATTAGAGGTATGTAATCTCTCCTCATAAAAGCTCATCTAAAGAAGACTAAGTTCCAGCAGCATTTCACCTCAAAAATATTCAGCTTCTAACCTCCTTAGTAACCATCCCAATGCTTCATTTTATAGTGCAGAGGAAGAGGTTACATGTCCATCTATGAAGGGATAGAATCCTCCTTCAAAGGGATAAGCTCCTCACATCAAGGGGTTAGCTCCTTAAGGTATGGAGTGCATGAACCTTAAGAGAGTGAACTTGCCACCTCAAGATTCCTTCCAGAAGCTTCTAGAAATGACTGGAAGTGAGTTTTTTAGAATGTACTCGTGCCTTTTTAACTTTTACAGGGGTCCGCACCCATAACATAGGGACAGAGCGGTCAGGTGCGCAGGGGACATGACCATTAGGTGCGGGACCACAGGTAATGCAAAGAGAAAGTGCGGAACTAGAGTTTTAAAGACTTTTAGGGCTTTTCTCTTACTTTCAAGGCTTGATATGAAGAACTGAGGCTTTAGACTTGCAAAGGAGGAAAGTATGAGTGGTAATGGACTCACACAGATTGCAGAATGTCAAGGTGACAATTTTTAGTGCAACAGATTGCCCCCTAAAGTGCGAAGTCTATAATAGATGAAGATGGAGTCTTTCATGTATGAAGAGTGAAGTACTTTATCATTTCAAGGATCATCCTGTGGACACCCCAGTCGAAACCTGTAAAAACATTCAATGCAAAATATATATATAGACATATCATCACTGAGGTAGGCATTCCCATACTCAGATCAAAACTGACTAGAAAACTGACTAAACTATTCTGATACAGGAATGATTTTGTAATACATCAAGAGTATAGACATGTGTAGATACAGTGTGGACGCAGCCATCTGTTTATGAATAGTCCACTGCATAATGAATAAAAAAATTCCTCGTAGCTTGGATGGTAGAAACTAGATCCAGGGTCTTGATTTCCGCTTCTCGAACTGGTACGATTCTATCCATGTGAATGAATGTGTGGAAGTCAAACATGGTAGAAACCACTTGATTACCAGTCAATGATGTGGACTGTTAACAAGTGTGAGAGAAACCACCAGTAATGTCAATGGCTCTCAAAGTACCCAGTACAATCCATGAAATGTGAATAAATGAGTCGAAGTCGAACATGTCATAGAATCATTCGATCGAAGGTCAATGATGCAACCTATCATTGAAGGCGAGAAAACTGCCATTAAGGCATGCAGCTTTCAAGGTACTGACGATTTCTAGATCAACTTCCTAGATAACGAGCTAAAGTCGATAGAAAGTGATCCGTCGTAGGCAAGCCCACAACATGAAATCATAGATCAAGTTTTGAAGAAATATATTGGCAAGGACTGACTCAGAGATGGTCAAAATGGATGATAGATATTTTGCAGATGAATGGCTTGTTTGAACTATTCTCTTGAACACATAATGACACTGCAGATGGTTTGGTGACAATTGACCCAAAGGAAATACCCAGAAACCAGTTGAAGACTTTTAATATGGTTTGATTAACTGTTAGGAAAAGGATTTTCCCAACCCAGGTGAACAAAAATTGTTGTGTTCAAGAGTGGTTGACGGGTTTTTATAAAACAAAGTGTAACAAATAGGTTCATTTTTCTCTCTTTTCCCCCACCATTTCTGGCAAGTACCTCTTTATTTTTGACAAGCTTGAGGAGGATAACGTTTGCTTGTTTATAAGCTCATCCTTCAGATGAGTCCAACTTAGTTTAAAATTCAAACCCTAAGAAGGAGTGGTTCATTCCTGTTTGAAATTGAATAGGTCCTTTACTGTTAAATTTTAACGAGTCCAGTATAGGAAAAACTCGGTGTTTTTCAATTTTAGGGAGTCAGAAGAAAAAATTAAGAAAACTCCATTGGGGTACTTTTTCGTAAAATAATCCTTTAGGCCCGAAAAAGGATAAAATAATACAAAAGGGATGACTTTTCAATACTTTGACGAGCTGAAAAAGACAAGCACTCGACAATCTTTTCATATTTAACAAGTCTGAAAAGGGTTTAAAGAGGACTCTTGTCTCGTCATGGTGACGAGTCCAATGTCGTCATGGTTTAACAAGTCCGACATAGGTAAAACTCGGAGTCTTTTTCATGTTTAGAGAGTTTGAAAAAGACACGGAAAAGAAAACTCCAGGGGGGTCCTTTTTCGTAACTTTGTGTCCCTCAAGCCCGAAAAAGTATAAAATAATACTCGAGAGAACCGCTTGACCATTATGGTCAAGGAGTACTTTTCATAATTAGTGGCTCCGATCCGAAAAAGTAAAAAAGTGATCAAAGACACGTCGTTTCGTAACCAATATCGAACTTGAAACGACAAAAGTCCGACAATCTTTTCATGTTTATATGGTTAGAAAAGAGCTGAAAGTGGATTGCCTTTTTAATTCCGTTTAACGAGTTAGAAATGGAAAATCTCAACAATATTTTCATATTTTACAAGTCAGAAAATAACTTAAAGAAGACTCATCCTAGAGGAACGAGTGGTATAAAGGGTAGCAACTGGTTCCGACAAAGGTGGAACTACTAAAAACATGTAATGGTTAAGAGACTGGCTAATAAAACCACTCATCGCTGCAATCCCTCGGGAAAGGAAAAACAACCAAGTGAAAGCATATGATCAGCCAAAGAGATGGTGGCAATGGAATGAAATAACCAAGGCTCATCTAGCAGAATTTAGCGGATAAAAACAGCAATCACGAGTTGTAAATCGGGTATGGGTTCATTTTTACACAAGCTTGAACCATGGAGAACTCTGCTTCAATTCGGTTTCATGTTTACACAAGCTTGAAACGAAAAAATATGCTTGTTATAAGTTTGCATGCCCCCAGCATAATGACTCAAATCGAGGTACATGCCCCCCAAGCTTCATTGCATTCAACGAGGTGGATGGAATGAAAGTTCACTTTCGAGATCTTGGAAAGAGTCAACTTGGATTTTATGAGATCTAAATCAAAGACTCGATTTGGAAAAGGGAGTTGCTTCATTTTTTAATGAGGTTGACATTGTAAAAGAACTATCCTCATAACCCATGTTTCATTTTTTAACGAGGTTGACACGAGATCAAGAACTTTCCTCAAAACCCTTGATTCATTTTTTAACGAGCTTGACACAAGACAAGGAACTATGCTCCATAATCCTTGTTTCATTTTTTAATGAGCTTGACACAAGACAAGGAACTATGCTCACAACCCTTGATTCATTTTTTAATGAGCTTGACACAAGACAAGGAACTATGATCACAACTCCTTGTTTCATTTTTTAACAAGCTTGACACAAGACAAGGAACTATGCTCCAAACACCCGGTTTCATTTTTTAACGAGGTTGACACAGGAACAAACTATCCTCGACACAACCGGTTTCATTTTTTAACAAGGTTGACACAGGAAAAAGCTATCCTCGACACACCCAGTTTCATTTTTTAACGAGGTTGACACAGGAACAAACTATCCTCAAGACATCCGGTTTCATTTTTTAACGAGGTTGACAAAAGAACAAAATATCCTCGAGACTCCTTCCAGAAGCTTCTAGAAATGATTGGAAGTGAGTTTTTTAGAATGTACTCACGCCTTTTTAACTTTTACAGGGGTTTGCACCCATAACACAGGGACAAAGCGGTCAGGTGCGCAGGAGACATGACCATTAGGTGTAGGACCGCAGGTAATGCAAATAGAAAGTGTGGAACCAGAGTTTTAAAGACTTTTAGGGCTTTTCTCTTACTTTCTTGGCTTGATATGAAGAACTGAGGCTTTAGACTTGCAAAGGAGGAAATTATGAGTGGTAATGGACTCACACAGATTGCAGAATGTGAAGGTGAAAAATTTTAGTGCAACAATAACCTTCTTTAAGCATGAAACATGGAAAATTGGGTGCACTCGGGAAGAATCAGGAAGCTCCAATTTGTATGCCATAGTACTAATATTTTGCAACACCTTGTAAGGAACATAGTACTTTAGTGATAATTTATTATCCTTCTTAGCTTGCTTGAGGGACATTTGTTTGTATGGTTGTAGCCGTAAAAATACCTAGTCACCTACATCAAATCTTATTTCGCTGTGATGTTGAAATGCTTGTTGTTTCATTCGATTCTACGCCAAAGTGAGGTTATCCTTTAAGAGTCGGAGAACTTGTTGTTGATTCTCGATATGATCTTCCACTGCTTGAACCTTAGAATTTTTTCTTAAAGATGATGTGATGGATGGTTGATGATATCCATAAAGTGCCATAAATGGGGTCATTTTTCCTACAGTATGGAAGGAAGTGTTATAACACCATTCAGCTATAGGTAACCACTTGACCCGTTGTGTTTATTTATTATATACAAATAAACAAAGATATCCTTCCAAACATTTGTTCACTATCTCAGCTTTCCCATCATATCGAGGATGATAAGATGAGCTATGAGATAATTGAGTACCCAGACAAGAAAATAATTTTGTCCAAAAATTTCTAGTGAAAATGGGATCTCTGTCACTTACAATAATTTTTGCGTTTCCATGTAGATTTTGAATTGTTTCCATACATACAATAAAAACTTTACTGGCTTTAAATGGATGAGATAATGCACAAAAATGTGCATACTTGGTAAGTCTATCAACTACCACCATGATGACACTCTTTCCTTCAAACTTGGGTAAACTTGTGATAAAATCCATCGAAACCTCTTCCCAACGTTGACTTGGAATGGGTAAAGGTTGTAACATACTTGGGGTCTTAATTGTCTCAACTTTATTTTGTTGGAAAACCATACATTCCACCACAAACTTTTGAATATCATATTTAAGGCCCTCCCAAAAAAATTCCTTCTTGACCCTCTAGTAAGTTTTTAAAAATACTGAGTTCCCTCTTGAGGGAGAGGTGTGAAATTCCAAAAGAATATTTTATTTGAGTTGGGAATTCTTACAAATATATAAGCGATCTTTGTACCATAATGAATCATTTTTCCAGCTAAATGTATGAGCTGTATTAGGATCTTGCTGCAACATTTAAATGAGCTTCCATGCTTATTCACCATTTCTCCATTCATACCTTTCTTTAGTTATCCAATCTAGTTGGATAATAGAAATCCCACAAGGAAATCCTTCCACATCCTCATCCTTTCCTGAGAGTACATCTGCAACAAAATTTTTCTTCCCTTTTCTGTAGATGATTTCAAAGTCATAACCCAACATATTTGTGACCCATTTTTGCTGCTCTTCTAAAGATAATCTTTATTCCAAAAAATGTTTAAGACTACCATGATTTGTTTTTACCTTGACGTGTATTCCCATTAGGTAAAGTCAACATTTCTTTAGTGCATATAGTATTGCCAACATTTCCTTCTCATAAATAGGTTTGTGTAAATACTTTCCTTTGATTAGACGACTTTCAAAAGTAATGGGTTTTCCTTCTTGCATTAAAACATCAACAATTCCATTTCCTAAGGCATCACATTCCACAATAAAGGTTTTTGTGAAGTCGGGCATAGCTAAGATCAGTTCTTGGCACATTTCCTCTTTAAGATGCTCAGAGGCCTTAGTTGCTTTTGGAGTCCAAGAAAATGCATCTTTCTTTAGGAATGTTGTTATAGGTGTTGTTATTCTCCCACAATTCTTAACAAACTTGTGATAATACCCTGTCAACCTGATAAATCATCGAAGATGCTTTATGGTTGTGGAGATTTTCCACTCCATAATGGATTTAATTTTGTTAGGGTCTACCTTAACACCCTCATGAGATACAATATGACCCAGATATTCCACTTCCTATACTCCAAAGAAACATTTGGACATTTTTGCATATAATTGTTTCTCCTCCAATAGTTTGAGCACATTGTCAACATGTTGAACATGATCTTTCCAAGAATTTTTGTAGATTAGTATATCATCAAAAATTACTAACACAAATTTTCTAAGGAACCATTTGAAAATGGAATTCATCAAACCTTGAAATGTAGAAGGTGCATTGGTAGGCCAAAATGCATGGCCAAAAATTCATAATGACCCTCATGAGTTCTAAATGTTATTTTCAGAATGTCTTTAGTCTTCATTCTAATTTGATGATATCCTGAACGAAGATCCAACTTGGTGAAGTAAATTTCTCCATGTAATTCATCCAAAAATTCATCAATGATATGAATGGGAAATTTATCTTTAATAGTGAGCTTGTTTATCTCCCCGTAATCTGAACACATGTGCCATGATCCATCCTTCTTATGCACCAATACTGCTAAAGCAGAGCAAGAAATTTGACTAGGTTGAATTATACCGACCTCTATCACTTCTACAACCATACATTCAATTTCACTCTTTTGGGAATAGGCATATCTGTAAGGCCCGATGTTTGGAGGAATACTTCCAAGAATCAAATGAATATCATGATCATGATCACAAATAGGTGGCATTCCTTTGGGAGTCTCAAATACCTTGGAATGATTGTCCAAGACTTTTTGGAGATCTAGAGAAATATATGATTTCAATGTTTAAGTCTGTAGTGAGCATAATTGTGCATTTACGCCCCATTGTTATTTATTTAGAAGATTTTTCATGCAATTAGAGTTGATTATCTTTCCTGGTTTCCTTGTGATACCCCTTAATTCAACTTCTTTTCCTTCCCAAAAAAAATTCAAGAAAAGTTCTTGAAAATTAAAAGCTATCTTACCCAAATATTGTAACCATTGGACTCCTAGTACAAGCTCAGAACCACCCATTGGAATGGAAAGCATTGGACTATTATATACATATTCCCCCATGGTTAGCTTAATATTATGGCACTTTCTAAAGCAATTTATAGTTCCTCCATTTGCAACCATCACTTTACACTCTGGTGTTGTATGTAGGAAGAAATTCAATCCTTTGGCTATCTTACAATTAATAAAACTATGGGTACTACTCAAATCAATCAGCACTATTACCTCTTTCTTCGTGACATGTCCTTCTATATTGGGAGTTTGAGGAGTGGTAATTCCTGCCAATGCATTACAAGATATGGTTAGATTCATTTCTTATTTATCTATGGTTGGTTCCTGGTGTATCCTCTTCTTTTGATGTTTCTTGTTCCTTTCCTTCCTCCTCTTCACAATCTATGTAAAGCAATTTCTTCTCGGCACACTTATGACCTTTAGTGTAATTGTTGTCACAACTATAAAAAATCCATTTTTCTCTTTTTTCTTCCAATTTTTTTGGTCTCAACCTTGTAGGTTGTGGAAGGCTAGGAGAAACAACACTTCCATATTTGTAGTTGTGAGTGGTAGACTTCCTTGTTGCCATAATTTTTCTTTCAACTTTTCTTGCCACCTTGAATGCCTTCTCCAATGAGTCAGGTTCCGAAAGGTGAACCTCATGTTGGATGTTATCCTTTAAAGTCCCTATCAAGACATCAATCCTATGTTCCTATGGAATATCATTTACCCTTATATTCAATTTTTGGAAGTCTTTAATGTGCTCTGCCATTGGACCCTTTTGTTTCAGATTTATCAATTGGCTAAAGAAGGTCTTTCTCTTTGTATCCTGATAATGTGCTATCGTTCCCTCTATAAAAATTAACCAATTGACAAGTGGTTTATGATAACAAAGCCCTTGATACCATACAAATTGTTTAGGTTCTAAATATAAAGTTTCAATGCGTACCTTTTGTGTGTGTTTCACATTATGGAGATCACAATATTGCTCCATCTTTAGTATCCATGTTACCGGGTCCTTGCCATCAAAATTCCTCATATTGGTCTTTGGAATATGGTAGGTCTTCAATCCAATGTTAGAGTCTATGAAATCATGATTAAAATTTATTTTTTTCTCATCATGAGTTTCATCTAATATATTTTCTCCATTAGGAAGCATTTCTTGTAGCAACTTTGTCAAACCTTCTTTCAAACCTTCCATGTCTGCTTTTAAACCATCCTTCAAACCTTCCATGTCTGCTTTTAAACCGTCCTTCAAATCTTCCATGTCTTCTTTTAATCCATCCTTAAAACTTTCCCTATTTGATTTTAAACCATTCTTCAAACTATCCATATTAGCTTCCATTTCATTTTTGGGTACTCTTTGCAAGAGTGAAATTTGTTACACTTGGTCTCACAATTTTGATATAACATGTTGCATTTCTTCCTCTTCTCCATGCGTCATAGTAGAGCTTCTTGGTTGCTTAGTAGGTTTTTTAATTTTATTTCTTTGATCCATTTTGGAATCAAACAATGATATTTATGCTTCACTATTCCCTTTGAATCACTTCAAAATGATTTTTCAAACAAGAGTTATGCAAAATTTAAAAAATACACACCTTTTTCTTGCTTTTTAGGAGCTAGATATTGCAATTGTTGTATCTCAGTAATTTCAAATTCCAAGATCTGAAATTATGTCATGCAGTATCCCTATGAGTCTTCTTTCCAACCCAACAAGTCATACCAATATTTTATTCTTCAAGAAATATTTATTCAAAATATCCCATAATGACCTGATTATAGACTAGTTTAGTAGAGCGAACTTGTACGGAGTTCCATGTGTCACTGTTACACAAAATATTGTCACCATGACTATTTGCAGTTAGTATGGGTCTATCATCATTCATACTGTCCTCCTAAGCAAGTCTAAAACCTTAGCTATTCATGTCAAGCTTTGAAAATGAGAGAAAGACCTTAAAAATCAATAAAGCTCTGGTTCCGCACTTTCTCTCACTGTTGCCTGCGGTCCCACACCCCCTGTTCATGTTACCTGCGGACCTGCTCGCTTTGTCTCTAAAGGAGTGGGTGCGGACCCCTGTGAAAGTCAAAAAGGTGCAAGTTTATTCTTTAAAACTCACTTTGGGTTAAATCTAGATGATTCTAGAAGGAATCTTGACGTGGATGGTTCACTCCTAGGTGGTTCATGCATCCCAAAAGTGAAGGAGCTAATCCCTTGATGAGAGGAGCTTATCCCTTTGAAGGAGGGCTTTATCCCTTTGAAGGAGGACCTAGTAACTTCCCTCCATTGCACTATAAATGAAGGCATTGGGCTGGTTGCTAGGGAGGTTAGAAGCTGAACATTTTTTAGGGTAAATGCTGTTGGAATTGAGACTTCCTAGTTAAGCTTGAGAGGAGAGATTACATACCTTTTGGCTTCATTGGGAAGAGAGTGAAACTTGTCAAAGTAGAGGAGACTTCTTGTTGGACCCTGGGAGGAGCTTGTATAGCATCAAGGCACAGGTTGTAAAGTTATTCTTTGATTTGAATTAATACAATCATATTCATTTTTCTCAACAAATTGTCTTATGTGATTTGTTTCATGAATTCCTTGATCATCATGATAAGTATGATTTATTATATTGGCTTTTCAGGTGCTATTTAATGTGTGTGCTTGTTTGTGTTTGCAGATTCTCTACAAGGGAGCTCATTTGGATCAACGGAGCGAGGCTTTCACAAACATGCATTGGACCCAAGGTAGGCCTAAAACACTTGTTTGCCTTTATTTATAAATTGCATATTTAGAGAAAGGTAGAAGTTGATTGGTTTGTTTGTCGCTAGATATCATTAGATACTAGGGAGGTCGGTCTTGTCCGCAAGAACGACTCATCCGGTTGACAAAATGGCGACTCCACTGGGGACTTGATTTTTTTATTTGCTTTTACTTTGACTTGAGAAACTGTGTTTTTGTTTCTGTTTTTGGCTTGATGTGTGTGGGATTGGGTAGGTTTAGTAGATCTTGAATTATTTTTTGTTTTTCATACTTTTGGGAGAGGACCGCACCCTCTGCTTGTAACACAGTGCAGACCTATCCACACTTTTGATTTACACATAGAGCGGTCCCGTACCTGTGTGAACTGCGGGCATGCAGACCCTGTCAAAATTTTGAAGAACTTAAGATTTTCTCTTTCAGTTAGCTTAAGGTTTGTGTAGGTGTTTTTAGCCTCTGCCCAGATCTGCATGTGACTTGTCAGAAACTTTTCTTAGGTTAATTCCATTGGCATTAGGGTTTTAGGTGAAATTCCTAGAAGTTTTGGTAGCCGGGCTTGATTTTTATTTTGGTCTTGTAGTAGCTCAGAGCTTAGAAGCCTTAGAAGCCTTAGATCACCTTGGTTTTTACTGGCCTTCTTATGAGTCTGACCGTTTGCAAAATCTGCCTTTGTTGAGGAATCCATCTTGTGTTTCTCTTTGTGAAACTTCGAAAGGACTTGTGTTAAAAGTTTTGGATTTCATTTTTAGAAAAGAAGACAAAAATTGGTTGTTTTTTGACTGATTTGTGATTCTGGACAAATTAGTCCTTAGTTTGCTTATATCTAAGTAAAACATCCTTGAAAAGACATCTTGTAAGCTTTTACTTCAAATAGTTTTTAGAATTTATAGATCTCAAGCTTAGATTTTTCCATAGTTTTGAGTGTTTTATAAAAATAAAAATAAAAAAATCTCTTTTGGAAAAAGTTTGTTTTTGTAGTATTTGAGTGTTTGAAAGAAAAGGGAATTTTCATGAGCATAACTAGTTGTATCGTTTTTTAGTGTATTGGAAAAGACAAAAAACTCTTCTTTTAATTTGTTGTTAAGAAAAGATTTGTTTTTACAAGCATTTGCGTTCTCAACTCTTTCCTAGCTAGAAATTCATTGAAGGGAAAAGATTGCTTATCATCTTAAGTGCATTTTTTAGTGATTTGGAGTCGAGTCTTCACACCATAAGTTTCATCTCCGCACCTTTTGACTTAAGAAAAAACCAATAAAAATAACGCTTAAAGTAAAATCTATCTAGTAATTTTTTTTATTTCTAGGGCTTTATATCACCAACACAGCTTAGGCTAGTATCTTGGAGTAGGGAGTAATTAACTCTCCAAGATAGTAAAACAAAAAAGTAGTTGTATCTTGCGGTAGGAGATAAAATCCAATTGTTACATCTATGCTCTGGGAAATCTCCTCTTAAAGGAGAAGCACGAGATCATATCTGAACCAGTGTGGGAATAAATCCTTCCTCATTGGAAACGATAGAAGATATTCACGTATTAAAAATGGTAAACCTCAGATTAACCACTGCCGAGGAGCCTGGGGTCACTTGTTGGTAAACCTTGGATTATGTCAAGGAGCCTTCAAGGGGATTGAGCTTGTTACTCTGCTCTTGCGTGCGTATCGGATCGTAGATTGTTCCCCCAGGTATATTTGTTTCCGTTGGTAACCATAGTGACCATATTCTATAGGATTCTTTCCTAAGGTGACGGTGGAGGGAAGATCCCACTGTACCTGGAGCAGACGTCGGCTAGACTCACTTGGATTTTCTGGGGGTTCTCTTCACTCGAGACAGTTTAGTGGAGAAAGTTGTGCCAGTCTATTCATTAAGCAGGTTGCCGGGGTAACTGTTCCAATCGCCATTTCTGTATTGAATTCTATGACGTTGGATTTCATCACCAACTAGTGTTTTCGGTACGGAAAGTTACTGTTTGTGTGTGGTTTGATCTCCTAGATTCTTTAGGCGTGTGATTCAAATTTTTTTGGTTCTTTAGAGGCTTTAGGTGGTTTTCATTAAGATTTTTCTTTGTTTGTGTGTGAAGTAGTTAAAATATTTAATCGTGGCTAAATTACCGAGGAAGTCCCGTAGACTTCGGGGCCAACCTCCTGAGTTTTCACCAAGCCAGCCTGAAGGGCTACGAGCCCTTGTAACTCCTAGAGACAGTAGAGTTGGGTCACCTGAAGAAGGAGAGTCTTCATTGGTTGTACATCCTGATTATCAAGCTCTAGTAACAGATTATAATCCGCAATCTATTTCATTTTCCGAAATTACTGGTAGTTTTTCATCTACTAGTGATTTAGGTGAGGAACCTGAAATATCTGAACCTGAAACTGAATTTGCTGCTACTCCAACATCAGGATTTGCCTCTCCAACTTCTAGTGGTCCTGGTTCACCCAGGGTAGAAAGAGTAATTACCCAAAATCTTCCTTCTGGACTTATAGCTATTGAAGAACTTGCTACTCCGGAAGAAAGTATCCCTATCCCTGAAAATCAACCAGCTATAGAATTTAGGGAGCGTGAATTGATCTTTTACAGTCCACCTAGGAGCTACGCTTGATATCTTTCATTGACTAATTTTTTGGAAAACCCAGGACTAAGTTTTTCACCACCTCGCATTCCTTTTCACCCAACACCTAGGGGTTATTACCCTCCATTAAATATGTCAAGACAGTCGTCCATGTTTTCTCAATCTCCAGAAACCTTTTTATATGGCAGTTCTTCTGTTCCCTCTGGGTATCAGTCACTTACTGGTACTTTTTCGGGAGCATCTCCTCAACCTATTGAACAAGGGTTATTAACTGGAAATAATGGAACTAAGCCGTTGAGTGTAGAAGATATTCTTATGATGTCAGGTAATATTCCTAATCCTCAACCTCAAGGTGGCCAGTTACCGCTTGGGGGGTAGCCTCAAAGTCCTCAAGTATCGCCTGGGGGGCAACCTCAAGGTACCCAATTTCCACCTGGGGGGCAACCTCAAGGACAGTACATACCTACGAGACAATACGTTCCTCAAGGTCAACCCCAGACTTAGTATGTACCTCAAGGTCAACCCTAGTATCAATATGTACCTCAAGGTCAGCCCCAGTATCAGTATGTGCCTCAAGGTTATCAACCTCAAGGTCAGTACCCAACCCAAGGTTTCCAACCACCTTCTGGTCAATCATTTGTCCAAGGAGTTGGAAATGTACCTTTGAATTATTAACCCTACCCTCAACCCGGTTATGGTTCTCAATATTCTCAACCTGTTATGGGTCCGTACCCCGGAATGAGTTTAGTGTGGGATCCATCTCAATCTCAACAAATCTTGCAACCGAATGTGCAGATGTCATCTCAAACTGGACAACCCTTGGTTTCTGGTTCACCCCAGCAACCTGTCTATTCTGCTATTCAAACTTCTGCACCTTTTGTAGTTTCTCAGTCTAGGCCTAGTACGCCTCGTACTCCGCCTCAAATGACTGCTGCAACATCTGTTCAATCTACCCCACCTACTTCTGGAGTATCGACAGCTCCAGTTTCTACTGTTCCTGTATCAACTCCTTAGACATCTTTACCTCAGTCTGGATCCACAATTCCCACTTCGGTTCAAATGCCTGTAGGGCAACCTGGTCCAAGTACAGTTGTCACAAGTCAACCTCAATTTACTTATCAACCGTACCAGGGACAGTACCAATTCGGTCCTGCTGTGCAGTAGCCAGTCTATCAGTATCAACCGTACCCTAGATATACATATCAGCAACCTCAACAACCCCAGTATGGTCCGGTTAATCCTGGTTTTCCGGGAGGATATAATATCCCAAATGCAATTCCAATTCCTAGTTATCCTGGATATCCTCCTCTTGGGGCTGGTCTCATGACCGAGGGTTTCAGGGACCCTAATCATCAATTACCATTTATTGAAACTTTGGACTTGCCTGACTTGTCGCGTCTTACGAACGATCCAATTAACTATCTTCCGTTTTGGCCGCCAATGCCGAATAAGTTGCCTAGTGATATTCCTAAGTTTGAAGGCAAATCAGGAGAGGACCCGTCGAACCATGTGATGACTTATCACCTCTGGTGTGCGTCTAACTCCATTTCAGATGATTCAATTCGTTTAAGGCTTTTCCAGCGCACTCTAATTGGTCTTGCGGTCAAGTGGTACATTGAGTTACCGCAAGCCACTTTTTATAACTTTAGTCAGTTAGCTACTTCGTTTTTAACTCATTTTCAGTTGCTAGTCAGATATGACAATGGCACGGAATTATTAACTTGATTAAAACAGTCAACGTCCACTTACATCTCAAATCATATTCATGAATGGAGACATTGACGACGTTTAGTGAAGGTTTTTATTCCGGATCAGATCTTAAATTAATGGTTTGTAAAATCTTTATTATTGAAGATCACTGAGGATGTAGCTAAGGCAGGAGTCGTTACTGAAGAGCAAGTAATTGCTCAAGCTCAGTACCTTGACTTAGTTTATACGCAGTCAAGTATGTTACACGAGAAAATCCCCGACCTTCCTAAACAAAATCAAATAATTACAGCTCCTTCAGGGTCTCATGCCACTAATGGTAAGATTGGTACGGTTAATACCAAAAGTAAGAAGAAATATTCCAAGAATTCTTCTCCTATCATAACTTTACCAGATTCCCCGACAGGAGATTCTTCCGTGGAAATTTCCGCTGATATTCATGTTGTAGAGTCATCTACAACCAAATAAAAATCCGGCGGTAAGAAGAAAGGGAAGAAGAAAAATAAAACAGATAAAAATTCGAAAGAGAAACCAGAAAAAAACAGAATCAACTGATGAGAAACGCAAACCTCGTTATCCTTGTCTCATTTGTGACGAAGAACATTTTACAAGAGACTGCCCTCATCATGCAGAGGTTGTGAAAATCATCAAAGGTTCCCAAACGCCTGCTGTTTTGAAGGATCCTTTTCCTAGTCAAGATAGTAAGATGATAGGTTCTTCCTCAAATGCCTCTGAAGAACCCATAATGATGATGTCCCATGTTAGGATTGCGACTCGATCGCAAGATTATGGAAGTAAAAGTCCTGTTGATGGTAAGGAAGCAGAATCTTCTCATTCGAACCCATCAACTTCAACTCCCAGTTCCGATCCACTACAGATTGAGAAACCTAACCCAGACTTAGTAATCAAACCGCCCACCAAGGGTATACTTCGAAAGTCAGCTTTCAATCCACATGCGAGAGCGGCTCAGAACTATAACATTGTTGAAGATTTGACTATTTCACCTTCAACAATGTCGGCTTTGGAAGTGCTACAATCATGTCCAGCACAGGGTAAATTGCTATTGTCGGCTATAGGAGCTATTGATGTTCAGGACTCGAACCTAATAATTTTCAATCTAGAAAATAGTACACTGTGCTTGCCTCATCAAATGGCTTTCCAGATTCCAGTGTTAGTCAAAAATAGACCTTGTTATAGGACTGTGATTGATGAGGGAGCCTCAACGTGTATTATGTCGATCCAGTGTTGGAGATCGCTTGGTTCTCCTACACTTAATCAATCCCCAATGATTCTAAAGGCCTTTGATGGACATGGGTTCCATCCTTTTGGCATTCTACAGGATTTACCTATAGGGGTTGAAGGCAAAACTGTTAATCTAGATGTGGAGGTGGTTGATGCCCCTCTAGATTACAACCTTCTCTTGGGTCGTAGTTGGTCTTACGCTATGACAACTATTGTTTCCTCGGTCTTTCGGCTTATAAAGTTCCCTCATAATGGAAAGATCGTAACTATAGACCAGCTGACTTACTTTTCATTCGACCCAGCCTCTTCTGAAAGTATTCAGCATGTCGACAAAACCACTATCTCGTATAAGGATGTTGGAGTAGGACTAGTTAAAGATTCTGGTTTACTATGAACTTTTCCTTTTCCTCCTATCAACGCATCGTCTTCTACTGCAACCATTCATATGATTTCATCAGACACTATTGTTTATGATGATCCTTGGATCGTACCTTCCGAATCTGAGATAGATTCATTTGGCGATGTTATGCCTTTGAGTCCATATGAAGTTGCGTATCAGGCCTTGCAGTCGTTTTCTGACCCTGCTTCAACCAAAATTGACTTAATGAATGTGGTCCATGAGGAATCACTTTCAACATCAAACTCGGATTCAACAACGTTTTTCGAACTTGTTCACAATGATGAGAAAATTCGTGAAATCCTATGTGTCGATGATTTACCATGGGAAGATCTCCATCATAGATCTTTGTTTTTACCTGAGATTGATCGCTTTGAAAATGATTTTTCATCTATTTTTACGACTGAATATGTCAAGGAACCTCATAATCCAATGAAAAATCATGATTCTGAGTTACATTTGGGAAACATTTCTCGAACTATTCCTATTGATATTTCGGTTAAGCCTGGAATTGTTGAAAACATTCATATAGGTGCCTCTTGTATGGAAGATGAAATTCAAACATATAAGGCCCTATTTCAAGAATTTCGCGACGTGTTTGCCTAGTCATATGAGGAAATGCCAGGAATTGACCCAACAATTGTTGTTCATGAAATCAAAACTTACCTGGATTCTAAACCCATCCGGCAACGTTTGCATCAGATCCACCTGTGAAAAGCTGCTGCTATTAAAGCAGAAGTTGAAAATTTACTCAAAGCAGGTTTCATTTATCCGATTCCGTTAACGGATTGGGTATCAAATATTGTTCCTGTTAACAAAAAGCAAGGAATAATAAGAATATGTATCGATTATAGGGATATTAATCAAGCCTGTCCAAAAGACAATTACCCAACTCCCTATATCGATCAAATCATTGATGATTGTGACGACAGTGAAATATTCTCCTTCATGGATGGTTTTTCCAGATACAATCAAATAAATATTCTACCTGTTGATCAACCAAAAATGGCTTTCATTTGTCCATGGGGGACATTTGCTTATTGCAAATTACCTTTTGGGCTCAAGAACGTCGGGGCAACTTTTCAAAGAGCCATGTCTTACGCGTTTCATGACATCAAGCACATTGTGAAACCCTATCTCGATGGTTTGCCTGCTCATTCATTACATTGAGCTAATCATCTCATCCATTTATGAGCAATCTTTATGAGGTGTAGGCATTATCGAATTAGGTTGAATCCACACAAGTGTGTTTTCTGTATAGAAACGGGTCAGTTACTGGGGTTTGTTGTTTCGAAAGCCGGCATCCACGTTGATCCCTCGAAGGTTAAAGCTATTGTCAAATTTCCTCCTCCTTCGAGTCTTCGCCAACTCTAAAGTTTGCAAGGGAAAGCAAACTTTTTACATCGATTCATTCCTAACTACACCGAGATCACAAAGGGTTTTACCTGGTTGTTGAAACAGAATACTCCATTCTTTTGGGATGAGATAGCTGACAAATCTTTTGATGCATTAAAACACGTGTTGACCCATGCACCATTGCTGCATCCTCCCAACTACAACCAGGACTACTTCTTATATCTCATCGCCTCCCATTCCACCATTGGAATGGTGTTAGTTCGGGAAGATGAATTCGGTACTGAACATGTGATATATTACCTTAGTCGAACTTTAAATCCAACTGAGCTAAAATATTCACATGTGGAGAAATTGGCATTGGCAGCTGTTCAAGCTGTCCAACATTTTCGTCATTACATACGCAGAACTACAGTAATTTCTGATTGCAACCCTATGATCTATATTTTGACCAAACAATTGCTAGGGGGCAAGTACTCCAAATGGATTATGATCCTGCAGGATTTCAACTTGGAATTTGAAAAGTCTAAGTCGAAGAAATCTTTAGTTTTTGCGGAGTTAATGTGTGACTTCCCGCGTGCTGACACGGAAACTGTGGTGGAGGAGCCCATTGCGGATGAATCCTTGTTTCTAATCAGCACTTTAGATCCATGGTATGGGGATATCATAGTTTATCTCCAAACCCAATCCTTTCGGCTAGAAATTTCAAGGTCAGAACGTCGAAAAATACGATTCCAGTCCCAACAGTTCAAAATTATTGGAGGTACACTTTATCGTCATGGGGCGGACTCTGTTTTCCGACGTTGTTTAACTCATGAGGAAGCTGAAAGGGTTCTAAATGACTGTCACTCTAGAGCATGTGGCAGTCATATGTCTAGGATTGCCACAACCCAAAAGATATTGCACGCTGGCTATTTTTGGTCATCTTTGTTTAAATATTGTATTAACGCAGTCCGAAAATGCCACAACTGCCAAATTTTTGATTGAAAGATGCGCGCTCCACCTGCTCCTCTCCACCCTATAATTGTTGTTGGTCCTTTCGCAAAATGGGGTATCGATTTTATTACATGTAACCCTCACTCGGCCGGGGGGCATGCGTATATCATCCTTGCAGTAGATTATTTTACCAAGTGGGCCGAGGCGATGCCTACATTTGAGGCAGACGACAAAATTGCTGTGATTTTCGTGTTCAATCATATAATTGCTAGGTTTGGTGTTCCACAAGCGATTATCACTGATCATGGGCGTCATTTTCGAAACATTATGATGACTGAACTTACAGACCAACTTGGCTTGCGTCACGATAGTTCAACTCCATATTATCCACAGGCTAATGGTCTGGTTGAAGCCATCAACAAAGTTCTAGTCATCATGATCCGACGAATCATTGGGATTCATAGGTCGAATTGGCATAACATGCTACTTTCAGCGCTTTGGGCGTATCGAACCTCAATAAAAATGTCAACTAGTTTCACTCCTTTCCAACTAGTTTATGGTCTGGAAGCTATGTTACCCATTGAATGCGAAATCCTGTCATTGCAAATGGCCATCGAATTACTTCCAGCCACTTCCGAAGAGGAAAAACATTTGTTATACTTGGCTAAGCTAGATGAGAATCGACGTGATGCTGCATTAGCGATCGAAACTCATGCCAAATGTATTAAAGCTCAGTATGATTGAAATGTTACCCCTCGAAATTTTTCGGAAGGAGACCTAGTCTTATTGTACGATCAAGCAAATGATAAATTAGGCGCTGGAAAAATCGTACCCATGTGGCATGGTCCTTATGTTGTTAAGCGAAAGCTAGCAAAAAGGGCCTATGAATTGGTAGACTTTGACAGGGTCTCTTTAGGTAAACCCAGAAATGGTCTTTACCTGAAGAGGTATTATGCTTAAATCTAGGTGTGGAGATTTTTAGTTAGGTTAGTTTTCTTTCTAGCTGGTGTGTTTTAGTTTAAAAAGTGTGCTTAGCTTAGAGAGTGTTTTCTTTGTCATTATTCCTGCTTATCTTGATTTTACTCTTGATATTGCAGATGTCGACACCTCTCCAAACATACATTGGTTTTGCTGATGGTGCTTGTCGTAATACACAGAACATTTCTTCCGCAGCTTGGGTTATTTATTTGCCCTCTGACGATTTGGTATCTATGCATGGGGTAAGCCTCAGCCAAACAATAAACAACATTGTAGATTATAATGCAGTGATTGAGTTATTATCTGAATCTATTTCATTTGGGATTCGGAGTTTGATAGTGACGTTAGATTCTGAACTCGTTGTATCACAACTTAATAGAGTATATGCTATTAGAAATCCAGTGTTATTGAGATTATTTTTGAGAGTTTGTCTCTTGCAACGTGAATTCGACTATATTGAATATCAGCATATTCCAAGATATTTAAATACATTAGCAGATGCGATTGCTTCTCGAATGTTAAGTAGACAGTTGCAATAATCATACAAGTAAATTTAAAAACATTCCATAACATGTTTTACAAGATAAGCTGGTAATAGTGATATAGTATAACATAGAAGTGTGTCAAATATACATCGTCTTCGATCCTAGGTTGAAAAACACCTTATGATCGGCAAAAATGATAGTACAGAAAGCAAAAAATGTCATATGTGTCGACAACAGGCGATCATCCTATCACTGGTGATGATCATGATAAGAAACCACTGTACGGGCCACCTTACAAAGGAACCTCCTGAAAGGTCCTGGGACCCCAATCACATAGCGCTGTAGCCTAAGAGGAATGTCATCTATGCTGGTCTCTGGAATGTCTACTGTCAAACGCTCTAGATGGCTCTCCAATTCGACTAAGGTCTCTGTGGATTCGTCCTGTGGGGCTGGTGCTACTGCAGCTGGTTATTTCCTCTCATAGGGCCGGAGAGTGGCTGGTCATCATGGACCTACATCTCCATTTAAAACTTTTACTATCAATTTTGGGACGAGATAAAAACAAAAAAAAAAAATTAAATTAGAAAATGTTGAAAATGATTTTACCTGAGTCATCCCATTGCTCTCCTAGTGGAAGAGCCATGTCTGGGTCACCACGATAATCTACCCCAGCATAAGGAAAGTCCTGAATAGCAAAAAATTGGTTCTCCAACCAATGGAAATACTCAGGAGTGAATCGAACGACCTCTGTCCCCTCCTTAGGATGATGGGCCATAATTGCAACCCAACGCATTAGTTTGGGCTCTTGAGGAAGTCCAGCTCCGACAGTGAGATGCTATGGGACCAACATTGGGACCCTCTCTAGACCAAAGCTCATGACTAAAGCACCATATCCAAAGGTCTTCAGTTGTCTGTTCTTTGCTCTAGTCAATTGGCCTTTTATATTAGCCAACACAGCATCGCACCAGTTGAAGATGGTGCCTCGAAAGTAGTCTACTGCCATATGCATTTGGGATCCAGTGGCTATATGTAGTGCTGCGCTTCCGCAGAGCCTGGTAATAGTAAACACAATCACTTTCAGTTCAGGAAGGGATATGGTTTTGATATCTATCCCTTTGTCTCTAGTCTAGTCATTGCAAAACTCTAGCTGGAGGCTATCGACAGACTGGCCACCTGGCCTAGTCCCGAATAGAGTCAAGTGTTCACCTCTCTTAGGCAACCAGTCAAGAAGTAAATGTCTGCCAGCTCCATTTCAAGTTGGTGACCACCAATAAAGAAGCACTGGTCCTGTATGTTCCACCTGTCTACCAGCCACTGCAAAAAGTCCACCTGGGCCCTCATGTCAGGTATGGCCCAGAATTTGTATAAGCCGCATGCCTTCAGTGCATCAATCGAAGGTTGATGATTTATCGCAACGAGATCTACATCCTCGTGCTCTTGTTCTCGCCAATCAAGCATGATGTATACCCTACATTCAATAAAAAGGCGAATTAGAATATCTAAAAGAAAAATTTTTGGGTGGAATTTGAGAAATTTAGGTTTAAAAACCTTTGCTGCGAGGACCGCAGCCTCTCTGTTAGAGACAGTGCGTGGGTCCGCACTTTGCCTTCACAACAAGTGCGGACCCCTGATTTGTTTTCCTTTTACGAAAAAGTCGGGGTCCACAGGTTACCTGTGCTATGCCTGCGGACCCCCGCGCACGGGATTCTAACCTAAAATTTCCTTAAAAAATGAAATCAAAGCCTAAAAACAAATTTGAAATGGATGAAATGAAAGAGTAGGATGATGTAGATTACCTGGAGGAGACAGCGTTCGATTCCAACGGACGGATTTTCCGCAATCTTCACGGGAAGTTTCTGACCAAAAGCTCTCTTTTCTCACTCTGAAGTCAAACGGTAAAAATGAATTTACAAAAGCCCTTTTTATAAGTTTTTTGAATAAATGAGTTTTTAATTTGTTTATGTTTCACTTTAAAGAGGTAACTTTTGAAGCATTTTTATCCATTTTAAACACGTATGAGTAATGTTTGAGTTTTTGTTTAGGATAACAGATTTTTCAAGCGAAATCGGTCATTTTCGACGAAAAAACATTAGAGTCAATTTTAAGCTCTTTTCTGACTCCTAAAACATGAAACGATCGCCGAGTTTTTTCTTTTTAAAACTCGTTAAAATGGAACTAAAAAGACGGTCCACTTACAGCCCTTTTCTGACTGTAAAAACATGAAAAGATTGCCGGATTTTTGTTGTTTCAAATTCGATATTGGTGATAAAACGACATGTCATTGATCGCTTTTTTACTTTTTCGGATCAGAGGCACTAATTATGAAAAGTACTCCTTGGTCGTAATGATCAAGCGGTTCTCTCAAGTATTATTTTATACTTTTTCAGGCTTGGGAGACACAATTTACGAAAAAGGACAGCCATGGAGTCTTCTTAAGTTTTTTCAGACTCTCTAAAAATGAAAAACGCCGAGTTTCTCCTATACTGGACTCGTTAAAATTTAAAAGTAAAGGACCTGTTCAATTACAAACAGGAACGGACCACTCCTTCTTAGGGTTCGAATTTAAACTAAGTTGGACTCATCCGAAGGATGAGCTTATAATCAAGCAAATGTTATCCTCCTCAAGCTTGTCAAAAAATAAAGAGGTACTTGCCGGAAATGGTGGGGGGAAAGAGAGAAAAATGAGCTTGTTTGTCATACTTTGTAACCACTCTTGAACACGACATTTTTATTCACCTGGGTTGGGAAATCCTTTGCCTAACAGTTGATCAAACCATATTGAAAGTCTTCAGCCAGTTTCTGGGTATTAACTTTGGGTCAATTGTCACTAAAAACACATATTTCATTAAAATTGCAAATATTTTATCACAAGGACATCACTAGAATTGAGTTTTTTGGTTATTTTGAAATTCTAGATCCACTGTTTAATTCTAAATTTAATCAAATATGTGTTCAAACCATATGCTGTGTTGTTATGTGTTCAAGAGTTCAGTGCAAATAAACCATTCATCTGCGAAATATCTGTCATCCATCTTGACCATCCCTGAGTCAGTCCTTGCAACTAAATTTCTTCAAACTTGATTTATGATTTCATGTTGTGGGCTTGCCTACGACGGATCACTTTCTATCGACTTCAGCTCATTATCTAGAAAGATGATCTAGAAATCATCAGTACCTTGGGATCTGCATGCCTCAATGGCAGGTTTCTTGCCTTCGACGATAGGTTGCATCATTGACCTTCGATCAAAGGATTCCGTGACATGTTCGACATCAACACATCTATTCACATTTCATGGATTGTACCGAGTACTTTGAGAGCCATTGACATTACTGGTGGTTTCTCTCACACTTGTTAACAGTTTACATTATTGACTGGTAATCAAGTGGTTTCTACCATGTTCGACTTCGACACATTCATTCACATGGTTAGAATCGTACTATTTCAGGAAGTAGAAATCAAGACCCTGGATCTAGTTTCCACCATCCAGGCTGCGAGGAAGTTTGTATTCATTATACAGTGGACTATTCATAAATAGATGGCTGCGTCCATACTGTGTCTACATGTGTCTATACTTGTGATGTATTACAAGATCATTCCTATATCAGAGCAGTAGTTAGTTTTCTAGTCAGTTTTGATCTGAGTATGGGAATGCCTACCTCAACGATGATATGATCTCATATATATATTTTGCATTGAATGTTTTTTACAGGTTCCAACTGGGCTCTCCACAGGATGATCCTCGAAATGATAAAGTACTTCACTCTTCTTAGATGATAAATGAAATCCTCATCTACTACAGACTTCGCACTTTAAGGGGCAATCTGTTACACAAAATATTGTCACCATGACTATTTGCAGTGAGTATGGGTCTATCATCATTCATACTGTCCTCCTAAGCAAGTCTAAAACCTTAGCTCTTCATGTCAAGCTTTGAAAATGAGAGAAAGACCTTAAAAATCAATAAAGCTCTGGTTCCGCACTTTCTCTCACTGTTGCCTGCGGTCCCGCACCCCCTGTTCATGTTACCTGTGGACCTGCCCGCTCTGTCTCTAAAGGAGTGGGTGCGGACCCCTGTGAAAGTCAAAAAGGCACAAGTTTATTCTTAAAAACTCACTTTGGGTTAATTCTAGATGATTCTAGAAGGAATCTTGACGTGGATGGTTTGCTCCTAGGTGGTTCATGCATCCCAAAAGTGAAGGAGCTAATCCCTTGATGAGAGGAGCTTATCCCTTTGAAGGAGGGCTTTATCCCTTTGAAGGAGGACCTAATAACTTCCCTCCATTGCACTATAAATTAAGGCATTGAGCTGGTTGCTAGGGAGGTTAGAAGCTGAACATTTTTGAGGGTAAATGCTGTTGGAATTGAGACTTCCTAGTTAAGCTTGAGAGGAGAGATTACATACCTTTTGGCTTCATTGGGAAGAGAGTGAAACTTGTCAAAGTAGAGGAGACTTCTTGCTGGACCCTGGGAGGAGCTTGTACAGCATCAAGGCACAGGTTGTAAAGTTCTTCTTCGATTTGAATTAATATAATCAGATTCATTTTTCTCAACAAATTGTCTTATGTGATTTGTTTCATGAATTCCTTGATCATCATGATAAGTATGCTTTATTATATTGGCTTTTCAGGTGCTATTTAATGTGTGTGCTTGTTTGTGTTTGCAAATTCTCTACAAGGGAGATCATTTGGATCAACGGAGTGAGGCTTCCACAAACTTGCATTGGACCCAAGGTAGGCCTAAAACACTTGTTTGCCTTTATTTATAAATTGCATATTTAGAGAAAGATAGAAGTTGATTGGTTTGTTTGTCGCTAGATATCATTAGATACTAGGGAGGTCGGTCTTGTCCGCAAGAACGACTCATCCGGTAGACAGTCACTGTTTCGACCTTCAGCCCTGAAAATCATACTCAAAAAAAGAAAATTCGTACTCTTTCTATAACCTTTTATGAAATTTAAATCTGATTCTCAAATAGAGATTTATGACGATTTTCCCTGGGTCACCTATTTTAGATCGTTTTGGAGCCTACCACAACCCTGACTTCCTTGGATCATATCTCAGAAAATATAGGGATAAAATATCTGAAATTCATACACGAAGTTCACGAAGAAGTTGAGTCCACATGGTTGCAATTTCAACTTTTGAAGCTTCGTAGATAAAAAATTATAGCGAAAATTTCACGATGGCTTGTTTGAAGCAACAAAACCCTAGAATCCAAAGCTTTGATACCAAATGTTATGAAACCAACTCACAAAAAGATACATCAACGACTTAAAAATTGTCCTCTTCAAGGTGGAAACCTCCTTTACATTACATAAATGAACAATTATTGGATGATACAAATGACAATACCTCCTTTCTATATATAGGAGTCTAAGGGGTCACATTATAATCAGAGCGTGCATAACAACAATGATGTAAGGGCACAATAATAACAATAATGGGCTTCCATGGGGCACAATAATTACAATACGGTTACTACATGGGCACAAAAATAATAATAAGGGGGCTACACTAATAATAACAATAAGGGGTTACACTAGTAGTATAGGGGCCTAACAGACACAAGGATTTGGTCAAATAGTAGGGAAAAACCCATAACAGGGAAAACCATTTCAAATTATTATTCTTATTAGATTTTTATAAAATGTTCCACAAATAGAGTACAATTTTTCAATTCATCAACGAAAATGCTATCTAGCAAAATCAACCCAACAATATCCAAGAGATGAGCTCAATAAACAAGATTGGTCAAATCAAAGTTCCCAAGTCTGCGATCAGTGGTCAAAGTCTGCGATCAACTGCCAAAAGTATCTTAGGTCACATCCACACATAGCAGGTGACCATGTAAGTGGTTGTAGCTCTCTATCCATAGGGAACACCCTATCACGCGAGTGGCTACAACATAGAATTCCCTATTCCAACCCTACGAATACAGATCAAAATCCCTTCTTCACACGTGCGAGCTTGGACCCTGTAATTTCAGACCTATACGAATTAATTTCGTGAACCAACCTCAAAACTGTGTGAGCCAAAACAAATAAGAGAGAAAATAAGATGTTTTTTGATGATATCTAATGAGGGTCACTTGACTTGTATTTATATGTTTCCAACAATGTCCAATTTATCTTTAAATCTAACCTAAACTTTTGTGCACATGTGAGTTTCCTCCTTAAGAATACATTTATCCTTAACCAAATTAAATTCTTCTAAGGGCTAGGAGGGGTCTTTCTTGATGAGGAAGGTTTTCCAAAGGAGGGAATTTGTCCCTTAGCTGCCAAATTAACAATAAGTTGGAATATGTTCTTTCAAGTCTGTGCACATCCATTATATTAGCTTTGGTAACTCTAATACACATGGATTATTTTACCATTATGCATACAAAGTTGCATATATAGTAGATGGGTACTTTAAAGGGATATTTCAACAACTATAGGGCCAAAATTTGTAGAAGAGGGTGACAGTGAATTTAACTATCATCTCCAAAATAGTTTTCTCTACGAGCTATATTTTATTTATGTTCATAAAGGTGAAATATTATAGTTTATTTGATAGGTTCACACCTACAAGGTTGCAAGAAATTTTGGTTTGGGGAAGACAACTACCAACATACAAAGTATGTGTATTGGCCTAATATGGAAGAACATGTAGCTTAGTATATTAGAGGATGCATATTTTGTTGTACGAAAAAGCCCAATAATACAAAGAAGGGTTGATAAAATCCATTATCTATACCTACTCAACCTTGTGAAAGCATTTCCATGGATTTTATAGGTGGTTTGCCAACAACTAATAAGGGAAATGATTATTTTTGCATGGTAGTTAATAGTTTAGCAATATGTACATTCTTATGCCTGGTAAAGAGACCATCAAAGGAAAATAAGCAACAAACATGTTCTTTGAATAGGTTTGGGTGCACTTTAGGAGTACCAAGGAGCATTATCTACAACATTTCATTCACAAATAGATGGGTGGACTTTAGTATTCAACAAGACATTGTTTCATCTTTTGAGGGGTTACTGTTGGAAACTAGATGATTACTGGGGGGGTGAATCAGTAGTGAAGGCACTTATAAAATTTATATCCAATTAATTATTCTTTAACCATGCATAAACTGAAACAAAAAAGTAGAGATCAGAGCATCAAATATAAACATGAAACCATGAAAGAAATCAACACAATGGACACAAATATTTCTGGTGGAAAACCCTCTCCAGGGAAAAAAAACCACCCGTGGCTACTGTGCTGCTCAAATATTCTATTAGTCAAGAAAATTCTTTACATAGAGATATAAATGGCTACTATCAAATGGATAATAATTCTCATGTGGAACTATGAAATACCATCTGCTGAAGACCACCATGATCAACGATCCTCGTATGATTACACCTAAACTATCAATCAACTCTACAAACTCTGATCTACTAAAATCCACCATGACCAACAAGCCTCGTCTAGTTTCTCCTGAACTACCCAACCACCATTGGATTGAGAAAAATTCTCACTTATATTGATTTTGCTGGAGTCCTCAAACTCCACTCCTCTATGTGGTCCTCATTTCAAAATATTTCAGACTGGAACCGAGAACTGCTGAACATGAGCACTACAACAACATATCATCAAAACACAATCAAAATCCAAGACTACCCCAAAAATTGCATTACAATCTCACCAAACACTTCTCCAATCCACACTTCATCTTCTCACTCACTACACAAACATGATGGCTAAAACATATTCTGGTTACTACTACAACACTTACAAACTGCTTCAAAAATTCTGCATTAGAAAACTCGCACAGCTTGCATACAATCCTTCAATCTCACACTCACTCCACACACAAGAGAATCAACCAAGTATCATTGATATTCATCTAATATATAGATGAATTGAGGCATTCAACTCAATAATTACCAAGAACTATTGATATCCACAAACTCTATTCATATGCTTGATTTGATCCAGATTCATCTCACTGACTTGATCAAGCCACTAACTCCACTTTCCTTTTGATATTTTCAACTTTTATTAGCTTCTAGAGGCTTCACTAACTTTTCCAACCATATGCCAAAATGTTCTGATCAAGAATGTCACTATACTACCAAAATTAGTTGAGTTGCATGAGGAATGCGAAGAAAAACTCGTGAAAAGGCCTTATCACATGCAAAACGTTGCACAAACTCGACTTGACTTCCTCAGTCGCTCCCACAATCCTATATGCCAATGATTGTAAAGTTTCAGTCACTCCCATGACTCACCATCCAAGCGACTAGGAAGACGATGAAGGAAAAACTCAACCAAGTCAACTCAAAGCTCTGCCAAACTTCAGGAACACCTTCATCAACTCTAAAACACACCTCCAAGCCTCTGTGACAAGTCTACAACTGATGACATAGGCCAAGAACTCCTGCAAGAATTTAGTGACAAGCAATTCCTGGTCTTCCAATCTCATCACCAAGATCAACACCTCCAACTCATCAAGCAACAACCACAACTTGTCCAAGCAGCTCTTGCACCTATAACAACATCTCTAACTCTTGTAGCAACATCCTCAACACCTGCAGAACCAACATCAAGTCATCTAACTACCTCCAACATAGATAGAAGCACCTCCAACACATGCATCAACATATCTAATGCTCCCAACACATGTAGAATCATATGCAACACTTGTATAAGCACTCCAACCACCTACAAAAATAGCATCATATGACAAGTCAATCATAGCATGTCTTGCAGCCATCGCTACTCAGCCTCCAAATCATCTCCACTAAATCATGTCATAGGTATGTTGACATCAATGCCAACCAACAAGGCCATCAAGCTAAACACTCTAGCTACCAAAGACTCATCACACATCATGAGGACCACTTATCATCATCAAGTAGAAATAAAGAATATGATGAACAACACCAAGACCCTGTTAGCGTCAATGCCAACACTACAATTCCAAGAAACTCCCCCTTTGGCATTGATTTCAACCTCAATCCAAGATATGAGGTTGATATCCATACACTCCCCAAAACTGAAGATGCAACTCGAAAGCTAATCTCTATCCATCCAAATTCTCTCCCCCTTTGACATCAATGGAAAAGGGTGATACAAAAACTGAAGAATAATTCCAATAATGTACTAGATGAAAGAAGAGTACTCCCCCTTTCATACTCAACACCACATTGATGCATCCCAAAGATGTCTCTCTTGCAAGATAAGAATGCGAAGCAAGGAACTGAGCTACCAAACATATTTCTATCCATTGCCATGCAATCTCTAAAACTGAACATGATCCCTCTAAGCATGTAATGAAGCTAAATTCACACTCTCTTTGCTGCTAAAGAAACACACCCTCTTCACTACAATAAACCTCCTCTCCAATTGTAAGAGACTACTCCTCATGAACCATGACTCCAACTAACATTGGACAAGATATACAATGAATTAAAATACATATACAATGCTTCATGGAGAAAATACATGACTGTGACAAATACATAGGACTAACATATAAATCCTCTATAAAATATCCTATCACTAACCAAGACTTATATGGACCCAAGTTTACATCATGCACCTAATATAGTGGGTCTACATCGATGATATACAAAATGAAACATGACTTCGACACCCATTGACCCATACATAGCTAATGACAAAACACACTAGACACCATGGGTCTCTCCATGAGCAATATGCCAACAACATAGAACAATAAAGGTGCATGGATTTTACATATTCACACAATGGTTCTCCCTTCTATACATGACCAAAACATGAAATAACATGAGTACATGGCATCAATGAGAAAAAAAATATTATCCATATAGCAGTAGCAATGATAATACAATCCATGGCATATGCATCAAGTACAAAGCTGCCATGAGTAATGACATAAGATCTCCATATATAGCAGCAATAGAGGTACTAACAACATCATATGCTAGTACATGGCCACTCAACACCTTGGCCATCACCATCCCAACAACAAAGATTCTGCAGCAAAAACATGATAACTACTAGCAACCACCACCATGCTCCACATGTGCATCAACAACAAAATCAATTGATAACAGCATCATAGTAATATGTCATGGAAGCAGCATATACATCATCAATATCAATGAACTAAGCATCAATGAATCTCAACAATAGGCAACATATAGTATCATAAACATAAATCCCAAGCAGCAAATCAACAAGTAGCAACAACAATACTTGTAACATATGGACCAATACATGCAGTGCAACTAAGAAGCAATAAAAATGCACTATTCTATGCACCAGCACTGAGCAATAAAATATTTTACAATATAGCACCATCAACAACATAAAGTCATCTTCTCCTTAACATAAGTAAGTAACAAAAGATCCGATGAATAAAATATCGTGAGAAACACATAATTTCATCCTCTATATAAAGCACAATATTTCATCATTGACATGCATCAAAAACACCATGAGCAGCAGTAATCATTCTCCTCATATCTTTGTTGAATTAGGTTGGGCTGACTGAGGTTCGGACTTTACTACGCACCAAAAAAACCCTCAATCATTAACCCTTTCAGCAACAACCTACAAGCAAGTCGCAGTCACACCCAAAGTGACTATGGGAGGTTGTAGAACTAGGTTTCTGCAGCCTTGAGGGATACTGCGATGTGGAAATTCTGTATTTTCTTATGCTTTAACACTTATAAATTACTTTGCATTCATGAACTACTTTGCACTTATATATTACTTCACAAAATTATATTCATCACTTAAACATATCATAAACATACATAAACTTCATAGTACTGAAATAAAGTGAAAATAATAAGAAAAACACATGAAGACATGAATTTTACCGTGATTCATCCCAATGTAGGACTACATCCACAATAAATTTTTCTTATAATAGAGAATTTGCTACAATAAACAGTTCTTCACCTATGCACACAGCTGCAAGTTGTTTGCGCACTAAGCTGCAGACAGTCTGCGCACTAAGCTGCAGACCTAGACCTCTGCGCACTTAGTTACGGACCCTCTCCCCTTTCTCCAAAGTACAGATCACAAAGATACAACCATACAACACAGATCTAGATCCAATCATAGATAGATTCCCTCCTTCTTTATTATTCATCCATATATATACTATTACATTGATGGATTACATCACTACATTACCATGGACCCAATACCATAGTTTCCAAAATACAAGGGACTATGGTCCAAAACCATTCAACTTTTACAATATTATATGCTTTTACAAAAATGGAGGGGACTTCACCGTGAAGCCCCTATATTGCACGGTGAGTTTTTTGTGCAGTCTTCATTATGCTCCACTGGTCTGCTACGCGGTCCACTTCAAACTCTGTGGCATCCTTTGTACTTCGCGGTCCACAAAATTTGGATTCCTTGCCCAAAATTTGGCCAAGTTGGGATATGCCCAATAGGCCCCCAACACTCACATGTGACTCATTTTGAGTCACTCAACTACTTTTCCTCTGATCTTGTCTGAAATGTTGTTGTATGCCTTGTTGAATTGTTGCAGAATCTCTTCCAACTACTTTTCCTCATTGTGCACTTCTTCTAATAGTGCTTATGTGACATGTTCAACAACCTTCCTTGCAAATTCTGTCTCCCTTTGTTGAAGTTTCTGAAGCTTCTCATCCACAACCTTGATAGCTGGAGGGCCTTGTCTTGCCAAGGTTGATTCCATTCTATCAAACTTTGCTCCTCCTTCTTCAACTCTTCGATTTTCTTCTGCATCTCCTTTGACTCATTAATTATTGCGAGGCTTTGCGAGATTGGAAAAGTCTTCGCAGCACGGCTCTCTTCGAATTGATGTGGCTTTTGCTGCATTTCCTCCTACAGTTTCTGAACATTTGGATCTTCCTGCAGCGAAGTCCAAATTTTCATGCTCTCATCCAACAATTTTCCACAGTCTGCCAATGTTGCGGAGATGTTGTCCATCCCACTCTTTAAGTTAATCTCCCTATTTTCATGCACTTCTAGTGGTCTGGCTGGCTGCAACTTCATTTTCAGCTCACTGATCTACATCTCATACTTAAATTTCACTGCAACAATTTTATCCTTCTTCTCCTTGACTGCAAGGTCAAGCTTCGCGACCTTGTCTTCTGCTGATTCATCCTTGTGGATATCCATATCTAGAATTTCCTTACAAGTGGATTCAACCACATCCTTCAATCTCTGTTGTTGTAGCTCTGCCTGTTCCTTGTCCTTGGTGGCCTGGTCGAGCTTTTCCTTTAGTGCAACGTACTCTTGTTCTATCTGAATGTTTAAGTGTGAGGTGTTTTGTTCATGCTCTTTAATCTCATTTGTTATACCTTTATGCAATTCATGTACGACAAGAATGGGTAGTGTTTCCATGTTCATATTGACATGGTCCCAACCTTTTTCCTGCTGCTTGACTTCGACAGAGTCGAACTCTAGAGCTATGGTAGGTATCGACATTATCCTCACCCCGAATGTGGTTTCTATCAGTCTTTCTCAATGGAGTCCTTGGCCTATATGTGCTGGTGGTCTGGATGTTTACACCTAAATATTCAGCTCTACAATACTTTGCTACACACTTGTGATAAGCTCACCATAGTGATCCTCCACCCTATAGTAGGATTCCATTGTTATCTCCTAAACCTTGTCTCCAATTTGATCCAGGTCACCTTCAGTGAGAACCATTGGTGTGATTTGTTTTGATTTATCTACCTTATGCTTATTTCTTCTCTTAATGGTAGCTTCGCCTTGGCTTTTTCTTTTCTCCGCAGTAGTTTTCTTTGTTTCTTCCTTTTCTTTCTCCTTAGTCATATCCTCGCCTCCTTGAGGATCCTCCTCATGGTGTTCTTCGTCATGGTTTTCTTCTTCATGGTGTTCTTCTTCCTCTTCCTCTTCCTCTACTTCCTTCTCCTTGTCTTTTCCACTGCCTTCGCCATGGTGCAAAGTGTCCAACTCTTCTTCATTTTTTATGTTGTCTCCTACTTCCTCCAGTGGAGTCATCCATTCTATAGGCCATGTCTGTAATACTTCTACCAAATCATCTTCTTTGACAATATATGGAAATGCATGCCATTCCTTCCTTGTGTCTCTGCGCGCTTGTATGTACAATTTATGAAAATCCACCTTGAACCTCGCCACAGGGTTGTACTATTTGTGCAAACTTGGCGAAAGGCGTGGATGCTAGTTTACTAACATGTGTAGACCCATTTGATATAATATAAAAAATATCCTACTCTATTGTGCTCGCGATGGTTGAGTGGTATGCCACAGTAAAGCATACCTTGCGGCCTCACATACATCTGCTTCTATCGTAGGGAACTGTGTATCCTCTGGCTCCTTCCATGCCAACATATCAATGATCAAAATTAACCAGGTGTAATGGAAAGATGTACCTTTCTCCTGAACCTCACAGAATTCGTCCAGGAATTGCTTGCATAAGTATCTAGCCTAGTTATACTAGACTCCATTTGTGCATTGTGTGACTAAAGATACCACCGACGTAGGAACTTCGTTTGCATGGCACTTCCTCATGATTTTTTCGGCCAAAATATGTGTAGTGAAGTAGACTGCTTGGTCACTAATTGAGTTTATGTCATAGACCCTATTGCCTTTGACCATCCGATACTTATTCTTCATATTCTCCACCACAGTGTGGTCCTAATCCTTTCCCACAAACTCCTCCGCGGGGTTTCGTCCTTGGTAAGGTAATCTAGTGATCCTCCAGATCAACATTTGGTTTATGGGGATCTTATTCCCCATCCACAGGTGTCTAGCATGTATCAATACCAATAATTTGTGCACACATGCTGTGTTTTCTGAGATTCTTCTGAAGTGTAATACATTCAACATGTTGAGCGGTCCTGATTGCACCAACCCATTCGCCCACTATTGTGGTTCCAACCTTGTCACTCTGCTATCTGGTTAGTGAAACTGCTGCAAGTACCTTTTTGGTGCGAAATCAGGGTACTTCTTCCAGTCATGAAAATCATAGTCTGTAAATTTGAGCTGTGGGATTTTCCCAAAACTCTCTCCTAAAAACAGCACAGGTTCCGGTAATAGTGGTGTGAATGTCCCATACTTTGCGTCTTTGTAATCCTTTACTGGTTTGGAATTTGGCTTCCTTAGTGGGATGTATGAGGTCAGAGGTGAGATGAACGCTAAGCCACCTTCCTCTACCTATATTTGCTTCACTTCTTCTTTAATATTGACCTGCTCAGGTTTCTTTTTATGTTTCACAAGTTTGGTAGGCTTCTTGTCCTAGTTTTTCTTGGTTCTTTCTTCCTTGATTTTCTTCTCCCTTGATGATGTCTATTTATTTTGTGGCAATGGTGATATTGTTGTGGTTGATTCTATTGTGGGTGTTTCAATTCCTGGCACAAACATATCTATGGCTTCCATGACTCTAGACAATCCCTTCTCACAAAAATTCTACACAATCTCCTCCCAACATCACTGAGACAACATACAGAGCGAAGTCTCTTTTAAATTATTCACACGATTAATCATCTGAGCTCTCAATTCAGGAAAATTCTTAATCTAAGTGGGAGTCAGCTAGACACTCGAACCTCATGATTAGATTTGATTTGTCCTGATTATGTTCATATTTCATCATTAAATACATATATGTCCTTAAATTCTGCTAACATGTTGTCTTAAATGCAACTTTTCATGTGTATTTTCCCTTTTAAAGATCATATTTCTACTTTTCCAATGAACTTTGACACATTCCTTATTGTAGCGCACCTCCATATTATGTCGTGGCTTCCTACAAACTTTGACATATTCTCGACTGTAGCAAAGTAATTTCTTCACCGAAGCTCTTTCTGCAGCGTAGTTTATAGTCTAGTGCCCACTTTCAACTACATGTGACACTAAGAATTTTCTTCTTTCTTCTTTAGGGCAAAGTTGTAGGGGCAGGGTTGTCAATGTACAACTTCAACCTACTGCCATTTGCTTTTCCCTAAATTAATTCTCCATTTAACTTCGCTAACTTCACTGCGCCTCCACTAGTACAAAATAAGAGATTAGTGACTAAGTGACTAAAAAAGTTAGTCACCACAATTATTTCAAGTGAATTACTACTAAAATTGAGAAATTTTAAGTGACCGAACTAAAAATGACTAACTTAAACGACTAATTTGGTCTAGGGATAAAATATACGACTAGATATTAAGTGACTCAACTAAAAGTGACTAACTTAAATGACTAATTTAGTCTAGGACTAAAATATATGACTAGATAATAAGTGACAAAATTAAAAATGATTAACGTAAATTAAAAATGATTAGCGCTTTACTTGTAAGGACACAATATCATATTTTTACTTGTTCATGTTGGATTTGACAGATCTAGGTAACATATCTATGGCATAGTAAACACTCTTAAGCTTCACATGAGTACATGAATGCATGAAACACCTTGATATTTAAGCTCTTTATAAATAATTGTGAAAAGGGTTTACAAATTTGCATCATGGTCAAATTTTGTTCTTGATACATTTATTTCTTACATTTTTTGAACAAATTTGACATTTTAACCACACCCTTACGCAAATGAATGCATGGGAATGTGAAATGACTTGGTTCATAAGGCTAACAATTCATTATTTTTAATATTGTCAATTGTAAGGACACAATATCATATTTTTACTTGTTCGTGTTGGATTTGACAAATCTAGATAACATATCTATGGCATCGTAAAGACTCTTAAGCTTCACATGAGTACATGAATACACGAAACACCTTGATATTTAAGCTCTTTATAAATAATTATGAAAAGGGTTTACAAATTTGCATCATGGTCAAATTTTGTTCTTGATACATTTATTTCTTACATTTTTTGAACAAATTTGACATTTTAACCACACCCTTATGCAAATCAATGCATGGGAACGTGAAATGACTTGGTTCATAAGGTTAACAATTCATTATTTTTAAGATTGCCTTGATGGTTTGCTTACCTACCTTTTTGTAGATGTATGATCACTTTCTAATTTGAAATGCCACATCCTAACCCACATAACGAGATAGTGATCGAAGCCCAATAGTGCCATTATTGGTGCACTCTGCACACAATTTAGACAATGCACACAATTCTTAAATATTTGATGTTGACATATGTAATTTATTATTGTTTAGGGGTGGTTTAAAACTTACATTGATCTCTAGTCATAATGGTATTTTTTTCTAAATACATAGTGGCTATTGTGCTCACACGCTAATGGTATTTCTCATGGTTCATTAGTTGTAATTGCACACTTTGGAATGTTACAAATACATCGTTTGGACCACAATTCTATGGTTACAAACTACCCAACTATAAATGGTGATAAATTGATGATAAATGGATGACATTTGAATGTTACAAATGTGTAAGTAGTCCACATTCAACTTTGTTGTCTTCATTAACCCTAGTAACAATGACAAGTTTGAATATTTCCTTTATTTGTCATCGCAAACACATAACTCTTTGTTGTACCAAACATAGTTAATACTATTGGTGTATGATCTCTTAATTGTGGAATGGACTCTTGATGATGATAACAGACTCTCAATATCCAATGCTCATGAATACGATGAATGAATGATTTAATGCCTTACTTGTATGGACAATTTATGATTCATTTTCTATTTTTATTGTGCCATTGTATATATGTTTCACTAGCATGTCATGTTATATTGTTAATTGAGGAAGCTTTATCTTTCATTTTTCAAGTATAATTTCATTACATGAATAAGCATAGTTGTCTAATTAAAATCATTGAAAATTTGTTAATAATCCATGGTTTGTTTGACTATCTGCACACTTGTACTTGACCTTTTACTTTGAGAGTGAGTAGTGTCAAATCACTAGTCTTCGTTAAGGAACTTCCCTTCATTACTCAATGACCTAGCTTAGCTTGATCTTTAAGGATTCCCTCCTAGACAATGATATCCTTCTTGTAGTCTAAAGAGTGAGAGAAGGACACCAAGGTGACACTAGGTGGCTTGCTTGAGAGCTGCCTTTTAGGCATTCTGGTGGGGTTAAGACATTTTTTTCTATGAGAGTGTTTCAGTGGAGATGCAATTTAGAAAATGCTTACAAGAAAATTAGTTTCCTTTATTTCCATCACCTAAACTACTTCCAATAAAATCATGTTCTTTTAATAACATCTAATTTTGATAAATAATTAATTCAATAAAATTTAAAAAATAAGATTATTATTATTATTATTATTGTTATTTTTTTGTATATGAGAGAATAGACTACTATAGCGAGTTTGTACTTAAGGGTCGATTCTATCCAATACCACAATCACCTCCAAGTGTACCCACATTGCCTCACACGTGGCACATTGAGCTAATTGAAGTTTAAACCAATAACATCATAAGAAATGCCTTAACAACCCATTCTATCATCAACTAATCTACACCATGGGGCAAATTAAAACTAACTTTTAATATTAAAAAATATAGCCAATTTATTTTATTTGAAAATCAATTTTAATATCTAATTTGAGGAAACTCCGTAAAATAAAATTCAATGTGAAAAATGTTAAGCAAAATCAATTTGGGGTAAATTATAAAAATAAAAATAAGTAAAGCGAAATATAAAATTAATAATTATAATTATAATTAATAATTAAAACATCTTACTGCTAATTTACCAAGTTACAGGGATAAAATCTCTTCATATACTAACATTTTTTAAAGTGAAAAGAGATTTGATCCCCTCTACCCTTGGGAAATCCAAAATTAAGATAGATGCAAGCTAGTTTTATATCAATTTATGTAATTGAAAGTAAAGAATTATTGTTTGAATGAAAAGTTACTTTCAAAAATATTTGTAATTTTCTCAATTTTAAAATAAAATAATTATTTTTTCTTTAATCTTAAATTACAAATAACTTTGAAAAATACATATAAATAACCAAAAATAATTTTATATTAATTAAAATAAAATAAATTTCAATTAATTGAAAGTTAAAATAATATTATTTGAAAGAAAAGTTACTTTCTATTTTCAAAGAGAGTAAAAATATTTGAAATTATTTTATTTAAACTTTGAATTACAAATAACTTAATAATTTAATAATTTAAACTGTAAAGGGGTAAATTTGGGGTTTTGGGTGATTTCATAGGGGCTATAAATCGATTTTTTTTATAATTCTCAATGTAAAGGCATTGTTTTACAACCTTGTTTCCACCATGATAACACATATCCAGATCTCTGCGAGGGTAAACTGATCCAAATCTATGTGTTGGGGTTGGATTTTTAGTGGATCTGCGGGTAAAATTGATCCAAATCTCTGTAGTGGGGCTATTTTGTTTTCAATGGATCCACGTGTTTGGTGTCCCAGAAACTCCTGCATCTCAACCATCGAGTGATTTCAGATTCTATTGCCATTGAGCTAGACAACTAGTTCAGAACCAGAGGAAGAGAAATTCAGTGAGTTGTTGAAACATGGAGGAAATATAATAGGGTTTTAGATTTGAAGGTCATTGTAATGGAGACATGGTGGGTGATTCAGCTGTTGGTTACATGCCTAGCAGTTCTAACTTCTGCCCACTGGATCAATGATGTGTAGGTTTCATCGAGGCAAGTCAGGTAAGTTCGTCTTTGAAAAAGTTGAGGAAGCTTTGGATCTGAAGCTTCATATTGTTGATGGTTTGGTGAAGGATAGTACACAGTGTGCTCCAAATGGATATTATTTCAACCCATACCTATTTTGATGCTTTCACCACTCAATAATAATAACGGGTTCACCAAAATAATAATAGTAGTCAACATGACAACTCTCGAAGGTGGGGAGCTGCGACATGTGGGGAGCTACAACATCCAATATAGCCAAGTGCAGTATAGCCGAGTGGGAGCCGCCGAGACATCGTTTCAAGTAATAAAAGCCGAGTGGGAGCCGTGAAGACTTCGTTTCAAGTAATAAAAGGTAAGTGGCATAATTGCATATATCTAATTTTTCTACTACTCAATTACAAGGATTACTCCTAGGTGCTCTCTCTCATTGTGACAGAAGGCTCGAGTGATTCTTTCCAGCTACTGAAGTGATTCTTTTCGGCCCAGTAAAGGCTTTCACTTTGACTTCGTTACTTTTATACATATAGTGTAGGGCCCTTCATTGAAATCTGTCCCAACCAACCAAACAAGCATGGATTCAACAAATGGTTATTTATTTAAGGGGTGCGAAAAGGGAGATCACCATCTACGTCTTGAAATGGAAAAAGTAAACATAGAAATGCGAGTAATGTGTGAGTGTAGTTTATATCTTAATTAGGTATGGTATTTCCCATATGTTTATAATATCATGTCCCAAGTTCATTTCATTTCCTCTACCCTGCCTTCTTCTTTGTCTTTCTCTGGTAAGAAAAGATGGTTGTCGAATCCGACATAACTTATTTGTCGAATCCGGCATAAAAAGGGTCTAATCTAATTAGGGTGAGTTGCTCTCTACTCGCTGGACCAATAATATAAGCATGTGAGTGATGTGGGTGGAGGAGGGAAATTTGAATGGGTTTAGAGATCAACGATCGGTGAGGGCTTGTTGTACAGTAATCTTTGGGCGCAAGAAGGCATCAATAGAGAAGGCAGAAAGGTGTGACATGGAACTATTGCTTTTCCCATCCCTAGTTCTTTATCCCATAACTAAAAAGGAGACATTCCTTCGGTAATAAACAAGGTGAGTCATGTTGTATCTATTTCCCGTAGGCAGTCCTTGGCTGCAAAAACTACACCAGGAAAACAACTCAACTAGCCTTTAGGTTCAAGCTGGCCCTTGAACCAGAGGGGGCTCCCTCAGTTGTTACGAGGCTTTGTTTAACGCTATTCACCTATCACTGAACAATAGCCTTTGAAGCATAATGGCCAGATTTATGGTTTTAATTGGGGGTGGTTGGCGATCAATGACAATCCCTAATCATGATTAAAGACCTCTCTCATAGGGTCCCTTCTAAAAGTGTCAGCTTCCGGCCTGACATAATGACTTAGCCTTTCAAGGATTATGATAGAAGAATATAAGGAGATTCCTAATAATTGAGCATTCAGACAGACTACTTAACAACGAGGGAAATTTGGATGCATGTAGAAGATTTCTACAGCCCAACAAAACATATTCAGAGTATTCAAGAAGGCCAAACTAAAACCAATTCTAAGAGGAGCTATTTCAGACAGATAGTCCAGTAAGCTAATCTCTTTTAATGGCTGTCACAAAGCACAAAACAGAACCAGTCAAAGAAGAGTTATCTTGGACAAACAGTCCAATAAACTAATCCCTTTCTAAAGATAATGATTTTGCAGACCTTCCTATAAACAATTTTATCATGTGTAGAAATAAGATATGAAAAACTGGAAAAACATACTCGAAGCACAAAATTATGTTAAAACTAGAGCCGGAAGGCTTTCATTAGAATTCTACAAGAGAAGCTATTACATATTTTAAGAGCCTTGGCATAAAAATCCAACCCATATTACTTCAATTGATGAAGTATTTATACAATTTTCTCACAAAATATCTTGATAAAAAATATCAAGAGCTTTTACAAATATTTGAAAACTGTATTACAAAAATAGAACACAAATAAATGTAACTAAAACTATTTGAAGATTTCTTGTACTATCCTTGAGGATTTCTGTTGATAAATAAGAGAAATTCGAATTTTATTGCAGCTCATATTTGATGAGGTGGCCTCCAAGTCACTAATTGTCATTGAGCTTTTTCCTCCCAAAATCCTGCAAAACAGGGTCTAGTAATGCCTTTGTATATCTCCATCTGAGATAGTTCTGTAAAAAGTGAGAGAGGTTATCGTAGATGAATATGTTATTGAGATAAACCACTTTCAGTTTCCCAAAATTCAACTCCATCTGTTCAAAATACTTTCTGCAAAAAGGTGTCTAAAAAGGAATTTACACAGTCCGAAAATAGGTTGTGAAGATGTACTTGTATCTCTGGTTATGTAATAGTGTGTAAAATATGAAGTAGGTTATTTTACTTTATCATCTTAGGAACACAAACCTCCTTCCATTTCTCAAGAATCATCTCTGAGTATCCACAATAGTTTCTGTAAAAAGGTGGCTTAAACAGGACATTGCACAGTAGAAAAATAGGCTAAACATGATGAGAGTGTATATACCAACCCCTGACACCTGTGTAAAAAGTGAGATAGGTTTTTGTATTTTGGAAGCTTATGAACCAAAACCTCTTCCATTTTCCAAATATTCATCTTTTTTTATTCACGCTATCCTCTTCAAAAAGGTGACTAAAACAGGAAATTTCTGGAAAACATCCCTTCAAAGATGCATTTGCATCTCCCAATCCATAATAGCTGTTACAAAACTGAGAGACATTTTTGTACATGAGGATGTTATAAAAAAAACCACTTTCATTTTTTGAAAATTCGCTCTCAAAGGTTTGTAAACCATGTTTGAATTTATTTTATTACATCATTTTAATCATGTTTAAATGCATGATTAACTAAATCAACTAGCTAATGAAACTTAAATTTACATTTTGAGGGCGCATTTACTCATGTAGACCCATTTATTGTTATTTCTAAACTACTAAAACCTATTATATCAGCAAATTGAAATGATAAAAACTAATCATGCTACAACATCGACTCCAATGGGGACTACTTCCCCCTGTGGGATGCAGAGAACTAGTAGACTAGTTGCCTTTATTGTTGGGCATGGAGTCATACCATAAAACCACCAACCATGGTTTGCCATTGTAGAAATTTTGAATAATTTAACACATATTCAATGGAGATTATCCTGATCATGTACTAATGCGGAAAACATACACAATACATAAGCTCCTCTACGTTGATCAAGAATATAGCAGCATCAATAACAATAAAACATCAAGAGCATTCACACATTAACACAGTATGTATCACGGGGAAAGCATCTCGCTAAAAAACCCCACACTATCTGTATATTAATGATTGAGTCATGTAACATTACACAGCATAATACTTCTCACAAGTATCTCCACCTCTGTTACACACAATACAGCTCAGATCTGATCTCCAAATCTCTTCCACTGCTTGCCTGCCTCCACTGCTCAATACCTGCTCAAGAACTGATGAGAATTGCTTCCCAAACTCGATTTTCACCTGCAAAATAGTCACTCACTCTTTGTGGACGTGAGCAAAGGCTAAAATGCGGGCCAAATACGTGAGCAAACTCATTGGCATACTCAATCCTTTGATTGTGCAAGATCTGGTGCACAACTATAGTCACAACTGATAGCAATCTGATTCTCTACCACCTGTCCCTGTTGAACTGAACATGCAACTGAGTTAACTGATGTATTCTTTAGTTGTATTATGAGTTAATAATTAGTTTAACAACTCATCATTAGTCTATCTGCAGTTAGACTAACTACAACCAGTTTAACTAAGTTAAACTGAACACAACTCCATCAACTGTACCTCCAGTCCACTAAACTCAACTCACTTGAGTTCTAACTGAAGTCATGCATGCAACAACTCAACTGACTCATAAGAAAAACGAATTTCCTTCTGACAGCTGCATGTGCCACTTCCGTAGCTCAAACTGAAGTGCTCCAAGAGAATAAGATTAAGTTTATAGTCCAAATATTATTGTGAGATAATAATATTTGACTTTTCTATTTTTGACAGCCAGTCTAAAAATAGACTTGATCACTCACACTGTGATCACTCACACTTTCATCAAAAATAGAAGTCCATCTATTTTCCCAACTTGATCAATCATCCATAAACATAGACATGATCCATATGTCTAAAAATAGACATAGTCTAAAAATAGACTTGCGCCAAAAATAGCCTGCGGGCCCACTTAGTGAAGGCGACTCTTTTCACTAAGCTCCATCATCTTGTTGCAATCTCAACACTCCCTCTCGACAAGATATGGATTATCAGCAACCCCTATCCTGCCTCGGTGGTACTCGAATTTGCTCCTGGTGAGAGCCTTCGTCAGAATATCAGCATCCTGATCCTCCGTTGGAATGTACGAAAGTAACATGATCCTCCGCTGCACACAATCTCTGATATGATGGTACCTGATGTCAATATGTTTAGATCTATCATGAAATACAGGATTAGCCGAGAGTTTAATGCAACTCTGGTTATCACAGTAAATCACAGTAGGATCCAAATGAGAACCGAACAAACCAACCAGGATCTTCCTCATCCATATAGCCTCGCATGCAGCCAAACTTGCTGCCATATACTCGGCCTCCGCTGAACTGAGTGCCACGGATCTCTGCTTCCTGCTGTACCAAGAAACTGCTGTCGATCCGATACTGAAGACCGCTCCTGATGTGCTCTTTCTGTCTGTTGGGCTCCCTGCCCAATCTGCATCCGTGAAGCCACATAGCTTCACCTCATCCTCCTGTCTGTACCACAAACTATATCCCGATGTGCCTCTCAAGTAGCGCAATACATGCTTGCCCGCCTTCCAGAAGAGCTTGGTAGGCTTAACCATAGCTTGTGAAAGCTGGTTAACTGCATAGCATATATCAGGTCGTGTATTGACCAAATACATCAGCGACCCCACCAACTGTCGATAAACAGTGGCATCCACTTCTTCTCCCGAAGTGGCATCCTCCTTCCTCCAACCTCCAGGAAGAGGAGTATCAACAGGCTTGCAGCCATGCATGTTGAACTTCTCCAGTATCTCCCGAGCATACTTGCCCTGAGAAACAAACAGTCCACCACTGCGCTGCCATATTTCCAATCCTAGGAAATAGTGAAGGAGGCCCAAGTCCTTCATCTCAAACTCTGTAGCAAGATCCTTCTTGCATGACAGTATCAACAGCTCATCACCCGTTAGAATCAAATCATCAACATACAGTACAATGATAAGCAACTTACCCTCCACCACAATCTGGTATAGGTTCGGATCCGCCTCGCTCTTGGAGAATCCAAGTCCTGTGAAATAGCTGTCTATCCGTGTGTACCAAGCACGTGGTGCTTGCTTCAACCCATACAGCGCTCTCTTGAGCCTGCACACATGCGACTCGCTGCTGAAGACTTCAAAGCCTTCGGTTGCTCAATGTACACCTCCTCCTCAATGACTCCGTTGAGGAACGCAGTCTTCACATCCATCTGATGAATGTGCCATCCCATCTGCGCTGAGAGAGCAAGAATCGTCCGTATGGAAGAATACCTTGCGACAGGTGCAAAGCTCTCCTCATAATCAATCCCCTCAATCTGTGAAAAGCCTCGGGCAACAAATCTTGCCTTGTACTTCTCCACACTCCCGTCAGCTGCCTGCTTAACTTTGTAGATCCATCTCGAACCCACCACTGATTTCCCTTCCGGTTTAGGAACAATCTCCCATGCACTGTTTCTGACAATAGAATCATACTCTTCCACCATGGCGTCTACCCATGCGGGATCCTCCACAGCTTCCTCGAAAGAGGATGGCTCAGTCACAACACACTTGCTCATAAGAGCCATGTATCCAGTGTACCGATCAGGTGACTGTCTCTGCCTGCGTTGGGCTGTAGGTGGTCCTACAACTTTCTCTGCATCTTGAGCCAGTCGCTCAGCTTCTGTCAAGCGCTTTCGCCCTCTGATGGTTGGCGCTGCATGAGTGGTCTCTTCCACTCCATGAACCTCGTCCTGTGGCTGATCCACGTCCTGAAGCTCATCCTTAGGAACTAATAGCTCCTCATCTGCATGCAAGTGTAGCTCCCTCTCAAGCGAACACTTCATGGCTTTCTCCTCCTGAAATTTTATATCCCGTCGCACAACAGTTTTACCACTGTCTGGCAAATACACACGATAGTTGTGGGGCGTATCAGTGTACCCCACAAATATCCCAACCTCTGCAGTCGGCTCCAACTTCTTTCTGGCATCCTTCGTCACATGCATGTAAACATTAGCACCAAAAATCCTCAAATGAGAAAGATCAGGCTTCTTACCAGAATAAGCCTCCTCGGGTGTACTCATGCCAAGTATCCTATGAGGACAACGGTTCTGCACATAAACTGCTGTATTGCATGCTTCCGCCCACAAGTGAAGGGGTAGGCCCTGATCATGCAACATTGCCCGTGCAGCACCCACAATCGTTCTGTTCTTCCGCTCAGCTACCCCGTTCTGCTGTGGGTTATGGGGAGCTATGAGCTCTCTACGAATCCCTTCTGCCTTGCAGAAATCCTTGAACTCGTCCGAGATGTATTCACCACCATTATCGCTCCTAAGAGCCTTCACCTTCTTCCCCGACTCCTTCTCGACCAGTGCTTTGAATTCACAGAACTTTGAATATGTCTCGCTCTTCTTCTGCATGAAGAAGATCCAGCACTTACGAGAGAAATCATCAACAAAAATCACATAATACCTGTGTTTTGCTGTCGAAGCAACTGAGAAAGGTCCACACACGTCTGTGTGAATTCTCTCAAGGATCGTCGTGGCGCGACTATCCTTCTCGTGAAAGGTGGCTTTCACAAACTTCCCCAAAGTACACCCCTTGCATTGATCTGACTGCGCAAGTGTGCCTTTAGGAATCCCTGTAGTGATCTGCTGCAGTATCTTCAAGGCTCCATGGTGAGGGTGACCCAATCTCCTGTGCCACAACTCGCCATCATCCCGGCTCACCAATCCTTCTGCCTTGCCTGCCATTGCTGCGCATCCATCTACATGCAACTGATAAAGGTTCCTCACTCGAACCCCTATCTTCCGGGTCTCACCAGTTGTCTTGCTGCGCAGGAAGGCCTTTCCCTCGCTGAAAACAACATCATACCCCTTGTCTTCTAACATCGCCACTGAGATGAGATTCTTCTTCAATCCTGGAACATGCATGACTTCCTTCAATACAAAGGGTTTACCAGACTCCCTCTCAAAGGAAATGGTACCGATACCGGTCGCACTGTATCTACCATCATCGCCCATCTCGATGTGCACTCCAAGATCTTTGTCCTCCAGATCAGAGAACAAATCTCTATCTCCCGTCATGTGAAAAGACGCACCACTGTCCAGAAACCACACTGATCCCATCACACTTGAAACCAAGCATGCGATCAATGAAAAATCAAGCTCAAACTGAGAAGCTAAAGCCTCTCCCCCTGCAGATCCAGCAGCTTGCTTGTTCTTCTTCTTCTGCGGACAATTTGTGGCATAGTGTCCGTGCTGGTGACAGTGAAAACACTTCACCTTGGACATATCCTGCTTCTTGCCTTTCGCACCGGAATGAGAAGCTTTCTTGTTCTTCCCCTTCTTTGCTTTGGCAGCCAAAGCGCAATTCTCTTCATCAGATACCTTTGATGAAGATCCATTCTCACCTTTATTGTTACTGAGTTTATCCTTGAGCGCCAGGTCGCTCTTGCTTTGGAATAACATTTGCAATCCGTTGAAAGACATTGCTGCGTTGTCACCAAGAAAACACTGCTGCAAATTCGAATTCCACCAGCAACCAACTCAACTGCTTCCGATCAACCCTCGCTTGATATCCTGTAAAAATCTCTTCTACAAATCAAGCTGCTCTGATACCATGTAGAAACTTTTTCTACAATTATCTAGCTCCGATACCATGTAGAAATTTTGAATAATTTAACACATATTCAATGGAGATTATCCTGATCATGTACTAATGCGGAAAACATACACAATACATAAGCTCCTCTACGTTGATCAAGAATATAGCAGCATCAATAACAATAAAACATCAAGAGCATTCACACATTAACACAGTATGTATCACGGGGAAAGCATCTCGCTAAAAAACCCCACACTATCTGTATATTAATGATTGAGTCATGTAACATTACACAGCATAATACTTCTCACAAGTATCTCCACCTCTGTTACACACAATACAGCTCAGATCTGATCTCCAAATCTCTTCCACTGCTTGCCTGCCTCCACTGCTCAATACCTGCTCAAGAACTGATGAGAATTGCTTCCCAAACTCGATTTTCACCTGCAAAATAGTCACTCACTCTTTGTGGACGTGAGCAAAGGCTAAAATGCGGGCCAAATATGTGAGCAAACTCATTGGCATACTCAATCCTTTGATTGTGCAAGATCTGGTGCACAACTATAGTCACAACTGATAGCAATCTGATTCTCTACCACCTGTCCCTGTTGAACTGAACATGCACTGACATGCAACTGAGTTAACTGATGTATTCTTTAGTTGTATTATGAGTTAATAATTAGTTTAACAACTCATCATTAGTCTATCTGCAGTTAGACTAACTACAACCAGTTTAACTAAGTTAAACTGAACACAACTCCATCAACTGTACCTCCAGTCCACTAAACTCAACTCACTTGAGTTCTAACTGAAGTCATGCATGCAACAACTCAACTGACTCATAAGAAAAACGAATTTCCTTCTGACAGCTGCATGTGCCACTTCCGTAGCTCAAACTGAAGTGCTCCAAGAGAATAAGATTAAGTTTATAGTCCAAATATTATTGTGAGATAATAATATTTGACTTTTCTATTTTTGACAGCCAGTCTAAAAATAGACTTGATCACTCACACTGTGATCACTCACACTTTCATCAAAAATAGAAGTCCATCTATTTTCCCAACTTGATCAATCATCCATAAACATAGACATGATCCATATGTCTAAAAATAGACATAGTCTAAAAATAGACTTGCGCCAAAAATAGCCTGCGGGCCCACTTAGTGAAGGCGACTCTTTTCACTAAGCTCCATCATCTTGTTGCAATCTCAACAACCATCTTATGTAGAAATATAACCAATCCCCATGGATCAATTTTGTCATTTCAATACTTTGCTACTGCACACTGCAACCTACAACTGTAAAATGCAACCATATGCCTGCACTAATTCAGATACTCTTTCACACTGAAATCTAAAACTTGAAAATTGTTGAAGTGAAACAACTGACAATGTAAGTGGAAATAAGCACAAGAGTGCCTAATTCAAGGGCTATGGAGTTAATCAGTTAATCCCTTGGAAGTCATTGCACTTAACCAAACCAAACTTAATACTGCAATCTTGAAATATAACTTAAACAATTGTAGATCCACTGCACCCTGAATCTGAAAGTGGCTAATCAATCCCACACCTCTATCTAACTGAACTGAAAAAATTTACATTGTTATGTGTAATATGCTTTCCAATGTAACCAAGTGCGGAGTGGATTTATTGACAAACCAAGTTGCCAACAACTGAAAATCTGAAGAATATATACAATATGAACATGAAATCCCATGGAAAACTTATACTCACAAGTGTACTTTAAAAGTTGCATCCTCTGTAGACATTTTAGATTCCTGACCATGTCTGAGAAGGAAAGACAACTGCTGATTGCAAGTATCAATGAACCTTGCATAGCAGTAAAGGTAGCTGAAATTTCAAAACAAGAGTGGGATCGGTAATCCAGTGGAATCGCCATCCGACAAAGTGGAGTCGCCAGGTGAAAATAATGCAACCAATACAAATGCCTATTCCTTGTTCACTAGCAAGAAATAGATCTAAACTTTATCATTCCCCGGAGAAAGATCTTTTTTACTTTGCTCCTCAGCAACGGCACCAAATGTTGTACTTGTTTCTCGTAGGCAGTCCTTGGCTGCAAAAACTATGCCAGGAAACCAACTCAACCAGCCTTTAGGTTCAAGCGCCCTCAGTTGTTACGAGGCTTTGTTTAACACTATTCATCTGTCATTGAACAACAACCTTTGAAGCAAAATGGCCAGATTTATGGTTTTAATTGGGGGTGGTTGGCGATCAATGACAATCCCTAACCATGATTAAAGGCCTCTCTCATAGGGTCCCTTCTGAAAGTGTTAGCTTCCAGCCTGACATAATGACTTAGCCTTTCAAGGATTATGAAAAGAATAATATAAGGAGATTCCTAATAATTAAGAAGTCAGATAGACTACTTAACAACTAGGGAAATTTGGATGCGTGTAGAAGATTTCTACAGCCCAACAAAACATATTCAGAGTATTCAAGAAGGCCAAACTGAAACCAATTCTAAGAGGAGCTATTTCAGACAGATAGTCCAATAACCTAATCTCTTTTAATGGTTGTTAGAAAGCACAAAACAAAACCAGTGAAAGAGGAGTTATCTTGGACAAACAATCCAATAAGCTAATCTCTTTCTAAAGATAATGATTTTGCAGGCCTTCCTATAAACACTTTTATCATGTATAGAAATAAGATATGAAAAATTGGAAAAACATACTCGAAGCACAAAATTCTGTCAAAACTAGAGTCAGAAGGCTTTCATTAGAATTTTACAAGAGAAGCTATTACATAGTTTAAGAGCCTTGCCATAAAAAAACAACCCATATTACTTCAATTGATGAAGTATTTATACAATTTCCTCACAAAATATCTTGATAAAAAGTATCAGGAGCTTTTACAAATATCTAAAAACTGTATTACAAAAATAGAACACAAATAAATTTAACTAAAACTATTTTAAGAGTTATTGTACTATCCTTGAGGATTTATGTTGATAAATAAGAGAAATTTGAATTTGATTGTAGCTCATATTTGATGAGGTGGCCTCCAAGTCACTAACTGTCTTTGAGCTTTTTCCTCCCAAAATCCTGCAAAATAGGTTCCAGTAATGCATTTGTATATCTCAATCCGAGATAGTTCTATAAATAGTGACAGAGGTTATTGTATATGAATATGTTATTGAGATAAACCTCTTTTAGTTTCCGAAAATTTGGCTCCATCTGTTCAAAATACTTTCTGCAAAAAGGTGTCTAAAAAGGAATTTACACAGTCCGAAAAATAGGCTGTGAAGATGTACTTTTATCTCTGGTTATGTAATAGCTGTGTAAAATATGAAGTAGGTTATTGTACTTTATCATCTTAGGAACACAAAACTCCTTCATTTTCTCAAGAATCATCTCTGATTATCCACAATAGTTTCTTCAAAAAGGTGGCTTAAACAGGACATTGCACAGTCGAAAAATAGGCTAAACATGATGAGAGTGTATATACCAACCCTTGACACCCATGTGAAAAGTGAGATAGGTGTTTGTATTCTTGAATCTTATGAACCAAAACCTCTTCTAGTTTCCAAATATTCATCTTTATGTAGTCACACTATCCTCTGCAATAAGGTGACTAAAACAAGAAATTTTTGGAAAACATCCCTTCAAAGATGCATTTGCATCTCCCAATCCATAATAGCTGTTACAAAACTGAGAGAGGTTTTTGTACATGAGGATGTTATAAACAAAAACCTCTTTCATTTTTTGAAAATTCGTTCTCAGAGGTTTGTAAACCATGTTTGAATTTACTTTATTACATCATTTTAATCATGTTTAAATGCATGATTAACTAAATCAACTAGCTAATGAAACTTAAATTTACATTTTGAGGGCACATTTACTCTTGCAGAACCATTTATTATTTCTAAACTACTAAAACCTATTATATCAGAAAATTTAAATTATCAAAACTAATCATGTTACAACAAGTCAATCAAAAGGTAGGTAGATAGGTAGGTGTTGTGGGTCAAATTAGACACAGATGGACTAGGGGGAGAGGAACTACGTTCTCACGCTAGTCGATGTTGTCAACCCACTCTAGTGTCATTGCCAAAGCTACTGATAATGATATAGAGCTATCCAGAGTCATTCGGTTAGCCAAGGAGAGTGCCTGCTCATCCTAACAACTATAGGAAGTATAAATAGAGAGAGGCTGGTGTGGAATGTGTTGGGAGCAGGATCCCCCAAGGGCAGTTTTGAGGCTAAAAACCCATGTTTAAGTCAAATTTTTGTAAAATTATTGTAAAGACTCCGCATTTTGTGGTCATGAAGCACGAAGGTGTTATGTGTCACAGAGGGTAGTCTGCCCTTAGTTTTGTAAAGTAAAGTCGGTTGTAAGAGATCTACCCATGGTCAGTGGACCATGCGATTGTATAAAAAGAGCTAAGATCTAAGTAGTTAGGGGGGAGAATAAGAAAGAGAGTCATAGCTTTAGAGAAAGAAGTCTAAGTCTAGGGTTGTAGCATAGGTAGAGGCTCTGCATCTGAGTGCGCAGAGGCCTAGGGTAGAAGTTCGCAGCTGACTGCGTGGACCCCTGCAACTGTGTGCGCAGGGTGAACAGAGTCTGTAACACTTGGAAGATATTAATAAAAGCAGTTATTTTGCAATTTCTGTGTATTTTTTCTGATGATGGGTTTAAATATTTTGTGTATGAATTTCCTTTATTATGCTTCTATGATGTGCGAATGAATACAGTTACATTGAATAATTAAACACAATTACGAATATCTGATTACACGGTGATAACTTTAAGTATTCGGATAAATAAGCAAATCACTTAGAGTAATTGACTAATCTGCACGGCGCGCTGCCATAACAGCATGAAAGTACCTGAGCCCCAGGTTAGGGTTGCGTGAAGGTCACTCATATACTTTCGTGAAGGTATTGAAAGCCGGAATAAAGGGTTTGTCTTACAAGCCCTAGAGCGAGATTACCTGCGCGAAGGCAGGGATAGAAGAGATCAAACGACATCAAAACCATCTTAGGGTGTGGAAACATGGTTTCAATATCCCCCCATACCGCTTCAGGTGAGAATTCGGTCCGCGCTCTACGGGCTGACGCCGAAAGGGTCAGTAGTGTAGGGATTTGTTTGGCTAATTAACGATGAACTTGAGTCAGGCCCCCTGAAGCCAACAAATGGTTCCGTTTCCAGGATCGGAATCTGCATAAGAGATGTGTGATGTCGTATCACTGGAATCCAACTAAGAAGGAGATTGGAGACTGGTTGGATAGAAAGATACACGAATTCATGGCACAGGAGAAGAGAAACCTGTGACTGACAAAGGAACAGTGGTTGGACCGATACCTATATACAAAGATCCATGAGAACTTTTTCTGCTCTTTCCCTATTGAGATATACTAGTGGATCGTGAAGCTAGCAGATAGCCAAGGAGGGTGGAAACTTGACGGTCCTATTGTGTGGCCCCAGAGATAGTTTGAAGGTTAGAAGAATTGGAGGATAAGATCACCCGCGCTATTGATCATTGGATCGATCATGTCATAGGAGGATTTGTGACTGAATTCGCGATCGACACCTCAGTCAGCTATATCGAGGTGGAGTGATGATTTTTCAAAGGACCGCGAGGTAAGTACGTAAAATATTTGAATACTTGGATTAAAATGTTATTGTGTGAAAAACGGGTTATGCAGCTACCTTGATGTTTGGGACTATGCGAAGCGGAAAAATTTAGAGGAACGAAGGAAAAAAGGGTCCGAAGTATAGCCCCTTGATTTCACCTCTGCGAAGAGATGAAGAAGGAATAGCGAAGGTTTCTTCGCGAAGTTCTATTCAGTTAATAAGACAAGGATTCCCGTGAATACCACGTCCACCCACACCACCTCCAACTTCACCACCATCGCCTTCAACTTCACCTGTACCACCTCCACCTCCGCCGCGGTTCAATATGGAAAATACAGTGAAGTTGCCTTTGTTCAAAGGCTTGGGAAACGAGGACCCGGACCAGTTCTGGTTCATTGTAAGGGCTGTATGGGAAGCCCAAGGTGTTACAGATGATCATATAAGGAAGGCAACACTCGTTAGTTCTCTTAAAGATGGTGTGCTAACATGGTATATTAAGTACTCTAATGATAACCTAAATGCTGGAGTAGCAGACATCCAGGCAGCACTAAATAGGGAATTTAGCAGGCCTAAATCTGAGGCGCAGTCGATTGTGGGATTCAAAGAGATTGCGATGCAACTAGGAAAGACACCTTGGGAACTAGATCAGAGGTTGAAATGTACAATCCATGAAGCCAACATGAATTTGACAGATGGACAACATTGCGAGTGGTTTGTGGCTTCGCTACTACCACACTTAAGGAGTGCGCTGTCGCAGAGGCCTTGGAGATTGCCATGAGACTACATGAGACTCCAATGCAAGATCCTAATCTAGGAGTTCAGAATCCATGTGCAGCTGAAGAACCTGTGCCTTGAGATGCAAAGTATGAAGCAGGACAGGATGGTTCAACCAAAGGTATGCGAGGAGGTATGGTGCTTGAAATGCAAGAGTCAGGGTCATGAAAAAGACCATTGCCTGGTCTTTGCAAATTACATTGCAGGAGGAGGACCGATGCCTTTAAGGCCAGAAGCTCAAGCAAGACCTAGCGTGGGGCCTGCATTATGGTGCGCTATCTGTCAGGTAGCCGAAAAACATGCCACGAATAACTGTCACTTGCTACAAAAGTATATACAAGCATCGCAACAGCTGTTCTGCAACATTTGTAGGTCGGTAGGACATGATGAGAGTACTTGCAGGAGCTATGAACTGATGATGGATAGAACTCCCGCCTATAGGGTTTAGGCTGAAACGTGGCCCCTTGCCAGAATGTAGGGATTGTGCGGACAAGATTTCAGGGGCGCGAACCAGGCCGAGGCCGAGGCGGAGGAGGACCTGGTAGAGGTCAAGGACAGTGTTGAAAATGGCAACAAGAAATGCTAAAAATAGAAATGCTAAAAATAGCATTGCTATAAATAGAATTTCAGGATACATTCCAATTTTAGTTAGTCCATGAACTAATATTGAGAATTAAAATTCGAATTTGATCTTAGCAGCTGTTTGTAAAATAATTAATTAATTCATCTTTAGTTAATTAGTTGGAGAAAATCAAACATGAAGTCTTTGTGAAGACATGCAACAGTTATCCCTTTGATTGAGGAATTTATCCCTTAATTGAGGAGATAAGGATGAGTTGTATTTGAGTTGTAATTAGTTAGCTTAGTTAACTGAGTTAAGTCTAGTTAGATTAGTTCAAACAGTTTGTTGAACTAATTGTGAGTTCAGTTAGTTAATGCATGCATGCATGTAACTGCTGCACTTCAGATAACTAAATATTCTCTCATAAATAACTCATGCATGTCAGTTTAGTCAGAGACCTAGTTGAGATCAGAGGATGGGACAGTGTACTATCAGTTGGAGGATTTTTCCTATATAGGAAACTCATCCATGCAGAAGGAATTATCTCCTTCAGAATTGCGCAGTTACTTCTGAGTTTAGTGAGCAGTGTGAGAGGTGAATTCACACAGGTGGTAGCATTGGACCCTAGGAGACACTGCGCAAGGAAATAGGAGGCTTGGAGGACAGAGGAGAAGGTTTGTGAGAAGCCTTTGACTGTCTATGAGCAGCAGAGGGATTGTATTGAGAGCTAGATAGCTTGTGAGCTAAAGCTTTGTGTAATCCGAACATATTTCCACTTGTATGATAATATAGAGATCGGGGTTTTGTAGCTGAGGCTTTCCCTAGAGTATTCTTTTGTGTTTCATGTGTGTATGATTTCTTCTTCATATGGTATATGTGTTCTATTTGATCTTGCTCAAAATCGATTAAGCTTGCGCAAGTTTGTTTGTAGAAGTAGATCAAGTATTTTTCTTTAGTATATTTCATTATCAGGTGATCTACAATGGGAATTTCTACATGGTATCGGAGAAAAGGTGATCAAAGGGGAGAAAAATATACAAAGAAGGGAGAAGTTCAAAGTTTGAAGTTCTTGATTATAGAAATTGAATTCTTATCACATCTCAAATTTCACCAATGGTGTTCAACGGTTTGAGACTCGAGTATGCCCTCGATGGCAGCTCAAATTGTATAGCCTGGAAGGATTGCATGGAAGCGGTATTAGAGGACAATGGTTTGAAGGACTTCATTGATCAAGAAGTCCCTAAGCCAGCAATAGCTAATGCCCAAGAATTGGCGGAATGGAAGAAATGTGTGGCTAGAGCAAGGAGGATTATTCTGGAGGGAGTTCGAGACCACATAGTCTCGAGTCTCCATGGGAAGGAGAAACCCTTTTAAATGTGGAAAACATTGAAAGATCTATGTTAGAACAACAGCAGTCAGAGGAAGCTGGCACTGAAAGACAAGCTTTGGAAAATAAGTGTGAAAAGGGCGACACGATCTCTACATATCTGAACAAGCTCACCACCAGTAGGGATGAGCTTGGAAATGTAGGGATCATGAAAGTCGATGATGACATGTTGAGTCATGCTCTCCTCGGTCTTCCTAAGAGCTGGCATAGCTACCAAGACTCAGTAAATGGAAGAGAGAAACTGCTAGATTGGGAATGACTTTGGTTAGATCTAATGCAGGAGGAGATAAGGAGGAGCACCAGAGATGGTTATTCATCCAAGGAGGATTAAGAAAATTGCACCTCAGCGAGTAAGGAAAAGAAAGGGAAGGAGAAGGATTCTCATCCCAAAACGAGTTCTTCCCATGGTGGGAAGAATTTTGACAAATAAAAAGTGTGATGCTTTCATTGTCATGAGGTGGGCCATTACGCAACAAATTGTCCATTGAGGAAATCCAAGATGGAATCCAAGGAAGGATTTGAAGGTGAGGCAATGGCCTCTCAGTTCGAATTGGATTTTACCCTCATCGCATGCATGGTTTCATCGATGATGGGTTGTGGTTCGTTTCTTGACAGTGGAGCCTCATTCCACATGATCGGAAATAAGATTTTGTTCAGTACCTTGGAGGAGAAAGACCTTCAGATAATCATAGCGATGGGTAATGATGAAAAGTATAGTGTTTCAGGTGTGGGCACGGTTTCTTTTCAGAGGGAGCATGGACCTTGCATTACCTTGACAAATTAGTTCAAATAGTTTGTTGAACTGATTGTGAGTTCAGTTAGTTAGTGCATGCATGCATGTAACTGCTGCACTTTAGATAACTGAATATTCTCTCATAAATAACTCATGCATGTTAGTTCAGTCAGAGACCCAGTTGAGATCAAAGGATGGGATAGTGTACTATCAGTTGGAGGATTTTTCCTATATAGGAAACTCATCCATGCAGAAGGAATTATCTCCTTCAGGATTGCGCAGTTACTTTTGAGTTTAGTGAGAAGTGTGAGAGGTGAATTCACACAGGTGGTAGCATTGGACCCCAGGAGACATTGCGCAAGGAAATAGGAGGCTTGGAGGGCAGAGGAGAAGGTTTATGAGAAGCCTTTGACTGTCTATGAGCAGCAGAGGGATTGTACTAAGAGACGGATAGCTTGTGAACTAAAGATTTGTGTAATCCCGACATATTTCCACTTGTATGATAATACAGAGATTGGGGTTTTTTCGCTAAGGCTTTCCCCAGAGTATTCTTCTGTGTTTCATGTGTGTATGATTTCTTCTTCATCTGTTATATGTGTTCTATTTGATCTTGCTCAAAATCGATTAAGCTTCCGTGTGTTTGTTTGTAGAAGTAGATCAAGTATTTTTCTTTAGTATATTGCATTATCAGGTGATCTAGAGTGGGAATTTCTATAGACAGTTGATTTGTTACGATTGCGAAGGACCAAGACGCTATGCCCGCGATTTCACTAATCCAACATGTTCGTCGTGCAAGTATTGCACGTTGTTTGATCATGAAACAAAAGGTTGTCCTATGCTGATAGCTAGGATACATGACAAAGGAGTGCTACAACCTCTACCAACTCAAAACCTGCAGATGATGAGGTTCAAGCGACGTGAGGAAGATCCCAACTTAAATATAGTGCTCAGGAGTGGAATCACGACAGGAGATGACAAGGGAAAACAACCAGAAGATAGTACATGGGTTCGCAAAGCCCTGACAAAAGAGGCTGAGTTCAATTTAGAGCACGCTCGTGAAGCCTTCATGGAAGCTAAGAAGAGCTTCGTTGAGGTCTCCACCTCAGGAAGGAAGGATAGGACTAAGCCGGAGATGGACCCCTTTATGCTCACAACATTCCTGGAAATCTGCATGAAGTTACTGTGCGACAGTAAGGCTGTGAAAGGCTTACAAGAACTCATCAATAGATGCGCAGGAACTACGACAGGTGAGTCACGCGTAGTACGGAATATTGGCAAGCATAAAACAAGGACGGGATAGGAAATGAGACTGGTCGCACATATAGGAGAGTATGAAATGGATCAGTTCATTTTGGAATTGTGATCAGATGCGAATTTCCTACCAAAGCAGAATTGGGAGCGAATGGGGAGACCTACGCTACAATGGTCTCTGATTCAGCTAAGGATGATGAATTAGTAGAAAATCATCCCCATGGGGCGGCTGCAGGGGGTGACTGTGGATATTGAAGGAGCGAGTGCGCTGGCTAATTTTGAAGTAATAGAGATAGTGGATGACACCAACCCCTACCCTGCACTCTTGGGAATTGACTAGGCTACTGATATGAACGGGGTAATCAATCTGAATAAGTGAAAGATGATCTTTGAGAAGAAATCGTTGCGCGTAATAGTACCCCTAGATCCTGCTGAAGGATCACACTATACGAAACCAGTCCGTGGTTATGAGAGTGATGACGATCTGGAATACATCTATAAGATAACATAATGAGACCAATATTGGGTGAATTCACCGCATATGGACGGATTACATGGGATCGCGAGAGTTCCTGCACTTTGGACTCCAACGAAGAAATAGAATGCTGCCAGAATCGGTTAAATGGAGTAACCACGCTGAATTGCAACATGATGACCTGGTCACTGTGCTGTGTGTCATCAGAGGTGTTAGCTTATATGGGCCTAACCTAGGTTCGTAAGAATTATTTAGCCAAGCAAATCCCGTAGCTACCAGCCTTTTCGGCAATGGTCCATGGAGCGCGGATTGAGGTCTCACCCGAGGTAGTAGGGGAGGGTGCTGGAACTAGGTTTCCGCACCCTTGGGGTGTCTAGATGTGATCTGGAGGGTTCATGTAATCTTTCGCAGCGTCGTGTTGGCATGTTTCGCATAGATCTAAACCCGTAACACTCTTTACTATTTATTAGCGCGCTGTTTACAGATCTATTCTAGGTGATGAAGTATTACCTAGAAAGGTCTTTAAGCAAAAATTTATTAGATTTACTTAGTTCGCATACCACAGATTCACATGTATTCAAAATGTAAACATAGGCACATAGATCAAACAGTAATATCAATTATTCAATAAGCTAGATCCGCGATACTTCAGATTAACATAGAATTGTATCAAAGCAACTTATCTTTATTCACTTTCTTCACCATTACATCAAGATCTGCCCTGCACACTCAGCTGCAGGGGTCCGCACACATAGCTACGGACTCTTCCAGGCCTTTGTGCACATAGTTGCAGAGCCTCTATCCACTACACACACTCTCGACTCGGACTTATAGACGCTTACCGATTGCTCTTCTCAAAAACCCATTACATTAAGATCATAACCAAAACTTAGCTACCTCTACTCTGAGAGCCTCGCTCTATTTATACCTTTCCATGGACCGTGATCCATGGGCGGGCCGACTCAATTTACATTTCTTTACATTATTCTTTGGCGGACTACCCTTTGACTTTGACCTACTACAAATCGCGCTCCGCTCTTCTCGCGGAATCTTTACCTTTACCTTTCCAAAAATTTCGGGCTTCGCACCCTATGACCGTTGCGCAGGGCTTCCGCTACCCAACAATCCCCCAATACAATCATCGTGACTCATCCCGAGTCATCGTTGGTGCGGCAAGACGCGCTATCGTGGCTTCGCGGTTCACCTTCCTCGGAGTGACATTTGTTATTTCACTGCTTCTTCATTGTCTCATGTGATGCTTTGTCCGTCTCCTGCTCGTTGTTGCGATCCATCTTTACGACCGATAGTGCTCATTCTTCTCGGTCAACACAGAACACCGTGTGCTAGGATTTTAGCTCTAGCGGGCGAGCCCCATCCGGGACCTCCTTGTATCACTGCAACCAATTTCGACCTTCGTATCTGCTCATCGTACTGTCTGCTGCAGCTTGTGTTGCAATTTTGCAAGACCTATGCTGTTGTCCACGAGATCCCAATCCTCAATGTCTTTCAAAGGTGACTTAGGAACTTTGTGTCTATCCATGGTCTTTGTTCGTCCATCCTTTCGCCTCTCTGTTGTGGTTGGCTAACCTGCCCCTGAGTGGGGTGACGGCCTCCGGACCAATTCTGCTTCGTGTCTCCCTTTTTCTAGTACATCCCCTACTATGGATGTTGTCTTCTGCGGAACACCCATAGCTATCAACACCATACGCATCAGAGAGCCCTGCTGCTCCATTGGCCATATCACTACCTTTGGGCTTACTCCTTGTGTAGAGAGAATAAACAGCTCCATGTCGATACTTCTCATGTCGTCCCCTGAAGTGTAAGTCGCCCGGTGGATGCCCCTTGGGAATTTATAAGCAATTCAAATTTCAAATTCATTGGTTCCCGCTTGTTCTAGCGACCTCGTGCAAAATTTGTGGTAGTTTGTTTGATATCTGACTCGTACTTCCTCTCTTAATTGCCCGCCACCCACTCCCTTTTCCATAATGTAGACATCTTGTCATGAACAGTGACAGGAATGGTCACCTTTCTTCGTATTAATGCATCGGTGCACTTTTTATCACGCAACCGCGAGCCAAAATGATGCGTAGCGCAGTCCTCGCACCTCTTTCCCCCAGACTACTTTACCATCCCGTGCTCTCTTTCAACTGGCTGGAGTGGTGAGACTATCCCTCGAATAGTTAGTCAAGTGGCTTGGCCACCCGTGTAGAGCTTCAGGCGACTACCATTCACTCGGCCCTAAAAGAGGTCTCCATTGAGTTTGGCAAGCTAAACCACGCCCCCATTGGTAACTTCTTTGATGATATAGGGCCCTAACCAATGCATTCAGAGTTTGCCAGGGAATTTCTTGAACTTACTATCGTATAGCAACACTAGGTCATTCTCCTTGAAGGTGCGCACCTTAATGTGGCGATCATGACACACTTTCTCGCACTGCTTTTGTACTTGCTGATGGAATCCAGCAAAAATAGTTCCTCTCCAGTTCGGCTAGCTGCGTGAGCCTGTCCTCCAAAGCTGCGCAGTCTGCCATACCTGTGACTGCCGTGATCCGCAGACTAGGCATAGTGTATTCCATAGGCATGACAGCCTCCTTGCCCTAGACTAACCGAAATAGTGTCTAGCCCGTCAACTTCTTTCACGTGGTGTGGTATGCCCATAACACAGCAGGGATGCACAAGTCCCAGTCATTTCGCTACACGTTACAGACCTTGGTCAATGCGGTCTCCAAGATTTTGTTGAATGCCTCAACTGTCCCATTCGCTTGCGGGTGATATGGTGTACTTTGCTGGTGATATATTCAGAATTCCTTAGTGAGTGTGCTGATTATTTCATTCAGGAAATGCATACCTCGATCACTCATGAGAATTTTGGGACATCCAAACCTTGTCAGTACGTTTTCGAATAGAAATTTCGCAGTTGTTGCAGCCGTACAATCCTTGACTGGTTGTGCCTCTGCCCATCGGGTCAAATATTTTGTTGTGGTGATGATATAGCGAGTGCCTGTCTTTCCTTGTGGCTCAATAGGTCCTATGAAGTCGATTGCCCACTTTTTGAATGGTTGTAGCGTCATTTGTGGCTAGAGCGGCATTTCATCTCTCCACGATGGTTTCCCTGTCCGCTGGCATACGTCGCAGGCTCGACAGTATGCTTTCGAATCCTGGTGCAGAGTGGGCCACCATAATCCTACGCGAAGAATCTTCTGGGCTATGGCACGACTTGCATAATGTCTGCCAGCAACCCCGCCATGTGCTTTGGCTAGGATCTGACCTCACTAGAATTTCGGGACATACCTACGCAATATTTCATCGTTGCCCATTTTGTAGAGGTGGCCTACAATCACGGTGAATTCTGTTGCGCGTATTACCAATTCCTTCTTCTGCTGAACGAAATATCCCAGTGGTTCGGCTCTTGTAGTTAAGAAATGGATTATATCCTCAAAGTGACCATTTGCTACACGCATCGCATATAGTTGTGCATCTGGGAGTCCGTCCTCTAGATTTGTGGGTTCTTCACTGGTCTCAATTCGGGACATGTGATCTGGGCCTGCATTTAGATATCCCGTCTTTATGACGAGCTCAAAGTCATATTCTTGGAATAACAGTAACCATCTACAAATGCGCCCCCCCAACATAGGCTTGTTCACTAGGTATTTTAATGCCGAGTGATCGATATACATCTTGAAGTGGCCTCCAAGTAGATAGTGGCGGAATTTTTGAAGCGCGTATACCATTGCTAATCCCTCGCGCTCAGTAGTGGAGTAATTATTCTCGGCTTTTGACAACCGACGACTGGCGAATGCAATCGGGTGATCAATCCCCTCCACTCCTGGTTGCGTAAGTACCGCCCCCAGCGTGATACATGACGCGTCGACATGCACGTGAAACTCAACGTCCCATTTCGGAAAGACCAATATAGGAGTTGATGCCATATTTTCCTTGAGCGTCTCCAGACTTTTGTTGCATTCCTCATTCCAACAATACGTAGCATCCTTCTTCAGCAATTGTTCCATCGGCGCTATAATCTGGGTGTAGCTTTTGATGAACTTGCGATAGTAGCCCGTGTGTCCTAGTGTGGCACGCAGTTGCTTGACACTTTGTGGCACTTGTAGATTGAGGATGACGACGATCTTTGTTGGATCCACCATCAGGCCTTGCTTACAAACCACATGGCCCAGCAGGTTCCCAAATGGGACAAGGAAAGTACACTTCTTTAAGTTAAGCGCAATCTGGTGTCGACGACAAGTATCCAGCATCAATCGTAAGCTCGCTACATGTTTTTTAACCAGTCCAAACATGGTCCAATCATCAAGATAGACTTCTAAGAACTTGTGTATAAATTCTTTGAATGCCACTACCACTATTCATGAAAATATCGTCGGTGCATTCTTTAGTCCAAAAGGCATCACTGTGTATTGGAAGCAACCCCATTCAGTGGCGAACGTCATTTTGCTCCTGTCTTCTGGTGCGATATTGATTTGGTGGTATCCTGAGAACCCATTCATGAAGGGGTAGGCTTCCTACCCCCCCCCACATTTTCCAGTACCTCATCTGTAAACGGAGTTGGAAATGGATCGTTTACGCAAGCATCATTGAGCTTCCGGAGATCCATGATGATACGAATCTCACCCTTCTGTTTCTTCTCCTGCACAACCATCAGACTTACCCAATCATACTCCTCGACTGGTTCAATGATTCTGACTGCCAGGATCTTGTCCATTTCTTCGCAGACTTTTGCTTTATATTTTGGGTTCAATCAGTAAGGTCGTTGCTTAACTGGTTTCGCGTCAGGTTTCAACGTTATCTTCATCACTCCCAGGTCTCCTAGGATCATTTTTAGCTCCATGATCTTTGTTGGGCATAAATCTTGTTATTCGCGAAGCAATTCGACAACCTTCTCCACTGTGGCATCGTCCCAATAGTCCCCAAGCATTGCATACTTCAGCTCGTCTTCTATTCCAATATTGACTTGTATCATTTTCAACGGTGCCGTGATATCTAGATCTTCGATTACGGGTCCGAACAGCTCACGGCTCCCTTTTGATTCCAGAATATTAACGTTTTTCGGATCGTCTTCATCATATTTTACATGGACATCATAGCATTCGAGAGCCTAACTTAGTTGTCGCGACCAGTCAGGCTGCACCGTATCTTTTGGTTCTAGTGGCGTCTTGAAAATGGCAGCCTTTACTAGCTATAATGTGTCATCCACGGGATCCATCCATTGATCTTCAAAGAGGAAGGTTGACAAAAACCCTTCGCACAAGATATCCCACTTGCTTGTGTCGTGTCAAAGCTCTGCTTCAGTATACCAGTTTCTGGGAATGACGTCCAGGGTGTGATAAAATAAGTGTACCCATTCTGGCTGAGGTTCTTCTCCGTAGGCTTTAATCCATCTAGTCAGATGCATGCGCGGATCATCACGTCCATCGTATTTCTCCGTTAGGCATACTTCTGGTTTTCCAAATCTAATCTTCATCATATGCCTGCAGGCGCGCCAATCGTCGAAAGTTCCTTCATGTGTTCCCCACCATCGTGCAAGCGTCACGCGCAATGCCCACCTCAACGCATCAAACCATTGGTGCTCTGGTACTGTGACTTCAAATTTAGTCAAGAATTCATCTATTATTATCAGCCCATCATACGTCGGCATTTCGCGATCTTGGGTCCTCACGCAGTATAGAGATTTAGTCACCATGTTGCAACGTAGCGTAGTTACTCCATTCCACCTGTTGCGCCATCGCTCGTCTTCTGACTCGGAAGTGCAAGATTCTTCATAGCCTCGTAAGATTCGTTTATCCTCCGTTGTCCTGCCCCTTTCTCACCTTTGTGCAGACACTCTGTAGCTACAACCTATGTCGTCGTTGCTTTCTCTGTCATGCATAGGTTCAACGTAGCGCGGTCCTTCAGCCGAATCTAGTGGAATGACTACGCGGAGCGACTTTGTTTCAAACACCATTGTTCGCTCCTTTAAATTGATAACTCCATTCATGTCAGTGGCCCAATCTATTCCTAACAATGCAGAATAGGGTGTACTTTCCTCCATGAGTTCAATAACTTCAAAGTCTGTCCGAGTACTTGCGTTGTCAAGGTCTACCATTACTCCAGGCAACGTTCCTATGGGCAGCACCTTCTTTTGATTTTCCATCCGCAGTTGGATAGGGGACCATTGTAGCTTAGGCTTACCCATGCATTCCCAAGTCTGTTTAGGCAGTACATTGGCATCTGATCCTAGATCCAAAATGACCTGATCCATTTTATATTCACTGATCTGCACTGTGAGTCGCAGTTCCCTCCCGGTCCATGACACATGTCTTCCTAACTTTCGAACTATGCGCGGTTCACTCCATCCTACGCATCTATTTATCAGTTCTTGTAAGCCTTTAACCACCCCGCTGTCACGAAGCAATTTTATGTACGTCTCTAGAAAGGTAGTTATCACAAAGGTAGAAAGGTCTTTAAGCAAACATTTATTTGCTTTACTTAGTTTGCATACCACAGATTCACATGTATTCAAAATGTAAACATAGTCGCATAGATCAAACAATAATATCAATTATTCAATAAGCTAGATCCGTGATACTTCATATTAACAAAAAATTGTATCAAAGCAACTTTATCTTTATTCACTTTCTTCACCATTACATCCAGATCTGCCCTATGCACTTAGCTATAGGGGCCTGTGCACATAGCTGCGGACTCTTCGAGGCCTCTGCACACACAGCTGTAGAGCCTCTATCCACTACCCACACTCTTGACTCGAACTTACAGACGCTTATCGATTGCTCTTCTCAAAAACCCATTACATTAAGATCATAACCAAAACCTAGCTACCTATACCCTTAGAGCCTGGCTCTATTTATACCTTTCCATGGACCATGATCCATGGGCGGGTCGACTCAACTTACATTTCTTTACATTATTCTTGGGTGGACTACCCTTTGACTTTGACCTACTACAAATCGCGCTCCACGCTTCTCGCGGAATCTTTACCTTTACCTTTCCCAAAATTGCGGGTTTCGCACCCTATGACCATTGTGCGGGGCTTCTGCTACCCAGCAAGAGGTAAGAAATCTACCTATTCATGATGGTATGAATGAGGTAGATATATTTTTGGATGCATTTGAAAGGGAGGTACCAGAAAAGTAGCGCTTCCAGGCCTTGGACTGGGCACTGCACCCTACACCCGCAAGATGGTGGGGTACACACAAGGTAAGCTTTGATGATTGGCGCGAATGTAGGAGGATGATGAGAACATGATTCAAGAAGCCTAATATGTGATTGATAGACAAGTACAATGGGAAGCATGATCCATGCATGCATCTGGCCAAATGGATGTAGGCTTATGGAGAAAATCCCCAACTTGAGTGGGTGCACCTGTTCTGTCATACCCTGGATGTTATCCCGATGAATTGGTATATAGAAACAGAGCTCCACCATGGGATATCCTGTGTGAAGGATTCATGATGACATTCAGTTTTGAGGACGGGTTTGGCAGTGTTAACACCCAGGTTGTTCCCTATGACTCCCAAGGGAATACGGCCGGGGTAACCACTAACCAATCTTTGGATCACTGCTTCTAGCCTAACAGTGATCAGAGAGGGCTCTCTCTTTATGATTTGTAACTGTTTGTTGTAGGGTTTTAGGCTAGCTATTATGCACTGTGTTTTGTTTATGTTTGGTTGGTGAAATTCCTTTTAGGTTCTAGTGAAGTAGTTTTCAGAGAAGTTGAGTACCATTGGGCAATGGAGTCTGTAGCTGTATGTGTTTGAAGTTTTGAGATGAAAGATGGGACTTACAGGGCCATTTGGGAGTTTAATAGAACAGTTTTTTGATTAAAAGACTGGAAACAGGTAGCACGAATAGTGAAAGCATTTAAGAATTTCCACTATTTATCTATGTGTTCCCAACAGATAGCTTTAAGAAGAGAAAACAGAGGTCTTAGGGGCAAAGTTGAATCCCTGAGAATGACTGTTACAATAAAAACACAGTCTTGAATTGCAGCATTTAAGAATTACAATTCTGTTACTGTATAAGAGGAAAACATTTATAATAGCTCAGTTTGAGTCCAGGGTAAACATGGTTAAATCCTGGTACTATCCTTTCACCTTGCTATCAAGTGTAAACATAAGAACAGTAAAGAGAACAAAAGACTCAAAACAGACACGACAAAGAGATTTGAGAATACTTATAGTTTTATGCAACACCCATGGAATCCTGTAACATGCATCCTTCACCACAAGATATCAAACACACCAAACTTCTGGAAGTTCCATTCCTCCTTTGTATTAGTTCTCTGAAAATATTACAGCAGATGGAAGTTATCCAAGAGAAAATTCCAGCAACCCCTTCAGCATCTGTGAAGGGTCTATATATACTAGCGGTGGTCTACAGAAATATCTGAGTTCTGCGTTATCTCAGTCTTTACATTCTCACCAACTCTTTAAGATATTATGTCGAAAATTTATTACACATTTAATACATAGTACAGGCATTTTAATGCTCTGTCAGAAGATATTTTAGCTTTGTAGGAATAGCTAAGTCGGTCTGAGTATTCGGAGTTAATGCATAGAAAACCCGGCTGTAGGCTGGTACACTGTGTCTCGGGCCTGTCAGCTGTATCTTTGACTGGTCTGGCTGAGTTGGCTCAGCCTCTGCTTTTTCCTGTAAATTTTAATTCCCAAAATTGCCACTGCATGTATCTACCTTTTTCCTTCTGCGCTATTGGTTCTGGCCTGTCAAAATTGTCTGGGTCAAATGCCTCCAGACATCCTGTGTGGGCAGTTGATGTGCCAAAATTGCCCCTAGAGTCTCATCTGCTTCTGTGAACTTGAAGAAATTGGGTGGTGTATCAAACAGATGCTCTATCTCATTCATGAGAAAAAACAGGTTCTCCACTCTGTCATACATCATTTGCCCTGTGGCTGGCCCTGTCTCCTTTGAAGTGCTGGGAGGTTTTGCAATCTCTGCTACTGCATGTGCATCAATTCTCTTGTTATAGTTGTCCAGGGTGAGCAGTCTTCCCACGCTGCTCAAAATGTTGGGGAGGCCTCTGTTCTGCAGTGTTACAAACTTCTCCAGGAACCTGTTAATTTCTGTCTGCATGTCCTGTGTCCTTCGTTCCAAGGTTCCAATCAAGTTTCTCAATGTAACAACTCTCTTGGCTATGGCAATCGTTTCTGTCCTGTTGTTGATTCCCATGCTAGCCAATTGAGTGCTGGTTTTGTAATTCAGGATATTAATCATCCTGGTAGCTGCTTCTGGCATGTGCCCAAGGCTTGCCCTTGCTCTCTGTATTTCCTTGTTTGCTTTGGTGATGAGCACCATTTGTTCATCCATGGTTTCAATGTATTGCCACTGTTTGGCAATGGATCTCCCAATGTTGCTCCACAACACTGCTTTCGTATCAGCTGTCACCCTTTCCAGTGCAAGCTCTTTTTCCAGCTCAGCAATCCTTCTCTTAAGGGTTTTCACCTCTCTCTCCTTGGCTGCCTCATTTTGTTTGCTTTTATCAAATTTCTCATTAACATTAGCCAAGTTCTGTTTGAGCCCATCCAGCTCTTTCATTTGAGCTTCCATAGCTCGGATCTCTGCTTGCAGCTTTTGCATGTCTAGACTAGCAGCCTGTTCTGATGTTGTAGTTGGGGCTGTAGATGGTGCTGTAGCTCCTGTTTGCTGAGGAGGAGGAGTGATGATCGGAGGTGCTTCCTCAAGATTTATTATTAATGGAGGAGGCTGGGAGGATTGACCTTCCCCTTTCTGTTTCATGGCTTCTTGCAGTGCTGCCTTTGCAGCTTCAGTTTGTCCTAGCTGGTCTTGAGTCCTAACCAGCTCTTTGTATAAGGATACCAGCAGGTCTGTGGTATCTTTTTCTTGCCTTTGCTGGGCAACTTCATCTGTTTGTGGATGGATGGTGGCCGGGAGTTTGATTTTCTTTCTTAGGGCTGCCATGTCTGCATCCCTTATTTTCAGCAGTTCTTGGATGCCTTTGACATCCTTGGGATCATGTCCTATCTCTATGATTACCTCCTCCAAGGATTTGATCCTGTTGTCCTTGGCCTGTGAGGATGCTCGTTCCAATTCTAGCTGGGATGATGTATTCTCTAGGCTGCTCTTTAACTTGTAATTTTCCAGTGTCTCATCTGCCAGGGAGGCATACACCATTTCACCCGTTTGTTTGTGTAACTCTATCTTATCCATGGGGTGAATATCTTTAGCCAGAACCTCCATGTTGGTTCTTAAATAGTCTGAGGTGGACTGAGGATGTAGAGTTGTGGGCATAAAATGGCTCATTATCATTTTGCCCTCACTCACATCAAAAGCAGACATTAGTCTCTGCTGGTTGCTGGGGGCTAGTTTTAACAAGTGATCATAGAGTTGCACTTTTATGGGATCACTCCTTCTCTTGATTTCTATGAACTGCTGCTTTATACTTGAGTGCCCCTCTCTATGCTGGCCAGAAGAGCTGACCTCTCCTCCCATTGTCATATCTGGTCCTCTTTGAGATGAGCTGGCCGAGAGTTCTCCACTGGGTGGGCCCATGCCCATGGCCTGCCTTACTGCTATGTCCTCCTCTTGGGAGTCATTCAATCTTTGTCTCTTCTCTCCTCTGATAAAGGATGAAGTCTGGGGAGTCTCTCTTTCTCTCTTTCTGGTTAAGTCCTCCTTCTGAGGTGTTTGGAGGACTGAGCTGTCCACATTGATGTCTGTTCTTGGAGACAACTCTGTTTGGGGCTGCTGTTCTGTAGATCCGGGCAAATCTGTCTCTTTATTTTGCTGTAATGGCTGCTGCCCACTAGTTTGTGGTTTATCTTGTTGCTGCCCCAACTCCCGTTCTTCCATTTCTTCTTGCTGCTGTAGCAAGGTGTCAACCTGTTCTTCTGTTAATATAGGTGGTTGTTCCACCTGTTTGCCTTTGTCCTTGCTTGCTGCTTGGGTTGTCTGCTCGGCAGTTCGCTGTTGTGTTGCTGGTGTTGTGGTGGCTGCCCCAATTTGCCTCCTGTAGGAAATAGGCACCTGTCCACAAGTTTCCAAGTCAGCTTGTTTTTGGACATTTCTAGCCTCTTGCTCAAGTATTTCTTCATTAGTCATTTGCTCTACTAATGTGCCCTCTTCCCAATCTAGTGCATTTGCATATTTTTCAATTTCAGGTAATCTGGCATGAGCATAGTTGCCTAACTTATACCTGATCCTCCTGAGGGAAATAGAGTGGTTAGGGTCATATGGAATCCACTCAAAACTAGTTTTCAACTGGAGTCCTTCCAGGATCCTGTCTGCCTCTTTCCAGCCTTCCTCCTTTCTGTTGTATAAGAAAGGACCTAGCTGATTTCTCACTTTCAACTGTGATTTCTTGTTTTTACTCTGAAAGTGTAGGTAATCTGAGTTCCCAAATTGCCTGAAATATTCTAAGGCAAACAGTCTCATGGGAACGTACCTTGGCAGCCTAAATGGATTTAATTCACATCCATACACCCTAATGACTGTGTGATTCTGGTAGAAGTACCAGTTTCCGATGTTGTAAAGCTTGTTCAAATGAAGAATTCTTTTCATATCATCGGTCAGTCTAGGAGGAGGGGCACCTTGCAGCACTGTTAGGGCTGGATGAACAAATAAATCAATAAACTCACAGTATGTATAAGGTGATAGTGAGGTACGATGGAACACAGGGGTCCAAAAAACAACTGATCTTGGGGTTCCTTGGGCGTTGAGTGACCTCAAAGGGACAGAGAAGGCAGCTGGCTGGTTGAACAAGAACAGATGATATATGTAGGAGGTATATCTGAACAGCCTCTCCCTCTTCAAGTTCATGAACTGGTCATGAATCTTCTCAGCTATATAAGTTGCATAATCATAGTGGATAGCTGGAGGCTTACCCGGGGCAAATATGGACAGCATTGCCAATATGCAGTCATCTACATCTTCTAGTCCTCTGAATCCTAGGACATAGCCAATCAAGTCCACCATCATCCTGCCCAACTCATTCAGGTATTGGTACCCAATGGGAGGGGTTCTGACTGCTTCAGAGCTAGGTGTGACAAATAGCTGGTTAATCTTCACAATCTGGTCATTAGACAGGTTATTTCCTCTCTTTATCAAATCTTGCATGGAAAGAGGGGTCAATTTCTTGGCTGTATGGAAATGCAGCATCTGATTTATACTCTCTGGAGTGATCTGAAACAGGACTAGGCCTGTGGGGCTAATGACTGCCCTTTGGCTGGGGTCATAGCACTCTTGGCAACTGTAGATAAGATCTGGCATGGGATTAACCTGGGGAAGGTTGTATATGGGCAAATTTGATTCCCAAATTCCCAGGATATCTGCTCCACTCATGTGCTGGGCTCTCAGTTCATTTAACATTTGGATATTATACTTAGTTCCCATAGGAAACCAGTCCAGCATCTGGTAATCCATGTCTCCCAGGGCTTGCCATGCTAATTCTTGGTGGGGGGCATTGATAGGCTTAATATTGAGAGCAATGGGAGTTTCCATAGCTTGTGAAGGGATAAACTGTTGCAATTTGACAAGTGAGTTGGCAAAGACAGACTGCAGATTGCCCTCTGTGGTAAAACTTGATCTTCTGAACTGTCAGAGGGGAATTTACCAGCTAGAAATTGAAATACTGCTGGTAATTGGTTACAGAGACTCTTTTGGGGCCCAATTTAGCTCCTGGTAGTAATTCAGAGGTATTCAGCGGGGCATTAGCCGAGAAAACGCAGGACGAGGGGTTTTCAGATGAATTGCAGTTTGTTACTACTCTGCAGGGAACTTTTGGACTTCACAGAGACAATGGTGGAGGTATAACCCGGTTCCAGCGGTGAAAAAATCTGTTTTACGGTCCTATTATGCCTGTGAGCAGTTTTAGAGCAGAATGCAGGTCGAATGGAGGGCAAGGTAGGGTAAATACCTGTAACTTGACGTGCAGAAGTCGTGATAAGGTGTACTGCAGTTGCTGGAGTGGTCGCCTTTGTTGAATTTACAGGTTGGCGGAAATCCGGGCAGAAACGGTTAAACAGAGAGTTCAGCAGACAATAACAGTGAAATGGTAAAAAATGCGTGAAATTTGGTTAATATGAGATTTTTACCCATTTGGCGCTTTTTTATGATGACGTCAGCATGACGTCATTGGTGGGTCACGGTGATGTGACGTCAGCTGACGTCATCGGGGAGGACGTGGCGGAAGACGACAGGTCAACGGGGGTGAGGTGGCAGTCCAGTCAGCGGTGAGCTGGACGCGACGGGACGGTCAAACAGCGGACGGGCGGAGGTTAAGCCGTGAAGGTTACGGTTAAGGCTTTAACCGTCACGGTCTCTCGGGGCGGTCAGAGTACGGCGCCCAGGGTGTCAGAGGGAGCTCCGAGACGGTCTAACGGGCGACGCGTGGCAGAGGCATGACGAGGCGCAACGTCATGTTCTCGGGAGTTAACGCGCGGACGTGGACGGCGTTCCGATATTGTTGTGGGCCGTCGGATCTGGAAGGCTTGATCCGACGGCTGGCGGAGGTGTAAGGTGCACGGCCGATAATGCGGCGGAAAATATTAACGTTTATGGGTTTTGGCATAGTTTTTCAAATGTTTTTTCTGCCCACCCGCGCTTGCCTTTGGGAATGTGCCGAAAGCGGGATTTGATTTTTGTAAGGTTTGCAGAGGGTTTTGTGGGCTAGAGGGGTTTAGAGAGGGGTTTTTACCCATGCAAAGGTATTTTTTGAGGGGAAATGATCTGCAGCAAAGGGAGAGTATCGGAGATAGGTTCACCATGGTGGCCAGATGCCACTATGATCCCTCTTTGCAGATTTCTCGGCTATTATGCCTAGGGGAGGGAATATATAACATTTAGGGCTTTATACACCTTAGTGTTATTACTATTAGGGCAAGGGGTAGAATAAGGGAGTTAAATAGTAGAATTAGGAGTTAGTAAAGTGAAGGAGGGGAATCTTTGAGAAAGGGGATGTTAATGATGGAGTAAGGGGGAAAAAGTGAAGTTAGTGATGCTTTCTGCTGTGAATCCATGAAATTCACCACCCTTTTTTTTGCTGATATGTCCATTGCCTTGGCAAAATATCTTTGACAACTATGTAATGGTGAACCTGTCCTTTCTGCAACCACAACTGCCTACCCAACTATTTCACCTAACATTTTTTAGTTTCTTCTTGGAGGGGCACTTAGACTTGCAACCCTCAATTGCCTTTTCTTTTCTTTGGCTTTTTCCTTTTTTACTCTATCTGCTTCTACCCTTATCTCTTCCAAGGTCCCAGATTAGGCTTTTGGGAACCTTTGTTTCTCTACCTGAACTACTTGTCTGCCAAGATTAAGCTGTCTGGACAGACCTCTTTCTCTATTCTACAACTCAAAATTGAAACATGGCATGATCCAGATTAGACTGTTGAATCATCCACAAAAATGTAATAAGGTCCTCAATATCTGAAGTAATTTCACACACCTCTGATTTCCTGGAAATATGGGATCTTTGTAGTAACAAAGCAGAGCATATTTGGATTTTCAATAATCAATCATGAAATATGAAACCTATTACTATAGGTATCCAACAGTGGCTCCACATGGGGATGGTTTTTCTTTTGAAAGACCAAGAACAGCAGGTCAGATTGCCTTGTTGCTCGATTGTCCATCTTAAACTTTGAGCTCTGATACATGTAACCTGTCAAAATATTGTGCTTCTTTCTTGGAGAACCTCTGATATTATCTGCCTGTTGCTGCTAGTTGCAGTACTTGGGAAAACCTCTTTATACAATATAAATCAAAAGAGAATATGTACAATTGCATATATACAATGAACCTTTGGATCCTTATCATATTGAACCATCATAATAGTGCTTCAGCATCCTGCCATTGACAGGACCTTCATCTAGTTCAGTCACAGTCAAGCTTTTAAGGAAATAAGTGTTATTACCTTGCACTGCTTGGACAGCAAATGGTCCTTTCCATAAAGAATCAAACTTCCCATGTTTCCCTTTGTCTTCTCTTCTTGCATCCCACTTTAGAACTTTGTCTCCCATATTGAAATCTTCTGCTTTGGTTCTTCTGTCAAAGGCCTTTTTAAGTTTTTCCTGTAGTATTTGCACTCTGCTGAAAACTTGTTCTCTGGTCTGCTGCAAACAGATTATCTGGTTGATCCTTCTTTGCATATCATTTGGCTCTGCTTGACTTTCTTGTAGAAGTTTCATAACTGGCACACCTAGTGATGAAGGAAATCTGGCCTCTAATCCATAAACTAACTGATATGGGCTGGTCCCAATTGATCTTTTGGTGGTTAATCTGTCTGCCCATAAGGCATTTACTAGCTTTTTGTGCCAGTTCTTTTTGTTCTCTTCTAGCACTTTCTTTATGATGTTTATCAAACTTTTGTTTGATGATTCAGCAAGACCATTTCCCTGAGGATAGTAAGCTGTAGAATGGCCCAAAGTAATATGAAATTTATGGCAAAAGTTTACCATTTTCTTGGATCTGAAGGCAGCAGCATTGTCTGTTATTATCTTGTCTGGGCAGCCAAATCTGGCCAGTATATTGTTCTCTAAGAATTGAATGATCACTGAGTCATTTGCTTGTCTGCATGGGGCAGCTTCAATCCACTTGGTAAAGTAGTCTGTTGCTGTTAGAATCCATCTGTGTTGTCCTGAAGATGAGGGGTGAATTTCTCCAATGAAATCTAAGCCCCATTGTTGAAAAGGTCTCTCTGTTGCAATGGGCCTCAAAGGAAGTGGCAGCAACTGTCTTCTGCCTTCAAACAGCTGGCACTTGTGGCATGATGTTGTGAATTTCTTCACATCTGAGAACATGGTGGGCCAGTAATAACCGGCCCTTAATATTTTGTCCACAGTGGACTTCCAGTACAAATGTCCACCACAGTCTCCAGCATGGAATTCTTGCATAATTTTATCAGTTTCATTCTCAAGAAGACAGTGCAGCAAAATACCTTCATGGTTTTTCCAGAGTAGATTCTCATCTAACACACAAAATTTGGATGTTTTCATTTTTAGGAACCTAGACTTAGTTCTGGACAGTCCTGGGGGAGCACACAGGTTTTGTAACACATAACAGATATCAGAGTACCATGGAGATTGTTCAAAGGCTACGTTGATCTTTGGAGTCGCCAGCTCTGTTTCACTGTCCAGTTGGTTGATATCTAGGGCTTGGAAATTTGATTCTGTCATTAACTTAGCCAAACCTTGCCCTTTTATTAGTTTTGTAGGCTTTATTTCAATGTCAAATTCAAGTATGTTTGCAATCCATTTTCCTCTTCTACCCTCTAAGTTTTCTTGGGTGAGAATGTCTTTGACAATAGGACTTGGTACATAAGCCACAACATGAGAGTAAAGGATATAGATCCTAAAATCTTTGATAGCTTTGATTAATGCATAGGCTTGTTTTTCCATTATTTGGTATTTCAAAGGAGCATCTCTAAGAGCTCTGCTGAAGAAGGCAATGGGCTTTTCATTCCCTTGATCATCTTTCTGCAATAAAACAGCAGCAATAGTATGCTGGGAGGCAAAAGAAAAAATAATAAAGTCTTTGTCAAACTGAGGATTAGTTAATACTGGGGTTTGGGTTAAAGCCAGTTTTATGCTTTCAAAGGCTTGCTTTGCTTCCACAGTCCACTTAACCTTTGAATCTTTCTTTAGCATATTGTTTAGCAGTCTGATCAATTCTGCTAAATTTGGGATGAACCTTCTTAAAAAATTGAGTTTTCCTAAGAATCCTTGCAACTCTTTGACATTCCTAGGGTGAGGCATTTGTAGGATCGCTTGTATCCTATCTGGATCAATTCTTATGCCATCTTTTGAAATGATGTGTCCTAAAAGTTTCCCTTCTTCCAAACCAAATAAAGACTTCTTGGGGTTTAAGGAAATGCCATATTTTCTGCATGTTATGAAAATCTGTCTTAAATGTTTCAAATGTTCTTGGTCAGATTTTGAGAAGGGTGTAAGATCATCTAAGTAAATGACCAAGAAATCATGAATTTCTTTTGCAAAAGCAATGTCCATTGCTCTTTGAAATGTTGCCCCTGCATTTTTCAAACCAAATGGCATTTTCACATACTTGAAAGTTCCCCATGGGGTAGTAAATGCAGTTTTGTCTTGATCATCAGGGTGCACTAAAATTTGATTGAAGCCTGAGAAGCCATCCAACAATGATATTCTTGATGCTCCTACTACTCTTTGGAGGATGTGGTCCATTTTGGGTAAGGGATAGTTGTCTTTGAGTGATACTAGGTTCAAATTCCTTAAGTCTACACAAAGTCTAATCTCACCAGTTTTCTTTCTTGTAGGGACCAAATTTGAAATCCACTCAGAAAACCTGATTGGTGCTATGATCCCAGCTTTGAACATTTTTTGTAATTCCTTTTCAATGGAAGGAAGAAGCACAGGATTGATTCTTCTCAATTTTTGTTTGAATGGTTTTTGATTAGGCTTGAGGGGAATGGTGTGCTGTATAACAGAGGTATCATAAGACTTCAAGTCTTCATATCCCCAGGCAAAGACATCTTGGAACTCTTTAAAGAGATCAACATATTTGGGCTTTTGATCGGGGGCAAAGAGGCGGACAGCTTGACTATCTTAGGCTTTTCCATAGTGCCAATATTACATTCTTCAACTCTTGCATCTAATGGCTGCATCTTTGGTTTCCTGGGGACATCATTTGAGTCAAAAATGTCCTCTAGTGGGGTAAGGCCTGCTGGGAGGAAGTTGTCTTTGAGTTGTATGATTTCAGTTTCAATGTTACTCATCTCTTCACAGTCCATTTGCTTAATTTGTTGAATGTTTTCATTGTTGAAAATGGTTGGGCTGAGCAGTTGTTTTGCTGTCCTAAGTGACATTGGGTGAGCAGATTGTTGAAACTGTAATTGTGATTGACTTGCTCCATCAACAATTTGAGATTGACTTGCTGTCTCAAGGTCAATATTTAATCCTGTAAACTCTTGTTGCAAAGTTAAAAAGTTGTTTATTTGCCTATCATTCTCAAATACTTGCCACTCTTTGACATTGTTTGGGATAGAAGGTCTATATTTGACCTCTGCTGTGAAACAATTGTTGGGTTGTAATGGGAACTTGAAGGTGCTGGCAAATGTTGCCAAGCTGTGAGCATGGAGATTGTGGCCCCTTGGAATCTTTGTGAGAACAAACTCGGAGAAAGTTTCTAGTATTTCAATTACAGCAGACCTGTAGGACCTTAATCTTTTGTCATTGGTGACAAAATCCCCTTTTACTTGTTGAATTACTAAATCAGAGTCCCCCATGATTGAGAGGCTATGTGCTTGTAATGATTTAGCAATCTTGAGACCTAGTAGCAGAGCTTCATATTCTGCCATGTTGTTAGTGCATTTAAAGTTCAGTCTATATGCCCTGCCTTGTGCACAGGCTTTCTCTTTGTTATGTATCCATACTCCAGCTCCTGCCCCTAACTTGTTAACTGAGCCATCAAACTCTAGGACCCACAGACTATCTTGCTGGTCAGGGGATCTTAAATTCTTCTTATGGGATGGCCATGTGAGCATGAGTTGAGGTTTCTTTTCCCATTTGTCTCCTAGGATAATTTCATCAGTTGTTTGACAATTTTTGACAACTAAAGGAGGGTGAATGGGTATTGTTGGGCTGATTAAATTTTGCAGGTGCCACTTGTTTGATGGATGTTTTGCTCTGGTTTAAATGTCTCCGTGCTAATGTGACTGCCCGAGAGGCCTATGCTGTCATTAAAGAGGATGTAAGAGTCTACGTCTGAATGAACTGCATATATTGGGAAATTTTGGGGTTTCTCTTCACTGCTAACCATATACTTCATGAGTGTTTCCCTATAAAGTCTTTTTGGTTGTCCAAAGACAGAGATGGTTGCATATGACATGTCTAACTGCAGGGAGCCTTGAAGCTTTGCTCCCCATGATCTTGATAGTAGCATCCCATACTTGGGTGGGATATCAGCAACAACAACATCCATCAAAATGGTCTTGTTGGGGAATTGGACCAGGGACACACATAAATCCTTAATCAGGCCCAAGCATTTTACTTGACTAGAATCAAAAGAAAACAGGTCTTTGTATGGTCTTGTTATATCCAAATTTAATCTTTCCATGACTGCTTTTGGCATGAGGTTATGAGATGCACCTGAGTCAAACATTGCATTGTGCAGTATTTTATCATGAACGTGTAAGCTGACATAAAAAGGTAAAACCCCTGTGACTACTGTTTTTCCATCTACCTCTGGACCAAACAGTAATTCTGGAGTGTCATCTAGCACATTTACATCATCTTTGTTGTTGGTGAGCTGAAGGGATTTCTTTATCTGTTGCTTATATATGTCATGCTTGGCTAGCTCTAAAAGGGGAATTGCTATCTTTAACTTGCCAATCTCTGTTCCTAGGTCAAAGGGTTTATCCACCTGAATTTTAGGGTCACGGACAGCAGTCCTTTCCTTGTTCAATGAATCTCCTTGTTGGATTTCATCTTGATTTTGGAACCTGCCCCCCATGTCCATGTCTTGAGGTGTGATGTTCGGATTTGGGTGAGAGGATGATGTTGCTGTGGGCTCTTGTGGTGTGGACAGAAATTCAGTGACCTCCTCAACCACTACTTCCTTTGCAGGCAAGTTTGTTTTGTCATTAGGTTCAGTGACTGAGGCTTCTTTAGATTGTTGTTTATCCTTTACCTTTTCTGGCTGATTTGCATTCACAGTCCTACTTCTTAGTTTGTACTGCTTATGGACTTCATATACAGCAGTATCATATCCTTGCTTGAAGTCAAAGGATTCTCCTGATTGTGTTTGGAATGTTTTGTTCTCATCCTCATCATGGTCTTCTTGTGTTAGGAAAACATGGCTCTTACCATCCAGACCTATTAAATTGATCTCTGGATCTTCATTGAGTTGATTAGCCGAGGAAGTTTCTGCATAATTTTCTTGAAAAGGTGGTCTGATATCTTGGTCAGCACCTGTTTTTCCCATATTGGGGTTCTGTGTTCTCCTAAAATTTGGGTTTCTAGGAGTATTGTTTTGTGGTGCTTCCCATGATGACTTTCTTTCTACTGATTCCACTCTCTCACCTAGTCTTTTCATGCTGTTTAGTATTGCATCCAACTTCTGATCAAAGCCCGAGGGCTCTTCCTTGAAACCAACCTTCTTTTCCAGCTTTGCCCTGTTTCTTTTGGCAATTAGGTTGGCCTCTACAGTGACTGCAACTCTTTGGGCTTCTGCAAGGGTTGGAGGGTCTCTTTCTCTCAACTGATAGGCCATATCAGAGTCAAAACCATCAGGGAAGTTATAAAGGGCCAAATCAGGAGGGGGCCTTAAGTTCTGGGGAATAGCATTGTATATGTTGTTAAACCTAGCACAATATTCCAACACCGTTTCTTGGGGACCTCTTTTAATAGTGTTATATTCACCAAGTATATGGTGTGGATCTCTCTTTTTCTCCCATCTGTTGGTAAATTCCTGGTATAGAACTTCAGAGGTTGCAATGGAATTTGCATTCAAGGATCTAAACCAAGTTCTGACATCCCCAGTTAGGCTTTGGACAAAAATTCTCATCCTGACACTATCATCATCAATTTCATAGGTCTCAAAGTGGTCTTGCATCTTTTTTGCATGCTGGATGGCTGTCAAAGGGCCATGGGAATCAAAAAATGAGAGTCTGGTTTGATAATCTTGGGGTAGGGCTGGCGCATTGGCTGGAATCTGCAATGGTGCATATCTGTTAGCCATGTTTATAGGGTTAATAGGGTTGATAGGAACAAATGGGACAACTGGGATAACAGGTGTACTGGGGTTAATAGGATGGGTAACAAGTGGAGAACTGGTTGAGTGAGTATGTGCAGATGGTGAAGATGGAAAGGTAGGACTTTGAGGGGTTGAAGATGAACTAGGGGAATTGGGTGTGGAACGAAAAAGGACTTTGCAAGGAGTGGGAATGAGGATGGGTTGGTCTGACCTTATATCTGAATCAGCAGGTTTATCCTGCTTGTGCTGTTTCCTTATGTTCTTTGGGATGATATTTGGGTTATCAACAATGATGGGTTGATCAGGGTCAGGGTGTGCCCTAGTATGCCTTGGGTTTCTTTTAGGAGCCAGCTTCTAAGTGTTCTTTCAGAACTTTATACAGAAGTTTTGTATTTACAAGGGCAAAATAAGAACTCTGGAATGACTATATATGTTTCAAGGCTAGGATAAGTTTCCCTAGTTAGCTCTTCCCTAAGACTGCCCCTGTATTAGAGAAACAGTCCTAAGATGTCTTGGCTAGCTTCAGGCTTGATGATAGCTTTGGAAGATAGATAGTGATTGAATAATCTTGTCCCCAGTGGAGTCGCCAATTATGTTAACACCCAGGTTGTTCCCTATGACTCCCAAGGGAATACGGCCGGGGTAACCACTAACCAATCTTTGGATCACTGCTTCTAGCCTAACAGTGATCAGAGAGGGCTCTCTCTTTATGATTTGTAACTGTTTGTTGTAGGGTTTTAGGCTAGCTATTATGCACTGTGTTTTGTTTATGTTTGGTTGGTGAAATTCCTTTTAGGTTCTAGTGAAGTAGTTTTCAGAGAAGTTGAGTACCATTGGGCAATGGAGTCTGTAGCTGTATGTGTTTGAAGTTTTGAGATGAAAGATGGGACTTACAGGGCCATTTGGGAGTTTAATAGAACAGTTTTTTGATTAAAAGACTGGAAACAGGTAGCACGAATAGTGAAAGCATTTAAGAATTTCCACTATTTATCTATGTGTTCCCAACAGATAGCTTTAAGAAGAGAAAACAGAGGTCTTAGGGGCAAAGTTGAATCCCTGAGAATGACTGTTACAATAAAAACACAGTCTTGAATTGCAGCATTTAAGAATTACAATTCTGTTACTGTATAAGAGGAAAACATTTATAATAGCTCAGTTTGAGTCCAGGGTAAACATGGTTAAATCCTGGTACTATCCTTTCACCTTGCTATCAAGTGTAAACATAAGAACAGTAAAGAGAACAAAAGACTCAAAACAGACACGACAAAGAGATTTGAGAATACTTATAGTTTTATGCAACACCCATGGAATCCTGTAACATGCATCCTTCACCACAAGATATCAAACACACCAAACTTCTGGAAGTTCCATTCCTCCTTTGTATTAATTCTCTGAAAATATTACAGCAGATGGAAGTTATCCAAGAGAAAATTCCAGCAACCCCTTCAGCATCTGTGAAGGGTCTATATATACTAGCGGTGGTCTACAGAAATATCTGAGTTCTGCGTTATCTCAGTCTTTACATTCTCACCAACTCTTTAAGATATTATGTCGAAAATTTATTACACATTTAATACACAGTACAGGCATTTTAATGCTCTGTCAGAAGATATTTAGCTTTATAAGAATAGCTAAGTCGGTCTGAATATTTGGAGTTAATGCATAGAAAACCCGACTGTAGGCTGGTACACTATGTCTCGGACCTGTCAGCTGTATCTTTGACTGGTCTGGCTGAGTTGGCTCAGCCTCTGCTTTTTCCTGTAAATTTTAATTCCCAAAATTGCCACTGCATGTATCTGCCTTTTTCCTTCTGCGCTATTGGTTCTGGCCTGTCAAAATTGTCTGGGTCAAATGCCTCCAGACATCCTGTGTGGGCAGTTGATGTGCCAAAATTGCCCCTAGAGTCTCATCTGCTTCTGTGAACTTGAAGAAATTGGGTGGTGTATCAAACAGATGCTCTATCTCATTCATGAGAAAAAACAGGTTCTCCACTCTGTCATACATCATTTGCCCTGTGGCTGGCCCTGTGTCCTTTGAAGTGCTGGGAGGTTTTGCAATCTCTGCTACTGCATGTGCATCAATTCTCTTGTTATAGTTGTCCAGGGTGAGCAGTCTTCCCACGCTGCTCAAAATGTTGGGGAGGCCTCTGTTCTGCAGTGTTACAAACTTCTCCAGGAACCTGTTAATTTCTGTCTGCATGTCCTGTGTCCTTCGTTCCAAGGTTCCAATCAAGTTTCTCAATGTAACAACTCTCTTGGCTATGGCAATCGTTTCTGTCCTGTTGTTGATTCCCATGCTAGCCAATTGAGTGCTGGTTTTGTAATTCAGGATATTAATCATCCTGGTAGCTGCTTCTGGCATGTGCCCAAGGCTTGCCCTTGCTCTCTGTATTTCCTTGTTTGCTTTGGTGATGAGCACCATTTGTTCATCCATGGTTTCAATGTATTGCCACTGTTTGGCAATGGATCTCCCAATGTTGCTCCACAACACTGCTTTCGTATCAGCTGTCACCCTTTCCAGTGCAAGCTCTTTTTCCAGCTCAGCAATCCTTCTCTTAAGGGTTTTCACCTCTCTCTCCTTGGCTGCCTCATTTTGTTTGCTTTTATCAAATTTCTCATTAACATTAGCCAAGTTCTGTTTGAGCCCATCCAGCTCTTTCATTTGAGCTTCCATAGCTCGGATCTCTGCTTGCAGCTTTTGCATGTCTAGACTAGCAGCCTGTTCTGATGTTGTAGTTGGGGCTGTAGATGGTGCTGTAGCTCCTGTTTGCTGAGGAGGAGGAGTGATGATCGGAGGTGCTTCCTCAAGATTTATTATTAATGGAGGAGGCTGGGAGGATTGACCTTCCCCTTTCTGTTTCATGGCTTCTTGCAGTGCTGCCTTTGCAGCTTCAGTTTGTCCTAGCTGGTCTTGAGTCCTAACCAGCTCTTTGTATAAGGATACCAGCAGGTCTGTGGTATCTTTTTCTTGCCTTTGCTGGGCAACTTCATCTGTTTGTGGATGGATGGTGGCCGGGAGTTTGATTTTCTTTCTTAGGGCTGCCATGTCTGCATCCCTTATTTTCAGCAGTTCTTGGATGCCTTTGACATCCTTGGGATCATGTCCTATCTCTATGATTACCTCCTCCAAGGATTTGATCCTGTTGTCCTTGGCCTGTGAGGATGCTCGTTCCAATTCTAGCTGGGATGATGTATTGTCTAGGCTGCTCTTTAACTTGTAATTTTCCAGTGTCTCATCTGCCAGGGAGGCATACACCATTTCACCCGTTTGTTTGTGTAACTCTATCTTATCCATGGGGTGAATATCTTTAGCCAGAACCTCCATGTTGGTTCTTAAATAGTCTGAGGTGGACTGAGGATGTAGAGTTGTGGGCATAAAATGGCTCATTATCATTTTGCCCTCACTCACATCAAAAGCAGACATTAGTCTCTGCTGGTTGCTGGGGGCTAGTTTTAACAAGTGATCATAGAGTTGCACTTTTATGGGATCACTCCTTCTCTTGATTTCTATGAACTGCTGCTTTATACTTGAGTGCCCCTCTCTATGCTGGCCAGAAGAGCTGACCTCTCCTCCCATTGTCATATCTGGTCCTCTTTGAGATGAGCTGGCCGAGAGTTCTCCACTGGGTGGGCCCATGCCCATGGCCTGCCTTACTGCTATGTCCTCCTCTTGGGAGTCATTCAATCTTTGTCTCTTCTCTCCTCTGATAAAGGATGAAGTCTGGGGAGTCTCTCTTTCTCTCTTTCTGGTTAAGTCCTCCTTCTGAGGTGTTTGGAGGACTGAGCTGTCCACATTGATGTCTGTTCTTGGAGACAACTCTGTTTGGGGCTGCTGTTCTGTAGATCCGGGCAAATCTGTCTCTTTATTTTGCTGTAATGGCTGCTGCCCACTAGTTTGTGGTTTATCTTGTTGCTGCCCCAACTCCCGTTCTTCCATTTCTTCTTGCTGCTGTAGCAAGGTGTCAACCTGTTCTTCTGTTAATATAGGTGGTTGTTCCACCTGTTTGCCTTTGTCCTTGCTTGCTGCTTGGGTTGTCTGCTCGGCAGTTCGCTGTTGTGTTGCTGGTGTTGTGGTGGCTGCCCCAATTTGCCTCCTGTAGGAAATAGGCACCTGTCCACAAGTTTCCAAGTCAGCTTGTTTTTGGACATTTCTAGCCTCTTGCTCAAGTATTTCTTCATTAGTCATTTGCTCTACTAATGTGCCCTCTTCCCAATCTGGTGCATTTGCATATTTTTCAATTTCAGGTAATCTGGCATGAGCATAGTTGCCTAACTTATACCTGATCCTCCTGAGGGAAATAGAGTGGTTAGGGTCATATGGAATCCACTCAAAACTAGTTTTCAACTGGAGTCCTTCCAGGATCCTGTCTGCCTCTTTCCAGCCTTCCTCCTTTCTGTTGTATAAGAAAGGACCTAGCTGATTTCTCACTTTCAACTGTGATTTCTTGTTTTTACTCTGAAAGTGTAGGTAATCTGAGTTCCCAAATTGCCTGAAATATTCTAAGGCAAACAGTCTCATGGGAACGTACCTTGGCAGCCTAAATGGATTTAATTCACATCCATACACCCTAATGACTGTGTGATTCTGGTAGAAGTACCAGTTTCCGATGTTGTAAAGCTTGTTCAAATGAAGAATTCTTTTCATATCATCGGTCAGTCTAGGAGGAGGGGCACCTTGCAGCACTGTTAGGGCTGGATGAACAAATAAATCAATAAACTCACAGTATGTATAAGGTGATAGTGAGGTACGATGGAACACAGGGGTCCAAAAAACAACTGATCTTGGGGTTCCTTGGGCGTTGAGTGACCTCAAAGGGACAGAGAAGGCAGCTGGCTGGTTGAACAAGAACAGATGATATATGTAGGAGGTATATCTGAACAGCCTCTCCCTCTTCAAGTTCATGAACTGGTCATGAATCTTCTCAGCTATATAAGTTGCATAATCATAGTGGATAGCTGGAGGCTTACCCGGGGCAAATATGGACAGCATTGCCAATATGCAGTCATCTACATCTTCTAGTCCTCTGAATCCTAGGACATAGCCAATCAAGTCCACCATCATCCTGCCCAACTCATTCAGGTATTGGTACCCAATGGGAGGGGTTCTGACTGCTTCAGAGCTAGGTGTGACAAATAGCTGGTTAATCTTCACAATCTGGTCATTAGACAGGTTATTTCCTCTCTTTATCAAATCTTGCATGGAAAGAGGGGTCAATTTCTTGGCTGTATGGAAATGCAGCATCTGATTTATACTCTCTGGAGTGATCTGAAACAGGACTAGGCCTGTGGGGCTAATGACTGCCCTTTGGCTGGGGTCATAGCACTCTTGGCAACTGTAGATAAGATCTGGCATGGGATTAACCTGGGGAAGGTTGTATATGGGCAAATTTGATTCCCAAATTCCCAGGATATCTGCTCCACTCATGTGCTGGGCTCTCAGTTCATTTAACATTTGGATATTATACTTAGTTCCCATAGGAAACCAGTCCAGCATCTGGTAATCCATGTCTCCCAGGGCTTGCCATGCTAATTCTTGGTGGGGGGCATTGATAGGCTTAATATTGAGAGCAATGGGAGTTTCCATAGCTTGTGAAGGGATAAACTGTTGCAATTTGACAAGTGAGTTGGCAAAGACAGACTGCAGATTGCCCTCTGTGGTAAAACTTGATCTTCTGAACTGTCAGAGGGGAATTTACCAGCTAGAAATTGAAATACTGCTGGTAATTGGTTACAGAGACTCTTTTGGTGCCCAATTTAGCTCCTGGTAGTAATTCAGAGGTATTCAGCGGGGCATTAGCCGAGAAAACGCAGGACGAGGGGTTTTCAGATGAATTGCAGTTTGTTACTACTCTGCAGGGAACTTTTGGACTTCACAGAGACAATGGTGGAGGTATAACCCGGTTCCAGCGGTGAAAAAATCTGTTTTACGGTCCTATTATGCCTGTGAGCAGTTTAGAGCAGAATGCAGGTCGAATGGAGGGCAGGGTAGGGTAAATACCTGTAACTTGACGTGCAGAAGTCGTGATAAGGTGTACTGCAGTTGCTGGAGTGGTCGCCTTTGTTGAATTTACAGGTTGGCGGAAATCCGGGCAGAAACGGTTAAACAGAGAGTTCAGCAGACAATAACAGTGAAATGGTAAAAAATGCGTGAAATTTGGTTAATATGAGATTTTTACCCATTTGGCGCTTTTTTATGATGACGTCAGCATGACGTCATTGGTGGGTCACGGTGATGTGACGTCAGCTGACGTCATCGGGGAGGACGTGGCGGAAGACGACAGGTCAACGGGGGTGAGGTGGCAGTCCAGTCAGCGGTGAGCTGGACGCGACGGGACGGTCAAACAGCGGACGGGCGGAGGTTAAGCCGTGAAGGTTACGGTTAAGGCTTTAACCGTCACGGTCTCTCGGGGCGGTCAGAGTACGGCGCCCAGGGTGTCAGAGGGAGCTCCGAGACGGTCTAACGGGCGACGCGTGGCAGAGGCATGACGAGGCGCAACGTCATGTTCTCGGGAGTTAACGCGCGGACGTGGATGGCGTTCCGATATTGTTGTGGGCCGTCGGATCTGGAAGGCTTGATCCGACGGCTGGCGGAGGTGTAAGGTGCACGGCCGATAATGCGGCGGAAAATATTAACGTTTATGGGTTTTGGCATAGTTTTTCAAATGTTTTTTCTGCCCACCCGCGCTTGCCTTTGGGAATGTGCCGAAAGCGGGATTTGATTTTTGTAAGGTTTGCAGAGGGTTTTGTGGGCTAGAGGGGTTTAGAGAGGGGTTTTTACCCATGCAAAGGTATTTTTTGAGGGGAAATGATCTGCAGCAAAGGGAGAGTATCGGAGATAGGTTCACCATGGTGGCCAGATGCCACTATGATCCCTCTTTGCAGATTTCTCGGCTATTATGCCTAGGGAGGGAATATATAACATTTAGGGCTTTATACACCTTAGTGTTATTACTATTAGGGCAAGGGTAGAATAAGGGAGTTAAATAGTAGAATTAGGAGTTAGTAAAGTGAAGGAGGGGAATCTTTGAGAAAGGGGATGTTAATGATGGAGTAAGGGGGAAAAAGTGAAGTTAGTGATGCTTTCTGCTGTGAATCCATGAAATTCACCACCCTTTTTTTTGCTGATATGTCCATTGCCTTGGCAAAATATCTTTGACAACTATGTAATGGTGAACCTGTCCTTTCTGCAACCACAACTGCCTACCCAACTATTTCACCTAACATTTTTTAGTTTCTTCTTGGAGGGGCACTTAGACTTGCAACCCTCAATTGCCTTTTCTTTTCTTTGGCTTTTTCCTTTTTTACTCTATCTGCTTCTACCCTTATCTCTTCCAAGGTCCCAGATTAGGCTTTTGGGAACCTTTGTTTCTCTACCTGAACTACTTGTCTGCCAAGATTAAGCTGTCTGGACAGACCTCTTTCTCTATTCTACAACTCAAAATTGAAACATGGCATGATCCAGATTAGACTGTTGAATCATCCACAAAAATGTAATAAGGTCCTCAATATCTGAAGTAATTTCACACACCTCTGATTTCCTGGAAATATGGGATCTTTGTAGTAACAAAGCAGAGCATATTTGGATTTTCAATAATCAATCATGAAATATGAAACCTATTACTATAGGTATCCAACAGGCAGTATTGATGAAGCACTACAAGAGGTGAAAGCAGCTATCTTTAGGATACCGCAGGATCCTTTAGACCTGATTCAGCCTGAATGGGCTACTTAGCTAAGTTGCATTCTCGAATGATATAATGTAATTGCTGAAGCATAGGATGAGGATCCGTGGAAGATTAACATTCTAGAGATAGAAGGCCACCACGAGGTTCAAGGATCGTAGATTGAGAACCCTGATATAACTGCGTCGATGAAAATGAAACAAGTGAACATTGGTATGGAGGCAGAACCCAAATTCGCGAAGATTGGAGACTACTGGGATGACATGGTGGTGGATAAGGTTGTTGAATTCCTCTATGAATACCAGGACTTATTCCCCACCAAGTTTACGGATCTGAAAGGAATAATCGGGGACCTAGGGATGATTAAAATCACGTTAAAGCTCGACGCGAAGCCAGTTAAGCAAAGGCCTTACCGTCTCAATCAAAAATACAAGGAGAAGGTCCGCTTAGAGCTAGAAAAGGTGCTAGTGGCATGCATCATTGAGCCAGTGGAAGAATACGATTGGGTAAGCCCAATGGTGGTGCAAGAGAAGAAGTAAAAGGATGAGATAAGGATATGCGTGGATCTCAGAAAACTAAATGACGCTTGTGTGCATGATCCTTTCTCGACTCCGTTCACGGATGAAGTGTTGGACAATGTAGGCGGCCAAGAATCATACCCCTTCATTGATGGGTTCTCTGGGTACCATCAAATCAAAATCACGTGAGAGGATACGAGCAAGACAACCTTTGTGACTGAGTGGGGTTGTTTTCAATACACTATAATGCTATTTGGATTGAAGAATGTGCATGCAATATTTTCGCACATTGTTGTTGCGGCATTCAAGGAATTTATTCATAAGTTCATGGAGGTATATTTTGATGATTGGACTATATTTGGGCTGGTTAAGAACCATGTATAAAGCTTGCGCCTGATGCTGGATACTTGTAGAAGATACCACATCGCGCTCAATCTCAAGAAGTTTTTGTTTTGCGTTCCTTTTGGGAACCTATTGGGGCATGTGGTTTGCAGATAAGGACTGATGGTAGACCCCATGATGATCATGGTGATACTAAACTTGGAAGTGTCGAGGAGTGTGAAACAGCTATGCGCTACTCTGGGACATACGAGATATTGCATCAAGTTTATCAAAATTTATGCCCAGATCACTGCACCTATGGAAAAATTGTTGAAGAAGGATGTCATGTTCTGCTGGAACGATGACTGTAAGAAAAGCTTGGATATATTGAAAGAAAAGATGGTTACGTGTCGATTCTAGTCTTCTTGAACTAGAAGAAAGAGTTTCATGTACATGTTGATGCGTCATGTATAGCGTTGGGGGAAATACTAACACAGGTTGATGGAGAAGGCTTGGACCATCCTATCGTGTTCGCAAGATGCAAATTATCCAAGGTAGAAAATAACTATTCTACCATTGAATGTGAGGGGCTAGCTATGGTGTATGCGCTCCAGAAATACCAGCACTACTTGCTAGGAGGCCATTTTAAGATGTATATGGATCACTCTGTGCTGAAGTACCTGGTTAATAAGCTTGTGTTGGGGGGGCGAATCTGCAGATGGCTCTTATTGTTCCAAGAGTACGATTTTGAAGTGGTTGTGAAGCTTGGATGATTGAACACGAGACCAAACCATCTATCGCGCATCGAAACAGGGGAGGAACCTACTAACTTGGAAGAAGGATTGCCTGACGTGCAACGATTTGCAGTGCATGTCGTAGATGATCATTTTGAGGATATAATACACTTCCTAACAACAGGAACTGCACCGGAAGGATACTCTATCTAGCAAAAGAAGGAATTAGTGGTGCGCGCGGCAAATTTCTCTGTCATTGCTGGGCATCTATACAAAATTCAGACTGATGAGATATTACGATGGTATGTACCTGAGTTCGAATGAAGAATCATCCTCGCGAATGCTCATGGAGGCACCGCGGGAGGAAATTATGCAGGGAGAGCAACCACGCATAATATTTTACACGCAGGGTTGTGGTGGCCAACCCTTCATCAGGATTCAAAAGCATATTGCAAGCGTGTGATGTATGTCAAAGAACGGACAGGGCATCGCGAGAGGGATGAAATGCCTTTGAATCCACAAATGACATTTCAACCCTTCGAGAAGTGGGCATTAGATTTGGTAGGACCCATTCAGCTACAAGGGAAGACAAGAGCAAGGTACATTATCACTGCGACGGAGTATTTGACTCGTTGGGCGGAAGCGCAGCCAGTGAAGGATTGCATGGGCGCGACGGCCGTGAAGTTCCTATTTGAGCATGTACTGACATGATTTGGTTGTCCAAGGTGTTATCACTTAGAAGTCTTCCCTAGAAGTTATAAAAAGAAGGAATAATCCGAGGTAACCACAAACCTAATCTTTTAGGCTTGGGTTCTAGCCAACCTAAGTCTAGAGACGACTCTCTCTTTAGAATTTAACTTTGTTTTGGTGGGATTTTAGGCTAGTTCTTAGTGGTCATAAGGTTTTGATTTTGGTTGGGTGGTGGAATTCTAGGAGCAAATGGACAGAGCAAGGTTTTCAAGCCATTGGGTTATGGAGTCAATCAAATGATGGCTTAACTGGATCAGATCAATCACTAAAGGAAGAGTTCACAGGGCAGGCTAGCAAAGCAAAAGGCAAATCTTCAGGTTCAAATGGATGAGGTAGTCCTAACCAGGGTGAAAGGGCAATGAAGAATCCTTAAACCAGGATCAAGATGAAGAGCAGGAGGTGATCATGAGCAAAGGGAAACTAAGAATACTTTACTATAGACCTAGGGGGAAACTACAGAAGTAAGGGAGCAATTAAGAATTCCTAGACTAAGATGGTTTAGCAGAAAACATTAAGAATGTAAATAGTCAAGACAGGGAGCATTTAAGCCAGTTCTGAAATATCATTCCTAGTTTAACATTTAGATTTCATAGAGACACATATGATTATTTATAAACATGAAGAGAAACAATAATACACATAAGATAGAGAATACTTATTTGATTTCTGCTTTACACAAGAATCTTGTGAAATGTCTTTACTTTATTCCTTGATCCAACAATCCACTCTAGTTTTGATTATAATAGCTCCTTAACTTGAGAAGAAAATGTCTATAGAAATGTCTTTGAATCCATCCTCAATACTTCGAAAGGTGAAGTATTTATACAGAAAGTATTTACCTTAAAACAGTATGACAATTAACTTAGGAAATCAAAATATCTTCAAGCATGAAGATAGAGACAAATGGAAAACTGCATCATGTTGTCCCTTTTATTGTGGTTGTGCTTGCTGTTGCAATTGAACTTGAGCCCTTTTAAGCTGGCTGATAGGTGTATATTGGAATTATCTTTGCTTTTAACCTTTGACTGATACTCTTTACCTGTTACTCTTTCACCCTGTTTACCTGTTTTCATCTGGCTACCATTTAGATTTACTATGGTAACTTATAGTAAATCTGTCAAAATTTTCCACCATTCATCTTCAGGTAACTTTATCTTGAGCATCCTTCTATATATCTCGTCTGCCTCAGTGTATTGGGCAAAATTTGGCTTGGTGACAAATAGATGCTTCACTTCATGCTCCAAGAAGAATAAATTTTCTAAAGTATCATATAATACTTTCCCTGTTAGTAATGCTTTGACTCCTGAAGTGCTAGTTTGTTCTCTAGACAATTTTTCTAGTCTGTCAAGATAGTCCGATTGGATCATAAGTTTTTCATTGATTACCATGGGATTGGGAAGCCCTTTATCACTCAAAATTTTAAGCTTTTCCATGAATTTGTCAATACCAATCTGCATGTTATGACATTTTTTCTCTAGATTGAGTATAAGGTTCCTTTTAGTCAGAAACTTTTTGACTTGGAGAATGGTTTCAATTCTATCCTCCACACCAAGTTCACTTAGTTCCTCCTTGTTCTTGTTGTTCAAGAATTGGATGAGTTGATTAGCCTCTTCAAGTTGGTCTCCCAGGTCTTCCTTGATCTTTAGTATTGCTTCGGTGGCCACTTTCACCAGTTCTGTTTGTTCGAATATTGCTTGAATTGATGGCCAAACATCATTGATAGAGTCAATGATGTTGGCCTAGAGCATTTCATTAGTTTCTCCTAGTGGCTTTTGCAATGTTAAATCTTTTTCAAGGAACTTTATCCTCTCACCCATCCTAGGCTTTCTGTGCTTCTTCTTTCTATTGTATTTAAGCAAGCTTACAATTATTTTCTAGGCTTTCTATTTTCTCCTTAAGCTGTTTTAGTTACATTTCCTCCATGGCTTTCACTAAATCTTCTGTCTTTTTTGTTGATGTACCTATTGTTGTAGACTCAGTTTTGATTGGTTGTGATGTAGCAAGTGGAGCTGTTGGTGCTAAAGAGGCTACCAACGTTGAGGGAACTGTAGTAGAGACTATAGGAATAATAGTCTGTGGAGTGGTGGCCAACTCATTCTGTTTAGACTGAATCAATGTGTTCAACTCTTTCTAAGTTTCCTTCACCTGATTATTTAGCTTAAGGACCAAGTCAATAAGCTCTTCTTGTTCCTTCTGAGTTTCTAAGACTTCAGCTGTTTGTGGATGATGGAGATGTGGAATTTTGAGCTGCTTTTTCAAAGTAGCTATGTCATCATTCTTCTTTTTAATTAACCTTTATACAACTTTCACATCTTTGGGATCATGTCCCAACTCTATGATTAAGTCCTCTAAGGACTTGATCCTGGTATCCTCGGCCTTTGAGGAGGCATTTTCTAGTTGAAACTGTGCTGATATATTATTCAGTGAATTCTGTAACTGGTGGGCTACAATGGATTTTCTTGTCAATGTGGAATATACCATCTCTCCTATTTGTTTATGCAATTCAGTCTAGTCAATAGGATGTATATCCTTTGCCAGCACTTCAAAATCTATCTTCTGGTAGTCAGCTGCTGATCTAGGCTGCTGAGTCGTGGGCTTCATGAAGTCATCTGTATTTTACCTTCTTTCATATCAAAGGCTGACATAAGCCTTGTTTGGTTGGTGGGAGCCATATTTAGGTATTGTGCATAGCTTTGGGCCTTTAACCTATCATTTTTGGCCTTTATTTCTTTATACTTTTGTCTGATATCCTGGTCTTGGTTAGCTGGAATCCTTAATGAGGACTCTTCCACACTTTGTTGTTTTTCCAACATCTGAGCATGTGATGTGGAAGGTTCTTGTGTTCCTCTAGAGGGAGTAACATGTCTGCTCCCTTCTCTTTCTGTGCTTGTGGCTCCAACTGTATCTTCTGTGAATTCTTTCTCGGAGAAAGGATTTAACCTTTGCCTCTTAACATAAGTCTGTGAAATTTCTTTGCTTGAAGGAGTGGCCTCCTTCCTGTCTCTTTTGGGGTTCTTCTCCTCATTTATAGGAGTTTGCACAGTAGGGGGAGTACTCATGATATGCTTTGGTAGTCTTGTTTGGGTTAGTTTTTCTTATAAGCTTGGTTGATCTGATTCTTCTTGAACCTGGGGTCCTTCTTCTGCATGTTGTTCACTGTGTGCCTACAATTCCCTTTGTGCTTGGGATTCTTCTAGTACCTGTATGAAAGAATATTCATCAAGTCTCCTCTATAGATTAATTAATGCATTTTTAACAACAATCTTAGTGTTATCTTTGTCCACTAGAGTATTTTCCACCCATTCTAATTGATTTGCATATTTTTCTATCTCAGGGATTCTGTGGTGGATATAGGGTGACAACTTGTTTTTTTTCTTCTATTGCAGATGAAATCAAAGGGGTCATATCTCCATATGAAGCATTGTTTTAGTTTGAGCCTTTGAAGGATTTCTTCTGCTTCTCTTCCAGCTTCTCAACTATTGCACACAAAGGGGCCTAGTTGATCTTTGATTCTGAGTTGAGCCTTCTTCTTGGCTTTTACAAAATGTACCTCATCTGAATTGATTATCTGCCTATAGTACTCCAGAGCAAATAACCTCATTGGGAGGTATCTGCGTAATTTGTATGGTGCTAACTCACAGCCATAGATCCTAACTTCAGTGTGATTTTGATACAAGTACCAATCTCCCACTTTGTGTTGTTTTGAAAGTTGTAGGATCCTCTTGATATCTGAACTGATCCTTGGAGGAGGACTTCCTAACAACATGGTCACTACAGGATGAAAAAAAAGGTCTATGAAGTCTGTGTATGGATATGGTGATTCATATTTGTGGATCAAAGGAATCCAGAAGACTACTGACCTAGGGTTGCCTCTGGTATCAAGTTTTTGAAGAGTAAATGGGAATTTATCAGCTTGATAATATAAGAAAAGGTGGTACAGAACTGAGGAATACTTGAATACTCTTTCATTGTTCATTCTCAAGAATTGATCATGCATTTTATCTGCTATGAATTTGGCATAATCATATATGATGGCAGGGGGCTGTCCTGTGGTAAAAATGGACATGAAGGCTAGAGTGATTTCATCAACATACTCACTTGTAGTACAGCCTAAGACACTAGATATCATTGACACAATGTCCTAGCCAAGTTTAGAAAATATGGTAGCTACATATGGAGGGGGTTCTGTTGGGACATGCTTTCCCTCCCTGATGAAGGTCTGAAGCATTTCAGCAAGTCTGGCAGGGGTAATCTTGGGGAATTTGTCTAGCAGGTCTCCAATAGAAATGGGGGTTAGATTTTGGCCTAGTTGCAATTGCAGCATTTCATTTATGGATTCAAAAGTGATGGTGAAAAGTACATTATGGTCAAGAGACATCACTGCTCTTTGGCTGGGACTGTAGTTTGTATGGAAATAGTGAACAATTTCAGGAAAGATATGTACTGAAGGGAATTGGTACTTGGGTAAATTAGACTCCCAAAGACCTATTTTGTCTGCATGGTTTAAGTATTGGTCTCTGTACCTACAACATAATTTCAGTGGAGATTCATGGACAGAGGTGTCCTTGATTTTGAAGTATTTGTCTGCCAAAGGAAGATGGTCTAAATCCAGATGGGGAGTGGTAGTTGGTTGGACATCCATTGCAACTAGAGCGGCCATTCTTAGTTCTTGTGTATTTAAGAATGGGGAAAAGGGTTTTCAGTCAAACTGTGGCAATTTGGTTCTATTACAGAGCATTTGTGGGTTTGCAAGAGTTCCTTTACTTAATAACTTAATAAATTCAAGCAATTGAGTAACAGTTTTGGGAATGAGATAGAGTTTCTCTGTGTATTTTGGATAAATTCGTGGAATTTAGGCTCTGACGGGTCGGTAGGCGACTGTGCACAGTTGCAAGAGGTTTATTTGAGCTGGAGGGTAGACTGGAATTTCAATGGCGACTGCAGGTCGGCAGTTGGACGTGGGTTGGCAGTTGGACGTCATCTGTCGCTTGCATGGAGGTCTGCGCGTCTTTTTCATGATAAAACCAAAAATAATGAGTTTTTTTAGTTTTATTTAGAAAGTCAACTGTTTGGCGGGCACATGGGGAAAAATGGTACGTTTGGCTTTTAGCGGGAGATGGGATGTTTTGTCGTTTAGTGGGAGGCGATAATCGGGTTTGATCGCACCGCTTTTGGAGCTAGAGTGGTTTTGGGGGGAGGTCGCCCGATGCCATTCAACGAGCGCCACATAACATCAGGGCCCAAAAGAAAACTGCCCATATCGGGTGGGTAAAGGTCGGGCTTTGGAGGTCGCTTGATATAATCGTCCACTGTTGGATTAAATGGGGAATGATTGCATGGTGATCAGGGTGAGGGGCTCGTACAAAGGGTAATGGTGGGGTCCAACGAAGGATTAAGTGCGGCAGGTTTTATTAATCAATGGATTAAAGCGAGGCTTAGGGTGTTGGGGATGTTTTCATTAGCGGAGGTTGATTATTAATTAACCGTAGATCGGTTAATTAATTTCGTTTATTGGGTTTGGGTCTATTATAAAGTTTATGTTTCAAACTTCTCTAGGGCAGGATATTAATATAAGGGATTTGCTATATAACTATACAGGAAGCGTTTATTGCTTTTCGGGATTTAATACATATAAAGTTAGAAATTAATAATGAAAATGAAAGCGCTAAGTGTAATGTTTTTCATTCATTTGTTGTTGTCATAACACATTATACTTAGGCTTGAAGTGTTTTTGGGTTTTTTGAGAAACGGGGTCTTTTCATGGGGGATGATCACTTTTCCTAGGATAGCAAGGTTTTATCCTTACAAAAAGGGGTCTTTTAGGGGAAAATGGTTTTTCCTTAGGAAAATGGTGTTTTTCTTAGGAAAAGGGGTTTGTTTGGGACTATGAGTGAATTTGAAGGGGGTGAATGTTCATGAGGGGACTTTTTTAGTACTTAAGACCTATAAGTCAAAGGGCTGAGGGTTTGGTCCATCCAGAAGTCAGAGAAATGCTCTGAGCCCCTTTGACTTAAGATTTTGGGTGCTTAAGACTTTTTATTGGAAATTAGTTAAGTGAAAGGTGTAATGAGTGAGGGAAGTTAATTAATTTGACTTTGTGAACTTGATACATGCCCAATTTTCATCCATACTTAGAACTTTGATGATGAAGGTGATCAATATGCTTTTACCTAACAATCATCACAATTTTGCAACCTTTTTTCTACTTACCCACCTACTCATCCTACCATTTTTTCTTCTCTTTATTAGGGTGCACTTAAGCTGGCAAACCCTTATTAAAACATTTTTCTTTTCTTTTACATTAGTAATCTAACTAAGTCTAACCTTATTACATCCAAGGGCTCAATTTAAACAGTTGAGCTCCTTTTATTTACTCTACGTAGTCTAATTATCTGCCAAGATTGAACAGTCTAGTCAGATTTTATTCTCTATCTATAAGCATAAAATTGAAAGCATGAAATAGTCAAGTTTAAACATTTTGACTATCACGGATTGTGGCAAAGGTAAGAAGCTGCACACAATCATTTATTCTGCATCAAAAGTAACTAGGAGTGGCATTTTAACTTGCACACTTTCATGGTATTTTCTTTTCTTGGGGTTCATTTTTTCATCTTTTTGACCTTTTTTACTCTTTTTGTCATTTGATTTTTCTTTTAGGACATACCCTCTTTACATTTTTTAATTTTTTGAATATGGAAAACATTTGCAAAAAGGCAAAGGTATGTACATATTACAGGTTTAATCTCAGCCATTCAAAAATTATGACTCCTATTGGTATAGGAGCCTAACAAAGGCTCCACTTGGGGATGGAATTTCTTGGTGAAATGTCAAGAACTAGTAGATCAATGGCCTTATGAACTGTTGTGATGTTCTTCTGCAACTTTTTCCTTTTCACTTTTCTGCATTATTGCTATTTATGACAGTGAGACTTTTGAAGCTTGGGCCTTCTCTTTGGGCTTCAACTTCAAAAATTCACTATCCAATCAACACTAAACATTTTGAAAAATAGAATATGTATAAGTGATTAGTGAAATCAGTAACAAGGATCTATGTAGTGCTTAAGCATTCGACCATTAACTAATCCTCCTTCTACTTCTATGCCATCCAATTCTTTGAGGAAAAAAGCATTATTGCCCTTAAAAGCATAAATGATATAAGGGCCTTTCCATAGGAAGTCAAACTTCCTATGTTTACCTTTATCCTCCCTTCTTGAGTCCCATTTCAAAACTTTATCTCTTAGGTAAAATTCATCTACCTTAGTCCTTTTGTCAAAATCTTTCTTGATCCTTTCCTGTACAACTTGGGATCTGATATAGACTTCTTCCCTGGTCTGCTGTAAGTGAATTGTCTGGTTGATCCTCCTTTGAATATGATTTGGCTCAACTTGCACTTCTTGGAGTAATTTCATCATTGGAGTTCCCAAGGAAGATGGGAAAATAGCCTCCATTCCATAAACTAATTGATAAGGGCTGGTGCCAATGGATTTCTTTGTGGTCAACCTATCTTCCCATAAGGCATTTATTAGCTTCTTGTTCCAGGTTTTCTTGTTATCCTCCAACAATTTTTTGATGATGTTCACTAAGCTCTTGTTGGAAGACTTTGCTAGTCCATTTCCTTGGGGATAGTAGGTTGTGGAGTGACCCAGGGTTATATGATATTTGTTGCAGAAATCAATCATTCGTTTGGATTTGAAAGCTGCTGCATTGTCAATGATGATTTTAGTGGAGCATCCGAATCTAGACAGAATGTTGGCCTCAAGGAAGCTTATTATGACAGTATCAGTGGCTTGTCTTGAGGGTATGGCTTCTATCCATTTAGTAAAGTAGTTTGTAGCAGTGAGAATCCATTTATGTTGGGCAGAGGAAGGTGGATGAATTTCACCAATGAAGTCAAGACCCCACTGTTGAAATGATGCTTCAGCAGATATTGTCTTCAATAGTAATGGTAAAAGTTTTTTCTTTCCTTCAAAAATCTGACATTTATGACATGAGGTTACAAATTTATTTACATCAAAGAACATAGTGGGTCAATAGAACCCGGCTCTTAGGATCTTATCAGCTGTGGTTTTCCAGTAAAGATGTCCCCCACAGTCACCTGCATAAAACTCCTGTAATATTTTGTTAGATTCTTCTTTTAATAAACAGTTAAGAAGGATGCCTTCATGATTTTTCCAAAATAAAGCATTGTCAATTATACTAAACTTCAAAGATTTCATTTTTAAGAACCTACTTTTAGTCCTAGATAGTTCTGGAGAATTTTGTAAATTTTGTAGAACGTATATAATGTCAACATACCATGGTGAGTCAATAAAGGCCTGGCTGATCGGTGGAGTCGCCATCTCCTCTTCATTATCCAATTCTGCAATAAAATTTATGTCTAGGGCCTGACAGTTTGATTCAGCCATGAGCTTGGCTAAACCTTGGCCTTTGATCAATTTTGTAGGTTTAATTTCTAAGTCATATTCTAATATAGTAGCTATCCACTTCCCTCTCTTTCCATCTGGACCATCCTGTGTTAGGATGTCTTTGACTATAGCATTGGGAACATAAGCTATTACATGAGAATATAGGATGTAAACTCTGAAATCTTTAATGGCTTTGACTAGAGCAAAAGCTTGCTTTTCCATTATATTGTACTTTAAAGGTGCACCTCTCAGGGATTTGCTAAAGAAGGAAATAGGTTGTTCAAAACCCTGATCATTTTTCTGTAGTAGGACTACAGCAATGGTGTGTTCTGAGGAAAAAGAAAATATAATGAAATCCATATCAAACATTGGACTGATTAGAACTGGTGTTTGTGTTAAGGCTAGCTTAATATCTTCAAAAGACCTCTTAGCCTCAAGTGTCCATTTAATAGTCGAATCTTTATTTAACATGTTATTTAATAATCTAATTAGTTCTGCTAAGTTAGAAATAAATCTTCTCAGAAAGTTTATTTTACCTAAAAAGGCTTGTAGTTCTCTGATGCTCCTAGGATGTGGTGTTTGTAAGATGGCTTCAATTCTGGAAGGATCTATTCGGATACCATCTTTAGAGATTATGTGGCCTAACATTTTTTCCTCTTCTAACCCAAATAAATATTTTTTAGAATTCAAAGAAATTCCATACTTCCTACATTTGGTGAAGACCTGCCTTAGATGATCTAGGTGTTGTTCATCAGATTTCGAGAATACTGTGATATCATCTAAGTATATTACAAGGAATTCATGGATTTCCTTAGCAAAATCTATATCCATAGCTCTTTGAAAGGTGGCCCCTGCATTCTTTAACCCAAGAGGCATCTTCACATACATGAAAGTGCCCCAAGGAGTGGTGAATGCAGTTTTTGCCTAATCGTCTGAGTGGAATAAAATTTGGTTATAACTAGGGAACCCATCTAACAGTGAGATTCTGGTTGAACCTAATACCCTCTATAACATGTGATCCATTTTGGGAAGGGGCTAGTTATCCTTGAGTGAAACTTTATTGAGATTCCTAAGGTCAACACACAGTCTAATTTCACTAGTTTTCTTTCTTGTGGGCACCAAATTCGAAACCCAATTAGAGAATCTAATTGGTGCTATGATCTTGGATTCATACATTCTTTTGATTTCCTTTTCAATAGAAGGCAATAGAATAGGATTAATCCTTCTAAGCTTCTGTCTAAAAGGTTCCTGGTTTTCTTTTAAGGGGATGGTGTGTTGTGTTATGCTGGTGTCATAGGACTTGAGGTCCTCATAACTCCAAGCAAAAACATCTTGGAATTCCTTGAGCAGTTCTATGTACTTCACTTTTTCATTAGGAGGTAAAGACTTTGAAAGTTTTATCAATTTAGGATCTTCCTCAGAGCCTAAGTTACACTCCTCTATGTCTGATTTTAAGGGTTCCATTTTTGGCTTTCTAGGGACATCATTTGAATCAAACAAGTCCTCCAAAGGAGTTAATCCTTTGGGCAAAAAATTGTCTTTGAGATTGATGATTTCAGAGTCTTCGTCAATTATCTCATCAATTTCAATTTGTTTTAGGTTTTAAATATCTGATTTTGTAAACTTCTCTTCTTCTTCTAATTTGTTAATTTCTATTTTATCTGTAAAATCAAGATCTAATGTTATGTCAGTATCTATGTTTCTATTTAAAAATTCGTCATCTAAAGTTAGAAAATTGTTTATTTGTTGGTCATTAGTGAATACTTGCTAGTTTTTTAAGTTTTCAGGGATAGCAGGTCTATGCCTAACCTCAATAGTGTACTGATGGTTAGGTTGAAATGGTAACTTACAAGTGCTAGCAAACATAGGTAAACTATGAGCTTGCATATTGTGTTTTCTTGGGATGACTACAAGCTTAGTTTCTAAAAAAGTATTTAATATTTCTACAACTGTTCCTCTATAAAAACCTAACCTAAGATCTCTAGTCATATATACAACATTGATTTGTTTTATAACCAACTCAGAATCTCCCATAATAGAAACTCTTATGGCTCCTAACCTTTTAACCAATTTGAGACCTAAAAGAAGTGCTTCGTACTCGGCCATGTTGTTAGTGCATTTGAAGTTTAACCTGTAGGCATGACCCTCTGAGTGATCATTCTCTAAATTGTAAATCCACACTCCTGCTCCTGCACCTAGTTTGTTCACTGACCCATCAAATTCAAGATGCCATAGTATTTCATGTTCATAATTCTTACTGTCTGGGGGAACAAAATCTTCTTTGACTAAGGTATCTTGATCATCTTTATTATCTGAAAGCTCTTGAATTTGGACAATTTGATTTTCTACTGAAACTACAATTTCTTTTGTTTCTAAAGTAATGTTGTTTGAAGTGTCTTCTTGGTTTGGTTCAACATTATACAGAATGAAAGAATCGATGTCAGAATGCATAGAGTATATAGGAAAGTTTTGAGGCCTAGCCTGGCTACTCACTACATACTTCATCAGGGTCTCTCGGTACAGTTTTTTAGGATGTCCAAAGACTGATATTGTAGCATATGACATGTCAAGTTGCAGAGATCCTTGGAGTTTAGCACCCCATGATCTAGACAATAGCATGCCATATTTAGGTGGTATATCAGCAACAACTATGTCCATAAGAATGGTCTTAGCAGGGTACTGCACTAGGGAAACACACAGGTCTTTTATAAGTCTTAGGCACTTAACTTGACTTGAATCAAATGAAAACAGGTCCTTGTAAGGCCTAGTGATATCCAAGTTTAGTTTCTCCATAACAGATTTAGGCATTAGATTGTGTGAAGCCTTAGAGTCTAGCATAGCATTGTGTAGGATTTTGTCGTGGATGTTAAGGCTAATGTAAAAGGGTGGCATCCCTCCTTCCACTAGTTTTCCATTAACGTCAGGACCGAAAATTAACTTAGGCTGATCATCAAATAAGTTAACGGAGTCTTCATTCTCAACGAAGTTTAAAGATTTACTTATTTGAGATTTGTAAGTTTCATGTTTAATCAGTTATGTCAAAGGAAGTGAGATTTTCAATTTGGCCACCTTTGCCCGCAAATTGAAAGTCAAAGGGGATTTCTTTGTTTGAATGTTTGGAATTTTAACAGCAGGGTTTGGAGCACTTTTTTCTTCTTTTTCAGTGTTTAGAGTCTTTTGTAGTGGATTTTCTAATATAACTTCTGGAGGTTGTTCCACTGTTTCCTTAGAGGGAATTGAAGTGGAAGGTTTCTCATTAGAAGGTTGGTCATTGGTTACATCTATAATAGTGGCACTAGGAGGGTTATGATTTGGTCTAGAGAGGATTTGGAGAGTTTTTGTAACTAGAACTGATTTAATTTTCTTAGGCTGATTTGGTACTGCTTTCTTATTTTGGTCTGGAGCATTAGTGTTCTTTTTTCTCCTCAAATTGTACTGTTTATGCACTTCGAAGATAGAAGAATCATACCCTTTCTTGTAGTCGAATGATTCTCCAGTTTGGGTCTGGAACTGCTGAAGCATGTGTAATTCCTGATCATCTTGAGTCAAGAAGACAGTTTCCTCCTCATCTAATCCCATTAAGTTAATTTGTGTGTCTTGTTCAGGGTCTTCTGAATGGGAAGTTTCAACATAGTTTTCTTGAAAAGGAGGCCTAATGTTTTGATCAGGTCCATTTTTCCCAGTGTTCTGATTTTGATTCTTTCTAAATTGGGATTTCTCACTGGAGGTGCCTGTTGGTTGTCCCAGTGAGGCTTTCTTTCGATGTTCTCCATCCTATCCATCAGTTTTTCCATTCCTTTGGCTAGGGCATCTATTTTAAGGTCAAAGGGTGTAGTTTCTTCTTTCAAAGGTGCTCTTCGTTCGTTTCTAACCCTAGCTCTTTTTGCTAGTAGATTAGATTCTACACTAACTGCTACACTCTACATATCTTATAGAGTTGGTGGATTTCTTTCTCTAAGTTGAAATGTCATATCAGTGTCAAACCCGTCTGGAAACTTTATCAGAGCTAAGCCAGGTGGGGGTCTAAGGTCGACTGGTATTGCATTGTATACACTGTTAAATCTAGTACAGTAGTCTTGAACTGTTTCATTTGGTCCTCTCCTAATGTTTTCATACTCTGAAAGAATTTGAAGAGGGTTCTTTTTCTTTTCCCATCTATGTAAAAATTGCTGGTAAAAAACTTCTAAACTATTTATACTATTGTTAGGCAGAGATCTAAACCATGTTCTCACATCGCCAGCTAGAGTTTGGGAAAAAATTCTCATTTGGACATCTCCAATGTCAATTTCATGCAATTCGAAATGATCTGTCATTTTTCTTGTATGTTGTTGTGCTGTGTAGGATCCAGTGCCATCAAATAGGGTAATTTTACTCTGGTAGTCTTGTGGCATGGCACCTTGTGGAGTAGGCATCACAAGAGGGGCATATCTATTTTCCATGGCTCTAAGTTGGGCAGGACTGAGAACTAGAGTTTGGGTTCTTGGGGGTGGTATAGAGGTTGATGGGGAACTGGGGGTGATAGGTGTTTGATGGGGAAGTGAAGGTGTGAATGGAGGTGTGGAATGATCTTCAGAGATGTGAGGGAATAATGGTGAACTAAAAGAAGTTGAAGCTGTGTCAGAAAGTTCTGGGATCTTAACAATAGTGAGGGACGACTGATGGTAATTTAGAAGATACTGGTCAATTGACAAGTTTTCCCTTTGGACTTCAAGTTCAGCTGTAAATTCTGGATCTAGAACTATGTCATCAAGTGCACTCTCAGACCTGGTTCTAAATAGGGAAAGGTCAAAATATTCGTCAAAGGGGAGGTCTTCTAAAAACAACCACTCATCCGGGTAGGAATCTACTTTAATTGAAGGTGTAGGACTAACTGAACTTTCTTGTCTTCTGGATATTCTTGAAATTAGATTAGGATTTTCAAATACTGGGGGAGGATTTGAATCAGGATTGGCCCTAATATAATGAGTTCTCCTTAAAGCCAGATTTCAAGATTTTCCTAATTACTTTCTTTTTTGAGAAATTTTATAAATAACTTCTAATAAACCCTTCAAGAGGCTTGAAATAAAAATCTGAAATTTCTCAAAGGTTTATTAAGATTGAGGGTTTGAGTCCCCAGTACGGTCGCCACTATGTTATCACTTAGAAGTCTTCCCTAGAAGTTATAAAAAGATAGAATAATCCGAGGTAACCACAAACCTAATCTTTTAGACTCGGGTTCTAGCCAACCTAAGTCTAGAGAGGGCTCTCTCTTTATAATTTAAGTTTGTTTTGGTTGGATTTTAGGCTAGTTCTTAGTGCTCATAAGGTTTTGATTTTGGCTGGGTGGTGGAATTCTAGGAGCAAATGGACAGAGCAAGGTTTTCAAGCCATTGGGCTATGGAGTCAATAAAAGGATGACTTAACTGGATCAGATCAATCACTAAAGGAAGAGTTCACAGGGCAGGCTAGCAAAGAAAAAGGCAAATCTTCAGGTTCAAATGGATGAGGTAGTCCTAACCAGGGTGAAAGGGCAATGAAGAATTCTTAAACCGGGATCAAGATGAAGAGTAGGAGGTGATCATGAGCAAAGGGCAACTAAGAATCCTTTACTATAGATCTAGGGGGGAAACTACGGAAGTAAGAGAGCAATTAAGAATTCCCAGACTAAGATAGTTTAGTAGAAAACATTAAGAATGTAAACAATTAAGACAGAGAGCATTTAAGCCAGTTCTGAAATATCATTCCTAGTTTAACATTCAGATTTCATAGAGACACATATGGTTATTTATAAACATGAAGAGGAAAAATAATGCACATAAGATAGAGAATACTTATTTGATTTCTGCTTTACGTGAGCATCTTGTTGTGGAGTACTAAAGAAGGTATGTTTTTGATGATTATTTCAGTATCTTTTCATTAGAACTTACAAACCTTTTGCATCATGAACTAGGAAAATGATGAAGAATTGTAATAAAACATGTGAGATTAATATGCAAGACGAAAATGCTGACAATTGTCATTCCCTTATGCAGGAAGGAGGAAAAACGAGAAGTTGTCGTTCCAAAGGAAAGGACAAGGATGGGTTAACCATTGTCCCTTTGACGGGAGACCGTATGCAAACAAGACAAAGCAAATCAAAGCGAATCAGGCTGGGAAAGGAAGTGGAGATATCATCTCAGCGTAGGAGAGAAAAGAAATGACTCAGGACTAACGGTTCGGCGAATCCCTCAGGATCCTTGATCTTGAGGGATCGCTATTTTATCTATTTCTACACTTAGATATCTCCGCCGTCACCCTTATAAAAGGGGCATCACTGTTAGCTTGGGAGAGAGTTAGATACGGTTATGTTTTTATGTAATTTCTTTTAAGATCAAAAATTTGATCATCGAGTCTCGTTAAGAACTGGTTTATTGTAATTCTGCTCTATGCATTAATATAAACTTGGTTACTATTTCATCTTTGAGTCTGGAATAACTTCAAGCGATGTATCCCTGGAGGTTAAGGGCCCGGCCCTAGAGGACACTTGCTCCTGTATTATTATGTTTGGTTTATGCATGGTTTGCTTATCGACGTCATTTGGTAATCTGATGTGTTTTATAAGTTTACATCACATGCTTTGTTATGTTTAATTTATTAAGGTTTCTACAGACAGAACTATTGTATTGAATCTGCATCATATTACTGTTCTTTTAGGAGTTGATATAATACTGCTAGTCTTTACAAAATATTGTTATTGTTCCATTATAGAGCCTTTGTGTTGTGCACTTGTTCATTAACATTACGGAATTCATCTTGGAAGTTATGTTCTTTGCGATTGTTGGATTTATGAACAATGTTGTTCTATTTTGAATTGCAGGCGTATTCTTTCTAACTGAGATCGATACTTGGATCAAATTACTATTTAAGTGTGTTGTGTGCGTATATGGTTTTCAAGCGCTGTTCCATAATTTATCAATAATCAGTGTTGTTCCATTGGTGTGCGTTATTCAATCCACCCTTAAGAGTGAAAGATTGTCGTTTGATTCCTGTAGATTATGATTAATGCATTTGATCTGATAAACTAAGATGTTACTGCTTGTGAGACTTAGTTGTTGTTCTATTTCTTAGCTGCTATTCCATTTCGGATTTGCTGTTCGATTTCTTAATTGTTGTTCCATTTCTTGGTGTTGGCGTGAAGAACGATCTCAGGCTGTAGTGAGCATTGACATCTACTGTCCGGCTCCCAGATCCACGATCTGTTCTCTGATTTCCTTTTCCATTAGTTTCCAAAGGGATGGGTTATTGCTACCGAACCCTTGACTGATAAGTTGCTTAGTCTTTTGAATGTGTGATTTAATCTTTTGAAGTAGTTAAGCTGTAGACAAGCATCCGTTTACTCTTGCATTTCTGAACACTGTACTACTAGCATTACTCTGGCAAATGATAGCCTCAGACTGAGACACTCTTTGAAATAACAAAACGTTCCCGGATTGACATATTAATGTGAGGTAATTAGAGGTGAAAGAGACCCTTTTTATAGCTCTACATTTTGGCGTCGTTGCCAGGGAAAGAGTGTAGCCATTTGTTCTTTTTTTTCAGAGTAGTGTACGAACCTGCTAGGGAAGAATTGGGTTTTAAAAATGGAAGGTAAGAACCTACATGTGGAGAATGTAAAAGCCCTGCTCCTCTACCCACTTTCCTACAAATTTGTTGTTGTTTTGTTTGAGTAGAATTTAGTAGTTAATTTGAGTGCATGACTAAGCAGAAAAAGCCAAAAAAATTCCAAACCTCTACCCAAGCCAGAAAAAGCTAAGGGGCCGGTGACCCTTGGTCGACCAACCTTCATAAACGAAATCTACAAGAAAGCAGAATCTCAGCCCTCAGCAGGACCGAGGAAAGTTATTTCTAAACAGCCTACTAGTTCCCTTCAGGCCATAGGATCACCATCTGTAGCCTTTACTGAGGTGCATAGTCAAACTGAAGAGCAGGACTTTCAAGAAATTGAAAATTCTACTCCAGAACTATTGCAGGAAGGGAATTTCAGTAATCTTTGTGAAGGAGGAGGAGAGATAGGGGAAACCGAGGAACTGAGATCTCCTCTCGAGACAACTCAGCCATTGAACAACCCAGACAAGGGAAGTGCTGCAAAAATCATCTTTGAAGAAACTCAATCTCCTTAGACATTAGGCACTCTCATTATCCCAGATAGAGGAAGTGCTATTAAAACTATCCCTGTTAAAGCCATTCCCTCTCAACCTAGGAATACCCTCCTAGATATCCCAGAAGGTTATTGGCATATATTCGACCCAATGGCTCAAAACCAGCCAAACACCCAAACCTCTACATTACAATACCCCATAGTGGATTCTGCAGCATATGTGCCTATGAAAGCAATCCCTCTTCAACATATCCCTACATTCCACGGTCTTACATCAGAAGACCCAGATGCATTGTTATTTGAATTTGATGTACTATGCAGGGGATATGATTACACCACCGACCCCCAGAAACTGAAACTATTTCCCTCTGCACTAAAAGGGGTTGCTTTAAGATGGTTTATGGGATTAGGTGGCAGGGTTATAAATAACTGGGATCAAATGAAATAATGTTTTCTAAAAAAATATCAGGACTATTGCAGGTCTAGAGAACTAAAGGACGAAATATTCCAGATGACAGCTAGACCAAACGAAACATTAGAGAAGTATGTGGAACGTTTTCAGTATAATCTTAAAAGATCTGTTTATGCATCACTGCCTTTACCTGATAATGTGTTAAAAACAACATTAATAAGGGGCATGAAGGAACAATGGATTGAAACATTAAACATTATGGGAAAATGAGATATTTATCAAGAAAGTTTTGGTGACATTATTGATTTATGTATCAGGAGCTCGAGAGGCAGCACAAGATTAAAACCGGCAGAACATGATTGGTTTGTAAGAGATAATAAAATTTCGACAGAAGGAGTAATGTGTGTAGAAATTGGAAATTTATTAGAAAATTTTAAAACTGATATACTAGGGACACTAACTACACAACTTGATATTATGCAGGCCAAACAGAAGCAAATGGAGGCAGAACAGAATTTGGCAATATGTTGTCCCCGATACAGGAAAAAGCATAGCCATAAGGAGTGTCCACTAGATGTAGTCCAAACATGCGCCATCTGCACAAAATATCACCATACGAAAAGCTGTCCCTCACTTCCTGGATTGAAAGCAGTATATAAGGAAGCAGAAGAAGAGCCAGAATTGGTGTATTTGCTCAACCAGCGCCGTCAGTGGCAGCCGAGACAATCTGGTATGTTTCCAGACCCAACTTCTTCTTTTCAGCCTCCGCAGTATAATGCTCAACAATATAATATGTGGCAAAGTCAATCCCAATCCCCGTTTCCAAACTGGTCACCGCAGTCGTTTCCTTCCTCAAACCCGTGGCTGAATCAGGCAAGCCAATCTGGTTGGCCAAATCTTCCTTATACTCCACCATATTGGCAAAGTAACTCATACCCACCACAATGGACTCCCCCTACTTCACAAAGTTCAGCCTGGCAGACAAACTGGCAGAGACCGATGCATCAACCAGTAGGAACTATTCCACTTCCTCAACCTACACTGCCAGCCTTACAACAAAATCCCCAGTCCAATCTGAGACCGCAACTCCCAGCCCAACCCAACCCCAATCCAAATAATAGACCGGTCCAATCTGTCCAAATCATAGAAACACCAGAGGTAGGAGCCGATCTGAGAGAGTGTAATGATCTTCAGTTAAGATCTGGGCATATTATTGAAACTGAGGGAGATAAGACAGTTCAGCTTGAAGATCAGTTACCCAGAGAAAATCTATCACAAGAAGAGGATGTGAATAAACAACAAACTCATAATCAAGCAACCACATCCTCTCCCCTGTTTCCATAACGATTAGTCATACCTCGACCTATACAATATCCTAATTTTGACATTCTGGGAGAATTAAAAAATTTGTACATAAAAATTCCATTCCTCCAAGCCATTCAAGACATCCCGATATATGCAAAAACTATCAAAGAATTGTGCATAAATAAACCAAGGAGGAATATAACAAATAATCCAAGAGTCCAAGTAATTGGCACTCTATCTGACTTACTATCAGGAAAGGAAACACCCATTAAATACAAAGACCCAGGAAATCCAATAGTAACTGTGCAAATTTATGGTCAGACCCTTCCCAATGCCTTAGTTGATCTAGGAGCTGCAGTCAATATCTTAACAACCACTACTTGCCAAAAGCTAGGTATTACATCTGTAGAACCCACCTCTACCTTGCTAGAATTGGCTGACCGATCTGTGGTTAGGCCAGAGGGCACAATACATGATGTCATGGTCTCTTTTGATTCCTGGGAATATCCAACTGATTTTCTGATAATAAATCCCAAAACCCGACTTGATGGACATCCATTGATTTTAGGTAGACCTTGGCTTGCCACTGTCGATGCTTATATTGGCTGCCGGCAAGGAAATATGACCATAACTAGAGGACCAAATATCAAGAACTTAGTTCTATATCCTCCAGCACAGCCAAGTGTCACAATAATCAAAACTAATAAGCACCATGTATCATACCTTACTGATAACATTAGATCTCCATTAACTATACAAGAGGCACTTGATTTCAAAGACCAAACAGAAGATGATGCCATTAATAATTTCATTATTCAAACCGAACTCACATCCCGCACACAATGTCATATGATAGAAGCAGCATTTGATAATGAATTAGAAGAAGATCCTCTGAAAGATACACATGATCAAACAATACCTGTTACTTCTATTGCAAATAGTAAAATTGTGGAAATTGAACCGGGAAAAACCTTAAATATTAATGCCAACCTCACACCCGAACAAGAAATGAAGTTCATCCATTTGTTAAGGAAACATAAAGAAGCATTTGCACCAGACTACCCTGATATGAAAGGAATTGACCCCCAATTATGTACACACCACATTTATATAGAAAAAGATGCGAGACCAGTTCGTCAACCTTAAAGGAGACTTAATCCTCATCTAAAAGATGCGGTAAAAGCCGAACTTCAAAAACTTTTAGATGTCAATTTCATCTATCCTATCTCTGATAGTAAATGGGTCTCTCCTCTTATGGTGGTACCAAAAAAGAATGGGAAATGGAGAATCTGTGTGGACTACAGAGAGCTAAATAAAGCAACACAAAAAGACCACTTCCCTCTCCCATTCATCGACCAAGTATTAGAAACTTTGGTAGGAAATAAATTCTTTTCTTTCCTGGATGGCTTCAGTGGATACAATCAGATTCAGATTGCCCCTGAAGACCAAGACAAAACTACTTTTACTTGTCCTTGGGGAACATTTACCTACTGAGTTCTACCTTTTGGCTTATGCAATGCTCCTGCCACATTCCAAAGGGCTATCCTTAGCATTTTTGCAGATTTAATAAATGAAGGACTTGAAGTATACATGGATGACTTTACACCATACGGAGATGATTTCGATCCAGCATTGGATACCCTAGAAAAAGTCCTACAACGCTGCATTGCTACCAGGCTTTGTTTAAGCCACGAAAAATGCTATATGATAATGACTAAAGGACTTATCCTAGGACATTATATTTCAACAGCTGGCATTCAGGTAGACCCAGCCAAAATCCAAATAATTTTTTTTATTCCCACTCCTACCACTCAAACAGAGGTACGGAGTTTTCTTGGATTTTCTGGTTATTATAGGAGATTTATAGAACATTATTTGCACATTGTTGCACCTCTGTATGCACTAACTGGTAACATTGATTTTCTTTGGACAAAAAAATGTGAACATGCTTTCCAGGATCTGAAGAAGCTTGTGTCCACAGCCCCAGTCCTTCGAGGACCAAATTGGGATTTTCCATTTCAGATATCATCTAATGCCTCAGATACAGCCATTGGAGCAGTCCTTGGATAGGAAGAGAATAAAAAACCATATGCAATTTACTACATCAGCAAAAATTTATCCCCTGTTGAATTAAACTACATTGTTACTGAAAAGGAATTTCTAGCTGTAATACATGCTGTCAATAAGTTTAGACATTACATTACTGGATATCCTGTTATCTTGTACACCGATCATTCTGCCATAAAATATCTAGCAAACAAGCCTATCACAAATGGCAGAATAACTAGATGGCTAATTTTATTGCAGGAATTTGATATTACAATCAAGGATTGACCTGGAAAAGAAAATCATGTAGTCGAATTTCTCTCAAGAATGCCATAGCCAATCGATGCAGCTGCAGTTGAAGACCAATTTCCAGATGAGCATCTGTTTGCTGTGGCTGTTCAAACACCCTGGTATGCTAATGTTTCCAATTACCTAGCAGTAGGTAAATTACCAAAGCATCTAACCCCTAATGAGCGGAAACAGATTGTTTAGCAGAGTGCTCGATTTTCTTGGATTGGGGCTATTTGTTCCACACAGGGGCAGACATGCATATCAGGAGATGCGTTCGAGAAGATGAAATCTTTGACATTTTAAAAGCCTGCCATGACGGACCATGTGGTGGACATTTCGCCGATCACAGAACTGGACATAAAGTGCTGCAGACGGGGTATTATTGGCCCACGATTTTCAAAGATGCAAAGAAATTTGTCCAAGCCTGTGACAGTTTCCAGAGAGCAGGACGCCCTGGTTAGTCTGATGAGATGCCTCTGAAACCATAGCTAGTCATCGAACCATTCAAGCGATGGGCTCTTGATTTCCTTGGACCAATTAACCCATCATCAAACCAGAAAACATATATTTTGGTGGCAACAGAATATGTCACCAAGTGGGTTGAAGCAGAGGCATTTCCAAGAGCTACAAAGGACTCTGTCATATAGTTCCTGTTCCATCTATTTGTACGTTATGGCCTTCCAAGAGAAATAATTACAGACGGTGGACCACAATTTGCTGGGAATAGAATAGCTGCAACACCTAACAACTATCATGTCCAGCATAAAATCACTACTCCATACCACCCACAGGCAAATGGACAAGTAGAAAGCAGCAACAAAATAATAGAAGCAATCCTAACGAAAACCATTACGTCACATATACGTGATTGGGCTGCCAGACTACCTGAAGCACTGTGGGCTTACAGAACAACATGGAGAAGTGCCACTGGTTACTCACGTTATCAATTAGTGTTTGAAAAACAACCCATTTTCCCCATAGAATTCGAAATCCAAACATTACGAACAACACAGGAAGTTGGCTTAGATCTAACTGAGGCACAGATTAATCGATTACAGCAGATCAATGAGTTGGACGAAATCAGGTTCTCTGCACTTCAAAACACTGCCCTGATCCAACAGTAGCGAGCTAAATGGCATGATGCTCTCATTAAAATTAAAGTCTTCCACGAAGGAGTCTGGGCTCTTTTGTACGACTCCAGGGTTCAGAACTTCCCCGGGAAACTCCAAACTCGTTGGTTGGGACCATACGAAATCCAGAAGGTACATGACAATGGGACCCTTACTCTAATCACTATTGACAGTTCTGGATATGCCTTCAAGGCAAATGGCCACCGAGTTCGTCTCTATCGCAAACCACTCACTCGGGAGTCCTTCTACCAGCAGCTACGCCGAGACTCTGATATGGAGATTTTGGGGGAGGAAGAGAAGTCTTCCTCACCTGTAATTCATTAAGGAATTTATTTCTTTTTACAGTTTGTACATAATTTATTTTCTTGAATCATTTTTGTACATATTTTTGAATCAACGTTTTGCTGTTATTATTTTTTCTGTTCCTTTTTTTCAAAAGAACAGCATTTTCTTCTGGCTGTTCCTTTTTCAAAAGAGCAACCCCCTTTGGATCAGCCATCATTTTGTTGTAATTTGGTTCTTTTTCTTTATTTTTGTGTTTTGTTGTTCCTTTTCCAAAGGAACAACATTTTTTGATTTCTGTCATTCCTTTTCCAAAGGAATGGCATTTGTGTGTTTTGTTGTTCCTTTTCCAAAGGAATGGAATTTGTGTGTTTTTGCTGTCCCTTTTCCAAAGGAACAACATTTTTTATTTCTATCGTTCCTTTTCCAAAGGAATGGCATTTGTGTGTTTTTGTTGTCCCTTTTCCAAAGGAACAACATTTTTTATTTCTGTCGTTCCTTTTCCAAAGGAATGGCATTTGTGTGTTTTTACTGTCCCTTTTCCAAAGGAACAACATTTTTTATTTATGACGTTCCTTTTCCAAAGGAACATCATTTTTTGATTTCTGCCATTCCTTTTCCAAAGGAATGGAATTTGTGTGTTTTTGTTGTTCCTTTTCCAAAGGAACAACATTTTTTATTTTTGTTGTTCTGTTTCCAAAGGAACGACATCTGTGTGTTTTTGCTGATTCCTTTTCCAAAGGAACAACATTTTCAATTTCTGTTGTTCCTTTTCCAAAGGAACATCATTTCTGTGTGTTTTGTTGTTCCTTTTCCAAAGGAACAACATTTTTGATTTCTGTTGTTCCTTTTTCAAAGGAATGACATTGGTGTGTTCTGCTGTTCCTTTTCCAAAGGAACAACGTTTTCGATTTCTGTTGTTCCTTTTCCAAAGGAATGGCACCTGTGTGTTCTGTTGTTCCTTTTCCAAAGGAACGACACCTGTGTGTTCTGTTGTTCCTTTTCCAAAGGAACGGCACCTGTGTGTTCTGCTGTTCCTTTTCCAAAGGAACGACACCTGTGTGTTCTGCTGTTCCTTTTCCAAAGGAACAACGTTTTCCATCTTTGTTGTTCCTTTTTCAAAGGAACGGAATTTTCATTTTCTGTTGTTCCTTTTCCAAAGTAACAGCATTTGCGATCTTTTGTTGTCCCTTTTTCCAAAAGGAACACCACTTGCATGCTTTTGCTCTCCCTGTGAAACAACTTGTTCCTTTTGTTGTTCTAAATTGAGGATGCTTATTGCTCCTGTTCTTTCAAGTCTTTTAGAATACAGCTATGCACTTATGCAATGGATACAAAATCACAACACACTGAAATCAGTCAATCATAAATCGCTATCTTTATAAGAAATTGCTCTAAATTGGTAACAAGACAGAAGGAAGGACACGCTTATTTATCATCTTTTGCTTTCATTTTTCTACTAATTCTGCTCTGATTGGTTATCTTTATCATGTTGATCCCTTTTAATCCTCTTTGATTATTATTTAGGAATAAGAGCAAAGGGTTTATATCTTCCTATTGAGATGTTAAGACTTCTTCCACCATTCCTACTCTTAAGGAGTGTTGAACCACCCTTTGTGTATAAATAAGAGAAAGTACTTTATGAAAAAGAAAGAAAGAAGAACAAACATGACTTATAAGTTTTCAAATGCAGGATAGGGGGTCTTATCAAGAGCCAGCCTACCATGATCATGAGGACGAAAGCGAAGTGGCATTCCCACTATGTCCACCACACCAAGGATATGGTCCAAAAGGTATATCAAATAAACAACCCTTGGAACAGGAGGTCTCATCACGAGCCGGCCTGCCCACTTTTCGCTCCTTCCTCGTGAATGGAATTATGGCTAACTGGTCACCAAGCCAACATAATGGCCTACATTTTGACATCACACAACATTTCCTAAGCATACACAAAGGATCATGGTTCCATGGGTGAAATAAACAACTCTGCCAAGGTTATGGACACCTGTCGGCAGCAGAGCATTTCTAATGGTATTGAAGTCACATTATTTACACTAATAGGTAGCTGTTAGCACCCTTCTGTTTCTTATACCTTAGTAATCAATCATATATTATTTCCCGAACCATGTAATGCATGGACATAAATTATTACCAATCATGACAAAACAGTTGACAATGACCGCATGAGATTCCGTTTCCACGGCAGATGTCCTATCCCCCAGCCTCGCATCATATCACAACAGTTTCTTATGTGTTAAGCGATCCAACTCTATGCCTCGATTTCAGTAATTCGCTGCTTTTGTAAACATGGCATATTGCCATAAGCTGTTCCTTTATGACTCTGCTTCAGAGCGAGCACTGCTCCTTTATTTGACGGCTGGGACAGCCTATCACATTGCGGGGGGAGGTTAACCTCATCATTCCTTGGATTACGTGTCAGCTCACTATTCGGTAAGTTGTGTACTGGGGTATAGCACGGCTCAATGTTATACTATTTTTTTTATTTTTTCTGCATGACTTGCTGTTCATAAGCCATTTCTATTGTATACTCTGCAGCATTAGATTTTCAACAAGTCTTGCGTCTGTCAGCCTCTATGTGTTTCAACAGCACGAATAGTTGCTGTTCCATTGAGATTTTACAACGAAACCATGGGAGTAAGATCAATTCGAAGAGAACCGCAGGTGTTAACAGTCTCTGCTGCTGCCCGGGAAATCTTGGCAAGAGCAGGGTGGCTGACTTATCTCAACCGCTTGCAGGAGTCTAACGAGACTGTGGCAATTGAATTCTTGCAGAACTTGCAAGAAGATCACTCCACAGTGGGGGGGAGATGCATAGAAGTCACCGACGACATAATCGCAGAAGTCTCGGGACTGCCAGCCACTGGACCTATATGGACGTTAAAAAAGGAGAGATTGCAGAAGATTATAGAAATCTTCCAGGACGAAGGCCAGAGCCTGGCAATTAGAGGAAAGGGGGTTCTGCCAGCAGCATTAGGAGAGCCGTGGGCGGAATTGGAAAATACCATTCAAAGCTACATCACCTGTGAAGGCCCAAAAGACGTGGTAAGACCACGACATCTCAAACTCTTAGCTGTACTAAAGCAAAAATGCTCTGTAAATTTACCTGCATTTTTGAATTCGTTACTTCATGATGTTGCACGGAGCATAAAAAAGGCACAACATGTAGAGTCAGTTGTTAGTCATCATGGGTTGATTCGGTTAATAGTCAGCCATAGCCTCAACCAGCAGCAGAGCAGCTGGGAAGAGCTAATTGCCATGATAAATGGGGGATTGACCGCACCATCCCCAAAATGTAAACATGCCACTAGTACACCTGAGCGTCCAGAAAAACGTAAACATGCCACCAGTACACCCGAGTGGCCAAAAAAATGCAGGAAATCGGTCCGGCTAGCACGGCTACGAGGGAGGCTAGAGAAGCCCCAAGAAAACACCAGCCAGCCGGTAGAAATAGAAGATGAGAAACCCCCATGGCCAGAAGGGGAGGACGATGAGAAAGGAGTGAAAGAAGAGGAAGAAGAAAACGAAGAAGAAGCCGAGCAATCTGAAGAAGAAGGAGAAAAAGAAATTGAAACCGAAGAAGATAAAGAAGAAGAAGCCGAGCAATCTGAGCAGGAGGAGGAAATGGAACAACAGGAAGGTAGCCCATTACAGGACCCAGTGGGAGAAGATGAATTGGCCAAAGTTTTGGCCAATATGGGCGAATATGGCCAACCTTCCAGTCCATCAGACCTCCATGCCGAAAAGAAACCCCAGGAGGAAAATGCACCTGAAGAATCACATGCAAAGGAGGCAGAAGAAGAGAATCTGCATGTTCATGATGAAAAGATGACAGGAGATGCTGAACAGGAACAATCCGTTCCTAACCAGAAGACACTAGAAGAAATTCCAAAGGAAACAGGGGCAGAAAGAGAGGTCGCCCAAGAAATAACAGAACCAGTTAGGGTTCTTGCCCCAGAACAGCCAGAGTAGAACAGTGAAGAAACACCCCAGAGAGAAAATCTGGGAATTAGTCACAGTCCAGGCCGCAGTGAACAGCCTGCTGTTCCTTCTAAGGAAATTGCGGAAATTAGGGAATTGCGAAAGGAACAACAGAGATTACTGAATATAATAGTCCAGCTCCACCAGCAGATTAGGATTCTAAAAGCAAGGCAAAGGGTAAAAAGGACTTCGGGAAGGAAAAATGTGACCACTCTAGCAAAACCCCTCAAGGCAAAGGGGCGAAGGACCAGAATCCATCCTGCTGTTCAAAACCCTGTCGAAAACCAAGTTATTGTTCTAAATGATGTTGAGAAACAGACTGTTGTTCCAATTGAAAAGGAACAGCAATGGATTGATATCCACGTTAATATAGAAATGGATGAGATGATGATCCGTGATAAGGAAATTCAGATGGAGCCACCACTTTCGGGAGTGATAAGGGTTATGAACTCAAAGCAATGCAATAGGAAAGTTCAGGTAAAACTCCCAGCCTCCACTGCCGCATGGAAAAGAGATCCAAAAACGATAACCCTACGAAAGGGTTTGAAGCAAGCTCAGAAAGAAGCAGAAAATCTTAGAGAGCAAACGGTCCCTCGAGAAAAGTATGAAGAGCTACAGCAGCAACTTAGGAATGTCAATCTATCCGAAAGCCGGGCCTTTGAAGGGTAGAGAAGGGAACAAGATAAAGTCACGAAGGTAACTCGTAGGTTAGATATAGTTATCAAGCAGATGGATACCTTGTGTTCTTTATACAATGACGTCCTAGCATGTAGAGCCCCTGCTAAGAATTATGCCTTGTTTTTACTGGAACGTTATTTGCAATTAAAAATAAAGGCTATTAAAGCAGGTGCTCCCATACAAATTAACACCGTCAATTATTTTATAGACTGCTGTAAGCACTACGAGGTAAAAGTCCAGAGACTACTGTGTGAGTTCGATTTACATAACCTTGTATTAGACCAGGAGACTGAGCTGAACCCTGGCCCTTTTGTGGAGGATATCCAATTGCAGGCATTTATTTCATTTGGGGTTAATCAAATTAAATGGCTTAAAGCCTATAATACTTTCCAAAGGCAAGAAAATGGATTAGATTTGTGGGTAAGGGCTGAGCCTAGGGACCCAGTACAGTTGTGGAGAGCACATAGAAACCTCATGAAGACTCTAGGTGTAATTGAAGCATTAGGACCCATGCATGAGGCACTCATTCGACAGGGATTAGAATACTTTTTCTCTATTAAAGACCCTACCATTGATGCAGCTAAATTTCGGTATCAAATCTCTAATCCGAATATCTAGCTCAGGGAACCATTTAAGTATGAGAATTTTAAATTAGCTGCCAACCGCTTGCACCTCTATGGCGAAATTGTTTTGAGGGCAGGGCCATCTTGGTTAGGATATAGGTTCCAGAGTCCAATTATTTGGCACCCTGCACCTGGATACCAAGCCCTGTATGAGATGCCTGAGGGTCAGACAGGCCATTTCTTTGAATACCTAGTTACGCATCATGGTTGTAGGCCTCCACATGAGATTCCATCTCCAGCCTATTCTCTCACTGCCTTACATGTCAACTACAATGTTTTCATGAGGGCATGAAACAGGGTAAGCAGGGGGGTGTGTGGAGTACTAAAGAAGGTATGTTTTTGATGATTATTTCAATATCTTTTCATTAGAACTTACAAACCTTTTGCATCATGAACTAGGAAAATGATGAAGAATTGTAATCAAACATGTGAGACTAATATGCAAGACGAAAATGCTGACAATTGTCATTCCCTTATGCAGGAAGGAGGAAAAACGAGAAGTTTCCGTTCCAAAGGAAAAGACAAGGAGGGGTTAACCGCTGTCCCTTTGACGGGAGACCGTATGCAAACAAGGCAAAGAAAATCAAAGTGAATCAGCCCGGGAAAGGAAGTGGAGATATCAGCCCGGCGCAGGAGAGAAAAGAAATTACTGAGGACTAACGGTTCGGTGAATCCCTCAGGATCCTTGATCTTGAGGGATCGTTGTTTTATCTATTTCTGCACTTAGATATCTCCGCCGTCACCCTTATAAAAGGGGCAGCACTGTTAGCTCGGGAGAGAGTTAGATACGATTATGCTTTTATGTAATTTCTTTTAAGATCAAAACTTTGATCATCAAGTCTCGTTAAGAACTGGTTTATCGTAATTCTCCTCTATGCATTAATATAAACTTGGTTACTATTTCATCTTTGAGTCTGGAATAACTTCAAGAGGTGTACCCCTGGAGGCTAAGGGCCTGGCCCTAGAGGACACTTGCTCCTGTATTATTACGTTTGGTTTATGCATGGTTTGCTTATCGATGTCATTTGGTAATCCGATGTGTTTTATAAGTTTACATCACATGCTCTGTTATGTTTAATTTATTAAGGTTTCTACAGACAGAACTATTGTATTGACTCTGCATCATATTACTGTTCTTTTAGGAGTTGATATAATACTGCTAGTCTTTACATAATACTGTTACTGTTCCATTACAGAGCCTCTGTGTTGTGCACTTGTTCATTAACATTACAGAATTCATCTTGGAAGTTATGTTCTTTGCGATTGTTGGATTTATGAACAATGCTGTTCTATTTTGAATTGCAGTCGTATTCTTTCTAACTGAGATCGATACTTGGATCAGATTACTATTTAAGTGTGCTGTGTGCGTATATGGTTCCCAAGCGCTGTTCCATAATTTATCAGTAATCAGTGCTGTTCCATTGGTGTGTGTTATTCAATCTGCCCTTAAGAGTGAAAGATTGCCATTTGATTCCTGTAGATTATGATTAATGCATTTGATCTGATAGACTAAGATGTCACTGCTTGTGAGACTTAGTTGTTGTTCTATTTCTTAGCTACTGTTCCATTTCAGATTTGCTGTTCCATTTCAGATTTGCTATTTGATTTCTTAATTGTTGTTCCATTTCTTATTTGTTGTTCCATTTATTGGTGTTAGCGTGAAGAACGATCTCAAGCTGTAGTAAGCATTGACATCTACTGTCCGGCTCCCAGATCCATGATCTGTTCTCTGATTTCCTTTTCCATAAGTTTCCAAAGGGATGGATTATTGCTACCGAACCCTTGACTGATAAGTTGCTTAGTCTTTTGAATGTGTGATTTAATCTTTTGAAGTAGTTAAGCTGTAGACGAGCATCCATTTACTCTTGCATTTCTGAACATTGTACTACTAGCATTACTCTGGCAAATGATAGCCTCAAATTGAGACACTCTTTGAAATAACAAAACTTCCCGGATTGACATATTAATGTGAGGTAATTAGAGGTGAAAGAGACCCTTTTTATAGCTCTACACCTGTGAAATGTCTTTACTTTATTCCTTGATCTAGCAAGCCAATCCAGTTTTGATTACAATAGCTCCTTAACTTGAGAAGAAAATGTCTATAGAAATGTCTTTGAATTCACCCTCGATACTTCAAAAGGTGAAGTATTTATACAAAAAGTATTTACAAAATATCTTAAAACAGTATGAGAATTAATCTAGGAAATAAAAATATCTTCAAGCATGAAGATAGAGACAGATGGAAAACTGCATCATGCTGTCCCTTTTATTGTGGTTGTGTTGGCTGTTGCAGTTGAACTTGAGCCCTTTTAAGCTGGCTAACAGGTGTACACTAGAATCATCTTTGCTTTTAACCTTTGATTGATACTCTTTACCTGTTACTCTTTGACCCTGTTTACCTCTTTTCATCTGGCTGCCATTTAGATTTACTGTGGTAACTTATAGTAAATCTGTCAAATTTTTCCACCATTCATCTTCAGGTAACTTTATCTTGAGCATCCTTCTATATATCTCGTCTACCTCGGTGTATTGGGAAAAATTTGGCTTGGTGACAAATAGATGCTTCACTTCATGCTCTAGGAAGAATAAATTTTCTAAAGTATCATATAATACTTTCCCTGTTGGTAATGCTTTAACTCCTGAAGTGCTAGTCTGTTCTCTGGACAATTTTTCTAGTCTGTCAACATAGTCTGATTGGATCATAAGTTTGTCATTGATTACCATGGGATTGGGAAGGCCTTTATCCCTCAAAATTTGAAGCTTTTCCATGAATATGTCAATACCAATCTACATGTTATGACATTTTTTCTCTAGATTGAGCATAAGGTTCCTTTTAGTCAAAACCTTTTTGACTTGGAGGATGGTTTCAGTTCTGTCCTCCACACCAAGTTCACTTAGTTCCTCCCTGTTCTTGCTGTTCAAGAATTGGATGAGTTGATTAGCCTCTTCAGGCTGGTCTCCCAAGTATTCCTTGATCTTTAGTATTGCTTCGGTGGCCACATTCACCAGTTCTGTCTACTCGAATATTGCTTGAATTGATGGCCAAACATCATTGCCAGAGTCAATGATGTTGGCCCATAGCATTTCCTTAGTTTCTCCTAGTGGCTTTTGCAATGTTAAATCTTTTTCAAGGAACTTTATCCTCTAAGGAATAACAGTCTGTGGAGTGGTGGCCAACTCATTCTGTTTAGACTGAATCAATGTGTTCAACTCTTTCTCAGTTTCCTTCAGCTGATTATTTAGCTTAAGAACCAAGTCCATAAGCTCTTCTTGTCCCTTCTAAGTTTCTAAGACTTCTGTTGTTTGTGGATGATGGAGATGTGGAATTTTGAGCTGCTTTTTCAAAGCAACTATGTCATCATTCTTCTTTTTAATTAACCTTTCTGCAGCTTTCACATCTTTGGGATCATGTCCCAACTCTATGATTAAGTCGTCTAAGGACTTGATCCTGGTATCCTTGGCCTATGAGGAGGCCTTTTCTAGCTGAAACTGTGCTAATATATTATTCAACGAGTTCTGTAACGGGGGGCTGCAATGGCATTGCTTGTCAATGTGGAATATACCATCTATCCTGTTTTTTTATGCAATTCAATCTAGTCAATAGGATGTATATCCTTTGCCAGCACTTCAAAATATTTCTTCTACTAGTCAGCTACTAATATAGGCTACTAAGTTATGGGCTTCAGTAAAGTCATCTGCATTTTACCTTCTTTCATATCAAAGGCTGACATAAGCCTTGTTTGGTTGGTGGGAGTGATCCAAAATGGATTTTGGATAGACTCCTAAGTCTAAGTGTTCCTCACTAAGGAAAATGGAAGTCCAAGGAAGTTCCTCGAACTAGCCACATTACAGAGATCATCTCATTCTAAATCTACTGCAACTTGAATGGGAAAAAACTGACTTAGGATGTAGAAGTTATGATAAAATGAAGCTGCCTATATCCTTTGGAAAAAGAGGCAAAATCCCTTGAAAATGGGTCCAAAAAACCCTCTAAGTCCTCAAAATCTCCTAAAAGGTCAAAACCATTGCAAGAGGAAAAGTTTCAGAAAATTCGGATTACATTATCAGAACCCAAAAATACGAAGAAATGGTGGAAATAAGGCATATCAGAGGCTTAAGTCAACAATGGACAGGAGTCGTTGGATCTAGCTGATCAATGGTCTAGATCCGATCGGCAATCGCAATCGGCGGTGGCTATCAGAGGATATCGGAGTATAATATATTATTATTGCGATTGCGACATCGCAATCAACGATTGCAATGGAGCGAGATCGCAATCGATGACCATAGAGTGCTACACCGGCCCAGGGCATGAGCGATATGCGATTGCGATCAATCCCATCATGATATCACAATTAGAAAACACAATGGAGTGGGGCTTATATATATATATATATATATATATATATATATATATATATATATATATATATATATATATAGCTATATATATATATATATATATATATATATATATATATATATATATATATATGCACAATGCGATTAGCTGGACCCGATGTGATAATAAACATTATTGCATAAGATTTGAGATCCGCTGAAAGGCATTTTTTAATGTATTTTCGTATATTTCATTATTAAATGAAATACAAAGGGGAAGCTCGATGCGATGAAATCTGGACCCGAAGGGTTTTTGGAATGGAAACGAATAATATTTCAAATTTGTCATAAGCCATTTTTGCAATATTTGCACTATTTTAATGTAATTTTAAAATACAAAGGGAAACCTTGGAACAGGGCGGAAGCGGCTTGTGATAGCAATTTCCAGCGAACCCGATAGTGTTATAAAGCACATTTATGAAAATTTTAAGTCCGGTGAACATTGTTTTCTGCAGATTTTTCCCGTGTTTTGGTGTATTTCCTGTGTAAGTCGAGAATGCCAAAATTTGGGGATTTCAAGTGCCGATGGCCCCTTCCGTTACAGAATAGGTGGCATCCATCCTTGGGGGTGTTTAGCAATGATTGATAATGCTTAGAGGGGGCGATTTGAGCGGACCAAAACAGGAAGACAGAGAGCCAGAGAGGGAAAATGAACCAATAGCGCCGGTTTGGCTTAAAAGCCACAGAACGACATAGATAGGGGTGGTTGTTGGTTGCTGAGGTCATTGTTGGGTTTTGTTGCTGAAAGTGAAGCCAAAGCAGGAAGCTAAGGTGAAGGAGGCAACGCAGAAGCAAAAAGGCAGCCAAGGGAATCACTTGGAAGTCAAGTGAAAATCCAAGAGGGTTGTAAACTGATAGAGGGCCAAAGAAGCCAGAGCTAAAGAGCCAGAGTCAGAGCCAAGAGCCAGAGCCAAGAGCCAAGAGCCAGAGCCAAGAGCCATAGCTTCAAGAGTCAAGGAATGACATGGTGTCTGAGCCCACTATTTCTGTGTAAAACAGTAGGACTTAAGCCAAGAGCTTGTAAAAGGACCTGCCATAATCCCAGAGAGCTTAGTCAAGTTGACTAGAGCTTAAGGAGACGTAGCCCAAGAGTTTTGGGTGAACTCCAGATTAAATTGTTGTCTTATGTGCTTGTTTTACTGTTGCATTATTTACTGTTGTATGTATTTATAGATTAGTTTCAACACATTAATTTACAGCACCTGAATAGTTTAAAATAAATATCAGCATACACCTTAATATCAAGCACTTATTAATTCCACATTGGTTAATCAATAAGACTTGGGAATATTTAAAGCTTTGGAAGTGGGAGAGGTTCTTGTAAGTTTAGACAAGAAGCCTAAGTGCCCCATTTTTAGATTAGGTGGTATCAGAGCTTGAGTTTGGTTAAACACACCTTTAAGAAGGTTATATCATAATGGTTGATTGACAAAGCAAAGATTGCTTGTCTAAAAGGTGTTTGGGCAATCAAGGATTGATTGTCTGATTGATGTATGCTTGTTTGCAGACTGACTATTTTTCGAGTTTGCAGAGGTAAAGGGAAAGCTACTGATAGCTTAGTCCAGGAAGGAAAGAAGGAAAGAGAGTTGAAGGCACTCTTCTTATCCCAAAGGACCTCAAGGAAATCCCTGGAGCACAAGAGGTTTGTTGCAAAAGGTTGCTAAACAAGCTCTTTATTTATCTTGTTGAAGTTTTTTTTGTTCATTGGCATAATGACAACTTCTACAAGTGGGTCCTCAAATTCTGCCTTCTTCATAAGATTCTTTGATGAAGACATGAAGTATGAATTGTCCAACATGATGGATATGGTGAGAGAAATGTATGAGGATGGAAGGAAGAGCAGCAGACTTATGGAGCAGTTGAATTCCATGAAGGAAGAGAAGCAGTTGATTTCTGACAAATTGTAGGAAATGGAGAGGCAACTTCATATTGTAAATATGAACCTGAAAAGGATGCGTGAGTTGGAGACACAACTCTTTGTTGCCCAAGAACCCTTAGTCAAGTATTATCTTGAAGAAGAGGTAAACCATTCCAATTTGTCTTCAAATTCCTCTGAGAATTCTTATATTGGTTCCTTTGAAAAACATACTAGAGGCATAGGTTCCAAGCTAATGTCCAAGATGGGCTATGAAGGGAAAGGCTTGGGTAGACATGCACAAGGTATCGTTGAGCCAATAATGATTGAGGAAAGGCCTAAGTATTTGGGTATTGGCTATGGACAAGCTTATGGAGAAAGTTCCAAAGTTGCCATGAAGGCCATTGAAATAGCTCCAAGAAGAATTTGTAGTACCAAGTGTGAAGATTGTATTCAGGAGGAATGCAATAGCTTGAAACATCATTTGCAGGATGCAAGTGTTCAGAAGCACACATTTGAACTAGAGAGTTGGGGAGACTCTAACAACCTTGAAGAGATTGATGGTGTCCCAAAGGGAGCCACTTATTAATTTGATTCACCTCCTCATGAAGGCAATAACGGTGAAAGAGACAGGTATAAATATGGTTCTAAACATATTCCTTTTGATTTTGCAAAGCATGATAAATTTCCACATAAGTATGGGGAAAGAGTTGCATGTTCCTTTTTTGGTTTGGATAACCATAATGTTTCTAGATGTTGGAAGAGAATGGCCACATATGGGAAACTTTTGAAGGAAAAGAAGCAATAAGCCAAAGGTCCATTGAACAAGGAAAATCATGTTGTCAAGAGGATGGACATGTGTTGCACTTACTACCATAAGCAAGGGAATTTTGTTGAAAGGTGTTAGACTCTGAATCCAACAATGCTTCCACCAAAGCTGAAGAAATTGGAAATAGAATATGGCAAAAATGGAAAGGAAGTTTCCATAAATAATGTGTTTCAAAATGATTCACATGTTGATGCTGATGTGCAGACAAAGGAAAAACCTTTGAACTGGATTGGTAAGAAATGGTTGGAGTTATTTTCCAATTAAGGATTGCATGTCTATTGACGCATCTATTTGCATTTCTTTGTTGATGAGATGCAAGTTGTAGGTTTCTACCAAGTAGGTGAATGGAGAAGTTGAGTAGGAAGCTCACTTTGTTGCTGCAACATTACATTTCATTTCATCTTCGAAAGTATAGTGTGCCTAAGCAAAAGTTGAAAGATGAAATGCATGCATGAGCTTGAGATGCATGAACACAGGGATGTTGATGTTTTCCTTGTATTTGAACATGTATGTGTAATTAACTTGCAGGGTTGATTGCTTTGACATGCATGTGATGCAATGTTGACTTGAGAGAAGTTAACTTGATCTCCTAGATGGGGATAATAATGAAATGTTTCATCTTTTGAAAAAGAGTCCAAATGGTCTTTTTCTACATGCTTGACTTGAAGGGTCATTTGTTTTAAAGGCATGTTTTGTAGGCTTGTGACCTATTCCATCATTTGTATGTAGATGTAAGGCACAGAGGTATTCACAAGATGTGAAATCTATTTCTTTGTTGAAGCAGGAGTTTGGGCCATCCAGTTGTTTTCTGTATTTCTGTTGTTGTTAACAGTTGTTGTTGACAGCTTGTCAAACAGGTACAAATGAAAGTTTTGTGGAGCAGATGCACTTCACATTTGTTTGAGCCACCTTGGATCAATGATCAAGGCAAATAATTTCAAACTACCTTCTATGACCATTTTAGTAGAAGTTCTGCAGGAAGGCAAGGAGGAAGACAGTTCTTCCCAAGAAGTCCAGCCCATCCAAGAAGGGAAGTGGTTAGAAACTTTGGTTTAGAGGCACTATGCAAAGGCAAGTGTAGGGAGGCTGAAAGAAGAGGGTGAGTCACTCTCATTTACTGTTCAAATCAGTATATCATTCTTTTGGAGACCAAAAGTTCTTTTAGTGGGGAGGCATGATCCAAAATGGATTTTGGATTGACTCCTAAGTCTAAGTGTTCCTCACTGAGGAAAATGAAAGTCCAGGGAAGTTCCTAGAACTAGCCCCATTGCAGATATCATCTCATTCTGAATCTACTGCAACTTGAATGGGCAAAAACTGACTTAGGATGTAGAAGTTATCATAAAATGAAGCTCCCTATATCCTTTGGAAAAAGAGGAAAAATCCCTTGAAAATGGGTCCAAAAAACCCTCTAAGTCCTCAAAATCTCCTAAAAGGTCAAAACCATCGCAAAAGGAGAAGTTTCAGAAAATTTGGATTACACTATCGGAACCCAAAAATATGAAGAAATGGTGGAAATAAGCCATATCAGAGGCTTAAGTCAACAATGGACAGGAGCCGTTGGATTTGGCCGATCAATGGTCCAGATCCGATCGGAAATTGCAATCAGCGGTGGCTATCAGAGGATATCGGAGCATAATATATGATTATTGTGATCGCGGCATCGCAATCGGCGATTGCAATGGAGCGATATCGCAATCGGCGACCATAGAGTGCTACAACGGCCCAGGGTCTGAGCGATATGTGATTGCAATCAATCGCATCACGATATCGCAATTGGAAAAAACAATGGAGCGGGGCTTAGACATATATATATATATATATATATATATATATATATATATATATATATATATATATATGCGATGCGATTAGCCAGACCTGATGGGATAATAAACACTATTGCATAAGATTTGAGATCTGCTGAAAGGCATTTTTTAATGTATTTTCGTATATTTCGTTATTAAACAAAATACAAAGGGGAAGCGCAATGTGATGAAATCTGGACCCGAAGAGGTTTTGGAATGGAAACGAATAAGATTTCAAATCTGTCATAAGCCATTTTTGTGATATTTGCGCTGTTTTAATGTAATTTTAAAATACAAAGGGAAACCTTGGAACAGGGCCGAAGCGGCTTGAGATAGTGATTTCAGGCGGACTTGATAGTGTTATAAAGCGCATTTATGAAAATTTTAAGTCTGGTGAACAGTGTTTTCTGTGGATTTTTCTCGTGTTTTGGTGTATTTCCTGTGTAAGCTGAGAATGCCAAAATTTGGGGATTTCAAGCATCGATGGCCCCTTCTGTTACAGAATAGGTGGCATCCATCCCTGGGGGCATTTAACAATGATTGCTAACACTCAGAGGGGGGTATTTGAGCAGAACAAAACAGGAAGACAGAGAGCTGGAGAAGGAAAATGAACCAACAATGCTAATTTGGCTTAAAAGCCACAGAATGACAGATACAGGGGTGGTTGTTGGTTGCTAAGGTTATTGTTGGATTTTTTTGCTGAAAGTGAAGCCAAAGCAGGAAGGTAAGGTGAGGGAGGCAGCGCAGAATAAAAAAGGCAGCTAAGGGAGTCACTTGGAAGTCAAGTGAAAAGCCAAGAGGGCTGTAAACTGATAGAGGGCCAAAGAAGCAAGAGCCAAAGAGCCGGAGCCAGAGCCAGAGCCGAAGAGCCAGAGTCAAAGCCAAGAGCCAAGGACCAGAGCCAAGAGCCAGAGCCAAGAGCCAGAGCTTCCAGAGCCAAGGAATGACATGGTGTCTGAACCCACTGTTTCTGTGTAAAACAATAGGAGTTGAGCCAAGAGCTTGTAAAAGGACCTGCCATAATCCTAGAGAGCCTAGTCAAGTTGACTAGAGCTAAAGGAGACGTAGCCCAAGAGTTTTGGGTGAAATCCAGATTAAATTGTTATCTTATGTGCTTATTTTACTGCTGCATTATTTACTATTGTATGTATTTATAGATCAGTTTCAGCACATTAATTTACAGCACCTGAACAATTTAAAACAAATATCATCATACACCTTAATATCAAGCACTTATTAATTCTGCATTGGTTAATCAATAAGACTTGGGAATATTTAAAGCTTTCGAAGTGGGAGAGGTTCTTGTAAGTTTAGACAAGAAGCCTAAGTGCCCCATTTTCAGATCAGGGAGCCATCTTTAGGTATTTCAGCTTTGGGCATTTAACCTGTCATTTCTGGCCTTTATTTCTTTATACTTTTCTCTGATATCCTCGCCTTGGTTAGATGGAATCCTTAATGAGGACTCTTCCACACTTTGCTATTTTTCCAACATCTTAGCATGTGATGTGGAAGGTTCTTGTGTTCCTCCAGAGGGAGTAGCATGCCTTCTCCCTTCTATTTCTGTGCTTGTGGCTCCAACTTTATCTTCTGTGAATTCTTGCTCGAAGAAAGGATTTAACCTTTGCCTCTTGACATAAGTTTGTGAAATTGCTCTGCCTGAAGGAGTGCCCTCCTCCCTGTCTCTTTTGGGGTTCTTCTCCTCATTTAGAGGAGTCTGCATAGTAGGGGGAGTACTCATGATATGCTCTAGCAGTCTTGTTTGAGTTAGTTTTTCTGATAAGTCTGGTTGATTTGACTCTTCTTGAACCTGGAGTCCTTCTTCTGATTGTTGTTCACTATGTGCCTGCGATTCCTTTTGTGCTTGGGATTCTTCTAGTACCTATATGAAATAATCTTCATCAAGTCTCCTCTCTAGATCAATTATTGCATTTTCAACAACAATATCAGTGCCATCTCTATCCACTAGAGTATTTTCCACCCATTCCAATTGATTTGCATATTTTTCTATCTCAGGGATTCTGTGGTGGATATAGGGAGACAACTTGTTTTTTTCTCTTCTATTGCAGATGAAATCAAAGGGGTCGTATCTCCATATGAAGCTCTGCTTCAATTTAAGCCTTTGAAGGATTTCTTTTGCTTCTCTTCCAACTTCTCGACTATTGCACACCAAGGGGCCTAGTTGATCTTTGATTTTGAGTTGAGCCTTCTTCTTGGCTTTCACAAAATGTACCTCATCTGAATTGATTATCTACCTGTAGTACTCCAGAGCAAATAACCTCATTGGGAGGTATTTGGGTAATTTTTATGGTGCTAACTCACAGCCATAGATCCTAATTTCAGTGTGATTTTGGTACAAGTACCAATCTCCCACTTTGTGTTGTTTTGAAAGCTATAGGATCCTCCTGATATCTGAATTGATCCTTGGAGGAGGACTTCCTAACAACATGGTCACTACAGGATGAAAAAAAAGGTCTATAAGTCTATGTATGGATATGGTGATTCATATTTATGTATCAAAGGAGTCCAGAAGACTATTGACCTAGGGTTTCCTCTGGTATCAAGTTTTTGAAGAGTAAATGCGAATTTATCTTCTCGATAATATAAGAAAAGGTGGTACAGAACTGAGGAATACTTGAATACTCTTTCATTGTTCATTCTCAAGAATTGATCATGCATTTTATTTGCTATGAATTTGGCATAATAATATATGATGGCAGGGGGTTGTCCTGTGGTAAAAATGGACATGAAGGCTAGAGTGATTTCATCAACATACTCACTTGTAGTACAACCTAAGACACTAGATATCATTGACACAATGTCCTGGCCAAGTTTAGAAAATATGGTAGCTACATATGGAGGGGGATCTGTTGGGACATGCTTTCCCTCCATGATGAAGGTCTAAAGCATTTTAGCAAGTCTGGCAGGGGTAATCTTGGGGAATTTGTCTAGCAGGTCTCCAATAGAAATGGGGGTTAGATTTTGGCCTGGTTGTAGTTTTAGCATTTCATTTATGGATTCAGAAGTGATGGTGAAAAGTACATTATGGTCAGGAGACATCACTGCTCTTTCGCTGGGACTGTAGTTTGTATGGCAATAGTAAACAATTTCACCAAAGATATGTACTGAAGGGAATTGGTACTTGGGTAAATTAGACTCCCAAAGACCTATTTTGTCTGCATGGTTTAAGTATTGGTCTCTGTACCTACAAAATAATTTTAGTGGGGATTCATGGACAGAGGTGTCCTTGATTTGGAAGTCTTTGTCCGCCAAAGGAAGATGGTCTAAATCTAGATGGGGAGTGGTAATTGGTCAGACATCCATTGCAAATGGAGTGACTATTCTTAGTTCTTGTGTATTTAAGAATGGGGAAAATGGTTTTCAGTCAAACTATGGCAATTTGGTTCAATTACAGAGCAGTTGTGGGTTTGCAGGAGTTCCTTTACTTAATTACTTAATACCTTCATGCAATTGAGTAATAGTTTTAGCAATGAGAGAGGGTTTCTCGGTGTATTTTGGATAAATATATGGAATTTAGGCTCTGACCGGTCGGCAGGCGACTGTGCACGGTTGCAATAGGTTTATTTGAGCTGGAGGGTAGACTGGAAGTTCAATGGCGACTGCAGGTCGGCGGTTGGACATGGGTTAGCAGTTGGAAATCATTTGTCGCTCGCATGGAGGTCTGCGTGTCTTTTTCACGATAAAACCAAAAATAATGAGTTTTTTTAGTTTTATTTAGAAAGTCAACTATTTGGCGGGCACATGGGGAAAAAGGGTACGTTTGGCTTTTAGCGGGAGATGGGATGTTTTGTCGTTTAGTGGGAGGCGGTAAGCGGGTTTGATCACACCACTTTTGGAGCTAGAGTGGTTTCGGGTGGAGGTTGCCCGATGCCATTCAGCGGGTGCCATGTAGCATCAGGGCCCAAAAGAAAACTGCCCATATCAGGCAGGTAAAGGTTAGGCTTCGAAGGCCACCCGATATGATCGTCCACCGTTGGATTAATTGGGGAATGATCGCATGGTGATTAGGGTGAGGGGCTCATACGGAGGGTAATGGTGGGGTCCAACGAAGGTTTAAGTGCGGCAAGTTTTATTAATCAATGGAATAAAGTGGGGTTTAGGGTGTCGGGGGTGTTTTCATTGGTGGAGGTTGATTATTAATTAACCGCAGATCAGTTAATTAATTTCGTTTATTGGGTTTGGGTCTATTATAAAGTTTATGTTTCAAACTTCTTTGGGGCAGGATATTAATATAAGGGATTTGTTATATAACTATACAGGAAGGGTTTATTTCTTTTCAAGATTTAATACATATAAAGTTAGAAATTAATAATGAAAATGAAAGCGCTAAGTGTAATGTTTTTCATTCATTTGTTGTTGTCATAACACAATATACTTATGCTTGAAGGGTTTTTGGGTTTTTTGAGAAAAGGGGTCTTTTCATGGGGGATGATCACTTTTCCTAGGATAGCAAGGTTTTATCCTTAGGAAAAGGGGTTTTTAGGAGAAAAAGGTTTTTCCTTAGGAAAATGGTGTTTTTCTTAGGAAAAGGGGTTTGTTTGGGACTATGAGTGAATTTGAAGGAGGTGAATGTTCATGAGGGGACTTTTTTAATACTTAAGACCTGTAAGTCATTGGGCCAAGGGTCCAGTCCCTCCAGAAGTAAGAAAAATGCTCTGAGCCCCTTTGACTTAAGGTTTTGTGTACTTAAGACTTTTTATTGGAAATTAGTTAAGTGAAAGGTGTAATGAGTGAGGGAAGTTAATTAATTTGACTTTGTGAACTTGATACATGCCCAATTTTCATCCATACTTAGAACCTTGATGATGAAGGTGATCAATATGCTTTTATCTAACAATCATCACAATTCTGCAACCTTTTTTCTACTTACCCACCTACTCATCCTACCATTTTTTCTTCTCTTTATTAGGGTGCACTTAAGCTGGAAAACCCTTATCAAAACATTTTTCTTTTCTTTTACAATAGTAATCTAACTAAGTCTAACCTTATTACATCCAAGGGCTCAGTTTAAATAGTTGAGCTCCTTTTATTTACTCTACCTTGTCTAATTATCTGTTAAGATTGAATAGTTTGGTCAGATTTTATTCTCTATCTATAAGCATAAAATTGAAAGCATGAAATAGTCAAGTTTAAACATTTTGACTATCATGGATTGTGGCAAAGGTGAAAAGCTACACACAATCATTTATTATGCATCAAAAGTAACTAGGAGTGGCATTTTAACTTGCACACTTTCATGGTCTTTTCTTTTCTTGGGGTTCATTTTTTCATCTTTTTTGACCTTTTTTATTCTTTTTGTCCTTTGATTTTTCTTTTAGGACATACCCTCTTTACATTTTTTTTATTTTTTGAATATGGAAAACATTTCCAAAAAGGCAAAGGTATGTACATATTACAGGTTTAATCTCATCCATTCAAAAATTATGACTCTTATTGGTATAGGAACCTAACACAAGGATCTTGATGAGTGATCGTGGTACGCACTTCCTGAATGAGACGATCAGCGCATTAACAGTGGAATTTCAGGCATATCACCAGAAGAGCAGACCTTATCACCCATAGGCTAATGGGACCATGGAGGCGTTCAACAAAGTGCTTGAAAATGCGCTGACCAAGGTTTGAAATTCTCAGCGAAGTGATTGGGAGCTACGCATACCTGCAGTATTGTGGGCTTATTGAACGACATGCAAGAAGTTGACAGGACTAACCCCTGTTAGGCATGTCTATGGTGTGGAAGTTGTAATGCCTATGGAATACATCATGCCTAGTCTGCGCATAACAGTGCTCACAGGTATGATGGATCGTGGAGCCCTGGAAGAGAGGCTCGCACAGCTAGATGAGCTCGAAGAAGAAATATTTTTGGCTGGGTTTCACCAGTAGGTCCAAAAGCAGTGTGAAAAGGCATGGCATGATCAACACATCAAGCTGCGCACATTTAAGGTAAATGATCTAGTTTTGTTGTATGATAGTAAGTTTGATAAATTTCTCGGAAAATTCAGGATACACTGGTTAGGGCCTTATGTTATTAAGGAGATTACTGATGGAGGAGCGGTATAGCTAGTCAAGCTAAATGGAGAACACTTCCCACGAAAGGTGAATGGAAATTGCTTGAAGCCATACACCGGAGGTCCGTCCATGTGACTAAATGGAAGTAGCACAGTCTTAGTGCTCCAGGCAGCTGAAAGGAGGTCAGGACTATAAACTACACTGCCCAAGTTGGGGAGCTGCGCGATTGGAAGATGGTGTGAAGAAAGGATGTGTCACTGGGTCCATGACAGCGTGGAGGGAGCTGCGCTACCTGGGGAGAAATCACGTAGGTCGGCTGGAAAGTGATCGTTAAATTCACTGTTCATGAAAAGACGATAGAAGTGAGGCCAAATGGAGCGGGCAACCGGAATTTAAGACAAAATTTATGGTTTAGATCATTGAAAATCTGCCACCAATCCGACATTAATGAGCCTATTTCAGGGGGAATAGTAGGATTTGAATTCAAATTTCCCTATAAACTACAAGTGGTTGTCCAGCAAGAAACACTTGGCACTTTAAGTATTCAGTTGTTGAGCTCTCAGCTACATATGGACTCAGAGTTTTTCGAGGCTCTCAAACAGACTCCTGCAATTGCGAACTTTCCTGAGACATCATCAGTGCTGATAGAGAGTGTTATGTCATCACCCCCAGAAACTATCAACACACAACAAGTGGTAGAAGAGTAGGCACAAGAGATGGAGAATCAGGTAGAAGAAGCTGCCCCAGATGTAGTCAAATTACTGGTGGAGGTCACTAAATCCCCGAGAACGTCAAGACCAAAGCCAACCCCAACCAAGGAGACCATGAAACCTAAGAAGGGTAAGTAGCCTACCATCCTATTGCACGCATTGCCGAGACGAAACCCACCAAAGCCCACTGCCTAGGAGAAAGGCAAGGCTATAAATCTGGAGGTCGAAGAGGAGGATATCAAAGACATCCCCATGGATGACGAGGATGTGGGAGTGGAAATAGAGGAGGTTGAAGCCCGGGGTGCAGGCCCTATTACATAGTTGTCGGAGTATGTCCCTCTGTGCAAGCCTAAGTCTAAGGTCCCAAAGGACATTGATGAAAGTAAGACTCCCCTGCAAACCCCATTGCTACTAGATGAGATCACTTTTGACGGTCTGCATTTGGCACGAGTGCCGATTTTCAAGCTCGAAGACTGGGACATGGTGGACCATGAGAAGTTCCCCGCACCTGGTGACCGAATAGTTGATGCGTCGCATCATAGACAAAAATACGGGGATTACTGCACTAGAGCCGCAGAAGTGGCTGAGAGGAGTAGAGAAGGCAGGATTACTCAACCTGCTCTGGGTGTTGCACTATAATCACACCCCCGTGATAGTTTTAGTCATCAAGCAGCTACTGTGCTTGGTGCATGATGGGTGTTTGTGGTTGGAGGAGCTGATACCCATCATCGATATGTTGATTCACCGCATAACACGCCTTCCGTATGCAGGCAAAAATCCAGCTATGATCTTTGGTGGAAAGGGTGGCCAGTTGGCGCTTGTAGAATCAATGAAAGAGAAGTTCAAATTGGTGAAGAATTCACGTAGGTAAGGAATCTCTAGCATCTACGACCCCGCTATGAAGGTGGCAATGCAGATCCTTGCAGGGAAGATGACGCGGAAGTGCCGCACCGATGAGGTGTCGGTGCCTATCGTTGTGCTCGCACAGCAGTGTGCAGAAGAAGTCTAGTTTAACTGGTCAGACTACCTTCGAGAGTTCCTGGCAAACTACCATGAAGCACAAGAGCAAAGCAAGACATTCCACTATGCGTGGCTCTCACTATGGATTGTGCTCGTAGCATGGGAGCTACCAGAAGAAAGCCAATTCCCCTCAGTCACGCCAGACCTTCCTAAAGTAGTGAAGTATGTTTCGCTGTGGGCGACCAAGGACGTGGAGTGCATTCAGGACAGTAAGATCTTCTGGATCTTGATGGAAATGAATATCAGGATGGCTATCAATCGCAAGTCGTGATTATCGCCCACAGTATATGCTAACCTACAGAGCTATGCCGAATTCAAAGCTGATTTCCATCAGATATCAATCAGGGCATGGAAGGACCCTGTGTAGAAGTGGTATGATTTTCCATACCTAGCCATAGATGATGCCATCAATGCGGTGTTGGATAAATGGTCGGTGAAGTGGCACACCACCACGGACTTGGCAGTGGGTGGAAGCAAGTCTGCCACACAAAAGAAGAAGGACGAGGCCAAGCTGAAGATGGTGCAGCTGGTCGAAAAGAGGAAGAAGGAGGCTGCTGAGAAGGCTAAGGCAGAACATATAGGAAAGGAGCCAGGAAAATAGACAGGTGGCATAGAGTGGGGATCTGACAAAGGTGCATGGTCGCCTTCACCTGAAACTGAAGAAGAGGACACAGAGCAACATGACGCGGACCCTTAGGAGACGTCCGGTCACATTAAGTGCCCGAGAGAGTAGGAAAAGGGAGGGTCCAGAAAGAAATCAAAGGCAACCAAGACCTTGTTGGACCCTATCACACTAACAAAGGGAGATTTATACAACATCAGTGACACATTCAAAGATGTCACCGCAGAGGCCCTGCATCAATTTGAAAAGTAGCAGCAGATCATCCTAAGGGTCATCTAGACTAGATTGCAGGAGTTGTAGACTTGGACATTGCAAGCTGGTATGGTGTCTACCAGCTTGGCTATCGGCACATCAAAGGCTTCCGATATGCTACGCACGAAGGCTTCCAGTGCGCTAGTGTTGTTGAATGGAGCACTGGCAACAGAAAATGAGGCTGACAGGCCCACTGTCAGCTCCTTGAAGGGAGTGGAATTGAACCTGGAAGCGCCCCTGCGCAAAGCACTCCACCCCTTAAAGGATGGAGTAATTACAGAGCTGAGAGCCCACGAGCACCATGCCCTCAAAGTGATTAATGAACAAAAAATTAATAATGAGCAGATGGCCTTACAGAGGGATGCTGCCATCGCCACCAAGGTGACCAGCCAAAGCAAGAAGATCATACAGGTTGTGGAGGAGGCTTGCAAAATGGTCCCGGAATTGGCCATTCTGGAGGAGGAGCTAGTCGAGTTCCACATCCGTAAATTGGCCACATGGGTGCACGACACTCAGACGGATATGGTGTGGGTTCAGTTGGAGCTGAACCTGCAGATTACAAAGCTCTAGTTGAGGGATCAACCTTCAACACCACCAGAGGTAAAGGAACAACGGGTGACTGCTGTCACAGAAGTAATCACGACAGTGGAGAGTGCAGTAGCAGACTGCACACAGTTATTTGAACAATCGTTTGAGGTCCTGACTGGCTTGCAGGCATACCCAAACATCCAGAGGCTAGAGATGGAAGCGCGTGAACTCCAATAGCGCTATGAAAAATTTAAGGGCACAATGCGAACCATTGCGCTGACATAGAGGTTAGCCAAGCTGTAGGAAGCCAAGTAGCTGAAGGAACAGGTGGACGCAATGCTGAACAAGGAAGCAGTGCTGAAGGCGTGACTAAAGCCCTAGCTGGAGGAAGCTTATGCAACCATAGGAAACATTAAAGGCAAGTTTTTGACTCTGCAAGTGATGCAACGACAACTTCAGGCTGAAAATGCAGGGGGAGTAACCGAGAACATAGTCGATGATGCGAAGCAGGTAGCAGCTCAGTGCACAACCGAAGTTGCAGTCATTAGGGTCGAGCTGGATGGGCTTTGCACAAAGATCTTCGTGCCTACCGAGTGACTCGAGGGTGAGTCACGATGTTTGTGTTGTGGGCCTGTTGGGAGCGGGATCCCCCAAGGGTAGTTTTTGGGTTAAAAGCCCATGTTTAAGTCAAATTTTGGTAATATTATTGTAAAGACTCCGCATTTTGTGTTTGCAGAGTGTGAAGGTGTTATGTGTCACAAAGGGTAGTCTGCCCTTAGTTTTGTAAAATAAAGTCGGTTGTAAGAGATCTACCCATGGTCCGTGGACCATGGGATTGTATAAAAAGTGCTAAGCTCTAAGTAGTTAAGGGGGAGAACAAGAAAGGTAGTCATAGCTTTAGAGAAAGAAGTCTAAGTCTTGGGTTGTAGCATAGGTAGAGGCTTTGTAGCTGAGTGTGCAGAGGCCTAGGGTAGAAGTCCGCAACTGAGTGCACAAAACCCTGCAGCTGTGTGCACAGGGTGAACAGAGTCTATAACACTTGGAAGATATTAATAAAAGAAGTTATTCTGCAATTTCTACGTATTTGTTCTGTTGATGGGTTTGGACATTTTTTGTATGAATTTCCTTTATTATGCTTCTATGATGGCGAATGAATATAGTTACATTGAATAACTAAACACAATTATGAATATCTGATTACATGGTGATAACTTTAAGTATTTGGATAAATAAGAAAACCACTTAGAGTAATTGAGGAATCTGCACGACGCGCTTCCATAATAGCGCGAAAGTACCTGAGCCCTAGGTTAGGGCTGTACGAAGGTATTGAGAGTCGGAATAAAGGGTTTGTCTTACAAGCCCTAGAGCGAGATTACCTACGTGAAGGTAGGGATATAAAAGATCAAACAACATCACAACCATCGCAGGGTGTGAAAACTTGGTTCCATCATCCCCCCATACTAATTCGGGTGAGACTTCAGTCCGCGCTCCACACGTTGATGTCGAAAAGGCCAGTAGTGTAGGGATTTTTTTGGCTAATTAATGTTGAACCTGGGTCAGGCCCCCTCAAGCCAACATAATGTATGTATACCTAGCCCCCAAATCCCGATCCATGTGTAGGCTGGCACTCATGACAAAAACCACATTAATGGGAAATAAGTAGTACCATATATAAAGATCGAGTTGATAATTAAAACAATTTGAAATGAGAATGATATGTTTAGATCAATTAACTGAGTAAGGAACTTGATAGTTGGGAATTGAGGAAACCTACATTCAGGGGATGATTACACCTCCTTTCATGCCATGTTAGCCATCTTAAGATCTCAAGCGATGAACTAACTAGATACCTCCTTGATTATCTTTCTAACTCCTTCTAATGACTCTCTCTAACTCACATCGTCATTTTTGTGCCCTACCTTAGTTTGGTTTCCCTGACTGTGCTCCAAATGGATATTATTTCATCACTATATATGACAAGATGTCTTTTATAATCTGACTCAAAGGTCCCGATGGATGGTCATGGGAACCAGGTTCCTGTATGAGTGGATCACAATGGTTGCAATGGAAATCAAGGCATCAATTTTTTCTTCATTGGGTTCACTATTTCTGGGAGAGTGTTGGGGCAGAAATTAGTCTAGAGATAAATGGAGGTCCCACCAATGTGAGGGTTGAACTCATTTCCACCAGCAATAACCTCATTAATGTTGTCTTTGTAAATATTACTCCAAGGAAATATAGGTTGGTTGCTTCCCATCATGAATACATAAATTTAGTTAATCCTCCATAATACAAATATCAGGTCATATCAAATCCCACTACAATTTTTTTCAAAAAGGAAAGGTCGTGATATTTTTCTCACTCTTTACCTTCATTTGATACATAGAATAAGTTTGGAGAAAACATCCTTTGCGTAAAGTTCAGTGACCAAATACCTGTCAAGCACGCACGTGATAATTTCAGGCTGGTATAGCAGCATAATGTTTTCAACCTAAAATATTACATTGTGAAGACATTAGGAAATAAAATGTTGAAAGTGTTGACATGCGCTTTTGTTTGTTTGTGTATCATGAAAGGGCTTGGAGAAACTGCCCAAACTAAAGTCCTCTCCGCTAAATATTCCAAACATTGACTCTGCCCACATAAATATATCTATATATCTATATATCTATATATCTATATATCTATCTATATATTTATATATATTTATATATTTGTTTATTTATTTTTCGAGTAAGAAAAATAACGTCTGTTTTTATATATCATGAAAAATAATACATATAACTGGTAATATACAGTGCATATATCATCATAGTTCAATCCCTGTACCATCACAGTGATAGTCCATCCATTTATGTCAACTATACATTAGACCTATCAAACATATGTGCCTATGTTCCCAGAGGTAGTATTAAACAAAATAATCTGTACCAAATATTGTTCCATTTTAAACAAAAATGAATTCATCTATTTGTCAACTTATAATCTATACAATGCATATATAAGAGAAACAAAAGACTAATCTCAAAGCCGCCATCTAGATAAAGTAAATAAACCCAAATATTAGTTGACAAATCCCATCCAAGAGTTTTTGTTATCCCGAAAGTGGAAGTATCCTAGCATCTACTATGTTATCACCCAACTTAATCTCTATATGCATCCCGTCCAGTGCATCTTGTAGCCCCTTTTTAGACATGTTGTCTGCATTTTGGTTAAATTCTCATCCAATATGTTGAATCGTTGAGTCCCTGAGAGAGCCCCAAAGGTTCTTGATTTGTCCAAGCTAGCCATGTAGCATTGGTTGATATATCTTTGTGTTTCCCCATACATGATCAATGATAGTATGTGAGTCTCCATATATATGAATTGAGGGAATGTTTAGATAAGATGAAAACCAAAGGAGACCCCATAGGGCCATAGCTTCAGCCTTCATATTTGTGCCCTACCAGCACCCCAGTGTACCCAGTATTCTTGTTCCTCTGATATAATGATCCAGAGACCACACCCACAAATGCCCCTTTGTGTTGATCCATCAAAGAATCTCGCTAGGTAGTCATTTCCAAGGCCTGTCTTCCCGCTTATTGTTTTCTTAATGCCACAGTTCTGATCATTTCCAAATTTATACCATTCAATAATGCGATCCATCACCTGTGTATCATTTTCCTTATAGTTCTAAAAAATAATTCTATTGTGCCATTTCCATATTTCCCAAAAAAATGATAATGGGATTGTCCTCCATGGAGATTTTTGTTTGCTCCACCAACATAAGTAGTTAGTGATGATATCATATTGGTTGTATGGAAAACCAATGTATCAAGCAATATTACTCTAGATCTGAACAGTTACAGGGCACCTAAAAAATAAATGGAAATTGTCCTTCGTCACATTCTTGCACAATACACGTACCCCTAACCCTTGCCAATTCCTATTTTGTAGGTTTTCCCATGTTAAATTCTTGTTTTTTCCAAACAATCCAAAGAAATAATATTATATTTGTTAGTGCCTAAATCTACCACAGGCTGAGAAAGGTAGGATCTAGGACAACATCAAACCATGCTTAACCTAGTAGCTAGCCCTACCAGGTCGAGAGAGGGCTCTCTCCAGGTCAATCTCAGCAAAATATGATCAATGAGGGCTTGAGATGACTAATATTTCTGACTGATTTTAGGTTACGTATGTGTGCAAAAGAGTTTCATTGAATAGAATGATGTTTTTGTTGGCTCAAATGGAAAAGCAGATTTTGAGTGCAGGGAATGAGGCTCAGTTTTGCAGAGATCTCAATGGGGCAAGGTAGGAAAAATAATTTGGCACTTTAAATTGAATGAGATGGAGAGATTAGACAGGTGAGGAGTTGAAGAGGGCAAGAAAGCTCAAGGATCCTCTTCAAACAACTGAAAACATCAAAAACTAAAGCAAACCCTAGGTAGAGCACTGCATTTTCAATGGATTCTACCTTTTCCCTTGTTTGTTTTAGTTAAGAAGAAACAAGATAGATAATGGCATACATAACACATAAGTAATTTCACAATTACAGAATAAAGCACTATACCAAGACAAAATTCCACATGAATCCCAAAGAGTGCTGCAAACCCTGGTCTCAATTCCTTAGCCAAAATGCTGATATGAGTATACAATGAAGCTCCTTGCTTTCTCAAAAGTCCAACCATGCTAATGATTGAAAGATCACAAGATATAGACAAAACATAACTCATCCTAGCCTCTAGGGGTCGAGCTCACAAGTTTAGGAGCTGTTTCAACTAATTCTAAACTGAGAACTAGAAATCAGGTAGTGGAACAGCTTGCCTCTAGAAACTAGGGAACTGATTCATTCAGTTTCAAACAACTTTTTGATAGATGAATCTACCTCCATAAGTGAAAATTTAACATATTTACATCATGATCCATCCATTTACACTAAATTAGATCATAATTTTTACATTAAGAAGGAGAAAAAGTCAAACTATCAAAAGCTAGGCGAGAAACAAAGTATACTTGGTCAAACTGAGCAAAATTTCCCCTAGGCGCCGCGCTGAATTCTCTATGCGTAGTGCCTGTTTGAAGCCACTTTTGGAGGCCTTCCCGATATCCAAATTTTCTCCACGTGTGCTTGTTGGAAAGTTCTACCTGTCGAATTTCCAACACAAGTGGAATTTTTGAATTTGGCCTCCATTTTCCCCTCCAAAATTCATTTCTCCCAACACTGCTTCCTGTGTGTCAAAATAGGGGCAGTAAGGTCATTTTTTGAGTGTTTTTGACCTTTTTGAGGACTCAAAACCTGTCAAAATTTATTTGCCATTGGTAGGAAAGCATATTTTTCCATGCCAAATCCAAAAATTCTAAGTTTTTGTCATTTGGAGGCTCCCATCAAAAGCGAGCGCCAGGTGGCACGGTGCATAGAGCAGAGAATTCTGTTTTTTGAGCCAAAATTTTCAAAAATGCAAAAAGTGCCCCAAATTTTTTGAAATTTGGGCTGACTTTTCTCCATCAAGTGCTGTGTTGGGCCAAGGAAGCCTCAACCAATATCTGAAGTCTATCTTGCTCCTTTCTCCTCCTCGATGCCCTCTTCAACTTTTCCTTCAAGCTCCTGATTCTTGCCTTGCAGACTTTGTTTCTCGCCATGTAATGATAAGCCATATGCCTCAACAATGCCTTCTCCTTGTTGGCCTTCTCCAACATCCTCTCCAAGTGGATATTAGCTCTTTCAAGACATGATTCTTGATCTGCATTGATTTCTTTCTCAAGTGATGTGAGCTTCACCTTCCTCCTTTTGGCAGCTTGGCGGTTTTCCCGAATGTTTTGCAACTCCATAATCGCTTGTTGATCCTCAAGCTGCTTATTTCTTTGCTCCAGGTACTTTATTATCCACTCAGCTTTGTCTAAGTTGAGGGACAAAGCATTGATGTCCGTTTGTTGCTCTTGGATGACTTCCTTGAGCTTTGAGCTTTGCGGGCCCAAATCCGTGTCATCGTCATGAATGAGAATGAAATCGGTCTCCCGCTCACCTAAAGGCCCCTCATCATGTACTGGCCTCTTTCCCTTGTCCTGAACCTACTGTGCTGATGAAGGAAGCGAGACCCCTTCCACCACGGGTGGAGATAATACTCGCTTTGCTACTGCAAATAACTGCCTAATGCCCTTCTGATAGGTGACAAACACCGGCATACTAACGGTTTATGTCTCATGACCCTCATGCTGATATGAAGGTTCACCTATCTCATGCAAAACCTCTGGAGGTCCCTGAGGAGCTGTGAAGAACTCATGAGAAATTAAATCCTCCCAAGTGATGCCCTGCAAACCAAGCTGATGGATGACCACAATCTTAATGAGAGAAAAATGATATAGACTTTTGAACTGCTGTTGAGGAGTCTTGCGTTGTACTAGGGTGGTCATATTTTCAATATTTCGGCACATGAAGTAGGGGATATTCATCATCCTCACCCTGGTAAAATGCATTAGCAACCTGATATGCTAGGCATATAAACGGGAAAACCGGCCTTCACAACTGAAATACTTGATTATCAGTTTCATCAAAGGAGCATAGGAATCTTTCAAGTACTGAAAAGGAAAAACCCTACTGAATTGTCTCAAATAACCGGGTTTGATGTATGGTTCATAATGTTGCCTGTCAATTTGCTGCCTTTTGTTCCATTGCTCTCCAATATTAGGAATATCGATTGCAAGAGAAATAGGTTCTGGTGTTAAAGTGAATGCTACACCAGCTAGAGTGGCTTGACCATCATGTAAATGAAGTACAAACAAACGGGCCAACTCATGGTGAAACTAGACTCTAGCAACCATGTCACAGAACTCATAGCAGGACTGATGTTGGAAACATGTCATGGCGAGAGGGCAGGCCTGTAGCTTAGCAAGAGTAGTAGGTTCTTCTCGAATATGTTTGCCACCTCTATGAGGTCCCCTGGGTGCATGTACCTCTATAGGAGAGTCACTGTGTGTCTCCTCTTCATGATCATATGAAGGATCAGACTCCATTTATGCTAGTGAGTGAGCTTTCTTGATGAAGAATAAGAAATCTATGGTGTTTTTTGATTTTCTGCCACCAAGGGAAAAGTAATATGAGGGACTATAGAGGGAGGGAAAAATGAGGGATTTTGGGACTGTTAGGGTAGGGTTTAGTTAGGGAAATAGGGGATTAGGGAGTGATTTGGGAGTTTTGGGTATATCACTAGGGTTTGGGAATTTATATTTAGGATTTGGGAAAATGGGATTTAGGGATAAGGGGTAGATGATTTTTGGGAATATGGGAGTTTAGGAAATAGGGGAATAAACCAAGAAAATAAGTGTGGGAGTGGAAAGTGGCAGAATGAACTTGGCAGCCAAAACAACAATGCAAACCCTAGACAGCAGTTTCTTGGGAAATAGCAAGAAGGTAGGTTTTGATTTTCTTCACATAACACCATAAACTTTATGACAAATTCATTCACTAGCCAAGAGGTGAGCTTAACTTACTTGTTCACTGGAGGTTTTGGGCAATTTAGGCGACTTGAGGAAGTTTTTGAGCGAAACAGGCTTGGCAGCTCTATGCACCGCGCCTCAAACCCAACATGCCGCGCCCTTTATGTGCATCGCGCCCATTCAGTTTTGCACTGGAAATCATGCCCCTATGCGCCGCACTGCTTATGTGTGCCGCGCCACTCACCCATTGCGTCGCGCCTCTAATTTTGGACAATCTTTCTCTCATTTCACTTGTTTGCTCACACACGGCATTGCCTTGCTTCAATTCTTCTTGTTGGATGAAATGAGCTTTTGAATTGAAAACATAATTTATATACAAGGAGTTTTTAAATTTTTGATTCATAAAAACCCACTTTTACAATACAATACAACTTTACTTTTGAACTCTGTTTTTTGAACTTTTGACTTTATTTGAGCTTGTGATGAACTGAATGACTTGTGTTTTGTTTGCTTTGCAGGGGATTGGAGCTACTGAGGCTTGGGAAGGATACCATGGTTTCCTCTAAACTGCTTTACATACTAGAGAACTGAAAATACATGAATTAATACAATAAAATCTAAAATAGTCTGTTTTTTCCTCAAAACAGAGTTTTGAGGAAAAACACATTTCTGAGCAAATTTTTATGAAATTTATTGGTACTGGAACCTCCCCATGTACTTGCTGACTGTTATTGGACATTTTGGAAACCTATTTGATGAAACCCTAGACCTAATGATAGTGAAACCCTAGAAAAGACTCTTGAAATTGTAAAAAACAAAAAGTGACTGCAAATGATTTTGATGAGTAAAAATGGGTCAGTAGTTAAAGGACATGAGGGTAAATGTACAACAAGCCACTATCGTCAGATGATCCATGCTCCTAGTGGAATGCAGCTGACTGGGTGGGACACCTAATATGAAATGCAACAAGAGGATTTGATCTCCGAAGGAGGGATGAAGATACCGTCACTAACAATCTTAATAGGAATTCTAGTTCTCCAAGACTTATAAAACTAGTAGACCTATGAATTATGTATCTCCTGGTTGCAGAGATTATTATAGGTGTTCACCACCACTACGCCTACTTCCTTCATCTTCCCAACCCAGGCAATCTGATCTCCGTCTGCCCCTCGACTGACCCCAACCAATTTTATCTTTGTCCTGATCTGTTCCCATTCCCGAGCCATCTAGTCCTAGGCCCATCACCCATGACATTTTCTAGATAGGAATATAACCATGCCATTCTCTAATGACCTAGTTCCAAAAGAAGATACCTCTACTGTTAATACATTGGATAAGGCCATTCGATAGATTTAGGTCCCTTCCCATGCCAATAATATGGTCTTGTCCAATCAATATCTTATGCCCAGATCCAAATATCCAACACAGGTTCTGCAAAAAACTTTGTCTGATTTTGTTTAAACTGAGCCATATGGCCGATCCCGAGGTAGTCCCAATGGACTCCCTACACATCCAAATAGTAAACTCTTTGTCTTTAAGGTATTTATGTCTAATAATATTACCCCATATGTCATCCCCAAATAATCCTCTCCACAATGTCTTCTGCAGCAACGCCCATCCAAAACGCCTCAGATTCAAGATCCCCCAACCACCTAGTCTTTTTGGAATGGTAATATAGTCCAACTTAACCAGATGGTATTTGGTAGTGGTAGTCACTCTAGACCAAATATATTTTTCCATAATCCGATTTAAATACTTAATAATTGTACCCGGAAGATAGTATAAATGGGCCCAGTACACTCCCAACTGTGTGATCACTGATTGGGTGAGGGTGATGCGTCCGCCTAGTGATAAACATCTGTATTCCCACCCAGTGATCTTTTTATAGAATCTATCCACTAGCCACATCCAGTCATTTATCCTGTATTTGTTGGGTTTGATATGATAACCCAGGTATTTCATGCCCCCAGCCAATATTTCAGTCCCCACCCCAAATAGTCTATGGATGTATGCAATGTCCTCCAAATCACAAGTGCCATATAAAATGATAGACTTCTGTAGATTCATGATTAGTCCCATGGAATTCCCAAATCTGGCAAAGATGTGAAATAAAGCCAGCCAAGAAAACCTATTGATCATCCCCATAATCAGCACATCGTCTACAAAGAAACTATGTGAGATCCTGATATCATGTCCTAGGACCAGAGCACAAAAATTACCCTCCACCACAGCTTTTTTGATATGTAAGCTAAGACCATCCATTGCCAATATAAATAATAATGGTGAAAGGGAGAAGCCTTGTCTAAGAAACCTTGTATGAGGGTCTAGAGGACATAGTATCCCTCCATGAAATCAAACGTGAAAAAGTGGAAAGAGCAGGCTTTGTGAGCCAATTTTTAAACAGAGGAAGAAGATACAACATCACACCTAATGTCGATCCTAGCCAAGATCGCACTACTCATGAGGTACAATGATTGAGGTTTATAGAGTATATTTTCTATAATATTCTCTTTCAGATATATGATTCTCATGTTCTCTTAAAAATTGTGCAAAGAGGCTCTCTAGATATAGAGTTGGGATTTGGAAATCTCGTAGTAGATGACATCTTTTTTGTCCTTGGTTATGATATGGATGGCTTGGTTGTTTCTCAGGGTAACCCTGTTTTAAGTGTTAGTGTATACCTTTATTCAGATGATGTCCATGAGGTGAAGTGCCCTGATGGAGCAGCTCCTTGGCCAAATCAAGCGCTTTGTCATGAAAATATCTGATGCAAATGGAAATTTTTCTTTTAATTTTATTCCATGTGGAAAATACAGTTTGTTTCCATTCGAAAAGGGTGAGAATACAATATTTGATGCTTCACCTCCATCTATGGAAGTTCTGGTTGAGCATAGTCTTGTTAATATATCGCATCCATTTCAGGACACAGGTTTCTCAGTTGGAGGACGTGCCGTAACTTCTGAAGGTGTCCATTTTGAAGGTGTTAAGATATTAGTTGATGGACGAGAAAGAGCTACAATAAATGTCCAAGGATATTAGAAAATTGATCAGGTAACATCAACACACTACACAATCAAGGCTGAGAAGGATCACTTCGAGTTTAGCAGTTTGGAGAATTTCATGGTTCTGCCAAACATGTCTTCAATCCCAGAGATAGGTACAACACATTATAATATTTTTGGTTCCCTAAAATTTGTGACAAATGGCTATTCTGGCAAGCATCAGGTTGGATTGACACACGGGCCAAAGAATGTTAAGCCTCAAGTAAATATGATTGATGATATGAGAAACTTATGCTTCGAGGTTCAACCAGGTGAATATCGAATATCCCCACTGACCACAACAACATAACGTGATTCTGATCTTCAATTTTAACCATCACATATTGATGTGATAGTAACTGGACCAATGCGTTGGCATTGAATTTATAAAGGCACTTGTTGATATCTGTGGATTAGTGATATGCAAGGAAGGATGTGACTCAGTTTTTATATCACTTACTTCTCTAGTTGTTGAACTCTAGGTTCAGAGAAGTTGAACTCTTTAAGTTTAACGAATGAGAGCAGTGACTTCGTATTTGAGGAAGTCTTACCTGATGCATGGCATCTTGAGGTAAAACATGGACCTTCATCTGATTTATTAGACTAGGATGATCACTAGTTTTGGGAAAGAAAGGTTATTGATGTCAATGTTTGTGTTTATGATCATTCAAAGATAGTGTTTACCCAAAAAGGCTATTGGTTACATATTATGTTTGGTAACTCATCATGTGGCTTCTTAGATCATACAACCAAACAAACAACCCATGAATTTGTTGATTGAGAAAGGATGGCAACAAGTCTGTTTAGAAGCTCCTGATGTGCACATGCTTCATTTCTTGAACTCGTGCATTTTATTTGGAATGTCTTCATTAGAATTCAATATATTGAACCATAAGCCTATATATTTGAATCGTGAAAAATATCTATTGAGTGGTGAAATACGTGTTGATTCAAGTTCTTATCCCGAACCAAATGAGTTGTCTAGAAGCATTATTGTAGACATATGGAAAAAGGAGGGTGCATTTATAGATATGATCAATGATGTCAAACTTGTTTCAAGTGGTAATGGACCAAGCAACATTGTTGTATATCCGTAAACTCACTGGGCCAATCTTGAAGATGAACTGGTCTTTTTTCTGAGACATAAAAGGAATGCTAGTGAGAAAAACAATTTTTAAAAGGTCTTGTTTTATCCAAGAAGTCAGCACATTTCTATTAAAACTGATAGGTGCCAATCTTCTATTCTTGCTTTTGTGGGGCACCCACGAAAGTACATTCAGGGCCAGTGTTTCCAAAAATCCCAGGTGTTGACATTAAAATAATTTCTCAAAATCGCAGTAGCAATGGCCTTCTTAAAAATGGTGACTTGGTTCTTCAAACTTTGACGGGATTAGATGGTTTGTTTTTGGGTGGTCCTCTATATGATGATAATGAGTACTATGTTGAAGCTTCCAAGGGATATCATTTAAAAGAACTTGCATAGGACCCCTTTTGAATCTTAGTTGTATGCTTATCCAATTTGATCAGATGCCCCACTTAACTAACCAAACCATAAAGAATATCTAATTGGCAGTATTCAACCTTCTATGCACTCCCTGCATTTGGGGTCCTCAATAGACGAATCACTAAATTTGCGTCAAACAATCACTCGATACAAACAAAACCTCTTCAATCACATTGCTTCAAACTATGACCATGTAAGTATGGATTTTACTACTACTTTCAACGCTTTACAGTGAAACCAATATAAATTCATGTTGTATGTGGATAACAGATAAACCATTGTAAATGCAGGTTTTCTTGTATGTGTATGCAGGGGCATACATGATAAAATATTTGAGAGTTAATGGGATATTGTTTCAAGAACTTTCATGCTCTATCTTGAGACTCAATATGTATCCTGGAAGTAATTTGACCATACTGGAAATGGACTCTTGTCCTGATAATGCATACAATTTCTCTGTGGGCATATTGATTGAGAGGATGGGGAGATTTAAATCATTAAAGGAGCTAGTCATATATTTTGGCCCTTTTCTTAAAGAAATACTTGTCTTCTCAATTTTTTGTTCGAGAGGCTTCCTAATCTCTAGCGCTTGTTAATGGGTGACAACGTTATCTTGGTAAGAACAAAATTTATGCTTTCCTTTTACATGTGCAGCGAACAACATGTTTCAATGTTTAAGTCTGTTTGCATTTTCTACCTAGTTGTCAAGGTATAACATCAATTTTTTTTATACAAATCATATATTGGTGTAGCTTGGGTTGACTATTATGTTTTGGTTCATTATTATGTCATGTTTGCATATTCAGTATATCCAATAGATATGAAACAAAACCAAGTAATGACTTTGTTTCATATCTATTCTTTAATGCAAATCTACATTACCTAAATTAAAAACTTTAACCTGCTATAAGATGTGAAAAGACTGTAAAATTCTTCCATGGTTTTTTCCATGATGTTCATAATGAATATTTATGTCTTTTACCTCGTAAATGAGTGTAGAGTTGGCTTATTCTAGTTTTGAAATGCAATGTAGGTACTTGAAAAATATCCCATACGTGGACATCTCAGATCCCCACTCTCTCATCTCCGTACGATACAATTTTATGTAGACATAACTGAATTTCATCATTGGGAAATCAATGTATTATGTTGCTTTCTTCAGAGCACCCCTTCTCTAGAGATGATGGAACTTTGTTTAACTGATGACCTGAATTATGACGATCCACGATATGTAAAGTTTTGGGAAGAAGTGATGTATTTGAATAGATCTTCAAAGCAAGCAAGGATATTGGTGTGAGAATCTTCTTTTTTTAATACAAGCTTCAAAATCTTAAAACTGTTGACCAATAAAAATGCTTTCTGGCTTCATTTTCTTTTTTTTTTCTTTATGGAAGGGTATGGCCAATGTAGGTTGTATCTGGATACGAGGATGAATTCTATTGTGGATACGAGGACGTGGACGCGAGTTCAATGACCTACTTACTCTTGGGCAACATCGAGTATGGAAGCGGATGGCAATCTCATGGAGTGGGCATGCGACATTTTTCCCCATTTTCATTTTGTTTAACATTCATTGTTTGCACTGGTTCTGACAACCAGTTTTAATTATTTATATTTTTGTCATTTATATCATTAACATTCCATGTTTCCCAGGCAAGGTAGCATTTTTGGTTGCCTTAGACAAGCAACCTTTAGGATTAGGATGTTGCAAATGAGTTTTGAACATTTTTCCAATATGCCTTGTAGATTTTGTATTGTCATTGTGAATTATCGCTTGAATTGTTATCCGGTTCAACATTCGATTGACAACGAAATACCCTACTTTTATAAATTATTTGTATGTTAATTTTTAAAATTATTCAAGGAATTGGTCTTCACTAGCCACACTTCAAACACTGAATTTCACACTACCAGGCTTAAGGTTTGGGTTATGTATTTGGTTCAAATTTCCTAAGATTTATATCATATCTCAAGTGTCAGTTTTGGGTTATTTATTTGGTCAAAATTTCCCAAGATTTATATCATATCTCAGCCTTTTGGAATTCATGCATTCATGTCATTCGAGTGTAACACATCACAACAAGGATGAGCCTTATTAAACTCACCAACTCTGTTAATACGCTTCATGAATCATAATGCAAATGGAATCTGAATTTGATTATTTTCTTTGACTAAACAATATTAAGAAAACTCCTCACAGTCAAGATCAACCCCAAGTCATACTTGAAATTTTGACATGTGAATAACATTGGCTTGGCAGCAAGTTTGACACCCAAGTCCTTGAAAGTCAGAAAAGAATGTTCGTTTAAAAAAAAATGGTGATATACTTAAACTATTAGCCCTTGGACTCCCTCATTAAAGAGAAGATCATTCTATGGTCTTGATAATTGGTTTATCAAAACACTGATGGTGAAAAATAGGAGTTAAGGAGTAGAGAAGCAATTTTCCTTAACATTTCCTAGAATATTTTGAACTTTTGGGCACACATAATGTGACACTACCATCACCACACCATATTGTTTTGGTAAAGTTCCATTGCAAGAGGCATCCACTGATTGTTGTTCCTCGGGCCCGTGACCATAAAGATGATTCTTCCTGAACATTTTTCCTAGATGATGATAAGGATATATAGTCCTTATCATCATCAAGTATGGATTTTCTTTCTTCACCCGTGCTCCACCTTCCCCCTCCCAATTTTAAATAAGCATCAGTTTATCTCGCATGCTTCCCTCTGATTGCAAAGTTATACCCATACCTGACATCCTTGTCTTGATCTTGTTTCTTATGCTTCTCTGCTTCTTCTAAGTTAAGAAATTAGAAAACCATTACCTCCCTACCACCGCAAATAGATAAACCATTTTTCGTACACTATCTTTCAAGCTCCACAAGAGGAATACTAAAAAATTCTCGAGTTGTTTCTCTCCCTGCAATCTCCAGAGCGACATCTTGATTTGGGCAAGATTCTGTTTGTTATGTTCATAATATTGGCTTCAGAACCATCAAGGTCCTTCAATGGTGGGGCATATCCACATATTGAATGAAAAGGAGGGACACCTAAATTTCCAGACTAAAGAAAGGTATCTCTTAGTCCATTCACATAAGCATCTCAAAAGAGAAACCATTCTGAACAAACCTAGAGAAATTTCATCACTCTCTCCTGCAAGGATGCCATAAAATAGATGTGAAAAAAATCACAAATATTCCACACAGTAATTACACTAATTATGATATATTTTTTTAAGAGTAAAAATTACTAGCTGTCTTGCTAATTGATGACCAATAAGGTGCTTTATCTTCATAGATGCTTTGTTTTCATCATTACTATCCTCAACATGTTCTATTCTTTAGAGTGAGATTTTGTGAATTGGCAGACGTGTTTTTCCAGATTTCTGTTTTTATATCCCACATAATTATAATCATACTACATTTGGCCTCCTCTACTTCCCTAGGCTACATGTGTTAAAGAGGGTACAAAACACTAATGATATGTTCTTTTGCCATAAGTTATTCTCATTTTTTGGATGGATTATGTGGAAATTTTATTCATGCCAATTATGTGGCAGGGAAAAATGTTCCATTATTATTTTTTATCATCTCCTATTTATGAGTTAGCATGCTTCTATTGTACTTGTTCATTACGCCTATGTCATGTAAAGATCAAGTTGAGTGGGTTTTACATTTGATTTCCATTGTAGTCAAAAACTGAATATATGTTTTCTGTTAGGTTGGATGATGGGACGACACACTTTGATTTCCACTAGTGCTCTCTTTTTCATATACTATCACCTTTTTTTTTTACCTAGATAAGAAAATGATGACAGATTTTTATTTTGTAGTGACAATGATAACTATGTTGAGCCCTTCAATTCATCCTTTCCTTACCCAACATGACCATCTCCTATTGGTAATGGAGTTCAATTTTTGAACCAACATTTGTCTTCAATACTATTTCATGATAAAGAAAGCATGCAACCATTGTTGGATTTACTCTGAGCACACAAATACCAAAGCCATGTCAATTTAATTTCCTTGGTTAATATATTGCATCATTGTGTTTGATAGTTAATTCATTATTATTCTATGACAATTAATCTCTATCAAATAGCAGAGAATGATGACCTGGCTGTTTTATAGATATATAATATGAATTAATTAAAAATTCACAGGGTTATTTCAATTCTCATCTTTCCATTTCACTTATTTAGAGAAAAATATATATTCAAATACCAATTCAACTCAAGATAACTAAAATAGAGAATTCTAATTATGAATATGTTTCTCTCTCCATACCTTGTAATGACATTATTTTTTTAAATTATACTTGAATTTCATTGATAATAACCCAAATTTATATATTACTTTTAGCACCAAATTGACATCATGGTAAACATATGAATATCCCATTAAATATGAACTAAAGATGATTAAAAGAATATAACCATTAGTTTGAGCATGTGGCAGAGTAATTTATGAGGTGTGAAGTTTTATTAGAGGCACTGTTTGTTTGGTTTTTTTGGTTAGAAAATGGTTTTCTCTTGCTTTTATGTGACTTTCAATTTATCATATCTAGAATGCTGAGACATGGGAAAGAATAATGTGTGACATTTATCTTGCATGAATTGATGCTGAATGAAAGGATATAGAGTTTAACCAAGCCACAATCCACTTTGGTAAATGCATAGTGACATCTTAAAAAGTTCCCTAAGAATACACCATATACATAGTTTGAACATAAGTAATTATATGGGTTTTTCTTTTGCAGATATGTTCTCTTTTCCATCTAAGATATCACAACAAGACAAATATTGATATTGTAGAAATTGTTAGAGGACCTCATTGAGGTCAATTTTTCTGATGTCCTACTTGATTGATACTTTCTCATGATAGGAAGGCTTTAAATATGAATTAATATGTTCCAAAAACAAATTATATTAAAAGTTTATGTATATAAAGGCTAAAAACAAATGTCAATGCCTTCATTTGATTGTTACTTGACTTTGGTGTGTGCAGGTTCCATGAAATTTGATTGGAAAAAGGATGGGGAGACAATATAGAGATCACGTCATGGATATGATTCATTTGTTTTTGGAGATCCTTAAGGCACTTCATCCATCGACTTTGGAAATGTTTCTAGTAATTATTCCTATGGTTTTTAATGTTGTGATTCTTTTAGCACATGGTTATTTTGGGCAAGCAAATGTTTTAGGAATGCTTGATAAGGTATCGATGGATAGGTAAACAATTTTTTTATAATTGCAATGTCCATTTCTTGAAATCATCTCTTTATTGCTTGATTGTATTTTGAACTTTTATTTTCAGTTTTCTTTGTATTTTAACTATGAAATTGAAAATATTTGCTATTATGTTCGTTTAAACAACAACCAAAGCTTGAAGATGAAATTAGTATTACACAATATTGATTGAAATCCTTTTAATTGTTTTGTGTTGAAAGATTTTCATGACTATTAGAAAAGTTTACTTTCATGTTGTTATTTGAGCACATGTTGTTTATATACTTGACCAAGTTCATGCATTAGAGAACAAACTATTGTTGCGAATAAAATGACAAAGATTAGACATCACACCTCAAATTATTTGTTTTCACAAGTTATTTGCAGCTTGAGTTTTTTAGCATGTAACTTAGTTGGCATGATTGTGCCTAATCTTTCCCTGAAGGTTGAATACTAAGTCACTAAGGTGTTCTTTTCTATGGTGACGTTTATTTGTTTATACAGTTCATCTCGCCACATAGTGGTCACTATCGCACAACTGAAGAAAACTTATTCGAGTTTCTTAGTTTTATGGGGAAGAATGGCTTTAACATTGTTCATGTTGAGGTATATGTAATATAAATCCTTTATAGTCTACTTCCATTAATATTCTAGTGTTCATCATCTTTCTTTTCTAACACTATGCATTGTATCTTCTTTGTTTTCAGAAAAGGAACTCAGTATTGATGCTAAGCAGTAGGATTTGAAGAAAGAGGATAACACTAACACTGGAACGACAAATGCAAAAAGAGAGAGAAGAGAACCAATCTAGTGATACCCTTAAAGCCAATATCCTGCATAAGAGGCACATGCAGAGACTGATGTTCAAGTCTTCGTAGTTGGTGAATTCACTTGCAATGACTTGGCAACACAATGCTAATGTTTTGAAGTGATGAAACAACATTTCATGTATAAATTGTAGTCCAACCAATGTTAAGTTGAAAACTCATATTGTAATACTTGACATTTCATATAATATAATTTATGTGGTTGAAATTATTTATAGTTTCACTTGATATTGTTTAGTATTTTAATTAACATATGTAATTTTGAATTTCATATTAGATGAACTAGTGCACATTGTATGACGTTTTTTAATGTAGTTGCAAAATTATACTAATTAATTTATGTTGCTTAATAATGAACACATAAAATCAATTTAAAACTACTAAATTAGTAATTTATATTGATTAATGATGAACACAAATAAAATGAATATATTAGCTATTTATAATGATTATTAATGAAAATAAATGAAATGAATATAAACTACTAAATTAGTCGTTTATATAATGAATACGAAACTACCCAAAAAAATATAAATGACTACTGCAAATGATTAATTTTTCATTACAAATGACAACTAAATTTTTCATATATTCGACTATTAGTAGCTAATTTATAGTATCTTATAACACGACAAAAATTTAGTCATATTTCTTTAGTCATTAATTGGTTTCAAACAACGACTAAAATTTGCATATATATGACTATTAGTAGCTAATTTACAGTATCTTATAACACAACCAACATTTTGTTCATATTTCTTTGGTCATTAATTAGTTTTCTCGGATGATCATATAGTAATATATTTTGTTGTATATTTCTTCATTAATTGTGGCAATTAATGACTAAATTTATGACCAAATTTATGACTAAATATACTACTAGACAATAAAATTGTGACAACCAATTAATGACTAAACTAAAAACGACTAAAAGTTGTTCACGTTATAAGATGCTGTAAAATAGCTACTATTGGTCACCAACTGAAAAATGGTCATTTATATGCAAATTTTAGTCATTGTTTTAATAACTAATTAGCCATTTTGTACTAGTTCTCCATCAGTAATATACCTAATAACATGGGCCTAACCAGTTTGTTTTGAGCTTCCTTGGAAATTTCACAACTTACTATCATAGAGGAGAACAAGGTCTCCTATCTAAAACTTCTTTTGCTTAATGTGCCTGCCATGCCAAGCCTTTTCTCTCACTTTTTGTACTTGTTGATGAAATCCTGCTATAAACTTGTCTTCTTCCAGAGAAAGTAACTGCGACATCCTTTCATCCATTATGTCGAGGTCTGCCATATTTTTGAAAGCTGCAATTATTAGGCTAGGGATAATGTATTCCGTGGGCATTACAACTTCTTTCCCATAAACCAATCTAAAGGGTGTCTCACCTGTCCGCTTTTTGCATATAGTCCTATAAACCCATAATATTGCTGGAATCCTAAGATCCAAGTCATCTTTGTTTACATTCCATACCTCGGTCAGTGCATTCTCCAAAAGTTTATTGAATGCTTCCACCATTCCATTTTCTTGAGGATGATAAGGGGTGCTATTTTGGTGGTAAACTTGAAATTCCTCAGTTAATGCTTCAATGGTCTTATTCAATAAATGTGATCCTTGATCACTTATCAATATCTTTGGACGAATAAATTTGAATAGTATGTATTCAAAGATGAACTTCGCAGCAATTTTTCCATTGCAATCTTTCATTAGATGTGCTTCATCCCACCTTGTCAAGTAATCAGTCGCAGTGATTATATACCTCGCACCAATCCTTTTTCCTGGTGGGCTGATAGGTCCAGCAAAATCAATAGCCCATTTATCAAAATATCACAATGTTACTTGTGGCACTAGTGGCATTTCATCTCTTCTTGAAGGTTTTCTTGTTCATTGGCAGACATAACAAGCTCGACAATACTCCTTTGCATCTTGTGTGAAGCTAACTCACCTTCTTTGGTGGAGGTAAATCCAGAATAATAGCAATCTTCACAGGATCCACCATCAATCCTTGCTTGGAAACAATATGTCCCAGCAATATACCAAAAGGTACACATAATATGCACCATTTTTTCTTTAGATAAATCTAATACTGCTTGCATGTGTCGAGCATCAGTCTTATGCTTGCAACATGTTTCTTCAATAACCCAAATAATGTCCAATCATCGAAGTATACTTTTAAAAACTTTTGAATATATTCTTTAAAAGTTGCAACCACTACTCTTGAAAATATGGCAGGGGCATTCTTTAGTCCAAAAGGCTTCATTGTATACTGATATGAACCCCATTTTGTAGCGAAGGTGGTCTTATGTTGATCCTCTGGTGCTATTCTAATATGATGGTATCCTGAAAATCCATATGTAAATGAATAGGTTTCATGACCTCCTACATTGTCCAATACTTCATCAATGAAAGGAGTAGGGAATGTGTCATGTAGAGATGCATCATTTAACTTCCTTAAATCAACACAAATCCTAATTTCTCCTTGTGTTTTACTTTCTTGTACTACCATAGGACTTACCCACTCTGATTCTTCCACGGGTTTAATGATTCCAGCTGCTATCATTTTGTCAAGTTCCTTCTTCACTTTTTATTTGTACTCTGGATTTAGTCTATAAGGCCTTTTTTAACTGGATTCACATCACGATTTAGAGGAATATTCATAACTCCTAAATCTTCTACTATGCCCTTCATATCTGAAAACTTAGTAGAAAATAACTCCTGGTATTCATGCAGAAGATCTGTCACTTTGTTGACTGCTTCTTCATCCCAATAATCTCCTATGGTTGCAAACTTCAGCTCCTCTTCTAATCCTATATTCACCTTCTTTGTCCTCAATAGGTTTTTTATATCAAGCATTTCTAACTCAGGTCCATTCACTTCGCGGTAGCCTTTAGATTCTACTATGTCAATATTTTGAGGGTCTTCATCTCCTTCAACAGTGATGTTGTAGCATTCCAGTACATTCTATAGCTATGCGGCCCAATCAGGCTGCCAAGTGAGTGGAATTTCATTCTAAAAAATATTCTTTTTATCTATCTGAAGGGTTGAATCTACACATGGACAATCATCTTCAAAGCTAAATGTCAATATAAACCCATCAACCATGTATGTTTCTAGGTACCAATTTTGAGGAATTGTCTCTAATGTATGGATGAACCCATGCACCCATTATTCTCATGGAATCTCCTTCCATGTTGTCACGCAGAGCTGGATTTTCTCTCTAGGATTATTTTGACCATCATACTTATCTGCCAACTATGTTTCTACCTAATCAAACCTTATCTATATCAACCTTTTACATTATTTCCAAGTTCTTATATTCTTCTTATGTGTACCCCGCCATCTAGCAAGAGTAGCTATTAGGGCTATATCTAGAGCTAACACTATTTGACACTCTAGTACATGTTCTTCATATTCTCCAAGAAAATTATTTATATCACCAAAACCATCATAAAAAGGTAAGTAACATACCTCAGTTATCATATGTCGAACTGCTTTAGTAACTCTTGCACATTGCCTCGTAGATTCTTCATGTAACCTGTTTTGCCAATTTTCCAATTCTTCTTCTGAATCTAAAGGACATGAACTATCATGCTCCCAACTTAACTTTTCTACAATAGGGTTAACACAATCTTGTTCTTTTGTTTTCATCTGATATATGTTATCTATATCAACTATGATGTACTCCTCTTTAACTGGTTCATTATACCTTGCTCCTTCTGATGGATCGAAGGGAACGATCACTCTCATATTGTTGCTTTCAAATATGATTTGCCTCTTATTTAAGTTGATTAGATCCATGTTGGAAAATTCCCAATCTAGTACAAGTAATGCAAGGTAGGGGTTACTATCATCCACAATTTCTAGCACTTCAAAATTAGTAGTAGTGCGCACCCCTTTAATGTCCACTGTAATTCCTGATAGTCTTCCTAGAGGAACAATCTCTTGTTGATTCGTCATTCTTAGCTGAATAGGTGACCATTGCAACTTTTGTTTACCCATTAACTCCCATGTTTCCTTTTGAGGACAATAGTTTCATATCCTAGATCTAAAATAACTTGGTCCATGTCATATTCTCCTATTTGTGCACTAAGCATCATTTCCTTTCCAGTTCTCTTCCGTCTATGTAAATTGTTAACTTCGCACATTCCACTCTATGGTACTTCTTTAGATGCACAAGAATTTATCGATTCCTGAAGTCCTTCTACAACTCTTTGATCTCACAATAATTTCATACAAGTTTGAAGAAAATAATTTAAAGTATCTACCTTACATGTTGTATCATTTTCTTGTATTGTTAGTGCTTGGCTTTGTGTCGAAGGTGTTACATCACAACTATTCTTTTGATTATACTACGCACTAGATGTCGAAGCTCTTGTATCAATAAATCTTTGCTTCACTTCCATAAATACTTATTTTTTCCTTTTGAATATCAAACATAGGGGCTTTCTCCACAGTATTTCTAACCCATGTAGCTTCAGCTTCGTTTTTTCCATCTGCTTTGTCATTTCCAATTGCAGCTCCACTCCTTGTTACAATATTAATGTGAGGTTCATATGTACTTGGTTCCACAATAATCATTTGAATGTTTTGTGTCATCTGTTGATTTTATTTTCTTGCATTTTTTCCATAAGTATGAAACACTCCTCAATTACATGATCGAACGATTTGCAATACTTACATGTCGTAGTAGGATTTTGAGAATCTCTTGCAAAATGACCTACTTGGTTGCAGTTGTAACAAATAATCTATCCACGACCTCGACCAACTCTGCCACCTCGACCACTGTGCTATCCACTTCCTTCTTGTCCATGTTATTCATCTTGCATTTTATAGGCATCAGTATTGCACTGCATTATAAATTCATAATCTCGATAGTTGTTCTCATCATGCCCTACTCATTTGCAAAATTTACAATATAAGTTTCTTAGATCCTAGACATACTTTTGCAATAGGTAGCAATCTTGTGCACGATGTTCACCTCTAGTTTTACATATCTCGCACTATAAGTTGGATCCGGGATTCAAAAGATTTGGTGCTCCACTAGCCCTGTAGCTTCTGAAGAGAGGGCATTGTTCTTTAGAGTAACCTTCTGATTTTCACTTTGCACACCACACTTCTTCGTGAACTTCCTTAATTTTATTCATATCTTGTATATGCAAAGTCAAATTTTCTAGCCAACTCTGGATCTGCTGCATACCTGCATTGGTATCCGTATAGGTGAAGCTTCTAATTTCATCACAAGTTCTAAAGCTTCTGCCTGATTTTCTGTCTTCCGTTGTGATAAAGGCAATCTTATATGTGGAATTAGAACAACTATAAACCATTATTTATGTTGTTTTGGAGCTATTTTGAAGCTCACTTGATCCAGTAATATCTTGAATCTTTGATCAAATTCCCAAAGAGATTTAGTAGGATTTTGTTAAATCTCTTTTAGTTCTGTGACACATTGAGACTTAGACTTCGGCTTCTTATTCTTTTACCAACGTTGTTTTAATGTCTGCAAATGATCTGATATGATTGCTCAAATACTTCATGTACTGTGTCAGTGCTCTATCTCAGAATTTTGTGACAAGTTGAGATTTATTTATACTTTCATTTTGGACCTGCTTTGTTGTCCATACTGCTTCTCATAAAAACTCGAACTGCTCTGAATCCTTTGATCCAGTCCCTTTAAAGATAGGTATATTAATATCATCAACCATAGTTCTTCTCAAAGGGGGAGGGGTAGGGGGTGTGGGAGGAGGATGGGGGGGAGGGGGGTACGAGAATGGGGAAACCCAAAATTACCCTGTTTACTACTTGATTCTGGCTTCGGTGAACTTTCAGGCTAGAAGGGTGAATACTGTGGAGTTACTTCAGGGTTCTCAAGACGGTTTTCTTCACTTTTAGGCTCACTCAACAAGGGGCTATAGTAAGATCCAATAAAATTCTTTGGATCTTGCCACGATATCTCTTCCTAGTGTCTATTCTATATCTTTTTCTACTTCGCATTATTCCAGTTTCTTGTTCGGATATTCTCCCAAACATAAATAACTAATAATCTTACCACATTCGTAAAATTCCCTTTTTGCACAAAAGAATCTTAATCCAAGTTTTTTAGAGATTTCAAGAAGTTACCTTGTGGTCCTTCGAAAAAAAATTGTTCTGCTTCATTATAGGACACATTCAAGTCTACCGCGAACTCAGTAATGAATCCTCCCAAGATGCTATCAATCCAAAATTCGAAATATCTTGAGATCCTGTTGTTAGTGTTCTTGAGTCGTTCTATCAGTTCAGGAGTCCACTCCTTAGGTTCGGCTCCTTTAAAACAGATCTTTCTCTCAGTTAACCTTAATATCCACTCATATAGTTCAACATGAAATGAATCGAAGAATATTTCATATTGATCTTCAAAACTATATTTCTCCAACCACCTCCTAGTTGACATATGAGGGTTCCTATTCTCTTTTTTTTGTAAATTCTCGTTCCTTTTGTTCTACCCACTCTTGGATTTCTTTCTTCAATGGATGCCACATAAACATGTCCCTCAAATAGATCCCGGTCTTGGAAACGGAACCATTTTTTGGCTTAAGTTGGGTTGACCTAGGTTCAAACTATACTGCACACCAACAAAACCCTCAATCATTGGCCCTTTTGGCAACAACCTGCAAGCAAGTTACAGTCTCACCCGAAGTGACTATGGGAGGTTGCAGAACCAAGTTTCTATAGCCTTGAGGGATCCTACAATGTGACAATTATGTATTTTCTTATATTTTAACACTTTATAAATTACTTCGCATTCACGAACTACTTTTCACTTATATATTACTTCGTGGAACTACATTCACCACTTAAACATGTCATAAACATACATAAAATACACAGTATTGAAATAAAGTGTAGATAATAATAAAAACACATGAAGACACAAATTTTACCATGGTTCATCCCAATGTGGGACTACGTCCATAAGAAATGTTTCTTATAATATAGAATTTGGGATAACAAACAGTTCTTCACCTGCACACATAGCTACAGGTTGTCTGCGCACTAAGTTGTAGATGGTCTATGCACTACATTGTAGACCTAGGCCCCTTCGCACTTAGTTGCAGAGCCTTTCCCCTTTATCCTAAGTACATATCACAAATATACAACAATACAACACATATCTAGATCTAATCACACATATATGCCCTCCTTATTTATTATTCATCCCTATATATACTATTAAATTGAGGGATTACATTGCTACATTACCATGGACCCAATACCATAGTTTCCAAAATACAAGGGACTATAGTCCAAAACCATTCAACTTTTACAATATTATATGATTTTACAAAAAGGGAGGGGGATTCACTATGAAGCCCCTATAATGTGCGGTGAGTTTTATGCGCGGTATTCGTTGTTCTTCGCTACTTTTCTACGTGGTCCACTTCACACTCTGCAACATCCTTTGCACTGCGTGCTCCACAAAATTTAGATTCCTTGCCCAAAATCTAGCCAAGTTGGGCTGCACCCAACAGTCTCATCCATCTAAAAACGAGCAATAACATGATACTTCTAGAATAGAAAACATGAGCAATAAAATGCATATTCTAGATGAACTATCTCATCCAACTAGTAAAGTGTGGCAGTAACGATAAAAATCATCCTACAACGAATCAATGTAAAATATATGCACAATAAACTCTTGAATGGTAAACACTATGTAGGTCCATTTGGAAGCACAAATTCTCCCTATGATATTTCATCACACCTTGACCATACATATAAAGAATATCCATATAGCTGCCACATGATCAAGAATATCAATAGGAAAATGAAATGCAACTGCTCAAATACTAACTACAACACATATGTGGCTGATCAGAAGGATGACATGTTGAAAGTAAGAATAGATAAGAGATGAAAATCAATACTTCAAACCTATTGAACTCCCCCTGAACACATGCATCTCTAAAAATGCAGATTTTTCTTTGTTAACACTTTCTAATATGGCTGCATAATTAAGGATTTGCATGCAACTCATGACGCAACCATATTATCCCCCTGAGACCATGCAGGTCTGAGTTTTCGATGGGAGTTCCTTACTTCTATTTTCTCCTCCAAACTTTTATCTGTTGATCCTTATTCTTCTTGTGCATTTGGCCTTGCATATTTTCCTTTTTGATTGAATATCCTGTAACACATGGGCAACTTACAATCCTTGCCTTACAGTCAATATTGTCACACATAAAACATCTAATGTGACCAAGGAACTAAGGAATAGCTTGATATCTTCTACTCGTCTGATTTGTATTCCTTGCATGCACCCTGCAGTCAATAGCCCTATGGCCAAAATCATTGCATGAGAACCAATAACCATAAAATGGACTTATACCTCAATGATGGAGATCTCCTTTGGATTCTCCTTTTGATGAGAGAGATTGATTTCTTCATTATTGCAAATTGCAGCTATATGTCCACAAATTCCAGAGTTATAACATCTGCCAATTCTATTCTTCTTCCTTTGTCTTCTTTGCTTATTTTTCAACTTCTTGCATAGTTGGTGATTTTGCGGATGATTCTCCTTTTTCTTGCTACCACTAGCTGCTCCAACATTTTTAGATTTTCTTGCTGATGCTTGAGCACTAGATTTGAACTGCTTTAATTCTTTTCTTATATAAATTACTTCAACCTTAAATTTTTGGAATTCGTTCTCCAACTCATTGTATTGCTTCCTCATTCCAATTTCAATCTTCATTCCTTCTTCCAGTTGAGTTTTCAAATCTGAAATTTCTTCTTTGTAAGCACACTCTTTTTCATCAAACATTTGCAACAACATTCGTTGATCTTTATTTTTAGCCATGAGCCTTTGAATATCTTCTTCTAGTGCCATCATCTTGGATTTCTCATCATCCTTTCCATTGATCTCTTCTTGTTGTTCCTCAAGTTTGATGCTCAATCCATCACTGCTATCACTACTGCCTTCATCTTCTTCTTGTGAGGAGGCTTGATTTTTCACTGCAATGGGAGTAGAATCCTTTGAATTTTTCTCCATCTTTGAAATCTGAAATTTTCCTCCAAGATACAAATTTTACAACCTTTCCAACATCTCTTTTGCAGTCTCACATTATCTCACATACGTGTTGTTAGATTTTGAATTACTATGCAAAACAATATTTTTAGCCAAATAATTATTGATCCGAATTTAAACAGGAATGCAACAAATTATAGAGATAACCATAAACACAGAGATGCATCGGAAATAATACTTCATTTCATTAATGTAAAATACTGAAATATGCTTACAAACAGAAATGGAAATAAACCAGCGAGCGCGATGGTAGCTTTATCTCTGAGAAGAGAAGTGGCGGCTACATGCCTCTGAACTGTGTTACAATGAGGCTCAAAGGCCTATTTATTGTTGAGAAACAATGGAAAACCCTTAACATCCCAAAACCTAACCCTAGAAGATGAAACGCCAAATTGTGGGCCCCGTTTGGGTAAATTGGTACATCAATTTCCCGGGGTCGTAACTTTGGCACCCGATCTCCGTTTGACGCGTACAATAGCTCGTTAGAAAGATCTATCCGAGAACTATAACTTTGGGAAGAGAAACATCGGTCCATGGACCCATGTTGCTCCCAGATTTCCCAAAAAAAGATCGTTTAGGGCCTCAAAACGGCTCCGAAAGTTCAGGACTGGAAAAACTACTAAAAATAGTAAATTGTGCTACAATTACGGAAGCTGAAAAACTGAAAGAGACAGTCGTGGGGGTCCAAATGGGATATGTGGGTGGCCACCAACATCCACCTGGATCATTCCTCCCCCCTTAGGAAGCAATGGTCCCCATTGCATTGAGTTCCTCCATCTGCTGAACTTGGTCCTTGGTGAGTTGTTCTGCAATCTCGGATGTGTCTAGTAATGGTGGGAAGCATGGTCGAGGGCGGTACACATTGAAAACTTGGTGCAAGAGAAGGAATAGAGGAATGTTGTGCTCCACAGCATTATTTCCCATAGCCTTAGTAATGGTGTAAGGACCATGTCGGCGTGGTCAGAGCTTCTGATGGGCTCTTGTAAGGTGTTCTTTCTGCAGATGCAACCAGACTTTGTTTCCCACCTGAAGCTTGTGTGGTACCCTTGTGGGTGAGGAGAAGTTGTTCCTGTGTTTTGTCATGACCTTATTCCTTTATTTTTGCTGCTGCATGGAGGAACCCTTCACAGGGGTCATGGATGTGGTGACAATCTTCCCCTTACTTTGGGAGCGAATCAAATAGAAAATGAATTTCCTAGTCTAGGAGATGAGCTTGCTGCCTTTCTTAGTAGAGATCGAAGAGGTGGCGGTAGGTGGGGCTACCTCTAGTATCTTGTATAATGAATTACACAAAGAAATAATGACAGCAAGAGGCCTCGACTCATACACAGCATGTCACCTCCACAAGTATGGCTAGCCCAATAGTACATCACAAACATCCAAAGGTGTAACATCACACAATACCTCATCTGTGAAGGGCTTGATGCTGTAGGGAAGGCGGCACTGTTGGCAAACTTTGAGATCTCGTCCTTCATGAAGCCACCTGATACTATACGACTGCAGGTGTGGTGTAGTCGGTAGGCCCAACCGCTTCACGAACTCTACTAAAATGAGGTTCTTTTGGCTACCACTGTCAACAATGAATTGCAACGGCGAACCCTTCACCCACATCTATGAGTGGAAAAGATGTTCCCCCTCCTCTGGATCTTCGAGCTCATTCTTCTAGATCTTGGCAGTGGCAACAGTGACGTTGGGCTCCACATCAATGATCTGCTTCCCTTTTCCATTCCCCTTATTGGGTTCTGACTTAGGGTCAGAACATGCATCTGATTCTGAAGCCTTCAACTCGGCCACCAACGACTACTTGGTACGACACTCACTTGTGTTATGAGTGGGACTCTTGTGGAACTCACACCACTTTCCTGTGTCCTTCTTCGACTTCGTGGTGTTTTTCTTTTCTTACGGCTTCGACAGGTTGTCTTGGGTCACCCTGCCTTGGCTTTGTCCTTTGGTCTTCGAATTTGCAGATCCAAAGTCTCGCTTCTTCTGTTTGAACTTTTTCTCGATTTTGACAGCGTATCGGTACGTCGTGCCAAGCGAGGAGATGTTTAGGAACTCCATCTCTTCCTGAATATATCTGTGTAGGCAGAGACAGTATTTGAGTACCAAATGAAGCTCAGACTCCTTGATACCCAACTGTATGCGAAGGGTATGAAAAATGTTTGTGAACTCCGACACATCTTGGTACCTTCCCTATCGCAGTGTGGTCCATTTGATGTATTTGTCCTCATAGATTTTGACAAGGTAGTACTGCTCCTTAACAGCATTCCGAAATGAATCCCAAGTGGGTGCGGCTAAAAATAGTGAGCACGTACTTTCATTCTTCTGCTCGCAGTAGGTTTCCCACCAGTGCTTGACGTGGGGGGCTGCTTTGAGAAGAGCGAAAACAATCTTTTCCCGACTTGAAAATTCATGAACAGAAAAATACCCATCTAGCATATTTAACCATTTATCTACGGAATTTACGTCTATTTGACCCTCAAAGATGGGAATTTCAAAATTAACTTGTACCTTAAACGGTGTGGTATTTCCAGAGTAGCTGTTGGAAGCCGATGCGTCGCCTCTGGGTAGCCGCTAAAGGATCTGCACAAAGCTATCCATCATCACGTTCCTTTGCCACTAGAGGGTTTCTTCGAGCAAGATTTTGATAGGATCTCCTACCCAAGCATCTTTCTTTTCATTTTCCATGGGAGGCCGTCGGGATTTGCGAGGTTGGTCTTGCAAAGGTTCGACCAGTTCAAGCCCTAACTCCTTATATCCCGACCTCGTTGGGGACATGCAAAGAAAAATAGAGAAAAAAAGAAGACCCCTTTGATACCACTGATCCGGATTTAAATAGGAACGCAACAAATTATAGAGACAACCATAAACACAGAGATGCAGCGGAAATAATACTTCATTTCATTAATGTAAAATACTAAAATATGCTTACAAACAGAAATGGAAATAAACTAGCTAGGGCGATGGTAGCTTTATCTTTGAGAAGAGATGTGGCGGCTACATGCCTCTGAAATGTGTTACAATGAGGCTTGAAGGCCTATTTATTGTTGAGAAACAATGGAAAACCCTTAACATCCCAAAACCTAACCCTAGAAGATGAAACGCCAAATTGTGGGCCCCATTTGGGTAAATTGGTACATCAATTTCCAGGGTCGTAACTTTGGCACCCGATCTCCGTTTGACATGTACAATAGCTCACTAGAAAGATCTATTCAAGAACTATAACTTTGGGAAGAGCAACATCAGTCCATGGACCCATGTTGCTCCCAGATTTCCCAAAAAATGTCGTTTAGGACCTCAAAACGGCTCCAGAAGTTAAGGACCCAAAAAACTGTTAAAAATAGTAAATTGTTCTACAATTACGGAAACTGAAAAACTAAAAGAGATAGTCGTGGGGGTCCAAATGGGGTAGGTGGGTGGCCACCAACATCCACTTGGATCAATTATATTCATCTTTAACTCCATATTCAACTGATAGCAAAATATTTTCATCAAGAGACAAATAATATGACTCCAATTTCATCTTCCAAGTTGCAAATTTACCTACATGAAGCATTGGAATTCCTTTTTGATCCATTTTGAAGGATTTGCAAAAAACTACCAAAATCTCCAAGTCCTCTCTCCAAAGATCGAGTTGCACCTGAGAGCCCCACTTTGATACCAATTGTTTGAAACTAGAACACTACTGAGAGGGGTGGTTGAATTAGTAGTGAAGGCACTTATAAACATTTTCTCTAATTAATTATTCTTTAACCATGCATAAACTAAAACACAAAAAAGAGGTTAGAGCATCAAATATAAACATGAAACTATTGGGTTGTGTTATATTCTTTCCACGACTAGCCCATGTAATTAACCAGGGGGTTAGAGGGGGGGCGGAGCCCCCCTTTGTTGTGCCGATTGTGTAGTGAGGGGGTCACATGGGGTTTGAAGGGTGTAGGTAACCCCACTCTATGGGGTCTAGGCGGACCCGCCTATGGTTTTGGACGCTATGTTAGGTTGGGCGGACCCACCTATGGTTTTGTGCATGATTTTCGCACATTGTTTTGGACGCGATGGTTTTCGGTCCATGGTTTTGGACGTGATGGTTTTCGGTCCATGGTATTGGATGCTTCGGCATTTATAAATATTTATTGTAACATTGAAAGGAACATAATGAAAAATCAATTTGGTAGTCCCGATTTTGGGATCTAGGGGAAAATCTCTGTGTATATGAGTTTTATGTGTTATGCTCTCGCATTGTTTATTTTCTGTGTTTTAGAATTTGTATGCAAGTAATTTCTGTACAGGGTTAAAACCTACATTTGGTATCAGAGTTGTTTTGGCTTCAAGGGAATGCCTTTGTTGCTGAGGGGTTTCGCTTGGGCCTGTGGTAGACCCCGTTCAGTGGGACATCTATGGGATCGATTCTAGTGGTGAAAGAAGATGGCGAGTAGTGGAAATATAGAGATTGAGAAATTTAATGGTCAGAGTTTTGAGTTGTGGAAACTCAAGATGGAGGATCTATTGGTGGATAAAGATTAGTGGATCGCGGTATATCTGGGTACTAAACCAACGGGAGTGTTCGATGAAGAATGGAAGAAGTTGGATCAGAAGGAAAAGAGCACAATATGATTGTGTGTCTTAGATTCAGTATTTCTGAATGTATCAGGGGAAGCTACGTCGAAGGTTTTGTGGGACAAGTTAGGGACTTTGTACCAATCTAAGTCCCTGGTGAATAAATTGTTCCTGCTGAAAAATTTGTATAACCTGAGGATGAAAGATGGAGACTCGGTGACAGAGCATCTGAACGCATTTAATACTATGGTAAGTCAGTTAACATCTGTTGATATTAAAATTTTAGATGAAGATAAGTGCATCAGTTTGTTGTGTTCTCTACCAGATTCGTGGGATAGTCTAGTTATTGCAATAGGTAGCAATGCAAATGCCTTGCAGTTTGATGAAATAGTCTCATCCTTGCTAACGGAGGAGATGAGATGGAAAAATATGGAGAGCCAGAATGGTGATGCCTTGTCTGTACAAGGATGGTCCCAGAACAGAAACAAAAATAAGTCATCAAGTGGGAGATCTAAATCTAGAGGGAGATCTAAATCTCCAGGAAAACCTGTAAAGGTGGTGTGCTGGAAATGTGGAAAGGAAGGGCACTACAAAAGGGACTGTAAATCTAAAGCTCTTGATAGAGGAAAGGGATCTGATGATGCTCCTTCTACAGAGGCGAAAACCACCTCTTATGAAGGTGGGGATGTGTACTTGGCTTCTTCAAGTACACATGTAGATCATGAGGCATGGTTGATTGACTCAGGTGCATCCTTTCACTTCACTCCCCATAGAGAGTGGTTCTGCGAGTATGAGAAATACAATGGTGGTGATGTCTTCTTAGGGGATGATAGGAAGGCTAAAATTGTTGGTCGTGGAAAAGTCAAGTTGAAGTTGCAAGGTGGAAGGGTTAGAACACTTCTGGGTGTTCTGCATATTCCTCCATTGGCTCGAAATCTAATTTCTGTAAGCAAGTTGGATGATGCAAGTGTAAAAACAGTGTTCGAGAAGGATACCTGCAAGATGGTTAGGGGAGCACTGGTATTGATGCGGAGAGTTCGGATTGGAACTCTATACAAGTTGCAAGGTAGCACGGTTGTTGATGGGTGCAATAATTATGTGGTTCCTAAAAGTGGAGCAAAAAATCTAGTGATCTCTAGAGAGAAGACCATGTTGTGCCATCAAAGGCTTGGACATATTGGAGAGAAGGGCCTTTGAATACTTCATGGTAAAGGTATGGTAGAAGGTATGAGTAATAGCTCTCTAGATTTTGATTTCTTTGAAAATTGTGTATATGGGAAGCAGAATCAGGTGAGTTTCCCCTATGCTGGTAAGAGGGCGAAACAGATATTAGAGCTTGTGCACAGTGATGTGTTTGGACCTATGAAGGTTCCATCACTGGGTAAGTCTGTGTACTATGTATCATTTATAGATGACTTCTCAAGGAATACATGGATATATTTCCTTAAGAAGAAATCTGAAGTCTTTGACAGGTTTAAAGAATTTAAGGCTCTGGTGGAAAACCAGACAGAGAAGAAGATAAAGGTGCTGAGGATAGATAACGATGGAGAGTTTTCTAGTAAGGAATTTGAAGAATTATGTAAGAAGTGTGGTATAGCACAGTAGAAGAATACTCCATATACACCTCAGAAAAATGGAGTTGCAGAAAGAATGAAAAAGATGTTGATGGAAAGGGCAAGAAGCATGCCCAATGGTGCTGGGTTAGGATAGGAATTCTGAGTAGAGGCAGTGGAGACTGCATGTTATCTGGTCAATAGGTCACCTTCATCAGCATTGGAGGATAAGACTCCACAAGAGATATGGACTGGTAAGAAACCCTCTCTTTCACATCTGAGGGTATTTGGATGTGATGCATATGTACATGTTCCGAAGGAGAAAAGAACAAAGTTGGATAGTAAATCTGAAAAGTGCATCTTTATTGGGTATAAGGATGGTTTAAAGGGTTATAAGCTTTGGAACCCAGTAACAAGGAAGGTTGTGTACAGCCAAGATGTGGTTTTCAGAGAGGTGAAAGATGTTATTAAACATGAAGTCCAACCAAAGGAACCTGAGAAGATAGAGTTTGAGCTAAAGGAGGAAGAATCAGACTCTACAGCAGAGGAGGAATCAGAAGATGAAGAGCCACAAACTCCGTGTGTGAGAAGATCAGTTCGAGAAAGAAGGTAGCCAGAAAGGTATAGTCCATCTACTTTCTATTCAAATTTTGTTTTATCTATTACTGATGATGATCCCAGAACTGTGAAGGAAGCAGTAGATTCATAGGATGGAAAACTCTGGAAGGAGGCCATGGTTGATGAAATGGCATCTTTGCACAAAAATGAGGCTTGGGATCTAGTGGAATTGCCGGCTGGAAGGAAACCCATTGGCAGCAAATGGGTGTTCAAGAAGAAGACAAATGCAGAAGGAAATGTGGATAAATACAAAGCTCTGTTGGTAGCAAAAGGTTATTCCTAGGTGTCGGGAATTGATTTTGGTGATATTTTTTCTCCTGTTGCCAAGGTAACTTCTATTAGATTACTGTTATCTGTTGCTGTTGCTTTTGATTTTGAGGTAGAACAGATGGATGTGAAGACAACATTTCTTCACGGGGATCTGGAAGAGGAGATCTACATGAAGAAACCTGAAGGTTTTGCGGTGAAGGGTAAGAAAGAAGTGGTATGAAAGTTAAAGAAGTCTCTCTATGGGTTAAAACAGTCACCAAGGATGTGGTATCAAAAATTTGATACATTTATATGGGGACTTGGCTTCACCAAAAGCAAAGCAGATCACTGTGTGTATTTTCAATTAATTGGTGACCATGTTATTTATCTGGTCTTGTATGTGGATGATATGTTGCTAGTTGGAAATGACAAAGAAATTATCCAGGATTTGAAGACCCAATTTTCCTCCAAAATCGACATGAAATATCTTGGTGCTGCAAACTATATTTTGGGCATGGAAATTAAAAGAGACCAGGAAAAGAGGAAGCTCTGGTTAAACCAGAGGAAGTATGTCGAGACAATATTGAAGAGATTTAATATACAGGATAGTAATCTGGTGAAGGTTCCTATTCCTGTAGGTGTAAAGTTATCTGTTGAACAGTGCCCCAAGACACAAGAAGAGAAAGAGGACATGTCCCATGTTCCATATGCAAGTGCAGGTGGTAGCCTGATGTATGCAATGGTCTGTACTAGGCCAGACATTGCACATGGAGTGGGAGTATTGAGCAGGTTTATGTCAAAACCAGGAAAGGAGCATTGGACAGTAGTCAAGCACGTTTTTAGGTATTTGTGTGGCACTAGTGATTATGGTTTGTGCTACCAAGGAAGACTAGGATTGGACAGAGTGTTGGATATTTGTGGCTTTGTTGATGCAAACTGGGTTGGAGATCTGGATCAGAGAAGATCTACAAGTGTGTTTAACCTATTTGGAGATGCAGTCAGTTGGATGAGTAAGAAACAATCTGTAGTGGAACTATCAACTACAGAGGCCAAATACATGGCAGTCACTCATGCAAGCAAAGAAGCAGTTTGGTTGCAGAGATTGTGTTCAAGTATGGGGTTAGTACAGGGAGCTATAAGGATAGACTGTGACAACCAAAGTGCAGTTTTCTTGGCAAATAACCCTACATATCATTCAAAGACAAAGCACATTGATGTTTAGTATCACTTTGTGAGGGATATGATAGAAGACAAAAAGGTGTTGCTGATAAAGGTGGACACTTTGAGTAATACTATAGATGCATTGACAAAATCTGTGAGCTCTAAGAATTTCTCTTGGTGTAGAGAAATAATGGTCGTTGTAGGGCTGGATAAATGACTAAGCTCTCTTATGGCCCCCTGTGGAAAGAAAACAACAAGTGGGAGAATGTTGGGTTGTGTTATATTCTTTCCATGACTAGCCCACGTAGTTAACTGGGGGTTAGAGGGGGGGCGGAGCCCCCCTTTGTTGTGCCAATTGCGTAGTGGGGGGGTCACAGGGGGTTTGAAGGGTGTAGGTAACCCCACTCTATGGGGTCCGGGTGGACCCACCTATGGTTTTGGACCCTATGTTAGGTTGGGCGGACCCACCTATGGTTTTGTGCATGATTTTCGCACATGGTTTTGGACGCGATGTTTTTCGGTCCACGGTTTTGGACGCGATGGTTTTCGGTCCATGGTTTTGGACGCGATGGTTTTTAGTCCATGGTATTGGATGCTTCGGCATGTATAAATATGTATTGTAACATTGAAAGGAACATAATGGAAAATCAATCTAGTAGTCCCAGTTTTGGGATTCAGGGGAAAATCTGTGTGTATATGTGTTTTATGTGTTATGCTCTCGCATTGTTTATTATCTGTGTTTTAGAATTTGTATGCAGGTAACTTCTGTACAGTGTTAAAACCTACAGAAACCATGAAATCAATCAACACAATGGACACATATATTTCTGGTGGAAAACCATCTCCATGGAAAAAAACCACCCGCTACTGTTGCGCTGCTCAAATATTCTATTAGTCAAGCAAATTATTTACATACAGATATAAATGGCTATTATCAAATGGAGACTCTTTTTCATGCAGATCTATAAACTGCCATCCATTGAAGGTCACCATGATCAATGATCCTCACTCGGTTACTCTTGAACTATCAATCAACTTTACAAACTCTGATTTGTTGGAAGCCACCACAACCAACGAGCCTCGTCTAGTCTCTACCGAACTATCCAACCTCCATTAGATTGATAAAAATGCTCACTTATATTGATTTCGCAAGATTCCTCCAACTCCAATCCTCTATGTGGTACTTATTTCAAAATATTTGAGACTGGAACAGAGAACTGCTCAACATGAGAACTACAACAACATATCATCCAAGAACAATCAAAATCCAAGACTACATCAAAAAAAGCATCACAATCTTGCCAAAAACTTCTCTAATCCACACTTCATCTTCTCACTCACTACACAAACATGATGGCTGAAACATATTCTAGTTACTTCTGCAACACCTGCAAACTACTTCAGAAATTTTGCATTAGACAACTCACACAACTTGCACACAATCCTCCAAACTCACACTCACTCCACACACAAGAGAATCAACCAACTATCATTGAGCTTCCTCCAATATATAGATGAACTGAGGTGCTCAACTCAATAATTACAAAGAACCAATGAGCTCCACAAACTCTGTTCATATGCTTGATTTGATCTGATTCAGCTCGTTGACTTGATCAAGCCACTAAATCCACTTTCCTTTTGATATTTTCAACTTTTATTAGCTTCTAGAGGCCCCACTAACTTTTTCGACTATATGCCAAAAATTTCTGATCAAGAATGTAGCTGTAATACCAAAATTAGCTCAGTTGTGTGAGGAATGCTGAGAAAAACTCGTGAAAAGACTAGGTTGCTTGCACAACAATGCACAAAATCTACTGGATCTCCTAAGTCACTCCCACAGGCATGTCTACCACGACTGTAAAGTTTTAGTCGCTCCCATGAATCACCATCCAAGTGACTAGGCAGAGGATGAAGGAAAACCACAACTAATGTTGGGCATGGAATCCCCCCAAGGCATGTTTTGGGGCTTAAAGCCCATGTTTTGACCAAATCCTTTTGTAAAAGCTCCGCGAATTGTGGGCGTAGAGCGCGAAATCATAATAGAGTCACAGGGTTGTCCACCCTCATTTTTGTAAAGTAATGTCGGCTTAATAGACCTACCCATGGTCTGCGGACCATGGGATTGTATAAATAGAGTGAGGCTCTAAGAGTAGAAGATAACATAGCATAACTAATAGAATAAAAGCATGAGAAGTCTAAGTGATCGGGTCGAAGTGTAAAGTGTGTCTATGGGTCGTAGAGTAGGAGAAGGCTCTGTAGCTGAGTGTGCAGAGGCCTAGTAGTCCACAGCTGAGTGCGCAGACCCCTGCAGCTGAGTGCACAGGGTAGGTCAAGTCTGTAACCTTTGGAAGAATAAAAAAAGAGAAGTTTTACCATATTTCTGTGTATATTTTCTTGTTTTAATGTATGATTGGATATAATTTGCAAGTATACTATTTATTTGTTGCACGAACCCATATGAATGTTTTGTGTAAATAAATATAACGTAAGCCATCCAAGTACGCAAAGATAATTAACCAGTATAGGAGGATAAGTAAGATCTGGGATAATAGCACAGAGCGTTGCTCTAGCAGCACGAAAGCTCCACATCCCTTGGTTAGGGTTGCGCGAAGGCAGTATATCAGGGCGTGAGGAACAGGGAAGTGTGCGAAGTGACCTGCGTGCAGGGATGAACAGTTGGACCAGTTGAACCTCTCAAACATCTCAAGGGTGTGGAAACTTGGTTCCAGCACCCTTCCATACTACTGTGGGTGAGACCTCAGTCCGCGCTTCGCGAACTATTGCTGAAAGGGCCAGTAGTACAGGGATTTGTTTGGCTAATTAACTCTGAACCTGGGTCAGGCCCCAACAAGCCAACAAATGGTTCCGTTGTCGGGACCGGGATCTACATAGAGATGTCTGATGTCATATCACTGGAATCCGACAAAGAAAGGAATTGAATATTGGTTGGAGAAGAAGATTCACGAGTTCGCAGTGCAGGAAAACAGGAATCTGCGACTATAAAAGGAAGAGTGGTTAGACTACTACTTATATACAGAGATCCACAAAATTTTCTTTGCATCCTTCCCCACTGAGTTATACGAGTGGATCATGAAGCTAGCAGATAGCCAAGGAAGGTGTAAAATCGACAGACCTATTATGTGGACTCCAAAATTAGTGCACAAATTGGAAGCATCGGAACATAAGATCACGAGCGCTGTCGATCACTGGCTCGATCGAATCATAGGAGGATTCATCACCGAATTCGGGGTAGATACTTCAGTCAGTTATAGCAAGGCAGAATGATGCTTCAACAAAGGACCGCGAGGTAAGTATGTTAAATCTTTGAACACTTGGATTAAAATGCTACTATGTGAAAAATGGGTTATGCGAATAAATTGATGTTTGCGGCTATGCGAAGTTCGATAATCTACAGAAACGAAGGTAGCACAGAACTAGAAACTAGCCCCTTGACTTCACCTCCGCGAAGGGGCGAAGAAGAGCTCACGAAGGTCTCGCCAAGAAGTGCAATCAATATGATAAGGCAGAGAATTCTGCGCATACCACCCCCACCCACACCACTGCCAGTTTCACCGTCTTCACCCCCATCTTCGCCCATACCACCTCTGCCACCACCGCGAAGCAGTATGGAAAGCATGATAAAACTACCAATGTTCAAGGGAGTAGGGAATGAAGATCCAGACCAGTTTTGGTTTGTGATAAAATTTGTATGGGAAGCACAGGGAGTCATGGATGACAATATAAAAAAGGCAACATTGGTCAGTGCTCTATAGGATCGTGCGCTGACCTAGTACATTAAGAATTCCAATGACAATCCGAATGCGAGGATCGCAGATATCCAAGCAGCACTAAACAAAGAATTTAGCAGGCCAAAGTCAGAGGCACAGTCAATCATTGGGTTCAAGGAAATCACAATGCTACCAGGTGAGACCCCTTGGGAGTTGGATCAAAGATTGAAGTGCACAATTTGTGAAGCTAACATGACATTAACAGATGGGCAACATCGCGAATGGTTTGTAGCATCGTTAACACCGCATCTACAAAACACGCTGTCACTACAGAGCCACTCAGGCTGAGGCCTTGGAGGTCGCGATGAGATTGCACGAGACCCCGATGCAAGATCCCAACCTGGGAGTCTATCAGATTCATGCGCAGTTGAAAAACTTATGCCTTGAGATGTAGAGTTTGAAACAATATAGGACAACCCGCCTAGATATGCGCGATGAGGTATGGTGTGTAAAATGTAAGGGCCAAGGGCACGACAAGGACCACTGCCCATTATTCGTGAATTACGTTGTGGGAGGAGGTCCAATGCCATTAAGACCAGAGGCACAAGCAGGACCGAGCATGGCACATGCCCGATGGTGCGTGATTTGTCAGATAGGAGGAAAGAATGCTACAGATAACTGCCATCTATTATAGAAGTATACGCAGAATTCACAGCAGTTGTTCTGTAATTTTTGTAGATCAGTGGGACATGATGAGCACACCTGTAGAAGTTATGAGCTGATGATGGATCGAACTCCTACTTATAGAGTTCAGGCCAAAATGAGGCCGAGGTGGAGGGGGACCAGGAAGAGGTCACAGACAGCTGATATGTTACAATTGCGAAGGGCCAGGGCATTATGCTTGCGATTGTATGAATCCAATGCGACCATCATGCTTGTATTGTATGTTGTTTGATCATGAGATGAAGGATTATCCCACACTGATAGCGAGATTGTGCGATAAAGGAGCACTCCAACCTCCCTCGACTCAGAACCTACAAATGACGAGGTCTGAGCCGTGCAAGGAAGACCCTAATGTAAATATCGTGCTCTGGAGTGGACTTACGATAGAGGATAACAAAGGCAAGTAGCCTGAAGAAAGTACCTGGGTTCGTAAGGCTCTAATGAAGGAACCAAAATTTTATTTGGAGTGTGCTAAGGAGACCTTCATGGAAGCTAAGAGGAGCTTCGTTGATGCCTCCACTTCAGGAAGTAAAGACATACTAGAGCCGGAAATGGACCCATCGATGCTCACTACATTCTTGGAGACATGCATGAAGCTATTGCGCGATAGCAAGGCTGTAAAGGGGCTGCAAGAACTCATAACTAGATGCACTGGGACCGCACCAAGAGAACCACACGTAGTCTGGAAGCTCGGGAAGCACACGACGTGGATAGGAAGGGAGATGAGATTGACCGCGTAGATTGGGGAATATGAGATGGACCAAGTGATTTTGGATCTAGGATCGGATGTGAATGTCCTACCAAAGAAGACATGGGAGCACATGGGTAGGCCTGTGCTGCAATGGTATCCTATCCAACTACAAATGGTGAACCAGCAAAAGGTCCTACCTATGGGGAGATTACAGGGAATCACAGTAGATATCGAAGGAGCAAGCGCGCTAGCAGATTTCGAAGTGATAGAGATTGTTGATGAAACCAATCCTTACCCAGCGCTATTGGGAATAGATTGGGCCACTGACATGAATGGAGTGATAAATCTGAAGAAGCACAAGATGATTTTTGAGAAAAAGTCTCTGTGTGTAGTGATACCTTTATACCCTGCAAAAGGGTCGCGCTACATGGAGCCAGTGTGCAACTACGACAACGACAATGATCTGGACTGCATCTACAAGATAACTGCACGGGAGGAAGATTGGGTAAATCCAACTGCGGATGGCCGAATCTCATGGGAGTGTGAAAGCTAATGCACGTTAGATTCTGATGAAGAGATAGAACGATGGCAGAATCGGTTACACGAGGTAACCACGCTCAACTGTAACATGATGACGAGATCTCTACGTTGCATAGCAACAAAGGTAAGAGATATACCTATGTATGATAGGTTAAGCAAGGTGGATGACTTGTTGAACATATTTGAAAGAGAAGTGTCGGAACAGCAACGCTTCGATGCTCTGAAATGGGTACTGCAAGCTATGCCCGCAAGGTGGTGGGGTACGCAACAAAGAAGTTTTGAGGATTGGCACGAATGCAGAAGGATGATGCACATATGGTTTGGGAAGCCTCAGATGCGGTTAAAAGACAAGTATGACGGACGGGATGATCCACGTGCACACCTCGCAAAATGAACAAAGGTATATGGGGAAGAGCCACAACCGAAGTGGGTGCACCTGTTCTGTCATACCCTGGATATTATACCCATGAATTGGTATATAGAGACGAAGCTCCGTCATGGCATGAACGAATGGGATATCTTGCGCGAAGGATTCCTCTTAATCTTCAAGTTTGAGGATCGTTGGTGGGATATTGTTGATGATGCCTTACAAGTAGTAAAAGAAGCTATCTTTAAAATACCCCAGGAGTTAATGGAAGTGCTTCAGCCTGAATGGGCGACCCAGCTGAGCTGCGCGTTGCAGTGTTACAATGTAAATATTGTAGAAGACGACGAAGATCTGCGAAAATTTAACATTCCATAAACTGAAGGCTATTGCAAGGTTCAAGGGTCATTGATTGAAGACCCTAACATAACCGCATCGGTAAAGACAAAGCAGGTAAACATTGGTACAGAGGCCAAACTCTCGGCGACTACTGGGATGACGCGATAGTGGATAAGGTCGCTGAGTTACTACACAAGTACCAAGACTTATTCCCGACCAAGATCAAGGACTTAAAGGGGATCGTTGGTGATTTGGGGATGATGAAGATCACCCTAAAACCTCACGCGAAGCTGGTTAAGCAAAGGCCTTACCACTTGAATCTGAAGTACAAGGAAAAGGTCCACGTAGAACTAGACAAAATGCTCACACCTAGAATCATTGAGCCAATGGAAGACAACTAGGTAAGCCCTATGGTAGTGCAAGAAAAGAAGAAAAAGGGCAAGATAAGAATATGCGTGGACCTCAGGAAATTGAATGACACCCATGTGCATGACCCATTCCCGACTCTGTTCACAGATGAAGTGTTGGAGAGGTAAATCCCCTCTGCGGACAGAGGCGATCCCACTAGCCCAAAATGGGTCTAGCAACAATCAATTAACACTACCATGCAAGTTCCTAGTTGCAAATTGAAAGTGGATTATGAGAACCAACCAGGAGTCCAACGCTCGTGTCGTAGAAAAGTTGATACTCCCATTCCCTTGCTTCGGCAGGTCACGATCCCCGCGAATGGATACCTGCACATGCAAAGAACGAAGCGAATACAAGCATAAAATCCACTAAATACAACCATATATCAGTTAGAAAGGAAATAGATCAAACATTATCATAATGAACAATAAGATCAGAACCATAATGATAGTCGTTTATTAATGAATAATCAACAGAGAAAGATACAACCAAAGTTCTGACGTTGAATCTCTCCTCTAGCTGGGCGAGCAGCTATATATGTCCTACAATAGACCTTTCTCTCTCAGACTTCCGGCAGCATAACCTCCCTATGCTCCAAGACTCTTACTATCACTCAAGACAAGCATTATCACTACTACTCAAAAACTAGCTTGTCAAATGCATGAGGACAGACTTTTATAGATGGAGAAGGGGAAGAAAATACAATGAATCAAGACACCCATTATGGATTGGCATTATCTCCAAAAAGCCACTGTGGATAGATGTAAGGGATAGATGATGACTCTCAACATCTAGAAGATGAGCTTTATCCTCAAAAGACTTCATGACTTGAAGGGAAAAAACATATGGGCGCGCGTTTGTTAAAAATATTTTCCAAACTTGGTTGGCGCGAGTGTTACTCTAAGACAGAGTGCCAATGGTCGCACCTTCTTTTGAGGATCTCATTCATTGGTGCGGGTAGTATATTGTGGACCCGCGCTAATGGAAAAAGGGCACTTTTCAGGGATATTTTGCAGGAGGTGTCTTCAGGGCACATGAAGTCCATACTCAGGGGAACATAATGCAAGTGTTTTTAAGTTATGTCACTGCTCACAGGTCCCAGAATGAGTCCTCCAAAGTACGGGAAAGGGGTAATAGGGACGGTGACCAATGGTGAAAAATTACTGTGTAACAGATGCCCCCTAAAGCATGACGCCTGAGAGAGAGAGAGGGGTGAAATGGTTTACAAGAACACATGTATCTGCCGCCAAGAATCTACATTGAGAGATACAACTGATAGCTCAAGTACATGAAATATGTGGTATGGTTGCAGCCATCCATAAGAGAGTACATAATAATCTAGATCCATAGTATGGACACAGCCATCTGGTTAGGATCAATGAATCGACACAGGTATGATCGCAGCCATCCAGTGAATGAGTCATGTACGAAGAATCACGCCTGGATTACAATTGATAAAATCCAGGGTCTTGTGCTCCATCTCGACCCGAACAAAAGTACAAGTTCAAGCATGCGAATATATGAGCTGAAGTCAAACATGCATGAACATCGTCTGATTACCAGTCAATATTGAAAACTGTTAACAGACGCGAGAGGTACCACCAATAATGACAATGGCCCTCAAGGTACTATAGGTACAATCTACGGCGTGCGAATTAGTGATCTGACGTCGAACACCCGTAGAATCATTCGATCAGAGGCCAATGATGAAAACCTCACGTCGAACACAAAGAACCTGCCATTGAGGCATGCAGACTCCAAGGCACTGGAAGGGAGTCTCTAGATCAGCTTCCTGGATAATGAGCTGAAGTCGACAGGAAGTGACCTTGATTGAAGGTGGGCCATAATGTTTCCCACATCATCGACACGAGACAGAGAGATAATGTTGTGAATCAGGATTATGTGAGCTATCAGAGGGAGGTTGTTGTTCTGCAGAGGTCAACTTCTCTTGAACATATCGGCGACACGATAGTGGAATTGGCAGTATTTGACATCAATGGATCAGAGGTCATGGTGACGAGGCAATGAGCAGATGAGAGGTCAAACACGATTACCCAAATCCACGGAGGCAAGTGAAAAATGGGATGAGATATCCCCACCAAGACACGAAAGCAGACAAGTGCCATGTTCAAGAGCGACATACTGCCGACACGACAATAATTATGGTTCCATTTTTTTTCCCCCCGCCATTTCTGGCGAGTACCCCAATTATTTTTAACAAGCTTGATGGGGATAGCATATGCTTGTGGTGTGTCATTTTGACAGAATCCGATGTCATCAGGTTTTAACGAGTCTGACAAAGGAAAAACTCGGTGTCTTTTCATGTTTAGAGAGTTTGAAAAGACAACAGAAAAGGAAACTCCAGGGGTGTCCTTTTTCGTAAAGTTGTGTCTCTCGAGCCCGAAAAAGTATAAAACAATGCTCGAAAGAACCGCCCGACCATTATGATCGAGGAGTACTTTTCATAAATAATGATTTCGACCTGAAAAAGTAAAAAAGCAATCAAAACCACGTCGTTTCGTATCCGTTAACGAGTCTGAAACGACAAAAACCCGGTAATCTTTTTATGTTTCAATGGTTGACAAAAAGAACTTAAAACGACCGCCTCTTATTAACGTTTAATGAGTCGAGAGGAGTAACTCGGCAATCTTTTCGTCTTTAAATGGTCAGAAAAGAGCTGAAAGCGGACCTCAAAGTAACCTTTTCACATGTTTTACCGAGCTTGAAAAAGTAGAAAAAGGAGCTCGTTTCGTTGATTGAGTTGCACCAACACCTGTTGTCATACCAAAAACAACGTAAAACCCATTTTGATATAAATATATTCAAAAATACACTTAAAAGACATTATTTTAACCCCAAAAATTATATTTTTAATGCAATTTAGGTCAAGAAATGCTATAAAATAGTGAAATGGTAAAAAACAAATTCACTTTTTACTTTTCACCTTATGAATTTACCATTGGAGGGTTTTGGGTGCAAACTTCAACCGCTGATTGTGATCAATCCAGGAAAGCAATCGAGCCGCCGTCTGGAGTAGGTAAGAGGTCTTGTCCTTAGCTTCATTTTCATTCCATTTTTTAAGCTTTTCATCCACAGATGAATCCCCTGCAAGGGGATTTGCAAAATTTAGGGTTGCGCCATTGGCGCGGGTTTCCCACTCGGGATCGCGCCAATGGGATTATTTTCCAAAAGGGGGCGCGACATTGGCGCGACTGTTTTCCAATAATTTTCCCATGGATTTCATCGTTGATTTTGCAAATTTCCTTGGATTATGATTTCACCAGTGATCTAATGATGGTATTTTCGACTTTATGGTTGCAGGGATTCGTCAAAATGGTTGTAGAATGGAGAGAAAGAGAGCATGATGCTATAGATGCTCTGGCACTAGAGGATGAAGCCTACATGGATGCTTTGAGGGACTGCGGCTTAAAGAAGTTTTTCCTTACCTCCTATTTGCGTGCACAACCGGAGCTACTACGATTCATCGTGGATGCTTGGGACATAGAGGATCAGGTATTCCGCTTGAAAGATCAGACATTGGAGCTGGATGTTTCCGATGTCTATTTTATCACTGGATTATCGCGGAGAGGTGCACGACCCATTTTGACTGGAAGTAGGCCTTCCGGAGAAAATATGGGGGAGGTGATGGAACGGGTTTGTCCGGGGGCACAGTTTGGATCGAACAGTGCCAAGGTAGATATCGTCACAGTTCCAGACCTAGTGCTACGGCTGATACTATTTACTATCACACGGATGGCTGGGGTACAGGCGCCCCATGAGGCTAGCAAGAATCATTTACTACTGGCAACCGAGTGTCTCCATCCTACTCTGTTTGACTGGGCCACAGCTGTGACCGTTAACATCAAGAGACAGCTTACGAAGTGTAAGCGTGGAGGCAACAAACAGTTTGGGTATGGATCGATTGTGGTATCCTTCTTCTTGGAGCGACTGCCGATTTTCCGGATTCAGGGAGGTATAGTGGCAGATCCAGTGCCACGGGAACCGAGGTTGGCTCGATGGGCAGCACTCATGCCCATAGGAGGAGGGGGCCAGCAGATGGCCTGGAGGCCCGAGTTCTTTATATGGCTCCGTCACCAGATGATCGTTATAGAGGAATGGCCCTATGCAGGTACCGATTTTACTGGAGACCCAGATCTCCAATTGCTTGTGGGAGAAGACTGGGATGAGGAGCTTGGTAAGAACTCTTTGTGTTTTTGATGTTTTTTATGTATTTAATTTTTTTGTAATACATGCATGTCTCTGACAACAGCTATATATATGTATGCAGATGTTGGTGCAGAGCGACCAGCTAATCTGTCTCACATAGCACGGAGGGTACAACCCGCAGCCGACCCTCAGGTAGAGGTTGGTTTGGGTGAAGAGCTAGTACAGAACCTTGAGGGACTCACTCGAGGGATTCCAGACTATGCCAGATTGGCGGATGTGCCCTTCACGTACCAGAGGCACACAGTGGGAGTACCAACTCGCGTCCACCATCTGCTGAGACGTTTGGTGCGAGCGGTGACATGCTATCATGAGCATCAGCGTGATTAGACGCCTAGGTTTCATTTTTGCATATTTTTGAGAGACATGTTGTCTTCGGCCATATGAGATTCGGACATGTATTAATTTTTGGACTATGTAATGTGCGCGACGCAAACATTATGACACACATGTATATATATACATATGCTTATGGTTTGTTATTGTGTTTTCATGTGCTTGCTTGTATAATGTTTTGATTACAAATTACGCAAATGTCTATCTAATACATGATTAGCCAATGCATCAGATAATGTGTTTAATTGTCGTGGAATATGCTGATATGTGATAAAATCAAAGTTCCTTTCTAACAATCTCACACGTAAATACAACCTTAGAATGCGATGGTCTCTGACAGAATATTGTCCGTTGAGCTGGTGGACGACAAGTTGAGAGTCCAGGTTCACTACCAATGCACGAATGCCAAGATTAATTGCTTTAGCAAGTAGCTCGATTACAGCACAATATTCGGCGAAATTGTTAGTGGTACGACCCAAACACACACCTTGAAAATCTATCAGCTCGCCATGAGGATCATAGATCACCCACGCCGCAGAGGACAAGTTGCGAGTACTGCGGCAGGCACCATCAGCGAAACCAACATAAGGTGCATCATAGATCTGCACAAGAAGTGAAAGACACAATAAGTGGCAATTACGCCTTTAAAACTGACACACATACACACAACACACTTGCTAGAGTACATGTATGTACAAAATAAAATGTACAAGCATCATGCATAGTAATTTTTCAAATACAGCCCGTTTCGGGGCTTTCCAAGAGGGTTCCCTTCATAATCAATTAGCTCGTAAGCCCCTCTTTGCAAAACTTTCTTGACAATGTAAGGGCCTAGCCACATAGACTCGAGCTTTCCTGTTCCTAATTTATCCTTTGCCTGATCGTACAGCAGGACTAAATCTCCCTCAACAAAAGAACGTGGATGTAAAGTCTGATCAAAGTGAGTCTTGACTCGCTTCTTTTGTGTTTCGATGGCCAAAGAGGCCAGGCGACGGGTCTCATCTAGCCATTCCAGGTAAAGAAGGCGTTCTTCTAATGGAGTAGTTTTGGGAAGTAGCTCGATAGCCAATTTTAATGAAGGGATTTCACATTTGATTGGAAGGGTAGCCTCTAGTCCATAAACGAGTTGAAATGGAGTAAAACTAGTGGCATCCTTCACGGAGGTTCGGTAGGCCCACAAGGCAGGGAACAACATCAAATGCCAGTTAAACTTATGCATGCCAACGGTACGCTGAAGCATTGTAACCAAAATCTTATTGATAGCTTCAACTTGGCCATTGGACTGAGGGTAGTATGGAGTTGAACTATCGTGCTGCAAGCCTAGCTGGGTTGTTAATTCCAACATCATATGATTACGGAAATGCTTCCTGTGATCAGTGACGATGGCTTGAGGGACGCCGAATCGCGAGATAACATGGTTGAATAAAAATTGCGCCGCTGTGTGACCGTCTTCAGTTAATGTAGGCATCGCCTCGGCCCATTTAGTAAAGTAATCGACGACAATGATAATAAACCCATGCCCCCCGACCGAGCGAGGGTTACAGGTCATAAAATCAATGCCCCATTTTGCAAAAGGGCCGACGGTGACAACAGGGTGCAATGGAGTGGGAGGCGCTCGCATCTTCCGCTGGTATATCTGGCACTCATGACAAGAGCCGATGGCAAGAATGCAATCCTTGAAGATAGAGGGCCAAAAGTAGCCAGCACGGAGGATTTTTTGGGCAGTGGCATATCCGGACATGTGACCACCACAGGCAACTGAGTGACAGTCATTCAAGACATGTTCAGCTTCCTTGAGAGTTAAACATCGGCGGAGAACAGAGTCGGCGCCGAGGTGATATAGTGTATCCCCAATGATACGGTATGGTTGAGACTGATGACGAATCCTTCGCCGAGCGTCTTTGGACATGCTAGGGCAAAAGGAGGACATTTGCAGATATATAATGATATCCCCGTACCAGGGGTCGAGGGTGCTAATGAGAAACAAAGTCTCATCCGGAATTTTATCCTCTGTGTGAGAGGGCGGGGAAGAAGATGGCAAAGATAGCTGCAGCCTTTCGGGGGTGTACAGGGCGTAGATGTTGACGAACAGGCTTAGCACCTGGGTACGTGATTACCTCATGCACCACTATGCTAGGATCAATGACGGGCATTTCTTCATAGGACCATGCAAAGACGTCACGAAATTCGTGAAAAAGATTGGAATAAAGTTGAATCTCCTCTGGAGTACAAGTGACTCCAATGTGAAGATGCTCGACAATCCCTGGTTTCACAGAGATGTCGATGGGCTGGTTTTGCGTAATGTTCACCATGTTTCCTTCCGAGGACACTTGATAGACTTGGATAGGTGTTTGAAGGATTTGAAATGGGAGACAAGGAGCAAACCGCTTGAGACAAGTCAGCATATCCTGAGGGGCAGGGAGAAACGAGGAACGATGATGAGAATCATGCCAAGGAGGTTCCTCGAGAGACATAGTCTCAATAATGGCTTCGTCGGAAGGGAATGTTTCTTTTAAAGAGTCCGAAGAAGTCTCATCTACAAGCCCTGAGGATGGAGCGAACGAGTGAAGAACCTTGCTCGAAGGAGCAAGTTCAGAAGAAGGAGCCGATGCAGTAATGATTTCGACATAGTTGAGCTCGGCAGGACTCAACTGCATCTGGTCGCCCCACGAATCTACTTGGTTGGTGGGAGGGATGATCCACGGATCAGAACAAGTAGTAATCATATTGACAGAAGCGATGTTAGGAGGGGGGAGCGGAAAAACACCCATAAGGGCGGGATCTTTGAAAAGTCCGGCTCCCAGACTCTCAGATAATTTCGAGGTATGCTCCACAAAAGGGATTTAGCCTTCCGAAGAAGAAGCGAAGAATGATAGCTGGTCTACGGTAATAATATTCCCTTGATGAGGGAAACGAATGATACGAAACAAAGATGAAGCTACAGCTTTCATCGCGTATATCCAGCTACGTCCGAGAAGGAGGTTGTAGGTAAGAGTAGCATCAACAACTTCAACTTCCATTTCGACCGTCTTCCCTTCCAAAGAGATGGGAAAACGTTGGAGTATACCATAAGGATGAGATGCTCTTCCATCAAAAGCTTCCAAGGTTGTGGGAGACTGGCTCAGCGTTGGAGATCCAATAGCTTTCCAACAGGCCACAGACATGATGCAAGTAGAAGCACCTTCATCAATGACTGTACGATGAATCGTTTTGGAATCAATAATAACCTGTATAAGGAATGCGATTTGGGGAGGCAGTCTCTGCGTATGGTGTTCTAAGTCAAAATTAATTAAATCCGAGTCGGCCGGGTTTATGCCACCGATAGCGGATAGCAAGGACTTCCTCTGAGAAGGGCAGCTCTGGAGAACTTCTAAAGCGGACATAGCCGACAGAGTCTGAGCTAAGTCCTCAACGATATTGTAGTGTTGTGCAGCACGAGCATTTGGGTTGTATAAGATTTCCGGAGTACTCCTTTTGGAGGGGGTCAAATAGGCGTCTCAGTACTACGTCTCTCGATGTGGAGCGGACCTGAACTGAACGGAGGAGCACTAGAGGGGATCTCAGGCTCTTTCCCGGTAGATGGCGGATAATCTTTTGTTTGAGTACTGATATTGACAGGTATCGTTCCAGACATAAACACTTGAGAACCGAAGGAAGAGGGAGGCTGAGAGGGGTCAGCCACCATTTGAGTTTTTTGAGTTTGTTGTGAGGGAAAGGGTTCTTTGAGCACCACAGGAGTCCCAGGAGCGCCTTTCAACAAATGACTAACTTCGGACCGCCTAGGGCAGTCTTTGGTATAGTGATCTTCATCACAGATAAGACAAGGATACTTGGGTTTGCGCTTGGCACCATCCTCAGGCGGAGGTTTAGGGGAGTCCTGTTTAGGTTGATCTGGCTTATTCTTCACTTTCCCTTTCTTCTTTCCTTTCGAGGCTTTGTCTGCCGTGGTGGACTGAACGGCATTGACCTCGGAAGTAATATTCGAAGTGGGTGTTACCTGAGAAGTGTGTTCATTTGAAGCAGTTGATTTTTGCTTCCCAGGGTTCGCAGAATTTTTCTTCGAGGACGAATTAACAGAACCAATAATACCATCAACAGTTGGTGTTGGCGGGGTTTTGGATGTCACTGGTCTCGGGGCGTCAGGCAGATAATCATACAATGTACCTGACTGAGAATAAACCAAATCAAGGTACTGAGCGCGCATGATAGCTTGCTCTTCAGTGACACATGCCCCCATGGCAATGTCCCGAGCTATTGGAGGAACGAACGAAGTCGTAAACCAATCGGTAAGAAGTTGGTCGGGAATCCAAAATTTGATCATACGTCTACGCCGTCTCCATTCATGGATATGATCAGACATATGCGTAGCCATTGTCTGTCTTAAGGATGTGAGGAGGTGTGTACCCATTTCATATCGAATGGGTAACTGAAAATGAGTGAGAAATGCCATAGCCAACGAGTTGAAATCCTGAAAGGATCCGCAATGGAGCTCAATATACCACTTAGCGGCAGAGCCAGTGAGAGTCCTTTGAAAAAGGCGAAGCCAAATTGAATCATCAAGCCATGAATTGGATGAACACCACAGGTGATAAGTCATGACATGAGCTTGTGGATCTTCATTAGCTTTACCATCGAATTTTGGACAGTCACCGGGAATTTTCGTTGGAATCGGAGGCCAATATGGATTATGGAGAATAGGATCATTGGTCAATTTGGACACATCCGGTAATTCTAAAGTCGCTAAGAAAGGTAATTGAGGATTGAAGGACATCTGGGGCTGCTGGTGGGATGGAACACCAGGGTTCCAACCAACTGGCGGTTTCCCCCAAGGGCTTGGTCCAGACGGATTTGGCCCCATAGGGTTTTGTCCGTAGGGATTTGGGTTCTGCCCCCCAGCATTCCATGGATTACCAAACGATCCTGCAGGAGCACCATATGGTTGCAGATAATTCTGATAAGGATTCGCCTGCGGTTGTTGATAATTTTGATATGGGGCAAACAAAGATTGCCCTTGAGGTTGCTGGTAACCATACGGTGGCTGGACTCCAAACTGAGTTTGAGAAATAGGTTGAGTTTGATAGACTGGTTGGGATTGAACTCTAGCTTGCATTTGAAAACCGGATGGGGTCTGGGGTCCAGCCTAGGGCAAAAAACCAGGTTGAGCAGTGCCAGAAGGATGTCCTGTAGGTTGGGCTATCTGGCCAGAAGGATGACCTTGTTGATATTGAGGTTGGCCTCCCTGCCCAGAAGGTTGTACCTGCTGGGAATGGAGTTGTTGTTGCACAAGCGAAGGTTGTCCTAAAGGACCAGATGGCTGAGTGGGCTGGGCAGTTGGTTGGCCTGATTGGATTTGAGGCTGACCGACTTGCCCAGAAGGTTGACTATACTGGACGGTAGGCTGACCATGTGGTTGAGCAGCTTGTCCAGATATTGGACCATACTGGACATTGGATTGGTTTGGGTTAACATATGATTGACCAATTTGTCCAGTAGGATAACCTTGCTGGATACCAGGTTGGGCTTGTTGAACAGAAGATTGACCTGAGTTACCAGAAGGTTGAACATAAGAAGAGAAAAATGGACCACCAGAGGCAAAAGGGTTTCCCTGGAAGGATTTCCCTTGTTGGTCTTGATGAGGTGGTCTTGGAGATTGCGCAGACGATACTTGGCCACCATGAAAAGAGGTGGAGCCCCAATCAATTGACAACGGAACTGAAATCTCAACAATCGGTTGAGACGGCAAATATCGATCGTATGGCCCCTCTGCTGGGACGTTTGACGTAGGATCAAAGACTCTGAATAAAGAAGTCGAAGGACGACTGAAAATAGGAGTCAAAGAAGCTACACATACCGTTGGAGCGGTTGTTATTGAGGTAACAGACGTACTGCGACTTTGTGGAGTAAAAGACTCCGTGGTGGGAAAAGCAAGTTGTGACCAAATAGAACCCGTGAAAGGAGTTCCAGAGGGCATAGCATCCCTTAATGATTTATAGCCTGGAGGTAGGCTCCCAGTAGTAGGAGTGCTACTAACAAGTGTAGGTTCCGTTGCGGTGGGAATTTCACCGCTCGTCGCAACGGATTCTTCAGTCGAAGTAGGGGATACGTCCTCCATGTCGGAGGAAAAAGGTGGGACTGAAACACGAGGACAAGTGTATTTCCAAAAAGGGACACCGTCCTCAGAAGGTTCCCAAAAAGGGTTCCAATGAAACTCATAAGTCTCGTCGCCTGGAGCACGAGAACTAATCGGTTGTATACTCGGAACAACAGGAAGAATTCCACTCAAAACCGGTATCTCAGCAAAAGAAGAAGACGAAATTGGTAATTCCGCCAGGATGAAACTTCACAAAACCTAGGGAATCTAACGAGACAAAACCCTACTCAAACTAACGCAAACAAAATCTAACCGGAAAATGTGTATCGTGGCCGAATAAATTTTAAGACGCAAAGACAAAACTTGACCTTTTCATGTTTTAAGAGTCGAGAAAAGGACAAAAAGATGACTCTAGTCTCCTTCGAATGTTTAATGAGCACGAAGTGACAAGACGCTCACTGATACCTTTTCTTTTAAGGAGTCCGAAAAGGATCAAAAGTGACTACTCTGGAGACTCTAGGAAAAGGGTTTACCAAACAATCCGTAAAACTGATTCTACACCTTGGCAATCAGATGAAAACCAAGGACTTCACGTACGGCAGTCAATCTTCTCGAATGTTGTGTTCAGTGCATTACGGCTTGTAAGGCGGCAGACACAGCTTCCTGTGGATAAAGGATGATAACCTAGTGGGGTCTCCCTTATATACGTGACGGTACGTGGGAGCTCAGTCTGTGCTAGACCACTATCGAGTCACAAGAGGAGGAATCACCCAACCGTAATGTGAAACAATAGTGACTAGGTTTAACGACGCCGGAGCACGTCTCTAGCCTAGACCTCTAGAATGTATACGTTAGGTTCCAATGCGTTGTTAGATTCATTCGGTTTATTTTACAGTTGATCTTCAATTAGGTTTTAGTTTTTAGGTCCTACCGTGTGTGATCTCTCAGAATTTCCTAAATGCAAACTATATGCCAAAATATATCATTCCGTTCAATGAATGCTAACTACAGGAGAGTTGATATTTTCAAACAAACAAAATGATCACCAAACAATCAACAAAGATCCTAATGCAGCTAATAGCAATAAATGAAACTTTTTGCTTTTCTTTTTTAAAAGTTACTAATTGCCAATAACAATAAATGCTAACTAATATAATGCAAAAAGATCATTTGTTTTTTTCTTTTAAAATGGCACAATGCACTTAAAAAAAATCTCGAGAGATGTTAACAAGTGTAAACAGACAAATTTCACTCAATGCAAATAGAACCAAGTCTGAAACACCAAGACAACCTGTTAAAACAAGGAAAATCACAAAGACCTCAATGAACCATGTGATCTAAGCTCAAACGAAGTCAAGCAAAATGCAAACGAGGTAGAGGTGAATTGCTCGAAGCACGGAATAATAAGTTTTAACAACCACTAGACAAGTGCGGAAAACAACCAAAAAGTTGACTGGACAATCAAAGAACCAAAAACTCCCACGGAAGGCTCGATATACAAAGCCACTAGATGCTCTAGGGCTGGGATATAAGATCGATGGAAATAGGCAAACACCTGAAGGATAAAGGTAGAAAACCAGTCAAACAGAGTTCTGGCACACTCCAGTAGCTGAAAAGGATGTAAAAAGACAGAAATCTGAGTTTAAAAAGCTTCCAACAAACACACTGGCAAAGTTCACAGGACTGGCGCGACTGTCAGCTTGTAACTAGCGCTATTAAGGAATTAGCGCGAGTTGCTGTTGTGCAACATGCGCCAACTGGCGCGACTGTCAGGTAGAAAAACACGCCAATAAAGTTTGCTGGCCTAAAAAATAAATCAAGCAGTCCAGGGTCTGGTCGACAGTATTTAGACAGATCAAACAGCAAGAAACAACTTTAAAACTGACCCAGAAAGCTCATTTACGCAAGCAAGCAAGAGAAAACCAAAATACAAGACAAACTCCAAGCTGTTCGGTTCATAAACCAAACCCGAGACTGACTGATGTAGCGTTGATCTACTTCGCTAATGCAAAGCAATAGCGTTTCGAAGGCTGCCTGGTCGTTCTTCAGGCTCCGTCCAAGGTTTATGAATCAAACAACAAATAGCGTCCCCAGTGGAGTCGCCAAATTGTTGGAGAGGTAAATCCCCTCTGCGGACAGAGGCGATCCCACTAGCCCAAAATGGGTCTAGCAACAATCAATTAACGCTACCATGCAAGTTCCTAGTTGCAAATTGAAAGTGGATTATGAGAACCAACGTGGAGTCCAACGCTCGTGTCGTAGAAGAGTTGATACTCCCGTTCCCTTGCTCCGGCAGGTCACGATCCTCACGATCCCCGCGAATGGATACCTGCACATGCAAAGAACGAAGCGAATACAAGCATAAAATCCACTAAATACAACCATATATCAGTCAGAAAGGAAATAGATCAAACATTATCATAATGAACAATAAGATCAGAACCAAAGTTTTGACGTTGAATCTCTCCTCTGGCTGGGCGAGCAGCTATATATGTCTTGCAATAGACCTTTCTCTCTCAGACTTCCGGCAGCATAACCTCCCTATGCTCCAAGACTCTTACTATCACTCAAGACAAGCATTATCACTACTACTCAAAAACTAGCTTGTCAAATGCATGAGGACAGACTTTTATAGATGGAGAAGGGGAAGAAAATACAATGAATCAAGACACCCATTATGGATTGGCATTATATCCAAAAAGTCACTGTGGATAGATGTAAGGGATAGATGATGACTCTCGACATCTAGAAGATGAGCTTTATCCTCAAAAGACTTCATGACTTGAAGGGAAAAAACATCTGGGCACGGGTGTTACTCTAAGACAGAGCGCCAATGGTCGCACCTTCTTTTGAGGATCTCATTCATTGGCGCGGGTAGTATATTGTGGACCCGCGTTAATGGAAAAAGGGCACTTTTCAGGGATATTTTGCAGGAGGTGTCTTCAGGGCACATGAAGTCCATACTCAGGGGAACATAATGCAAGTGTTTTTAAGTTATGTCACTGCTCACAGGTCCTGGAATGAGTCCTCCAAAGTACGGGAAAGGGGTAACAGGGACGGTGACCAATGGTGACAAATTACTGTGTAACATGAAGTATTAGAAAGTGTCGGCAGGCAAGAAGCATATTCTTTTACTGATGGGTTCTCAGGGTACCACCAAATCAAAAGCGCGCCAGAATATAGGAGCAAGACCACCTTCGCGACTAAGTGGGGCTACTTTCAATACACCATTATGTCGTTTGGGTTAAAGAACGCGTTAGCCATCTTTTCGTGCATAGTTGTGGTAGCATTCAAAGAATATATCCACAAATTCCTGGAGGTCTATCTGGATGATTGTACTATATTTGGATTGGTTAAGCACCATGTAGCGAGCTTACGCTTGATGCTAGATACTTTCCGACGACACCAAATCACGTTGAACCTAAAAAGTGTATGTTCCTCATTCCCTTTGGGAACCTGTTGGGACATGTGGTCTGCAAACATGGACTAATGGTAGACCCCGTGAAGATTGCAGTAATTCTAAATTTGGAAGCACCGCGAAGTGTTAAACAGTTGTGCGCTACCCTGGGACATACGAGGTACTATAGAAAGTTCATCAAAATCCATGCCCAGATCACCGCACCAATGGAGAAACTGTTGAAAAAGGATGTCACATTCTGCTGGAATGATGATTACATGAAGAGCCTGGATGTACTATAAGAGAAATTGGCCTCCGCCCCAATCCTGGTCTTCCCAAAATGGGATGTGGAGTTTCATGTCCATGTTGACGCGTCATGTATAGCGCTAGGAGCAATGCTAACACAAGAGGGCTTGGATCACCCTATCACATTCGCGAGTCACAAGTTGTCGAAAGAAGAAAAGAACTATTCCCCAATTGAACGCGAGGGGTTGACTATGGTGTACACACTCCAAAAATACTGGCACTATTTGCTAGGGGGACATTTCAAGATGTATACAAACCATTCCACACTAAAATACTTAGTCAAGAAGCCTGTGTTGGGGGGGTGCATATGCAGGTGCCTCTTATTGTTCCAAGAATATGACTTTGAGGTCATGGTGAAGCCTGGATGCCTAAACGTGGGACCAGATCACTTGTCGCGTATTGAGATGGGAGAGGAACCTACTAGTTTGGAGGAAGGATTACCTGACGCACATCTCTTTGCAGTGCACATAGCAGATGAACACTTTAAAGATATAATCCACTTTCTGACAATGGGGACTGCACTGAAGGAATACTCCGCCAGCAAAAGAAGGAGCTGGTGGTGCGAACGACAGATTTCTCTGTCATCGTGGGGCACCTATACAAAATGGGCAATGATAAGATACTACGAAGGTACGTACCTAAATTTGAACGAAGTCAGATCCTCATGGAAGTGCATGGGGGCACTGTAGGAGGACACTATGCAGGACGAGCGACCACGCAAAAGATTCTCTGCATAGGGCTGTGGTGGCCAACCCTTCATCAGGATTCAAAAGCACACTGTAAGGCCTGTGATAAATGTCAAAGGACAGGTAAACCATCACGGAGGAACGAGATGCCTTTGAATCCACAAATGACATTGCAGCCCTTCAAAAAGTGGGAAATCGACTTTGTATGACCTATCAAACTTCAGGGAAAACCAGGCAGGCGATACAATATCACCACGACAGAGTACCTGACTCATTGGGTGGAGGCACAACCGATCAAAGACTGCACAGCTACCATGGCTACAAAGTTTTTGTTTGAACAAGTGTTGACTCGATTTGGCTGTCCGAAAATCTTAATGAGTGATTGTGGTACACATTTCCTGAACAAAACCATCAGTGCGCTAACAGAAGAGTTCCAGGTGTATCATTAGAAAAGCACACCGTATCACCCACAAGCCAATGGGACAATAGAAGCATTCAACAAAATACTCGAGACTGCGCTAACCAAAGTATGCAATGTGCAGCGGAGTGATTGGGACCTACGCATACCTACAGTACTACAGGCTTATAGTACAACATGCAAGAAACTGATGAGATAAACACCCTTCTGGTTGGTTTATGGCATGGAAGATGTCATGCCAATGGAGTATATTGTACCCAGTCTATGCATAGCAGCACTCATAGGTATGACAGACCGCGAAGCCCTTGAAGAGAGGCTCACACAGTTGGAAGAGCTTGAGGAGGAATGGTTCTTGGCTGGCATTCATCAGCAGGTGCAAAAGCAATGTGAGAAGGCCTGACACGATCACCATATTAAGTTATGCACCTTCAAGGTAAATGATTTAGTGTTGTTGTATGACAGTAAGTTTGATAAATTCCCAGGAAAGTTCAGAATGCATTGGCTGGGACCATACGTTGCTAAGGAGGTCACAAATGGAGGCACGGTACAGCGAGTCAAACTAAATGGAGAGACTTTCCTAGGAAAAGTGAATGGCAGTCGATTGAAGCCCTACACAGGTGGCCTGGCTATCTGACTAGTTGGCAGAAGCACAGTCTTTGCGCTCCAAGGATCCGGATGAAGGTGCGGGAGTATAAACATATGCATGGGAGACAGGCACAGATGCAGGAAAGTAGTTCCAACCCCGCGGTCTCGGAACAACACATACAACAGATCCAGCAGGCAGTATCTCAATGAGTTGCCGACCTTGCAGCAGTTCAAGCAGAGTTGGAAGGACTTTGCATGAAGATCTCTACACTAACAGAGTGACTCGAGGGTGAGTCACACTGTTTGTGTTGGGGGCCTTTTGGGCATGGAATCCCCCCAAGGCATGTTTTGGGGCTTAAAGCCCAAGTTTTGACCAAATCCTTTTGTAAAAGCTCTGCGAATTGTGGGCGTGGAGCATGAAATCATAATAGAGTCACAGGGCTTTCCGCCCTCGTTTTTGTAAAGTAATGTCGGCTTAATAGACCTACCCATGGTCCATGAACCATGGGATTGTATAAATAGAGCGAGGCTCTAAGTGTAGAAGATATCATAACATAACTAATAGAAGAAAAGCATGAGAAGTCTAAGTGATCGGGTCGAAGTGTAAAGTGTGTCTGTGGGTCGTAGATTAGGAGAAGGCTTTGCAGCTGAGTGCGCAAAGGCCTAGTAGTCCGCAGCTAAGTGCGCAGGGTAGGTCGAGTCTGTAACCATTGAAAGAATCAATAAAGAGAAGTTTTACCATATTTATGTGTATCTTTTCCTGTTTTAATGTATGATTGGATATAATTTGCAAGTATACTGTTTATTTGCTGCGTGAACTCATATGAATGTTTTATGTAAATAAATATAACATAATACATCCAAGTACGTGAAGGTAATTAACTACTATAGGAGGATAAATAAGATCTCAGGTAATAGTGCAGAGTGCTACTCTAGCAGCGCGGAAGCTCCACATCCCCTGGTTAGGGCTGCGTGAAGGCAGTATATCAGGACGTGAGGAATAGGGAAGTGCGCGAAGTGACCTGGGTGTAGGGACGAACAGTTGGACCAGTCGAACTTCTTAGACATCTCAAGGGTGCAGAAACCTGGTTCCAGTACCCTCCCATACTACTTTGGGTGAGACCTCAGTCTGCGCTCCGTAGACTGTTGCCGAAAGGGCTAGAAGTACAGGGATTTGTTTAGCTAATTAACTCCGAACCTGGGTCAGGCCCCAACAAGCCAACAACTAAGTCAGGTCAAAGCTCTACGAAAATTCAGTTAAACACCTTCATCAGCTCCAAAACACAACTCCAAGCCTTTATGACAAGTCTGCAACTGATGACATAGGCCAAGAACTCCTACAACAAGTCAGTGACAAGCGGTCCCTGGCCTTCCAACCTCATGACCAAGATCAACACCTCCAACTCCTCAAGCAGCAACCATAAATTTTCCAAGCACATCTTGCACCTATAACAACATCTCGAATTCTTGTAGCAACATCCTCAACACTTCCAACAACAACATCAAGTCATCCAACTACCTCCAACAAGGATAGAGGAAACTCCTACACATGTAGCAACATATCCAATGCTTCCAACACATGTAGAAGCATATGCAACACCTGTAGCAACACTCCAACCACCTGCAGCAACATCATCATATGACATACCAACTCATAACATGCTTTGCATCCATCTCTACCCAGCCTCCCAATCACCTCCACTAAGTCATTTTATAAGTATTTTTACATTAATACCAACCAACAAGACCATCAAGTTGAACACTGCAACTACCAAACACTTATCACACATCATGAGGACCATTGATCATCAGCAGGTAGACATAAGGCATATGATGAATAACACAAAGACCATGTTGACATCAATTCCAACACTACAATTCCAACAGTTACAATCAAAAGAATCCAAAGACCTAAGATGAAAATCTAATCTATATTAAACACTCTTATAATGGAATAGTCCATACCTATATTAGTATGTTTTTTTTTTTTTAATTTGATTGGGTATTTATTGCCTTCTCCCATGGATTTTCTCAATGAACAACAAGGACGAGTGAGGGAAAATATCATAAGAGAAGCATTAAATGAAAATAAATTTGTTGAAAAGATTATATAAATTCATTTATAAGTACATGAGATATTAAAGAAATCATAGGAAAAGTACAAGGCTCAACATGATTAGCACAACATTGAGAAATTATGTAACATTCGCATCCCACATCTACCCGATAAAAGGCCAACCAGGTAAAAATGTGATGATATGTCACTATGATGGGATTCAACTCCCTATGTGTCAGTTAAGGAAGTGGAACACATCACACAAACCTTCCACATCAGCAACAGAACTCCCAGGAGCCATCCGAGCCACTCAGGTAACCAACCCCTAAGACCAATTGGATTTCTAGTGCATCAAATCCGTAGACGCTCCTTTGATATGGACAAGGATGCATCTGGGAGGCTCCAGAAGCTCCCACAGAAAGGGAAAGGGAGCTTCCAGGGAAATTTTTCCCCAGTGTTGTGCCTGTGACTCCGGGATTTGTGGCACTTTTTCAGGCCCAGAGCTCAGGGCACTTCCCAGAACTCAATGACACCTTCAGAAATGAATTTACATAAAAAACAATGATACATCTGTGAAAACATCAACAAGGACTAGATTGGACCCCTACTAGCCATAATAGGCATTTCATCAAACATGTCACAAACATGAAAGCTACAGGTCTTAACAACATAATTGAGCATAGGGGTGTCATACTTATTTGAAAATCACTAAGAAGCATTGATGCCTCAACACATTAGCTACAATTGCATATATTAGACCATTAGATACATTGTTAATTCATTTACAAGTAAAAACATGATAAGAGCCATACATAGCCATTGTCATAATACATGTTCATAACTAGCATAATAACAACATAAATACTAAGGAAACAACAACCATATAATCCAAATATGAACTAATATAATACTCATGGAATAACAAGGAGAATTAACCTCATATTAATGAATACAATGACCAACCAGGTTTGTGAATTCCACAAACCACCTGACCATAGTTTGGTTCAACCAAATATTTCTTTCATCCAATCACCCCTGTGCCATTTTCCAAGCATGAATGTGGGATCTCATGGAACAATCCATCAAAACCAAACCAAGACTTCATGAGGCCAAACCACCTCAGCCCATAAAACAGTGATTCCACCTCATGGTTGGACATCACAAACCATCACTAGATTGGTCTCTACCCAAGCCTTCCAGGGCTCTAGAGCGTTTGTTCCAACCAAGGCTTCCCAAACTAGTAACTCAACCCACAGTTTCCACCAGGATTCCAGAGCGTTTGTCTAATTAGGGCTTCCAAGACTAGTAACTCAACCCACCAAGGGCTTCTAGAGTATTTTTCCAACCAAGGCTTCCAAGACTAGTAACTCAACCCAAGCTGTTACAGGTCTTCCAGAGTGTTTGTCCAACCAAGGCTTCCAGGAACTAGTAACTCAACCCAAGCTAAAGGAAACATGAGAACCAATGATAAAAACAAAGAAGTGAACCCACAACACCATGGCTATCCCTGAAATGGAAAGGCTAGGAAAATACATTATTAATCCAGACAATACTCCATGCCAATGATAGATCATGACCAATAAACCACATGCATATCCCATGCATGCCAAAACTAGTGACGAAAACATACATGCAAATTGGTACTGTAGAAATTTCTGACCTATAGATCACCTGATAATGCAATATAATAAAACAAAATACTTGATCTGCTTCTACAACCAATTCAGCAGAAGCTTAATAAATTTGAGCAACATCAATAAGAACACATATAACTGATATGGAGAAATCAATAACACATAATATAGAAGATATAACTAGGGGAAGCACCAGCCTAAAACCCCATCTTTGTATTATCATACAAGTGGAAATATAACCAATATTACAAAAAGAATCAGCTCAAAAGCTATCCTTCTCTCTCTGCAATACCTTTGCTGCTCATAGAGAGTCAAAGGCCTTTATCTAACCTCTGGTCTACCCTCCAAGCCTCCTATTTCTTTGCACAATTCTGATTGGGGTCCAGTGTAGCCACTTGTGTGAATTGGCCACTTCACACACTCACTAACCTCTGATCCAACTACGCAGTCCTGAAGGAGATAATTCCTTCTCCATGGATGAGCTTCCTTTATAGGAAAAAATTCATGCAACTGATAGTACACTGTCCCTTCTTTGATCTCAACTGGGTCTCTGTCTAAACTAACATGCATGAGTTATTCATGACAAAATCTTTAGTTATCTGAAGTGCAGCAGTTATGTAAGCATGCATTAACTAACTGAACTCACATTAATTTAAACAAACGGTTTAAATCAATCTAACTAGACTTCACTCTGTTAACTGAGCCAACTAATTACATCTCAAATTATAACTCATCCTTATCTCTTTAACTGATGGATAAATTCCTCAATTAATGGAGAAACTGTTGCATGCCCTCACATAGACTTCATGTTTGATTTTTCACAACTAATTAACTCATGGTGAATTAATTAATTTATTTTCAAACAGCTGTTAAGTTCAAATTCTAATTTTACTTCCTATTTTTAGTCCAGGGACTAACTAAAATAGGAATCCATCTTGAACTGCTAAAAATAGCAATTCTATTTTTAGTACTTCCATTTTTCATTCCCTGTTGCTCAATCCAGCACTGGTACCCAAACTGCTATTTATAGTAGTTCTATTTTTAGCATTTCTTGTTGCTATTTTCAACACTCCCTATCAACAAGAAAGGCTTCAACTCGAACCCGATCATGTACCTTTGGAATGTTCTGCATGCAACGCTTCTACCAAGTGTGGTTGCTCCAGCAACTCTCGGAACAAAATAAACTCCCCACTGACCTCTCTGTTGGGCTAGAAACATACTTTGATGCTGAAGCTCTACTTGCTGCTGACAAATTCTCCCTCTCTGACCTCTGAGTTGTTGCAACACTCCATGCATCTCGCACCGTTTCACACCTCTCTGTGCCATCCTGCACTAGTGCAACACTCCTGTGCCTCTCGCATTGCTGCAGCCTACTAGCTCTACACAGTCCTGGGACTCCTGCACTATAGCTCTCTCTGTCGTTCAATCCGCATCTGTCTCTACCCAATCAGTTAGTCCTGCTACTCCTCATCGGGGCTCCTATAGCAAAGTCAAATCAAATAGGTTGGGTACCTCAAGGATCATGCCCTTCCTCCTTGGGACGATCACTCCACATCGCCCCACCTCCTACCTGGAGGTATGGCTGCATGTGATCCCTCTACCCACCTGGCTCAAAGTTTCCCCCAAATAGAGGTCTCTGCATGAGTATATGTCTCTACTCAATCTCCTCTCATCTTCTCTAGTTGTGGCTACTCCATAACCTCCTGATGTTGCTTCACCAATTGTGGCTCCTCCACAATTGTCTGAGACTTCTTTTGGTGCTGCATGTTGAGAGGTAATGTACTCTCCCTCTCAACCACCAAGTCTCCATTAGTTGCCTTGCTCCTCAAGGCTTTGCATGTATCTTGAACCTCAAGAGCATACATGTTCTTGACCCGTGAACCAATCTCCTTCACCTGTCTAATGATGATGTGTCTAAGGAAAACCTTTCCCTTACTGAAGACTACATCATAGCCTCTGTCTTTTAGCATCACGATCAACACCAAGTTTCTCTTCAGTCTTGGTACATACTTGACATTGGTCAAGGTAAGGTGATTTCCATGCTTCCTCTGAAAAATAATCGTGCCTAAACCTGAGACACTATACTTTTCATCATTACCCATCGCTATGAGTATCTGGAGATCTTTCTCCTCCAAAGTACTGAAAAAACTCTTGTCGTCGATCATGTGGAAAGAAGCTCCACTGTCAAGAAACCAACCACTTCCCACCATGGATGAAACCATGCATGCGAACAGTGTGAAATCCAACTCGAACTGTGAGGCCAGTGGCTCACTTTTTGATCCTTCCACAGATCCCTTCTTGGATTTCCTCAGTGGACAATTTGTAGCAAAATGGCCCACCTCATGACAATGAAAGCATCGCACTTTCGATTTGTCAAGCTTCTTCCCACCATGGGAAGAACTGGATTCAGCATGAGAAACCTTCTCCTTCCCCTTCTTTGCCTTACTCACTAAGGCACAATTTTCTTCATCCTCCATGATCTGGAATTGACCCAAGACAATTAATAAGGTATTACAGACTCATGTGCATGGATGTGCCTATGTTATTTTATGCAACGGATCAATAAGATTGTGAAATACATAGGCAATGAAGCAGTTAAAGAAAACATAATAGGCAAACATATAAACACAACAAGTTTAATAAGGAGTTCACCCAATACTCCTGGGCTACGTCTCCCGGTCCAGCCTTCAGTGGTGGCCTCTCTATTATGTTTGCAAAGAAGAATTTTTACAACAGTGAGCTCAATTTGAGTCTCACTCAGTGGATACAAATCAGTAAGACTGTACCTGAATTCACCAAGTCTTTGGAGTACATAGACTCTCCTCACTAAATTATTGACCTCTATTGGTCACAGTAGTATGAGCCCAATATGAGACTCATACATGACAGGCATTACAGAGGAGTGTGCTTGAACCTCTCAAGCCTTCTCTGGAGTGCACAAATTCTCTAACTCTCTCTGTCTCTGTCTTAACTCTGGCTCAATGCTACCTTTTCTTCTGTAGGTCAGCTCGGCTTCTTCTCTCTGCTTTCAGCTTACTACCTATTACTCTTCGATTATTGCTTGCTTCTCTCTCTGTCAGTTTGTGGCTTTTAAGCCAATCTACTTCCTGACTGTTCGTTTCCGCTTCTCGTCTTTCTGGTTCCCCTACCTCTGTCCGTTTGAATCCCTCTGCCCTATGTAATCAGTCACTGTATAATGCCTCACAGGGAGGTGGCCACCTATTTCATAACGGATGAGTGTCAGTTCTGTTGGACATATTTGAAATGACTATTTTTTCCATTAACTCCAAGAATGCCTGTGAAACACGACCTTCTGCCAATGCACTATCCATATCCGACTTCAAATCCTATGTGACCTCGCTTCATAACCTTGTCAAATCCAGTCATCCATCGGAATGCGTCTTAGCCGTTGATCTGGGGGCCCCAAATCCGATGGTCATCGTTCATATCGGGCGGCTAAGTAACATGATGTTTACCCGTCCGATGTGAGCGGTTCTCTCTCTCTTCCCCGGGACACGTGGCATTCACTGTATGGCATCGGGTGGAACTCGGTTGAAACCACTTACCACTCGAAGCCTCTCTTATATCCTACCAGTTTTGTGGAATCCCGCTCTGACAGAATCGAAACAATATTTTCCACATTTTATAATTATTTTGGGTCCGGGTGCTCAGGGCTTCTCTTCATAGAGAGGTTTACCCTGCGATATGTGATTAGCGACTTTTCGCTAATCGCATATCGAAAACTACCTTTGTTGCTTAAAAATGTCCCTGCATTTGCTGGTTGGTGTCAACGTGTGTTACCACGTGCTAGATCGACGACCCTCATTGATCCACACTGATCACCATTGCAATTGTCTGAGGATTCCCTCTGATATCTTGAGCTTTATAAGACTTTAAATCTTTGGCAGGATTTTTAGAGAGTTCATTAAAACTTAGAGAGTGTTCTAGGATCCATTTTGGATCACGCCTTCCCATTGAAAAAGCTTCTGGACAACCAAAATTTGGTTTTTAAGCATCAACCAAGTGAGGATATAGATTCCTCGCTTGCCCAATTTCTATCCATCTTGCACTGCTTGGTTTTGAACCTTTGAGTCCAATCCTGAGGTACTCAACATCCCCTCTACGTGTAGTTCTCACCTTCTTGTCCAGAACTATGTCCTCTTGCAATTCATTGAGATATTCAGGCAACAGATCATCAATAGAAGGAAATTGACTCTTCTCTTCGAGATCTTCAATCAATGAAGGTTCAAACAGTCTCAGGCTTTTTGCATTAACTACTGAATAGATGTGCATGTAAGCTGGAAAATCAAGGAAAAAATCATTCTCACCGATTTTCTCAAGTATCTTGAAGGGTCCATACCTTATCAGCTTTAGCTTCGTACCTTCACCTTGCATTCGGTCTTTGCTGATATACAACCAGACTTGATCACCAACTTGGAAACTATGCTCAATCCGATGCTTTTCATGCCTTGCCTTGTACCTGGCTTGGCTCTTTTCCAACTGTTCCTGTACTACCTGGTGAATTTCTTGGATTTGTTCAATGAAATTGGTTGCCTTGTCCACATCATTGTGTCCATCAACCGCTATGTCTTTACCAAAGACAAAATCCAAGGGAGACCTTGGTATGAAACCAAAACAGGTCTCAAAAGGAGATCTCTGTGTAGAAGAATGTTTAGCCCGGTTGTAAGCATGTTGCACATAAGACAAATGTTCATCCCAAATTTTGGGATGCTTGCTGCATTATCCTCTGAGCAATTGGATCACTGTCCTATTGACCAGCTTTTTTTGGCCATCTATTTGTGGATGAAAGGTTGTTCTCTTCTTCAGTCTGGTGTCCATAAATTTCCTTAGACTTGACCAAAACTTCCCAACAAATCAGGAATCTCTATCAGATACAATGGAAGTGGGTAATCCAAAATGAACCCATACATGCTGAAAGAACAACTTTGTTGTTTGTTCAGCTGTAATCTGTTTGTTACAAGGTATTAAAATACACATTTTGCTGAACCTATCCACAATAACATATAAATAGTCATGACCTTTTCTAGATTTAGGCAGTCCCCCAACAAAGTCCTTGGAAACACCTTCCCAAGGATGAGAAGGAACTAGTAGTGGAGTGTACAAGCCTAGTTTTCATTGTTGGGCTTGCTTTTAGCACACATGGTGCACCCTCTTACATATCTAGAAACTGTTTCATTCATTTTTGGCCAATAACAAAATCTTTGCAGCTGTGCAACTGTTTTACTTACACCAAAGTGACCTGATATTAGAGAAGTGTGCGCTTCTCGAATTATCTTTACTCTTTCGGTTTGAGGAATGCATAACTTTCCAAAATGATACAAGAGTTGGTCCTTAATATGATAATCCAATTCTTCTACTTGTTTGCCCTAACTTAAAGTTGCGTATACATCTTTAAAATCTATATCTTGAGCATATTGTTCAATGTATCTTTCATGCAATACTAAATTATGCTTAAGTATAGTGGATGCATTTATGATTGGTCTGGACAACATATCTGCAACTTTATTGTGTATGCCCTTTTTATATTTGATGACAAGATGAAACTGTTGTAGAAAACCTATCCACCTATAGTGTCTTGATTGCTGCAACTTAGTTTGTGAGTGTAAATATTGAAGTGGTTGATGATCAGTATGTATATCTGTCTCTTTGCCCATTAGATAATGTTCCCACTTTTTCACACTCTATACTAATGCATACAATTCTTTATCATATGTGGGATAATTAACTACTGCAGAAATAAATGTCTTAGAATGATAACATATGGGTTTACCATGCTACATCAACACTGCTCCCATGGAATAGTCATTGGCATTCGTTTCAATCTCAAAGGGTCTTTGAAGATCGGGAAATGCTAATACTGGTGATGTACTAATCTTTTCTTTTAAGGTGTCGAAGGCTTTCTGTTGTTTGCCTCCCCATTGAAACACCTTCTTCATTCGTGTTAAAGCATGTAAGGGAGCTGCAATCAAGGAAAAGTTAGCAATAAAGTTTCTCCAATACTGTGCTTCTCCTAGGAAGCTTCTAACTTCTGTAGCAAATTTGGGTTTAAGCTAGTTTACAATGACTACAACCTTAGAGGGATCTATCTTCAATTCACCACCCTCTACAATATGACCCAAATAATTCAAGATATTTTGCCAAATTCACATTTTGATAGCGTAACATAAACATTTTCTCTTTTCAAAACATCTAGAGTCTGCATTACATGCTTCAAATGTTCTTCCCATGTTTTACTAAATACAAGAATGTCATCTAGATATACAATGACAAAATCATCAATAAAAGGCCTGAGTACATCATTCATTACTCTCATGAAAGTAGCAGGAGCATTAGTTAAGCCAAAAGGCATAACTAACCACACATACAATCCCTGCTTTGTTTTGAAAGCAGTCTTCCATGCATCTTACTTTTCAACTTTGACCTGATGGTAGCCGTTATGCAAGTCTAACTTGGAAAAGTAAACAGATTCTTTCAATTGATCTAATAGATCATCTATGCGAGGAAGGGGATAGTGATTTTTTATCGTTATCTTATTCAGTGCTTGGTAATCAATGCACATTCTCCATGAGCCATCTTTCTTTCTCACCAAGACAATTGGAGACCCACATGGTGATGTGCTAGGTCTTATGAACCCTTTCTCAAGCAGCTTCTATACCTGCTTCTTTATTTCTGCATTCTCTAAAGCGGACAACCTATACATTCTGATGTTAGGCAATGGAGCATCTTGCTGCAAATTAATATCATGTACTATTTCCTTTTTGGGTGGCAGACCTTTAGTTTCTTGAAATAGTATATCATATTCTAAAACAACTTTTTCTAAATCAGCGTACTATTTAGCATTATAGCCTTCAAATACATTGGTTTTATCATGTTTCTTTTCCTTTACAACCATTAGTAAAAATTGTTTGCATGAATCTACAATTCTTTTCATCTGCCTTGAGTTTATGAGAGTATAATTATTCTTGAGTTTATGAGCTCTTACAATATATTTGATTCCATCTTTAACAAGTTGATACTTGTTTTCAGCTCTATAGAAAATGGCTTTTCTATCATACAAGTAAGGACTTCCTAAAACAATTCCACATATATCCAAGGGAACAATATCTAACTCAACCTCATCTACAAACGCTGACCCAACAGAAAACCTAAGTTTATGTTGTCTAGTCACTTGTAGCTTTGCTTTATCACATAACCAACCCAATGGATATGGCTTATTGTGAGGTGTGGTTAGTAATCCCAGTTTCTTTACAATTGCTTCAGAAATTAAGTTTACTTGTGAGCCACTTGTTGGCATTATGATGCATGTGTTGTACTTGATGGCAACCCTCTCATAGAAGATCATCTCACTTATATACATTCAGATGAATCTACATTCAGATCAAAGGAATCAAATGGCAAGTTCTTAGTAAGCTTTGCCATCAAGTCCAAAGGGGGAGATTGTTGGCATTATGGCTAAAGTGTTGTCCTTGATGGCAACCCATTCAGGTGATAGATCATTGTACTTCAAGTCAGCAGCAGAGGTTGATGATCAGCTATCAAATATTGAAGAAAATAAGGGTACGCAGGTACACCTTATAGAAAGTGCGTACCCACAGGTACACCATGCAGGGACCGCGTCCAGATACACAGACCAGCCGTTCAGGAGGTGCGTCCCCCCAGTGCACACATTTCAAGGCAAAGAAATTCACATGTGGGGTTTTCTTTTGTGTTACTCTTGGTATTTAGCCGACGGTATTGGGTTATTATGGTGTCGGCTCGTGGTATTGTTCCATGATTTTAGGAGGAGCTTGCCTATATAAAGCAAAGGAGATCATTTGGCTTGAGTATGTCTTTGGTTGAATATCTTATGAGGGCTAGATCTGGTCTAGATCTAAAGAAGGCGAATCTACTGATGGACTGAGATCTCTTCGGCGCATGATCAGATCTGTAGATCTGACTGTCTGGGTTATTCTTGAAGTCTTGAAATCATTTATGCCTGAAGGTACGCAGGTACAGTGAAAGAAAAGTGCGCCGGTACGCAGGCTCAGAAGCGCTGCAGGTGCGCCGGGACGTAGGCGCAGAAGCGCTGTAGGTGCGTCGGTACGCAGGCGCAAAAGCGCTGTAGTTGCGGAGGTACGCAGGAAGTCTATTTGGCACAGTGCGTGGGTACGCAGGTGCACAGTTCAGAACAGTGCGTACTGTACGCAGGCATTACATGGGTGAAGCTGCGTACTTCTCTTGAAATCAATTTAGCTGTTCATGTTTGTCATTGCTGTGTTCTGGGTTTTGAAGTGATGTCTGGTTTCTGGTATTATGTTCTGATAACAGCAGTGATTGAGTGAATGATTATGATTAGCTTCAGAATTGATGGATCAGGTTCTTAATGATCTGATGGACTAGATCTGATTGATGACTCTCATTATATATGTATTGATCTAGTGATTGGGTGTTTCAGAAGGTTGTTTGATTATGAGCTTCAATGTTGTTGTTGGGTCCAGTATGAAAATTGGATGAAATGTGGCCTTTCAGATTATGGGTTGTGCTTCATTGTATCCAGTATGAAAATTGATGAAACGTGGTACTTGGAGGAGAGAAGATCGTAGGCCGGCGCCTACGTACTAGTATCTAAGCTAGTACAAGAGCTAAAGGAAATCTTTGGAGCATTGTAGCAGGTAGTAGCCTGCGTACTAGTAAATGGATCGGCTAGTACAAGAGCAAAGGGGGTTGTAGCTCCCGTACTGGTATAAGACTGCACCAGTACAAATATTGTAAAAGGATTTTCTTATTAAGAAGAAGATTGAGATGACTTGCAGCAGGTGGTTTTCTCCCGCATTGGGTTTCCACCTTATATCATGGTTTTCATGTGTGTGCCTTATGTGTGATGATCTATTCTCTATTACTGCATCTGTTATCTGATAATATGGTTGATAATATTCTAATGACTCATTGAAGATCAATTAACTTAATCATAAGAAGTTGTGGAAGTAGCATATATGAATCTGATTATGGAAATGAAAAAGTTTTACTAATGTGATAATACTGATTCACCCCCCCCCCCCCTCTCAGTATTATTTCCAACAATTGGTATCAGAGCAGGTCCTTTGATAGAAGCTTGATCGCTTGGAGGAGATCCGTGGAACAATGGGAAAGAAGCTTAAGAAGAAAGCACCTAAGAAAAAGAAGTCATCTCAGAAGAACTATGACAGTGGGAGAATCGATTGGGGATTAGGTATAAGAAGCTCTTCAGATTCAGAATCAGATTCAGAATCATTATCAGGTATGAATGTGTTATCCTCTGATGTTCTGGCTATATTTCCTTGTGAAAGAGATGAAAGTGATAGTGAGACTACTGAACTTGCTCTGATGGGTGAGCAAGAAAGATGTCAAATAGAGGCAGAATTTAACAGGCTGACAAACAAAATTATTGAACAAGAAAAACGTTTTGACGTAAAGAGTGGTGCCCTCAAGTTATGCAAGGAAAGGTATCAAAAGTTGCAGGATGAAGCAACATCTCTAAGAAATGAAGTCATTGAAAAGAACACAACAATCAAGGAGCTCAGAGATCGATCCAGTTATTATGAAAATATTGAAGCTACAATCCTCTCACTAAAAGGAGATCTTGAAGAATCAAAGAAGCAGAATACAGATCTACTCCAAGCCATTGAAAAACAAGAAAACGAAGTCACCAGCTTAAAATCTCAACTAGAATGTGCCTTCCGAGTTCGTCAAATGCAGCAGGATCTGAATGAAGAACAAGAAAAGGAGATTCTCAAACTATGGGAACAAATGGAAGAAGGAAGGAAAGCTGAAGAAGTTTTGAAAAAGAAATCTCTTGAAAAGGAAGAACAGCTTCAGGTTGAGGTAAATATCTTGAAAGGTAAACTAGAAGAAAAGGATAAGCTTTTACGATTTCAAGATAGCTCTAAAGTATTGGATGATATTCTTAGTAGTCAAAGGTCCCCTGCTATAAAGACTGGTCTTGGTTTCCATGAATCTGTTGAAGGTGAATCTAGTTCACAAGGTGAGGCAAGAAATTCTAAAGAGAAATCTAAAGTGATCAATGAAGAAATGAAAGATCAATCTCATCATCAACCAAGGAAAGAAATTCCTCAAAGAAAATCCTTTACTCCTTCTATGAATAATGTTGAATGTTATGTATGTCATAATCTTGGACATGTTGCAGCTAGATGTAGAAGAAGAAGAGTTCAAGACCATTATGTAGACAAGTCATCTCAATCAAGGTATTTTTATGGATATTGCTTTGCTTGCAATACGTTTGGTCACAAAGCTACTGATTGTTACAGGAGGAATATGAAACATGTAAGATGTTATGCATGTAACAATCCTGGACATATAGCTAAGGAATGCAGGAACAAAGTGTGGACACCATATCAGAAGGAGAAAATGTCATCATCACGCTTGAAGATATGGAGGAAAAAGGAAGTACAGTCAGAAAAGGATGGCACAGCACAATGTACGGACATACCAGAATCAGAGGGAGCTGAAAGTACAAAACTTCAGGTTCCTGAATCTCATATGCAAACTTCATAAAGGCAAGTCGCATATATAAGCGAGTTGGATACTTCACAATCGCATATATGCTTGTTTGAAGGCAGTAGGCAAGTGAAGTTGGAAATGAATCTATCAGATCTGGGAATCTGACTGTCAGTAGCACAAAGGAGGACTGTTAATTCGGCCCTAATCAGAAGGCCGCAGGTGTTTAACAGAAGAGCTGCGTGGGGACGCAGTGCAGTAACAGGAGATCTGCGTGGGGACGCAGTACAGTAACAGGAGATCTGCGTGGGGACGCAGTGCAGTAACAGGAGACCTGCGTGGGTACGCAGAGCAGAAGAAGGAGAGCTGCGTGGGTACGCAGAGCGACTAAGGTTCAGGTGCGTCCGCATAGTAAAAGTACGCGGCACGATAGTATTTTTGGGTGCGTCCCTGCAGTAACAGTACGCGGCGCAACTGATGGAACAGGTGCGTGGGTACGCTCTGTAATAGAAGACTGTCTGCGTATATACGCAGTGCAGCAGAAGGATATCTGCGGGTGTACACAGGGGAGCAGAAGATGAAGTGTGTACCTGTCTTAAGGCATTTATTGGCTGATTCTTCTTATTGATATGCATGATCAGATTTGACAGATGGCACTGGTTCAGGGGGAGCATATGTCCTGAATGCATTGTTGGCATTATGGTCCTTGGTGACAATGCTTATGATTCATCTTGCTATGGTTATGAGTTGGTCACATGATCAGATTTATGGTTGATTCTCTAATGATGCTTGCATGGAGTCTTTATTGTTCTTGGCACATATATGGATGAGGTTGGCTGATTTCATGGATGATTATTCAAAGTTGCATTGTTGGAGACATGATGATGATGAGTCACTCATATGCTGCTATTGACATGTGCATGATGCATGATTTCTTTCTTGGCACAAATGGATGAGGATTGTTGGCTGGATACAGGGATGATTATTCATACATATGTTGATTGATGCAGATGCTTTCATTTGATGGCTCTTGATTCATGTAGATCTGGATGGTTATGAGTTGATGCAGAAGTCCTTGATGTTGACAGATACTATGGAGCAGATTATACAGTGTTGTTGATGATGTTTGTCATGATCTTTAGATGTTTGATGTAAAGGTCATAGCAAGACTCATGTTGTAATGGTCTATCTATTGTAGTCATCTCTTCAGGTCATGTAACGGCCTATGTCCCCTCACTATGCATGGGATGAAGATGTAATGTATTTGGTTTTCATATTTCTGATGTATTCCCACTTGGTTGGATGGATGATCCTTATTGTGATGGGTGATGGATGTATGTATTGAGTCTTTTGGTGATAGGAAGGTCATTTATGATATATAAAGTCATGTTCTTCTTATAGAACATCTTTTTGCAGACCTTGCTTACAGTCAAGGGGAGCTTGAGCATGAACAGTACTATATAGCAGAGAAGACATCTCAGCTTGTTCTCAGAAAGACCATTATCAGATTGGAGCACCATGACATATACAAAGGGGGAGCTCATTCAGAGACTTCAGCAGATCTGGTTTATAGTCAAGGGGAGCATGTTCATAGGGGGAGCATACCCCTTTGCCCTTGATGTCAAAGGGGGAGAGTGATTTGGTGTTGTTGCCATCAAGTCCAAAGGGGGAGATTGTTGGCATTATGATGCATGTGTTGTACTTGATGGCAACCCTCTCACAGAAGATCTTCTCACTTATATACATTCAAATGAATCTACATTCAGATCAAAGGAATCAAATGGAAAGTTCTTAGTAAGCTTTGCCATCAAGTCCAAAGGGGGAGATTGTTGGCATTATGGCTAAAGTGTTGTCCTTGATGGCAACCCATTCAGGTGATAGATCATTGTACTTCAAGTCAGTAGCAGAGGTTGATGATCAGCTATCAAATATTGAAGAAAATAAGGGGTACGCAGGTACACCTTACAGAAAGTGCATACCCGTAGGTACACCATGCAGGGACCGCGTCCAGATACGCAGACCATCCGTTCAGGAGGTGCGTCCCCCCAGTGCACACATTTCATGGCAAAGAAATTCACATGTGGGGTTTTCTTATGTGTTACTCTTGGTATTTAGCCAACGGTATTGGGTTATTATGGTGTCGGCTCGTGGTATTGTTCCATGATTTTAGGAGGAGCTTGCCTATATAAAGCAAAGGAGATCATTTGGCTTGAGTATGTCTTTGGTTGAATATCTTATGAGGGCTAGATCTGGTCTAGATCTAAAGAAGGCGAATCTACTGATGGACTGAGATCTCTTCGGCGCATGATCAGATCTGTAGATCTGACTGTCTGGGTTATTCTTGAAGTCTTGAAATCATTTATGCCCGAAGGTACGCAGGTACAGTGAAAGAAAAGTGCGCCGGTACGCAGGCTCAGAAGCGCTGCAGGTGCGCCGGGACGCAGGCGCAGAAGCGCTGCAGGTGCGTCGGTACGCAGGCGCAAAAGCGCTGCAGTTGCGGAGGTACGCAGGAAGTCTATTTGGCACAGTGCGTGGGTACGCAGGTGCACAGTTCAGAACAGTGCGTACTGTACGCAGGCATTACATGGGTGAAGCTGTGTACTTCTCTTGAAATCAATTTAGCTGTTCATGTTTATCATTGCTGTGTTCTGGGTTTTGAAGTGATGTCTGGTTTCTGGTATTATGTTCTGATAACAGCAGTGATTGAGTGAATGATTATGATTAGCTTCAGAATTGATGGATCAGGTTCTTAATGATCTGATGGACTAGATCTGATTGATGACTCTCATTATATATGTATTGATCTAGTGATTGGGTGTTTCAGAAGGTTGTTTGATTATGAGCTTCAATGTTGTTGTTGGGTCCAGTATGAAAATTGGATGAAATGTGGCCTTTCAGATTATGGGTTGTGCTTCAGTGTATCCAGTATGAAAATTGATGAAACGTGGTACTTGGAGGAGAGAAGATCGTAGGCCGGCGCCTACGTACTAGTATCTAAGCTAGTACAAGAGCTAAAGGAAATCTTTGGAGCATTGTAGTAGGTAGTAGCCTACGTACTAGTAAATGGATCGGCTAGTACAAGAGCAAAGGGGGTTGTAGCTCCCGTACTGGTATAAGACTGCACCAGTACAAATATTGTAAAAGGATTTTCTTATTAAGAAGAAGATTGAGATGACTTGCAGCAGGTGGTTTTCTCCCGCATTGGGTTTCCACCTTATATCATGGTGTTCATGTGTGTGCCTTATGTGTGATGATCTATTCTCTATTACTGCATCTGTTATCTGATAATATGGTTGATAATATTCTAATGACTCATTGAAGATCAATTAACTCAATCATAAGAAGTTGTGGAAGTAGCATATATGAATCTGATTATGGAAATGAAAAAGTTTTACTAATGTGATAATACTGATTCACCCCCCCCCCTCTCAGTATTATTTCCAACACCACTATCAAACAAACTATCAATCTTTTGATGCTTGGAAACAACTCTAATATGAAAAATCTCATGTCTTTTCCTCTCATTTTCTTCATTATCAGTAGATTTTGCAGAATTACTAGTAGATGCTTCAGAATTTTTACTTTTTATACCTGTGGCTGTGATTGTTGTTTCATCCCCTGAGTCTAACCCCAAATCCTTCTGAATAGTTGCAATAGTCTTCTTCTATTTTCCATCGTACTTCTTGGGCCTCAGCTCTAGATGCAGAATCTAGCAATGTTTATCATCATGCCCATCCTTCTTGTAGTGAGTGCATGAAAGTTTGGTATTTTTTTACAGCATTTGTCTTCCTCTCTTTCCATTTCTGCTTTCTCTTTTCCTGGTTCTTGCTTGCGGTGGGTTTTGATGATCCCCCAACTTCTGGGTTCAAATTCTGGCCTCTAGCCTCTAGATGTGTAGCCTGAATAGATACCTCATCTATGCTAGTGGGATTAAACATGAGAATGGTATGTCTCAAATAACTATGTAGACCACCTATATACTTCAACAATGTTTCAGGTGAGTCTAAAGAAATGCCTAGAATCAAAGCTATTTTTCTAAATTCTTGGGTGTAACTTTGTACACTTTTCCCTTGCAATTGGCGAAGAGTTTGCCAACTCATCATGGCTTGTTGCATATAAGCTAGTGGATAGAATTGTTTTTTAATTGCAGAAACAAATTCATTCCAGGTAGAAATAATTTTACCATGCTTCTTCAAATCATCTTGTGTCTTGCCTTCCCACCATACCAGGGTGGTGCCTCCAAGGCATAGGCTAGCCAGCTAAATCTTTCTCCTTTCTAAATCGATGTTCTACACTCTGCAATATACATCAATCTGTCTAATCCAGTTATCTAGCTTTTCTGCATTCAATTCTCCATCATAAACTAGCAAATCAAACTTCACATCTAATTTAATCAAAGAAGGTTTCTTCTTTTTCCTTTCAAGGCTTTCTTTATGTGAAGAAGATGATGATGAAGGTGATGATGGGGGAGATGGTGGAGAGGGCTTCTCTTCTTTTCCTTTGCCTTCTGGGTGGGCAACTAGAAGAGGTTCTTCTACTCCTTTATCTTGTTTGGAGGTTGATGACTCTTCACCTCTACCTCTCTTAAATTCTCTATACATTTCTTCTACCATGGCTGTCATGGTCATGAAAATGTCCATGAACTAGGAGTCTGATTCCAAGGGACTTTCTTCTGACATTTTCCTCTTTGGATAGACTCTTGCAATTTCTGGGTTAGCTTCAACCAACTCTCCTTCTCCTAATTTAAGCTTTGATCTAGTTATCATTCATAAACAGTCCAGCACAAGTTTGTCTAACCTTAGCAACCTAAAGCTCTCATACCACTTGATCTGGAATTGATCCAAGACAATTAATAAGGTATTACAGACTCATGTGCATGGATGTGCCTATGTTATTTTATGCAACGGATCGATAAGATTGCGAAATACACAGGCAATGAAGTAGTTAAAGAAAACATAACAAGAAAACATATAAACACAACAAGTTTAATAAGGAGTTCACCCAATACTCCTGGGCTACGTCTCCCAGTCCAGCCTTCAGTGGTGGCCTCTCTATTATGTTTTCAAAGTAGATTTTTTACAATAGTGAGCTAAATTTGAGTCTCACTCAACAGATACAAATCAATAAGACTGTACTTGGATTCCCCAAGTCTTTGGAGTACATAAACTCTCCTCACTGAATTCTTGACCTCTATTGGTCACAATAGTATGAGCCCAATCTGAGACTCATATATGACAGGCATTACAGAGGAGTGTGCTTGAACCTCTCAAGCCTTCTCTGGAGTGCACAAACTCTTTGACTCTCTCTGTCTCTATCTTAAATCTGGCTTGATGATGCCTTTGCTTCTGTAGGTCAACTCAGCTTCTTCTCTCTGCTTTCGGCTTACTACCTACTGCTCTTCGCTTACTGCTTGCTTCTCTCTCTATCAGTTTGTGGCTTTTAAGCCAATCTGCTTCCTGACTGTTTGTTTCCGCTTCCCGGCTTTCTGGTTCCCCTGCCTCTGTCCATTTGAATCCCTCTATACTGCGTAATCAGTCACTGTATAACGCCTCACAGGGAGGTGGCCACCTATTTCATAATGGATGAGTGTCAGTTCTCTTGGACATATTTGAAACAACTGTTTTTTCCGTTAACTCCAAGAATGCCCACGAAGCATGACCTTCTGCCAACAGACCATCCATATCTGACTTCAAATCCTGTGTGACCTCACTTCATAACCTTGTCAAATCCGGTCACCCATTAAAACGCATCTTAGCCGTTGATCTGGGGGCCCCAAATCTAACAGTCATCGTTCATATCAAGCAGCTAAGTAACATGATGTTTACCCATCCGATGTGAGTGGTTCTCTCTCTCTTCCCCGGGATGTGTGGCATTTGCTGTATGGCATCGGGTGGAACTCGGTTGAAGCCACTTACTTCTCGAAGCCTCTTTGATATCCTGCCGGTTTTGTGGAATACCGCTCCAATGGAACTGAAACAATATTTTCCGCATTTTATAATTATTTCGGGTTCGGGTGCTCGGGGCTTCTCTTCATAGAGAGGTTTTCCCTGCGATAGGCAATTGTCACTAATCACATATCGGAAACTACCGCCATTTCTTAAAATTATCCCTGCATTTGCTGGTTGGTATCAACGAGCGTTACCATGGTCCGCCACTCTGTGCGCTAGATCGAAGACCCTCGTTGATCCCCATTGATCGCCATTGCAACTGTCTGAGGATTCCCTCTGATAACTTGATCTTTATAAGACTTTGAATCTTTGGCATGATTTTTAGAGAGTTCATGAAAAATTAGAGAGTGTTCTAGGATCCATTTTGAATCACTCCATGGATGAAGAACGATCTTTGGTGCTTCTTCTTATCTCCTCCTACATCAAATCCGACCAAATTCATTCCCAATCTAGCAGTTTCTCTCTTCCATTAACCGAGTCCTGGTAGCTATGCCAGCTCTTAGGAAGACTGAGGAGTGCAAGACTCACCATGCCATCATCAGCTGTCACGATCCCTACACTTCCAAGCGCATCCCTGCATGTGGTGAGCTTGTTCAGATACATAGAGATCATGTCGCCCTTTTCACACTTGATCTTCTGAAGCTTGTCTTTCAGTGCCAACTTCCTTTGATCACTGCTATTATGATATAGATCTTTCAATGTTCTCCACATTGAAAATGGTGTCTCCTTCCCATGGAGACTCAAGACTATGTGATCTCAAACTTCCTCCAGAAGGATTCTCCTTGCTCTAGCCACACATTTCTTCCATTCAGCCAATTCAGCAGCACCAGTTGGCTTGGGAACTTCTTGATCAATGAATTCCTTTAGACTGTTATCTTCTAGTACTGCTTCCATGCGATCCTTCCAGGCTATATAATTCGAACTACCATCAAGGGCATATTCGAGTCTCAAACCATTGAACGCCATAGGTGAAATAGAGATGTGATAAGAACTTGATTTCTATATTCATGAATCACAAAATTCAACTTCTCCCTTCTTGTATATTGTTATTCCTTGATCACCTGTGCTCTGATACCATGTAGAAATTTCCCACCTGTAGATCACTTAATAATGCAATATACTAAAGCAAAATACTTGATCTACTTCTACAATCAATTTAGCAGAAGCTTAATCAATTTGAGCAACATCAATAAGAACACATATAACTGATATGGAGAAATCAATCACACATAACACAAAAGATATAACCAAGGGAAAGCACCAACCTAAAACCCCATCTCTGTATTATCATACAAGTGGAAATATAACCAGTATTACAAAAAGAATCAGCTCAAAAGCTATCTTGCTTTCTTTGCAATACCTCTGCTGCTCATAGACAGTCAAAGGCCTCTATCTAACCTCTAGTCTGCCCTCCAAGCCTCCTATTTCTTTGTGCAATTCTAATTGGGGTCCAGTGCAGCCACTTGTGTGAATTGGCCACTTCACACACTCACTAACCTTTGATCTAACTACGCAGTCCTGAAGGAGATAATTCCTTCTCCATGGATGAGCTTCCTTTATAGGAAAAATTTAATCCAACTGATAGTACATTGTCCCTTCTTTGATCTCAACTGGGTCTCTATCTGAATTGACATGCATGAGTTATTCATGAGATAATCTTCAGTTATCTGAAGTGCATCAGTTATATGCAAGCATGCATTAACTAACTGAACTCACATTAATTTAAGAAAATTGTTTAAATCAATCTAATTGGACTTGACTTTGTTAACTGAGCCAACTAATTACATCTCAAATTAGAACTCACCTTTATCTCTTTAACTGATGGATAAATTCCTCAATTAATGGAGAAACTGTTGCATGTCCTCACATAGACTTCATGTTTGATTTTTCACAACTAATTAACTCATGGTGAATTAATTGATTTATTTTCAAACAACTGTTAAGTTCAAATTCTAATTTTACTTCCTATTTTTAGTCCAGGGACTGACTAAAATAGGAATCCATCGTGAATTGCTAAAAATAACAATTTTATTTTTGGCACTTCCATTTTTCATTCCCTATTGCTCAATCCAGCACTAGTACCCAAACTGCTATTTATAGCAGTGCTATTTTTAGATCTTCTATTTTTAGCATTTCTTGTTACTATTTTCAACAGGTACCTGCAAGAAAAACCCGTTATACTTGTTGATCCTGATGTCCTCTTGAGATTTCCTACTCTTCCCTTTCCTTCTTTCTCTAAACATCCAGTTGTGCTACACTCTCCAAGAGTGCTCCAAGAAAACTCTAAGTGTCTGAGTATGAGAGAGAGCGAATAGAATGAGAGCTCCAAAACTGAACTGACAAGAGGTTACATTGACCAATCATGAGCAAAATCTTGTCAACTAATCCTCAGACGCCTTTTTATCAATGAGGCCTCTATTTTCTTCATTTTCCACAATTTTACTTCATTTTCCTCCTCACATGCAACCTATGACCTTTCACCTTCCTTTTCTCCTAATTTCCATTATTTTCATAAATAAATGTGCCAAAAATGTCATTTTTCCTTTCCAAAGCCTTTGCCATTGCCTTTTCCAATTTCCTTAGCCATAATAAAGTGAATGAACACCAAGGATGTTTTTCCCACCATACATCTTGGAATATGTGTCCCATGACTTTGGTATTATATTTATTTTTACATGGATATTTTACCAGGGCTATTAAAGAACCCTCCCCCTTTAGGGGAACACCGTCCTCGGTGTTCAATGACCTACAAACCAAAAATCCACTGACAACAAAACATACTTCCTATGGAGATTTATAACATAACTCATTGCAATATTTACAATGACCACTACTGAAAACATGTCGAGCGTGCCGATTACTGGAGCTTTATAACATAGCTCATTACGGTATTTAGAATAACAACCACATATACACACATAAACATTTTCTTCACCCATTAAATAATCATAATGTCTATGGAGCTTTATATATCCAACTCGATACAATATTTACAATAATACACACATATACACTAAGTATGAGTTTAAATTGAGTTGGAAATTAGATCACTAAGTTTACTGAGTTAAGTTAAGTTAAATTAGTTCTAGATGTTTTTTAGAACTAATAGAGGACTAACATTTAGTTGGTGCACTAATGCATCCACTAGTGATACTCCAGTTAACTGAAGATTCCCTCATGAGAAACTCGTCCATGTCAGTTCAGAGAAAGACCTAGTTGAGACTAGAGTGTAGGGACAATATACATCAGTGGTATTATTTACTAGAGTGTAAATATCATGCATGCATCAAAGATTGATCCTATGTTTGGATTGCGCATTTTTGGAAGCATGAATTCCCTTTAAATATGGGCTATTCATCCTAGGAATTATGCAAGAGATTAGAGGCTTGGAGAGCTGAAAAATTGGCTAAGCGTTGGTCAAGAGCTAGCTTGTGAGCTGAGAGAGTTGAGCATACTTGTGCGTAATTTTTTTAGTGAGAAAAAGCTTTGTATCTTCACTCATATTTCTGATATATGCAATACAGATAGTGGGGTTTTTAGTAGTGGCTTTCCCTAGATACATCTTGTGTTAAGTGCCATTGATTTATCTTCTTCTTGTTCATATTGTTCTCATCGATCTATGGAATTCCACTGATTGAAAGTATAAGTAGATTCTTGTCCTTTGCTTTGGTAAATTGCATGAGCTTGTGAATCTACAGGATTTTATACATGGTATTGGAGAAGAGAACAATATACTAGAGGAGATTTCGAAGTTTTGAATTTTGGGTTATAGTTGAAATTTGAATTTGCAATACATACTTCAGGACTGGCATATGGCATTCTATGGTTTGTGACTCGAGTATGCCTTGGAAGGAAGATTGAATTTCATAGCCTAGAGGGACAGAATGGAGGTTATGCTAGAGGATAATAGTTTGAAGGAATTCGTTGATCAAGAAATTCCTAAGCCAACAATATCGGATGCACAAAATTTGGTCGAATGGAAGAAGTGTGTGGCGAAGGCAAGGGAGATAATCCTTAATGGAGTTCGAGACCACATTGTCTCGAGTCTCCATGGCAAGGAAACTATGTATGCTATGTGGAAAAAATTGACGGACTTGTCTCAAAATAGCAGTGACCAAAGGAAATTGGCACTGAAGGACAAACTTTGAAAAATCAAGATGGAGAAAGGTGAGACTATTCCAAAATACTTGACCAAGTTCACTCAATGTCTCGATGAACTGGGAAATGTTGGAATCACTATTACTGAGGATGATATGGTGAGTCTTGCTCTTCTAGGACTCCCAAAGAGTTGGAATATTTATCAAGACTTTTTCAATGGTCGGGAGAAGCTTCCAGATTAGGAATGATTGTGGTCGGATTTGATGCAGGAAGAAATCAGGAGGAGCACCAAGGATGGCTCTTCATCAAAGACTGGTGATCAAGAGAATTGTGTCTTAGCAATTAAGGTGAAGAGGGCAAAGGGAAATCTTCCCATTCCAAATCAGATTCTTATTGTGGAGGTAAGAAGAAACACATGATGCAAGTTAAGTGCTTTCATTGTTATGAACTAGGCCATTTTGCTACAAATTGTCCACTCAAGAAGTCCTCTGGAGGAGCGGCGAGTGAGGCTTTGGTCTCTCAACTTGAATTGGAATTTTCCCTCATTGCATGCATGGTGCCATCAATGATGGGAAGTGTAAGGTACTTAGACAGTGGAGCTTCATTCCACATGACTGGCGACAAAGAGTTATTCAGTGACCTGGAGAAGAAAGATCTCCAGATGCATATTGAGATGGGTGACGACGGGAAGTATAGTGTTACCAGATTGACCACGATTACATTTCAGAAGGAGCATGGGGCTCCACTCACCTTGAAGAATGTTATGTATGTGCCTGGGCTGAAGAAGAACTTGGTATCCGTTGCCATGCTTGAGGATAGAGGCTATGATGTAATCTTCTCGAAAGGAAAGGCGTTCCTTTGACACATAGCCACGGGTCAAGCAAAGAAGATAGGGATTTGGGTGAATAATCTCTATAAGATGGAGGTAGAGGAGTGTTTTTATTTGAGCACAAAAGCAGAAAGGGCGCAGAGCCAAGACGTTGGTGAGTTGTGGCACAGGAAATTGGGCCACTTGCATCATGGGGCTTTGAATATATTGCAACAGATCTCTACCGATCCTCCCAAAGGTACGCTTGAGCAAGTTGATACATGCAAGGGATATACTTTGGGAAAAAACAACAAGTCTTCCTTTCACGATAGAGACAATCGAGTAGAGGATATTCTAGAGTGAGTCTATTCAGATGTGTGTGGACCATTCTCAACAACATCCACGACCAAACATAGGTATTATGTTATATTTGTTGATGACTATTCTCATAAATGTTGGATATTTTTCATGCATAAAAAGGATAAAACTATCATAAGGTTTTGTGAGTTTAAATAATTGGTGGAGAAAGGGTCAGGAAAGAAGGTTAAATCTATATAGAGTGATAACGGTGGTGAGTATGTCTCAAACTAGTTTAAGAACTTCTGCGCAGTGGAAGGGATTAAATAGGATTTGACAGCACCACATAAAACTTAGCAAAATGGGGTGGTCGAGAGGAAGAATAGAAGCATAGTAGGGGCAGCAAAGGTGATGTTGCATGATCAGGGCATACCACTAAACTTTTGGGCTGAGGCATGCACACAATGATTTATGTTCAGAACCATAGCCCACACCGGATACTTGAGATGAAGACACCATAGGAGGCTTATTCCAATAAGAGGCCAGATGTTGGTCAGTTCAGGATTTTTGGGTCATTGGTATATTTCCATGTGACCAAATATGCATAGAAGAAGCTTGTGTGGACAGTAGAGTTGGGGATATTTGTGGGGTAAATGATACACCTCACAACTATCAGGTGTACTTTCCGACCAGTAAGATGACAGTGATTCACAGGGATGTCACATTCAATGAGGAGAAGGCCATGTGAGTTTTCATTGAGAGGGTGCTTGAGCTACATGCAGATGAGGAGATTTTAGCTCCTAAGGTTGAGGAGCCTCAGATTGTTGTGGAGCATCCACATGTAGAGGATCTGGAAGTGGAGATATCCACTCAAGTAGAGTCTTCGAGAGAGGTAAGAAAGTGCACCAGAGGGTTGAAATATCGTTGGATGATGCACGGGATAATGTGGGAGCACCCACTTCTTAGCACAGGAAAAGGAGGTCACTTGAGAGGTAAACTAGATACATGGATCTTATGGGTGAATGTGTTGTGACAGAGCCATCTTCCTTTAAGGAAGCAGTGTAGCAGTCGATTTGGGTTGATGCCATGGTGGAGGAGTATGACTTCATAGTTCGTAATAGTGTTTGGGATGTGGTCCCGAGACCGGAGGACAAGTCAGTGGTGATCTCCCTTTGGATTTACAAGGTAAATAAAACTACAGATGGTAGTGTGGAGAAGCATAAGGCTAGATTTGTGGCCTGTGGATTTTCACAGGTAGAGGGGATTGACTATGATTAGACCTTTGCTCCTATTGAAAGGTACTCATCAATCAGATCTATATTGGCACTATCACTGCAAATGGGTTGGAAGATACATCAGATGGATGTGAAGACAACATTCCTTAATGGCATGATTGAGGAAGAGGTGTACATAGAGTAGCCTGAAGCTTTTGAGATCCTTGACTATGAGTCGAATGTGTGCCGGCACAAGTGAGCGTTGTATGGGCTGAAGTAAGCACCCTGTGCTTGGTACACCAGGATACATAGCTACTTCACTGGGTTGGGCTTCATGAAGAGTGAAGAAGATGTGAACCTATACCACATAGTGGTGGTAGGTAAACGATTGATCATTATACTTTATGTTGATGATCTCATACTGACATGTGATGACTAGAGTATCAAGTCTTGCAAGGAGGACCTTACAAGAGAGTTTGAGATGAAGGACATGGGGCTCATGCACTACTTTCTTGGCATGGAGGTATGGCCAAGAGATGGTGAGTTTTTTGTGTCTCCGTAAAGTATGCTAACGATATACTCGGGAGAATCTACATAGAGAGAAGCAAACCCATGGAGACTCCGTTAGCAGGTAACTGGAGGAAGGAGGATGCTACTTCAGGGGAAGTAGTGGAAGCTAATGTTTACAACCAGCTTGTGGGTTCACTCATGTACCTGGTGAACACATGATCGAATATGTGCTATGCAGTTAACCAGCTTAGTCAAGCGATGGTTAGGCCTACCAAGCTATATTGTAAGGTGGAAAAGAATGTGTTGAGATACCTTAGGGGCACTTCTCAGTATGGATTATGGTACAGACGGATAGAGGGAGTGAAGCTTCAAGCTGTCACCAATACAGATTGGGAAGGGAGTCCATCCGATAGGAAGAGCACATCAAAAGGGATCTTCAGTATTGGGTCAGCGACAGTTTCTTGGTACAACAAGAAACAGAGATCGGTTGCACTTAGTTCGGTAGAGGTAGAGTACGTGGTTGTGAGTCAGGAAGCATGTGAGGTCATCTAGATGAGGAAGATCCTAGTTGGTTTGTTTGATCAACAAATGGATCCAACTGTGATTTACTACGATAATCATAGTTGTATCAAACTCTCTAAAAATCCAATGTTTCATGATCGGTCCAAGCATATTGATATCCGATATCATCATATCATAGATTGTGTATTGAGGAGGATTATGTTGTTAGAGTACATTCCCATGGAGGAGCAAGATGTTGACATTTTTACAAAGGCATTTTCAAGATGTAAATTCGAGTTTCACAGAGATAGGATCGAGGTAGCTGATAATCCCTTTCTTGTTGAGAGGGAGTGTTGAGAAATAGCAACAAGAAATTCTAGTTTAATTTTTCCTTGAATTAAACTGAGAATTAAAAATCTAATTCTATTATCATAACAACTTGTAAATAGTTAATTAAGTTCAATTAACTTAATTAGCTTAGCAATTTCAAGTTGGAAGTCTTTCTGTAGTCATGTATATGTTCTCCTAAAGTTTTAGGGGTCTAGTATGTGTTTAAATTGAGTTGGAAATTAGATCACTCAGTATACTGAGTTAAGTTCAGTTAAATTAGTTCTAAATTGTTTTTGGAACTAATAGAGGACTAACAGTCAGTTGGTGCACTAATGCATCCACTATTCCTACTCTAATTAACTGAAGATTCCCTCATGAGAAACTCATGCATGCCAGTCAGAGAAAGACCCAATTGAGACTAGAGTGCAAAGACAGTGTACTATCAGTGGTATTATTCACTGGAGTGTAAATATCATGCATGCATCAGAGATTGATCCTATGTTTGGATTGCATAGTTTTGGAAGCATGAATTCCCTTTAAATACAAGTTATTCATCCTAGGAATTATGCAAGAGATTAGAGGCTTGGAGAGCTGCATAATTGGCTAAGTGTTGGTCAAGAGCTAGCTTCTGAGCTAAGAGAGTTGAGCATACTTGTGCGGAATTGTTCTAGTCAAAATAAGCTTTGTATATTCACTCATATTTATGATATATGCAATACAGATAATGGAGTTTTAAGTAGTGGCTTTCCCCATATGCATCTTGTGTTATGTTCCATTGATTTATCTTCTTCTTGTTCATATTGTTTTCATCGATCTATTGACTTCCGCTAGTTGAAAGTAGAAGTATATTCTTGTCTTGTGCTTTACTAAATGGCATGAGCTTGTGAATCTACAAGATTTTCTACAATATATATATATATATATATATATATATATATATATATATATATATATATATATATATATATATATATATATATATAGATAGATATATAGATATATATATATATATATATATATATATATATATATATATATAGATAGATATATATATATATATATATATATAAACATCAGCATAAAACAATCATGATCCTTTCAGACAACAACATACATACATACATATATACATGCATATATATAAGCATTAGCATAAACATGATCACATTATAATTACCAAATATCATAATGTTAAGGTTAATAGAACTCTCTTTATCCATGCACAACATGCACAAAATTCAGAACAACCGTTCCCAACATAGCCAAGGAATTGAATGCCTTACATCCATTCACTTTACCTTTCTTGTTATCTTTCTCATGATTGTCCTACCACCATCCATTTACACTAATGGACCCAACCAACTTAGCCGACTATCATGCTCCCTTTAGTTTCCTTTACACATGCATCAGCTTCATCTGATTCTTTCATTACATGTTGGGTTCCACACAACTCTCCCAGAGTTCCATCAACTTTCTCCTTTCCCAACCAATTCCCAAGACCCTCAAAACATAAAAGGAAATAATAAGAAACAAACAAGAAGAAAATCATGAAAACCAATAACAATAAGACACTGCAAACAAAGTGGTATGGCCACATACTAGATATAAGAAAAACTACAAATCAATCTCAACAAATCACACAAGACCAAAAGAACAAGACTGGAAACATACACCATGACTCCATCCCCACAGGCTTCCAATGCTTCCAAGTGAAATCTCAACCTGAGCCTTTTTTAATATTTCATGGTAATCTCTTTTTCCATGCAATCCCCTGCATCATACTACCATAAACACATAACTGGCAGTGCATAAGTGAACATAACATTACACCAATTACCTTACCTTGTTGTGCCAAGCATGTTTCCCTACAAATTTTCACACATGTCAACCACATGTTCCAAGGATCAAGGCAACATATATACTAATTTTAAATCAACCTTTACTATGACTAATAATCATGTCATAATCCATAGTCAACTCATAGTCCTTAGACATAACGATACAATTGTCACCTACTTACACTCAAGTACATATCAGCTATCTCAACACATATGTGTGAGTAAAACCATCTTAAAACAAGATCACTCCTTCAAGAAATCTTACATACAAATATTCATATTATGTAATTCGTCAAACATTTAACCAGCTTGCAAACATACCATGTTAAATAAATCAACTAGATGACATAATCAAACACTCAAACATCAAATATATGGCATATTCAAACTCATACCTTGATGTCATAAACCTAACCATCTGCATAGGCCAATCCAATTTAGCATGATACATATAACATCAAAATCTTAATGCAATAACCCTAATCATTAACTAGCATATAACAACAACAATTTAACATATAACATGCTCATCAACAACATATAACATAATCATCAAGTTAACTATCATAAAACAACAATAACAATTCATACAACCATAGGTTACTATCATTCATGAATATCTGACACATGTGCATATTACTACACTAATCAACTAGCATTTATCATACATGTAACCATAATAATAATAATAGAATGAAAAGCATATCTATAACCCTAATGCTGATAACAAACATTAACCAACATACCTGCATGCCCATCATAAAAACCTGTATGATGATCTACTCTTACCTCGAATTCCATTGCTAGAACTTCACTTTAATGATCTGCATCTCCTGCTCTATCTCAGCCAACACATTAGCATCATAACATGCCAATATCATCATAATGACCTAATTTCATAGAATGACCTTATGCACAACAACCTTCACCATGAAAATGCATGCATAACAACATATAGACATCGAAATGCATAACAAATGCATATACAACCATACACTCACGGCCACACATCCCACAACAACACCATCAACCTTCGCATGGTGACATCACTACAACAATGATCAACACAATGTAAATGCAACAAGAACATGTACTACAAACGTAAGGAAAACATATGCAACTGACGACATCAATGCATGACCAACACACCACCCATCCAGTCTGAGGGGTGAACCATGCTCTGATACCACTTTGTTGTATTAGATGTCACCCAAAAGAAAATAAACCATACACCACCCAAAGAGAATGAAAATTGCTCTTATACCACTCTGTGCTATCATATATGACCCAAAGAGAGCACAACCCACTCTTATACCACTATGTAACACCCTCATCCATATCTACCCAAGTATTCGGTCAACCGGGGTAAAAAAGTGACAAAAGGCCACTATGATGGGATTCAACTCCCCGTGTGTCAGCTAAGGAAGTGGAACAGATGGAACACATCACACAGACCTTCCACATTAGCAACAAAACTCCCAGGAGCCATCCCAACCACTCAGGTAACCAGCCCCTGAGACCAACTGAAGTTTTAGTGCATCAAACCCCTAGACGCTCCCTTGATATGGACAAGGGTGCATCTGGGAGGCTCTAGAAGCTCCCATAGAAAGGGCAAGGGAGCTTCCGAGGACTTTTTTCCCCAGTGTTGTGCTTGTGACTCTAGGATTTGTGCCACTTTTTCAGGCCCAGAGCCCAAGTCACTGCCCAGAACTCAATGACACCTTCAGAAATGAATTTACACAACATAACAATGATACATTTGCAAAAAAATCAACAAGGACTAGATTGAATTCCTAATAGCCATGACAAGAATTTCATCAAACATGTCACAAACATTAAAGTTATAGGTCTTAACAGCAGAACTGAGCATAGGGGTCTCATACTTATCTGAAAATTGCTAAGAAGCATTGATGCCTCAACACATTAGCTGTAATTTCATCTATTAGGCCATAGATACATTGTTCATTCATTTACAAGTAAAAACATGATAAGATCCATACATAGCCATTGTCATAATACATGTTCATAACCAACATAATAACAAAAAAAACACCAAGGAAAAAACAACCATATAATCCACATATGAACCAGTAAAATACTCATGAAATAAAAAGAAGAAATAACCTCATATTAATGAATGAAACGACCAACCAGGTTTGGGACTTCCATGAACCACCCGACCATAGATTGGCTGAACCAAGTCTTTCTTTCAGCAAATCAACCCCTTGCCATATTCCAAGCATGAATGTGGGATCTCATGGAACAATCCATCAAAACCGAACCAAGGCTTCGAGAGGCCAAACCACCTCAACCCATCAAACAGTGATTCCACCTCATGGTAGAACATCAAAAACCATTACCAAATTGGTCTCTACCCAAGCCTTCCAGGGCTCTAGGGCATTTGTTCCAACCAAGGCTTCCAGGACTAGTAACTCAACCCACAACTATTGTTAGGATTCCAGCGTGTTTGTCCAACCAAGGCTTCCAAGACTAGTAACTCAACCCATCAAGGGCTTCCAAATATTTTTTCCAACCAAGGATTCTAGGACTAGTAATTCAACCCAAGTTGTTACAAGGCTTCTAGAGCATTTGTCCAACCAAGGCTTCCAAGAATTAGTAACTCAACCCAAGCTAAAGGAAAAATGGGAACCAACGAGAAAAACAAAGAAATGAACCCACAACACCATGGATATCCCGGAAATGGAAAGGCTAGGAAAATCCATTGTCATTCTAGGAAATCCTCCATGCAAATGACAGATCATGACCAATAAACCATATGCATATGTCATGCATGCCAAAACTAGTGAGGAAAGCATGCATGCAACTCGATACCTGCAAGAAAAACTCATTGTAGTAATTGATCTTGATGTCCTCTTATGCTTTCCTGATCTTCATTTGCCTTCTTTCTCGAAACATCCAAGTATGCCACACTCTAAAAGAGTGCTCCAAGAAAATTATGAGTGTGCAATAGTATGAGAGAGAGAGAGAGAGAGAATAGAATGAGAGCTCCAAAATTGAACTGACAAGAGATTACATTGTCAAATCTGAGCAAAATCTTGCCAACTGATCCTCATAAGCCTTTTTATCAATGAGGACTCTATTTTCTTCATTTTCCATTATTTTCCTTCATTTTCCTCCTCACATGAAACTTGAGACCTTTCACCTTCCTTTTCTCTTAATTTCCATTATTTTCATAAATAAATATGCCAAAAATGTCATTTTTCCTTTCCAAAGCCTTTGCCAATTTCTTTAGCCATAATAAATTGAATGAACACCCACTAGGATGTTTTTACCACCATTCAACTTGGAATATGTGTCCCATGACCTTGGTCTTATTTTTTTTTACATGGATTTTTTGCTAGGGCTGTTACAAATCATTCAAAGTGGGAGGCAGAGTTTGGTTATATCCAAATAAGGAAAGACTATGTTGTAACATGATTAGTTTTGATAATTTAAATTTACTGACATAATAGGTTTTAGTAGTTTAGAAATAATAAATGGATCTGCAAGAGTAAATGCACCCTCAAAATGTAAATTTAAGTCTCATTAGCTGGTTGATTTAGTTAATCATGCATTTAAACATGATTAAATGATGTAATAAAGTAAATTAAAGCATGGTTTACAAACACCTGAGAATGATTTTTCAAAACTAGAAAGAGGTTTTTGTTGATAATGTTGGATACCTATACCAATAGGTTTCATATTTCATGATTGGCAAGAGAAAAGCCAAATATGCTCTGCTCTGGTATCCCAAAGATCCCATATTTCCTAGAAAGCAAGAGCTGGGTAAAGTGTTTCAAGTATTGAGGACCTTATTTCAAATTTTGTGGATGATTCAACAGTCTAAACTGGATCATGCCATGTTTCAATTTTGAGTTGTAGAATAGAGAAAGAGGTCTGTCCAAACAGCTTAATCTTGGCAGACAAGTAGTTCAGGTAGAGAAGCAAAGGTTCCCAAAAGTTTAATCTGGGACCTTGGAAGACATAAGGGTAGAAGTAGATAGAGAGAAAAGGAAAAAGCCAAAGAAAAGAAAAGGCAATTGAGGGTTGCAAGTCCAAGTGCCCCTCCAAGAAGAAACAAAAAATGCTAGGCAAAATAGTTGGGTAGGCAGTTGTGGTTGCAGAAAGAATATGATCACCATTACACAGGTATCAATAGGTCTCTTGCCAATGCAATAAATCTATCAGCAAACAAAGTGGTGAATTCCATGAACTCACAGCAAAGAGGATCACTAACTTCTTTTTTTTCCCTCTCTAGTCCATCACTAACACCCCCTTTCTAATTCCCCTCCTTCATTCATATTAACTCCTAATTCTACTATATAACCTCCCCTATCTTACCCCCACCCCTAATAATACTAACACTAAGGTGTATAAAACCCCAAATCTTATGTATATTCCCTCCCCTAGGCATAATAGCCGTGTATTTTTCAAAAGGGACCAAAATGGCATCTGGCCACTTTGGTGAACCTATTCCACCCTATTCCCCCTTTGCTGCAAGTTAATTTACCCTCAAATCACCTCTGCATTGATAAAACCCCCTCTCCAAACCCCTTTTGCCTATAAAAACCTTTGCAAAGGTTAATACCCGCCTCTGGCACGTTCCCCAATCCTACCACATTATTGGTTAAGCGAAAACATTTGAAAAACCCATAAAAACCCACAAACTTTAATCTTTTCCGCCCGCAGTATGAAGCGCGCATCTTTCTCCTCCGCCAGCCGTCGGATCAAGCCCATCAGATCCGACGGTCCACATTAATATCGGAGCGCATCCGATGGCGGCACTTTAACCTCCGAGAAAGTGACGTTGCGCCTTGTCACGCCTCCTCCACGCGTCAATCGATCAACCATCTCGGAGCCGAGTCTGACAGCTTCTGCGCCGTACCTAAACCGCCCCGAGAAACCGCGGCGGTTAAGGCCTTAACCGTGACCGCTGCGGTTTGACTGCCACCTACCCGTCGCTGACTCGCCGCCACGTCCTTATCTGCTCGTACCTGCCTTTGTTATTGGTCCACCTCACTGCTGACTGGGTTGCCACCTCACCGCCCCTTTGACCAGTCACCCACTGCCACGTCGCCCGATGACGTCAGCAGAAAAAAGCGCCAAATTGGTAAAATAACCCATATTTACCAATTTTCCCGTGTTTTTTACCACTTTCACTGTTATTACTGTTGGACGCTCTGCATGACCGTTTGCACTCTAATTTTCGCCAACCAGTCTATTAGCCCGGGCGACCTCCTCAAGCAGCAACTGTGCACCTTTGCTTCAACCTCTGCTCATCGAATTACAGGTATTTAGACCGTTTCGCCCTCCATACGACCTTCATTAAGCTTGAAATTGCTCAGAGGGATAGTAGAACCATAAAAACGGTATTTGCACCGTTCATTTCCATTTGTTCATCCACCATTGTCATTGTGAGGGCCAAGAAGTACCTGCACAGCTTTAGAAACCTGCAATTCACATAAAACCACTGTAATTTTGCGTTTTCCCGGCAGAGTTCCTAATAGATATAATTCACCCGATTGGAGAGTTCAGTTAGACCACAGAGAAGTTTTGTCACTAGACTCCAGTAGTATTTCAATTGCTATTGAGAAAATTCCCCTTGGATACTCAAAGCATCAACTGTTTCCACAGAGAACTGCCTCCAGACTGTGTTTTTACCATTCCACCTGTCCACCTGCAATTCTTGCAACTTGAAGAGCTATGGAGACCCCTATTGCACTGAATATTAAGCCCATCAATGCTCCTCACCAGGAATTAGCATGGAAAGCCCTGGGAGACATGGACTATACCAGAGCATACCAGAGCAGAGCATATTTGGCTTTTCTCTTGCCAATCATGAAATATGAAACCTATTGGTATAGGTATCCAACAGTGGCTCCACATGGGGATGGTTTTTCTTTTGAAAGACCAAGAACAGCAGGTCAGATTACCTTCACTTTCAGAGTAGAAACAAGAAGTCACAATTGAAGGTAAGAAACCAGCTAGGTTCCTTCCTATATAACAGGAAAGAGGAAGGGTGGAAAGAGGCAGACAGCATCCTGGAAGGCCTCAGATTGCAGACCAGTTTTGAATGGATTCCCTATGACCCCAATCATTCTATCTCCCTCAGGAGAATTAGATACAAATTGGGCAACTATGCACATAAAAGACAACCTGAAATTGAAAAGTATGCCAATGCACTAGATTGGGAAGAGGGTACACTAGTAGAACAAGTCACTAAGGAAGAATTACTTGAGAAAGAAGCTAGGAATGTGCAAAAAGAAGCTAACTTGGAAACTTGTGGACAGGTGCCCCTCTCCTACAGAAAGCAAATTGGAACAGCTGCTAAATCTTCAGCAGCACAGCAGCAAACTACTGAGAAGACACCCCAGGCAGCAAGCAAAGACAAAGGAAAACAGGTGGAACAGCCACCTATATTGACAGAAGAACAAGTTGACACCTTGCTACAGCAGCAAGAAGAAATGGAACAGCAAGAACTGGGGCAGCAACAAGAAGAAGCACAGTCCAGTGAACAGCAGCCCTTGCAGCAGGAAAAGGGGACAGATCTACCTAGTTACACTGAGCAGCAGCCCCAAACAGAGGTGCCTCCCAGGACAGACACCAATGTAGACACCTCAGTCCTCCAAACACCACAGAAGGAGGACTTGACCAGGAAAAGGGAGAGAGAGACCCCCCACACCTCATCCTTCATCAGAGGAGAGAAGAGACAAAGACTGAATGACTCCCAAGAGGAGGACATAGCAGTAAGGCAAGCCATGGGCATGGGCCCACCCAGTGGAGAACTTTCGGCCAGCTCATCTCAGCGTGGACATGACATGACTATGGGAGGAGAGGTCAGCTCCTCCGGTCAACATAGAGAAGGGCAGTCAAGTATAAAGCAGCAATTCATTGACATCAAAAGGAGGAGTGATCCCATAAAAGTGCAGCTGTATAATCACTTGTTAAACCTAGCTCCTAGCAACCAGCAGAGACTCATGTCTGCTTTCGATGTGAGCGAAGGCAAAATGATAATGAGCCACTTCATGCCCACAACTTTGCATCCTCAGTCCACCTCGGACTATCTAAGAACCAACATGGAGGTTCTTGCCAAAGACATACACCCTATGGACAAGATTGAATTACATAAACAAACTGGTGAAATGGTGTATGCCTCCCTGGCAGATGAGACATTAGAGAACTACAAACTAAAGAGCAGCCTGGATAACACAGCTTCTCAGCTGGAATTAGAAAGAGCATCATCACAAGCCAAGGACAATAGGATCAAGTCCTTGGAAGAGGTAATTATAGATATAGGGCATGATCCTAAAGATGTCAAAGGCATCCAAGAACTCCTGAAGATAAGGGATGCAGACATGGCGGCCCTAAGAAAGAAAATCAAACTCCCGGCCACCATCCATCCACAAACAGATGAAGTTGCCCAGCAAAGGCAAGAAAAGGATACTACAGACCTGCTGGTATCCCTATACAAAGAGCTGGTTAGGACTCAAGACCAGCTAGGACAAACTGAAGCTGCAAAGGCAGCACTACAAGAAGCACTGAAGCAAAGAGAAGAGGGCCAACCCTCCCAGCCTCCTCCTGTGATAATAAATCTTGAGGAAGTCCCTCCAAAGACTACTCCTCCTCCTCAGCAAACAGAAGCTACAGCACCAACTACAGCGCCATCCGCAGCAACAACAACTACAACATCGGAACAGGCTACTAGTTTAGACATGCAAAAGCTGCAAGCTGAGATCCAAGCCATGGAATCTCAAATGAAAGAGCTGGATGAACTTAAGAAAACCTTGGCTAAGGTAAATGAAAAGTTCGACAAGAGCAAACAGAATGAGGCAGCCAAGGAGAGAGAGGTAAGAGCTCTTAAGAGGAGAACTGCTGAACTAGAGAAAGAGCTTGCACTAGAAAAAGTGACAGCTCAAATGAAAGCAGTGCTATGGAGCAACATTGGGCGGTCCATTGCCAACCAGTGGCAATATATTGAGACCATGGATGAGCAAATGGTGCTCATCACTAAAGCAAACAGAGAAATACAGAGAGCCAGGGCAAGCCTTGGACACATGCCAGAAGCTGCTACTAGGATGATCAATATTCTGAACTATAAGACTAGCTCTCAATTAGCTGTCATGGGAATCACCAACAGGACAGAAACAATTGCTGTAGCCAAAAGAGTCATAACATTGAGGAACTTGGTTGGAACACTGGAGAGGAGGACACAGGATATGCAGACTGAAATCAACAGATTCCTGGAAAAATTCGTGGCACTACAGAACAGAGGCCTCCCCAGCATTTTAAGCAGTGTAGGAAGACTGCTCACCCTAGACAATTACAATAAGAGAATTGATGCCCATGCAGGAGCAGAGATTGCAAAACCGCCCAGCACTTCAGCAGACGCAGGGCCAGCCACCGGGCAGACTATGTATGACAGGGTGGAGAACCTATTTTTCCTCATGAATGAAGTTGAGCATCTGTTTGATACACCACCTAACTTCTTCAAATTCACAGAAGCAGATGAAACTCTAGGGGCAATCTTAGCACACCAACTGCCCACACAGGATGTATGGAGAAATTTGACACAGACAATTTTGTCAGGCCAGAATCAGTAGCGCTAATTCTCCAGGCAAATGAGCATACATGCGCAGGCACAATTTTGAAGAAAGATATCTACAAGGAAGAGGCAGAGGCTGAGCCAACTCAGCAGGACCATTGACTCACCACAAGCAGCAGTCACAATTGCAGGTGACAAGTCCAGGATACAGCGTACAAGCCTTAAAGACAGGTCTTCCAGCATTTATTCAGAATATCTCGACCGACTTAGCTGTTTCCAAAGGCTAAAATATCTTCTGACAGAGCATTAAAATGCCTGTACTCTGTAATCAATGCTGTATTAAATTTTGGTCATAATATCTTACGTGGTTGGTAAGAATGTAAAATCTGAGATAACTCAGAACTCAGATATTTTGTAAATCACCACAAGTATATATTCACCCTTCACAGCAGTTGAAAGGGGTTGTTGTAATTTTCCTTTGAAGAGCTCTCGCTCGTTGTAAAATTCCCAGAGAGAAATAATAGAAAAGGAGAATGGAATTTCCAAAGCATGGTGTATTTGGTGCGTTGTGATGAAGGGTGAATGTTGCAGGATTCCAGTTGTTTCATAAAACAATAAGTCTTCTCATATCTCTGTATTACATGTTTTCAAGTCTTTGTTCTCTTTTATCGTTTCAGATATTTTACACTTAATAGCAAAGTAGAAGAATAGTTCAGGACTTAATCCATGATTACCCTGAACTCAAACTGAGCTATTATCTATGTTTTCCTCAGATATAGTAACAGAAGTGTAATTCTTAGTTGCTGCACTTTGAATCTATATCTTTCACTGTGATAGACATTCCCAGGGATTCAAAGTTTGCCCCTGTGACATCTGTCTTTTCTCGTAACCAGTTTGGTGGAAACAGTTAACAACGAGTGAAAATTCTTGAATGCTTTCATTTGTTTGCCTTACCTGTTTCCTGTTTTTAATCAAAATTTGTTCTATGAAACATCCAAATGGCCCTGTAAGTTTCACCAGTTCATCTCAAAGTTTCTAGACACCTACTGCCACAGACTCCATTGCCCAATGATACCTGACTCTCTGAATATCACATCACAAGAGATCTGAAGGATATTCTTCAACCAAAACATAAACAAAACCAGTGCATAATAGCTAGCCTAAAACCCTATCATAAACAGTTACAAATCATAAAGAGAGAGCCCTCTCTGATCACAGTTTGGCTAGAAACAGTGATCCAAAGATTGGTTAGTGGTTACCCCGGCCGTATTCCCTTGGGAGTCATAGGGAACAACCTGGGTGTTAACATAATTGGCGACTCCACTGGGGAACTTAAGATTTTTTCAATTACTATCTATTTTCAAAAGCTACCATCAAGCCTGAAACTAGCCAAGAGGCCTTGGGACTGTTTCTGTAAACACAGGGACAGCTTTAGGGAAGAGCTAACTAGGGAATCTTCATCCTAGCTTTGAAAAATATATAGTCATTCCAGAATTCTTACCTAGTCCTTGTACATACAAAACCTCCTGTATAAAGTTCTAAAAGAATACTTAGAAGCTGGCTCCCAAAAGAAACCCAAGGCACACTAGGGCAAACCCTGACCCTGATCAACCCATCATTGTTGATAATCCAAATATCATTCCAAAGAACATAAGGAGACAGCAAAAGCAGGAGAAGCCTGCTGATTCAGATATAAGTTCAGACCAACCTATCCTCATTCCAACTCCTTGTAAAGTCCTTTTCCGTTCCACACCTAATTCCCCTAGTTCATCATCAACACCTCAAAGCCCTCCTCTCCCATCTTCACCATCTGCACATACTCTTTCAACCAGTTTCCCGCTTGTTACCCCTGTTATACCTGTGATCCCAGCTGTCCCATTTGTTCCTATTAACCCTATAAATCCCATAAACATGGCTAACAGATATGCACCTCTGCAGATACCAGCCAATGCACCGGCTCTACCTCAAGACTACCAAACCAAAATCTCATTTTTTGACTCCCAGGGCCCTTTGACAGCTGTCCAGCATGCTAAGAAGATGCAAGACCACTTTGAGACCTTTGAAATAGATGATGACAGTGTTAGGATGAGAATTTTTGTCCAAAGCTTAACCGGGGATGTCAGAACTTGGTTTAGATCCCTGAATGCAAATTCCATTGCAACCCCTGAGTTCCTGTACCAAGAGTTTACCAATAGATGGGAGAAGAAGAAAGATCCTCTACACATACTCGGTGAATATAACACTATCAAAAGAGGTCCCCAAGAAACAGTCTTGGAATATTGTGCTAGGTTTAACAATGTATATAATGCTATCCCCCAGAACTTAAGGCCTCCTCCTGATTTGGCCCTGTATAACTTCCCTGATGGTTTTGACTCTGATATGGCCTATCAGCTGAAAGAAAGAGATCCTCCAACCCTTGCAGAAGCTCAAAGAGTTGCGGTCACTGTAGAGGCCAACCTAATTGCCAAGAGAAACAGGGCAAAGCTGGAAAAGAAGGTTGGTTTCAGAGAAGAGCCCTCAGGCTTTGATCAAAAGTTGGATGCAATACTAAACAGCATGAAAAGACTAGGTGAAAGAGTGGAATCAGTTGAAAGAAAGTCATCATGGGAGGCACCACAAAACAATCCTCCTAGAAACCCAAATTTTAGGAGAACACAGAACCCAAACATAGGAAAAACGAGTGCAGACCAAGATATCAGACCCCCTTTTCAAGAAAATTATGCAGAAACTTCCTCAGCTAATCAGCTCAATGAAGATCCTGAAATCAACTTAATAGGTCTGGATGGTAAAAGCCAGGTTTTCTTAACACAAGAAGACCATGAGGAAGATGAAAACAAAACATTCCAAACACAATCAGGAGAATCTTTTGACTTTAAACAAGGGTATGATACTGCTGTCTATGAAGTCCATAAACAATACAAACTAAGAAGTCGGACTGTAAATGTAAATCAGCCTGAGAAGGTAAAGGAGAAACAGCAATCTAAAGAAACCTTAGTCACTGAACCTAATGACAAAACAAACTTACCTACAAAAGAAGTAGTGGTTGAGGAAGTCACTGAATTACTGTCCACACCACAACAGCCCACGGCAACCTCATCCTCCCACCCAAATCCGAACATTACCCCTCAAGACATGGGCATGAGGGGCAGGTTCCAAAATCAAGATGAAATCCAACAAGAAGATTTAATGAACAGAGAAAGGACTGCTATCCGTGACTCTAAAATTCAGGTGGACAAACCCTTTGACCTAGGAGCAGAGATTGGCAAGTTAAAGATAGCAATTCCCCTTTCAGAGCTAGCCAAGCATGACATATATAAGCAACAGATCAAAAAATCCCTTCAGCTCACCAACAGCAAAGATGATGTAAATGTGCTAGATGACACTCCAGAATTACTGTTTGGCCCAGAGGTAGATGGAAAAACAGTAGTCACAGGGGTTTTACCTTTTTATGTCAGCTTGCATGTTCATGATAAAATACTGCATAATGCAATGTTTGACTCAGGTGCCTCTCATAACCTGATGCCAAAAGCTGTCATGGAAAGATTAAACTTGGATATAACCAGACCATACAAAGACCTGTTTTCTTTTGATTCTAGTCAAGTCAAATGTTTGGGCCTAATAAAAGATTTATGTGTCTCCCTGGTTCAATTTCCCAACAAAACCATACTAATGGATGTTGTAGTTGCTGATATCCCACCCAAATATGGGATGCTCTTATCAAGATCATGGGGAGCCAAACTCCAAGGCTCCCTGCAATTAGATATGTCATATGCAACCATCTCTGTCTTTGGACAACCAAAGAGACTTTATAGGGAAACACTCATGAAATATATGGTCAGCAGTGAAGAGAAACCCCAAAATTTCCCAATATACGCTGTTCATTCGGACATAGACTCCTTTATCCTCTTTAATGACAGTGCAGGCCTCTCAAGCAGTGATATTAAGACGGAGACACTTATACAAGAACAAAACCTTGATCAAACAAGTAGCACCTGTCAAACATCAATCAGTTCAACAAGACACTTTAGCTCTCCTCTAGTGGTCAAAGATGGTCAAGCAAATGATGAAGTTATCCTAGAAAACAAATGGGAAAAGAAACCTCAACTCATGCTCACATTGCCATCCCATGACAAGAATGTTAAATCCCCTATTCAGCAAGATAGTCTGTGGGTCCTAGAGTTTGATGGCTCAGTTAACAAGTTAGGGGCAGGAGCTGGAGTATGGATACATAACAAAGAGAAAGGTTGTGCAGAAGGCAGGGCTTACAGATTGAAGTTTAGATGCACTAACAACATAGCAGAATATGAAGCGCTGCTATTGGGTCTAAAGCTAGCAAAATCACTACAAGCTCCTAAACTCTCCATCGTAGGAGACTCTGATCTAATAATTCAACAAGTGAAAGGAAATTTTGTTACCAATGACAAAAGATTAAGGTCCTATAGGTCTGCTGTAATTGAAATACTAGAGACTTTCTCCGAGTTTGTTATCACAAAGATTCCAAGGGGCCACAATCTCCATGCTCACAGCTTGGCAACATTTGCCAGCACCTTCAAATTCCCACTACAACCCAACAATTGTTTCACAGCCGAGGTCAAATATAGGCCTTCTATTCCAAACAATGTCAAAGAGTGGCAAGTATTTGAGAATGACATGCAAATAAACAACTTTTTAACCTTGCAACAAGAGTTTACAGGATTAAATATTGACCTTGAGACAGCAAGTCAATCTCAAATAGTTGATGGAGCAAGTCAATCACAATTACAGTTTCAACAGTCTGCCCACCCAATGTCACCTAGAACAGCCAAACAATTACTCAGTCCAACCATTTTCAACAAAGAAAACATTCAGCAAATTCACCAAATTGACTGTGAAGAGGTGAGCAACGCTGAAGATGAAATCATACAACTCAAAGACAATCTCCTTCCAGCAGGCCTTACCCCACTAGAGGACATTTTTGACTCAAATGATGTCCCCAGGAAACCAAAGATGCAGCCATTAGATGCAACAATTGAAGAATGTAACATTGGTACCACTGACAAGCCTAAAATAATAAAGCTATCTGCTGCTTTGCCCCCTGACCAAAAACCCAAATATATTGATCTCTTTAAAGAGTTCCAAGATGTCTTTGCCTGGGGTTATGAGGACTTGAAGTCTTATGATACCTCTGTTATCCAGCACACCATTCCCCTCAAGCCTAATCAAAAACCATTCAAACAGAAATTGAGAAGAATCAATCCTGTGCTCCTTCCTTCCATTGAAAAGGAATTACAAAAAATGTTCAAAGCTGGTATCATAGCACCAATCAGGTTCTCTGAATGGATTTCAAATTTGGTCCCTACAAGAAAGAAAACTGGTGAGATCAGGCTTTGTGTAGACTTAAGGAATTTGAACCTAGTGTCACTCAAAGACAACTACCCCTTACCCAAAATGGACCACATTCTTCAAAGAGTAGTAGGAGCCTCAAGAATATCATTGTTGGATGGTTTCTCAGGTTTCAATCAAATCCTGGTACACCTTGATGATCAAGACAAGACTGCATTTACTACCCCATGGGGCACTTTCAAGTATGTAAAAATGCCCTTTGGATTGAAAAATGCAGGGGCAACATTTCAGAGAGCAATGGACATTGCTTTTGCAAAAGAGATTCATGACTTCTTGGTCATTTACTTAGATGATCTAACACCCTTTTCAAAATCTGACCAAGAACACTTGAAACATTTGAGACAAATTTTCATAACATGCAGGAAATATGGTATTTCCTTAAACCCCAAGAAGTCATTATTTGGCTTGGAAGAAGGGAAACTTCTAGGGCATATTATTTCAAAAAATGGCATAAGAATTGACCCAGATAGGATACAAGCTATCCTACAAATGCCTCACCCAAGGAATGTCAAGGAGCTGCAAGGATTCTTAGGAAAAATCAACTTTTTGAGAAGGTTTATCCCAAATTTAGCTGAGTTAATCAGATTACTAAACAACATGCTAAAGAAGGATTCAAAGGTTAAGTGGACCATTGAAGCAAAGCAAGCCTTTGAAAGTATAAAATTGGCCTTGACTCAAACCCCAGTGTTAACTAATCCTCAGTTTGACAGAGACTTCATCATTTTCTCCTTTGCCTCCCAACATACTATTGCTGCTGTTTTATTACAGAAAGATGACCAAGGGAATGAAAAGCCCATTGCTTTTTTCAGCAGAGCTCTTAGAGATGCTCCTCTAAAGTACCAAATAATGGAAAAACAAGCCTATGCCTTAATCAAAGCTATCAAAGACTTTAGGATTTACATCCTTTACTCCCATGTTGTGGCTTATGTACCAAGTCCTATTGTCAAAGACATTCTCACACAAGAAAACTTGGAGGGTAGAAGAGGAAAATGGATTGCAAACATACTTGAATTTAACATTGAAATAAAGCCTACAAAGCTGATAAAAGGACAAGGTTTGGCTAAGTTAATGACAGAAGCAAATTTCCAAGCCTTAGACATTAACCAACTGGACAGTGAAACAGAGCTGGCGACTCCAAAGATCAATGTAGCCTTTGAACAATCTCCATGGTACTCTGATATCTGTTATGTGTTACAAAACCTGTGTGCTCCCCCAGGACTGTCCAGAACTAAGTCTAGGTTCCTAAAAATGAAAACATCTAAATTTTGTGTGATAGATGAGAATCTACTCTGGAAAAACCATGAAGGTATTTTGCTGCACTGTCTTCTTGAGAGTGAAACTGGCAATATCATGCAAGAATTCCATGCTGGAGACTGTGGTGGACATTTGTACTGGAAGTCCACTGTAGACAAGATATTAAGGGCTGGTTATTACTGGCCCACTATGTTCTCTGATGTGAAGAAATTCACAACATCATGCCACAAATGCCAACTGTTTGAAGGCAAAAGACAGTTGCTGCCACTTCCTTTGAGGCCCATTGCAACAGAGAGACCTTTTCAACAATGGGGCTTGGATTTCATTGGAGAAATTCATCCCTCATCTTCAGGACAACACAGATGGATCTTGACAGCAACAGACTACTTCACCAAGTGGATTGAAGCTGCCCCATGCAGACAAGCAAATGATTCAGTAATCATTCAATTTTTGGAAAACAATATACTGGCTAGATTTGGCTGCCCAGACAAGATAATAACAGACAATGCTGCTGCCTTCAGATCCAAGAAAATGGTGAACTTCTGCCATAAATTTCACATTACCCTGGGCCATTCTACAGCTTACTATCCTCAAGGAAATGGTCTTGCTGAATCATCAAACAAAAGCCTGATAAACATCATAAAGAAAGTGCTGGAAGAGAACAAAAAGAACTGGCATAAGAAACTAGTAAATGCTTTATGGGCAAACAGATTAACCACTAAAAGATCAATTGGGACCAGCCCATATGAGTTAGTCTATGGATTAGAGGCTAGATTTCCTTCATCACTGGGAGTGCCGGTTATGAAACTTCTGCAAGAAAGTCAAGCAGAGCCAAATAATATGCAAAGAAGGATTAACCAGATAATCTGTTTACAGCAGACCAGAGAACAAGTTTTCAGCAGAGTGCAGATACTACAAGAGAAACTAAAAAAGGCCTTTGACAGAAGAACTAAAGCAGAAGATTTCAATGTAGGGGACAAAGTTTTAAAGTGGGATGCAAGAAGAGAAGAGAAAGGAAAACATGGGAAGTTTGATTCTTTATGGAAAGGACCATTTTCTGTCCAAGCAGTACAAGGTAATAACACCTACTTCCTAAAAAGTTTGACTGTAACTGAACTGGATGAAGGTCCTGTCAATGGCAGGATGCTGAAGCACTATTTTGACTGTTCACTATGATAGAAATTCAGAGGTTCATTGTATATATGCAGCCTTACATATTATCTTCTATTTTAGAATGTAAAAAGAGGTTTTCCCAAATGCTGCACCTAGCAGCAACAGGCAGATAGAATCAGAGGTTCTCCAAGAAAAGGCACACAATTTTGACAGATTATATGCAGCAAATTTCAAAGATTAAGATGGGCAGTCAAGGAACAAGGCAATCTGACCTGCTGTTCTTGGTCTTTCAAAAGAAAAACCATCCCCATGTGGAGCCACTGTTGGATACCTATACCAATAGGTTTCATATTTCATGATTGGCAAGAGAAAAGCCAAATATGCTCTGCTCTGGTATCCCAAAGATCCCATATTTCCTAGAAAGCAAGAGCTGGGTAAAGTGTTTCAAGTATTGAGGACCTTATTTCAAATTTTGTGGATGATTCAACAGTCTAAACTGGATCATGCCATGTTTCAATTTTGAGTTGTAGAATAGAGAAAGAGGTCTATCCAAACAGCTTAATCTTGGTAGACAAGTAGTTCAGGTAGAGAAGCAAAGGTTCCCAAAAGTTTAATCTGGGACCTTGGAAGACATAAGGGTAGAAGTAGATAGAGAGAAAAGGAAAAAGCCAAAGAAAAGAAAAGGCAATTGAGGGTTGCAAGTCCAAGTGCCCCTCCAAGAAGAAACAAAAAATGCTAGGCAAAATAGTTGGGTAGGCAGTTGTGGTTGCAGAAAGAATATGATCACCATTACACAGGTATCAATAGGTCTCTTGCCAATGCAATAAATCTATCAGCAAACAAAGTGGTGAATTCCATGAACTCACAGCAAAGAGGATCACTAACTTCTTTTTTTTCCCTCTCTAGTCCATCACTAACACCCCCTTTCTAATTCCCCTCCTTCATTCATATTAACTCCTAATTCTACTATATAACCTCCCCTATCTTACCCCCACCCCTAATAATACTAACACTAAGGTGTATAAAACCCCAAATCTTATGTATATTCCCTCCCCTAGGCATAATAGCCATGTATTTTTCAAAAGGGACCAAAATGGCATCTGGCCACTTTGGTGAACCTATTCCACCCTATTCCCCCTTTGCTGCAAGTTAATTTACCCTCAAATCACCTCTGCATTGATAAAACCCCCTCTCCAAACCCCTTTTGCCTATAAAAACCTTTGCAAAGGTTAATACCCGCCTCTGGCACGTTCCCCAATCCTACCACATTATTGGTTAAGCGAAAACATTTGAAAAACCCATAAAAACCCACAAACTTTAATCTTTTCCGCCCGCAGTATGAAGCGCGCATCTTTCTCCTCCGCCAGCCGTCGGATCAAGCCCATCAGATCCGACGGTCCACATTAATATCGGAGCGCATCCGATGGCGGCACTTTAACCTCCGAGAAAGTGACGTTGCGCCTTGTCACGCCTCCTCCACGCGTCAATCGATCAACCATCTCGGAGCCGAGTCTGACAGCTTCTGCGCCGTACCTAAACCGCCCCGAGAAACCGCGGCGGTTAAGGCCTTAACCGTGACCGCTGCGGTTTGACTGCCACCTACCCGTCGCTGACTCGCCGCCACGTCCTTATCTGCTCGTACCTGCCTTTGTTATTGGTCCACCTCACTGCTGACTGGGTTGCCACCTCACCGCCCCTTTGACCAGTCACCCACTGCCACGTCGCCCGATGACGTCAGCAGAAAAAAGCGCCAAATTGGTAAAATAACCCATATTTACCAATTTTCCCGTGTTTTTTACCACTTTCACTGTTATTACTGTTGGACGCTCTGCATGACCGTTTGCACTCTAATTTTCGCCAACCAGTCTATTAGCCCGGGCGACCTCCTCAAGCAGCAACTGTGCACCTTTGCTTCAACCTCTGCTCATCGAATTACAGGTATTTAGACCGTTTCGCCCTCCATACGACCTTCATTAAGCTTGAAATTGCTCAGAGGGATAGTAGAACCATAAAAACGGTATTTGCACCGTTCATTTCCATTTGTTCATCCACCATTGTCATTGTGAGGGCCAAGAAGTACTTGCACAGCTTTAGAAACCTGCAATTCACATAAAACCACTGTAATTCTGCGTTTTCCCGGCAGAGTTCCTAATAGATATAATTCACCCGATTGGAGAGTTCAGTTAGACCACAGAGAAGTTCTGTCACTAGACTCCAGTAGTATTTCAATTGCTATTGAGAAAATTCCCCTTGGATACTCAAAGCATCAACTGTTTCCATAGAGAACTGCCTCCAGACTGTGTTTTTACCATTCCACCTGTCCACCTGCAATTCTTGCAACTTGAAGAGCTATGGAGACCCCTATTGCACTGAATATTAAGCCCATCAATGCTCCTCACCAGGAATTAGCATGGAAAGCCCTGGGAGACATGGACTACCAAATGCTGGATTGGTTCCCCATGGGAACCAAGTACAATATTCAAATGTTGAATGAATTAAGAGCCCAGCACCTCAGTGGGGCAGATATCTTGGGGATTTGGGAGTCAAATTTGCCCATATACAACCTTCCCCAAGTCAATCCTATGCCAGAGCTCATTTATAGCTGCCAGGAATGCTATGACCCCAGCCAAAGAGCAGTCATTAGCCACACAGGCCTAGTCCTGTTCCAGATCACCCCAGAGAGCATAAACCAGATGCTGCGCTTCAAAACAGCCAAGAAATTGACCCCTCTATCCATGCAGAATCTGATTAACAGAGGGATCAAGCTGTCCAGTGACCAGATTGTCAAAATCAACCAACTGTTTGTCACACCAGGCTCTGAAACAGTCAGAACCCCTCCTATTGGGTACCAATATCTAAATGAGTTGGGCAGAATGTTGGTGGATCTAATTGGCTATGTCCTAGGATTCAGGGGGTTGGAAGATGTAGATGACAGCATAATGGCAATGCTGTCTATATTTGCCCCTGGTAAGCCTCCAGCTGTGCAGTATGATTATGCAACTTACATAGCAGAGAAAATCCATGAGCAGTTCATGAATTTGAAAAGGGAGAGACTGTTCAGGTACACCTCCTATATATATCATTTATTCCTTTTCAACCAGCCAGCTACCTTCTCTGTTCCCTTGAGGCCACTCAATGCCCAAGGAAGCCCAAGATCAGTTGTTTTCTGGACCTCTGTTTTTCATTCTACCTCAGTATCACCCTATACATACTGTGAGTTTATTGATTTATTTGTTCATCCAGCCCTAACAGCGCTGCAAGGTACTCCTCCTCCTAGATTAATCGATGATATGAAGAGGATTCTACATTTGAACAAATCTTACAATATTGGCAACTGGTACTTCTACCAGAACCACACAGTCATTAGGATATATGGCTGTGAATTGAACCCATTTAGGTTGCCGAGGTATGTCCCCATGAGGCTTTTTGCCTTAGAATATTTCAGGCAGTTTGGGAACTCAGATTACCTTCACTTTCAGAGTAGAAACAAGAAGTCACAATTGAAGGTAAGAAACCAGCTAGGTTCCTTCCTATATAACAGGAAAGAGGAAGGGTGGAAAGAGGCAGACAGCATCCTGGAAGGCCTCAGATTGCAGACCAGTTTTGAATGGATTCCCTATGACCCCAATCATTCTATCTCCCTCAGGAGAATTAGATACAAATTGGGCAACTATGCACATAAAAGACAACCTGAAATTGAAAAGTATGCCAATGCACTAGATTGGGAAGAGGGTACACTAGTAGAACAAGTCACTAAGGAAGAATTACTTGAGAAAGAAGCTAGGAATGTGCAAAAAGAAGCTAACTTGGAAACTTGTGGACAGGTGCCCCTCTCCTACAGAAAGCAAATTGGAACAGCTGCTAAATCTTCAGCAGCACAGCAGCAAACTACTGAGAAGACACCCCAGGCAGCAAGCAAAGACAAAGGAAAACAGGTGGAACAGCCACCTATATTGACAGAAGAACAAGTTGACACCTTGCTACAGCAGCAAGAAGAAATGGAACAGCAAGAACTGGGGCAGCAACAAGAAGAAGCACAGTCCAGTGAACAGCAGCCCTTGCAGCAGGAAAAGGGGACAGATCTACCTAGTTACACTAAGCAGCAGCCCCAAACAGAGGTGCCTCCCAGGACAGACACCAATGTAGACACCTCAGTCCTCCAAACACCACAGAAGGAGGACTTGACCAGGAAAAGGGAGAGAGAGACCCCCCACACCTCATCCTTCATCAGAGGAGAGAAGAGACAAAGACTGAATGACTCCCAAGAGGAGGACATAGCAGTAAGGCAAGCCATGGGCATGGGCCCACCCAGTGGAGAACTTTCGGCCAGCTCATCTCAGCGTGGACATGACATGACTATGGGAGGAGAGGTCAGCTCCTCCGGTCAACATAGAGAAGGGCAGTCAAGTATAAAGCAGCAATTCATTGACATCAAAAGGAGGAGTGATCCCATAAAAGTGCAGCTGTATAATCACTTGTTAAACCTAGCTCCTAGCAACCAGCAGAGACTCATGTCTACTTTCGATGTGAGCGAAGGCAAAATGATAATGAGCCACTTCATGCCCACAACTTTGCATCCTCAGTCCACCTCGGACTATCTAAGAACCAACATGGAGGTTCTTGCCAAAGACATACACCCTATGGACAAGATTGAATTACATAAACAAACTGGTGAAATGGTGTATGCCTCCCTGGCAGATGAGACATTAGAGAACTACAAACTAAAGAGCAGCCTGGATAACACAGCTTCTCAGCTGGAATTAGAAAGAGCATCATCACAAGCCAAGGACAATAGGATCAAGTCCTTGGAAGAGGTAATTATAGATATAGGGCATGATCCTAAAGATGTCAAAGGCATCCAAGAACTCCTGAAGATAAGGGATGCAGACATGGCGGCCCTAAGAAAGAAAATCAAACTCCCGGCCACCATCCATCCACAAACAGATGAAGTTGCCCAGCAAAGGCAAGAAAAGGATACTACAGACCTGCTGGTATCCCTATACAAAGAGCTGGTTAGGACTCAAGACCAGCTAGGACAAACTGAAGCTGCAAAGGCAGCACTACAAGAAGCACTGAAGCAAAGAGAAGAGGGCCAACCCTCCCAGCCTCCTCCTGTGATAATAAATCTTGAGGAAGTCCCTCCAAAGACTACTCCTCCTCCTCAGCAAACAGAAGCTACAGCACCAACTACAGCGCCATCCGCAGCAACAACAACTACAACATCGGAACAGGCTACTAGTTTAGACATGCAAAAGCTGCAAGCTGAGATCCAAGCCATGGAATCTCAAATGAAAGAGCTGGATGAACTTAAGAAAACCTTGGCTAAGGTAAATGAAAAGTTCGACAAGAGCAAACAGAATGAGGTAGCCAAGGAGAGAGAGGTAAGAGCTCTTAAGAGGAGAACTGCTGAACTAGAGAAAGAGCTTGCACTAGAAAAAGTGACAGCTCAAATGAAAGCAGTGCTATGGAGCAACATTGGGCGGTCCATTGCCAACCAGTGGCAATATATTGAGACCATGGATGAGCAAATGGTGCTCATCACTAAAGCAAACAGAGAAATACAGAGAGCCAGGGCAAGCCTTGGACACATGCCAGAAGCTGCTACTAGGATGATCAATATTCTGAACTATAAGACTAGCTCTCAATTAGCTGTCATGGGAATCACCAACAGGACAGAAACAATTGCTGTAGCCAAAAGAGTCATAACATTGAGGAACTTGGTTGGAACACTGGAGAGGAGGACACAGGATATGCAGACTGAAATCAACAGATTCCTGGAAAAATTCGTGGCACTACAGAACAGAGGCCTCCCCAGCATTTTAAGCAGTGTAGGAAGACTGCTCACCCTAGACAATTACAATAAGAGAATTGATGCCCATGCAGGAGCAGAGATTGCAAAACCGCCCAGCACTTCAGCAGACGCAGGGCCAGCCACCGGGCAGACTATGTATGACAGGGTGGAGAACCTATTTTTCCTCATGAATGAAGTTGAGCATCTGTTTGATACACCACCTAACTTCTTCAAATTCACAGAAGCAGATGAAACTCTAGGGGCAATCTTAGCACACCAACTGCCCACACAGGATGTATGGAGAAATTTGACACAGACAATTTTGTCAGGCCAGAATCAGTAGTGCTAATTCTCCAGGCAAATGAGCATACATGCGCAGGCACAATTTTGAAGAAAGATATCTACAAGGAAGAGGCAGAGGCTGAGCCAACTCAGCAGGACCATTGACTCACCACAAGCAGCAGTCACAATCGCAGGTGACAAGTCCAGGATACAGCGTACAAGCCTTAAAGACAGGTCTTCCAGCATTTATTCAGAATATCTCGACCGACTTAGCTGTTTCCAAAGGCTAAAATATCTTCTGACAGAGCATTAAAATTCCTGTACTCTGTAATCAATGCTGTATTAAATTTTGGTCATAATATCTTACGTGGTTGGTAAGAATGTAAAATCTGAGATAACTCAGAACTCAGATATTTTGTAAATCACCGCAAGTATATATTCACCCTTCACAGCAGTTGAAAGGGGTTGTTGTAATTTTCCTTTGAAGAGCTCTCGCTCGTTGTAAAATTCCCAGAGAGAAATAATAGAAAAGGAGAATGGAATTTCCAAAGCATGGTGTATTTGGTGCGTTGTGATGAAGGGTGAATGTTGCAGGATTCCAGTTGTTTCATAAAACAATAAGTCTTCTCATATCTCTGTATTACATGTTTTCAAGTCTTTGTTCTCTTTTATCGTTTCAGATATTTTACACTTAATAGCAAAGTAGAAGAATAGTTCAGGACTTAATCCATGATTACCCTGAACTCAAACTGAGCTATTATCTATGTTTTCCTCAGATATAGTAACAGAAGTGTAATTCTTAGTTGCTGCACTTTGAATCTATATCTTTCACTGTGATAGACATTCCCAGGGATTCAAAGTTTGCCCCTGTGACATCTGTCTTTTCTCGTAACCAGTTTGGTGGAAACAGTTAACAACGAGTGAAAATTCTTGAATGCTTTCATTTGTTTGCCTTACCTGTTTCCTGTTTTTAATCAAAATTTGTTCTATGAAACATCCAAATGGCCCTGTAAGTTTCACCAGTTCATCTCAAAGTTTCTAGACACCTACTGCCACAGACTCCATTGCCCAATGATACCTGACTCTCTGAATATCACATCACAAGAGATCTGAAGGATATTCTTCAACCAAAACATAAACAAAACCAGTGCATAATAGCTAGCCTAAAACCCTATCATAAACAGTTACAAATCATAAAGAGAGAGCCCTCTCTGATCACAGTTTGGCTAGAAACAGTGATCCAAAGATTGGTTAGTGGTTACCCCGGCCGTATTCCCTTGGGAGTCATAGGGAACAACCTGGGTGTTAACAGATAACATCGTCATGTACAAAAACCTCTCTCAATCTTCTAACAACTGTTATGATTTGGGATATGCTAATGATTTTTTAAAGGCACATTTTCCAGAAATTTCATGTTTCAGTCACCTTTTTGCAGAGAATATTGTGGATAATCAGAACTGAATTATGGTAAAATGGAGGAGATTTTTGTTTCTTAGATTATAATATACAAAAACCTCTCATTTTTGTAACATAGGTTATGGTTTAAGAGATTCGAATGAATCTTTGCAGGCATGTTTTCCCGAATTTTCCTGTTTTTAGCCAGTGTTTTCAAATGTAGTTTCCGAGCAGGTGGAATTGAATTTTCAAAATCTGAAAGATTTTTTTTTTTCCAACATCATCATTTACAAAAAACTCTCTTAGTTTTGTAACAACTATTATGGTTTGGGAGAAACAAAGATATTACAGGATCCTATTTTTCATAATTTTGGGAGGAAAAAACTCAAAGACAATTAATGACTTGGAGGCCACCTCATCAAATATGAGTTGCAATCAAATTCGAATTTATCTTCTTTATCAGAATAAATCCTCAAGGATAGTACCAGAACTCTCCAAATAGCTTTAGTTACCTTTATTTGTGTTCTATTTTTGTAATACAGTTTTCAGATATTTGTAATAGCTCTAGATATTTTTATCAAGATATTTTGGGAGGAATTTGTATAAATACTTCATTAATTGAAGTAATATGTGTGGGATTTTGATGCCAAGGCTCTTCACTTTGTAATAGATTCTATTATAGGATTTCTAAATCCTTTTGGCTCCAGTTTGACAAAATTTTGTGTTTTCTAGTATGTTTTTCTAGTGTTTCATATCTTATTTCTACACATGTTCAAAGCATTTATATGAAGGTGTGGGTAAGTGTAGATTAAGTGTTAATCTCTTTGAAATCCTTATAAAATCATAACCTTTAGAAAGAGATTATCTTATTGGATTGTTTGTCCAAAGATAACTCCTCTTTGACTGGTTTTTGCTTTATGCCTTTTGATAGCCATTAAAAGATATTAGCTTATTGGACTATCTATTTGAAATAGCTCCTCTTAGAATTGGTTTTAGTTTGGCCTTCAGTTTCCTTTGAATATATTTTGTTGGGCTGTAGAAATCTTCTACACGCATCCAAATTTCCCTAGTTGTTAAGAAGTCTGTATGACTGCTTAATTATTAGGAATCTCCTTACATTCTTCTATCATAATCCTTGAAAAGCTAAGTCATTCTGTCAGGCTGGAAGTTGACACGTTCTGAAGGGACCCTGTGAGAGAGGCCTTTAATCATGGATAGGGATTGTCATTTATTGCCAAGCAACCCCTATTAAAACCATAAATATGGCCATTGTGCTTCAAAGGTTGTTGTTCAGTGATAGGTGAACAACGTTAAACAAAGCCTCGTAACCACTGAGGGAGCCCCCTTTGGTTCAAGGGCCAGCTTGAACCTAAAGGCTGGTTGAGTTGGTTTCCTGGCATAGTTTTTGCAGCCAAGGACTGCCTACGGGAAATAGGTAAAACATATGGTGCCATTATCAGGGAGCGAAGTAACGAAGATATCTTTCTCCGGGGAATGATAAAGATTAGATTTATTCCTTGCTAGTGAATAAGGGCTATGAATTTATTATTGGTTGCATTTCTTTCACCTGGCGACTCCACTTTGTCATATGATAATTCCACTGGGTAACCGATCCCATTGTTTCAAAATTTCAACTACCTTTACAGCTATGCAAGGTTCATTGATACTTGCAATCAGTAGTATATGTCTCTCCCTCTTAGCCATGGTCAGAAATCTAAAATGTCTACAGAGGATGCAACTTTTAAAGTACGCCTGTGAGTATAAGTTTCCCATGGGATTTTATGTTCATATCGTATATATTATTCAGATTTCTAGTTGTTTCTAACGTGGTTTGTCAATAAATCAACTCCGCGCTTGGTTACATTGGAAAGCAGATTACACCTAACAGTGTAAAGTTTTTCAGTTCAGTTACATAGAGGTGTGGGGATTGAATAGATATTCTGAGTTTCAGTATGTTGTAGATCAACATGTTTATTGTTTATGAGTGGTGTGATTTGAAGAGTATATGATAGATCAACTTATATTTTCAGTCTCTAGAAATTTTTAGTTTTCAGATTTCAATGTGAAAGAATATCCAAATTAGTGCAGGCATATGGTTGCATTTCACAAGTGTAGGTTGCAGTGTGCAGTAGCAAAGTATTCAAATAACAACATTGATCCATGGGGATTGGTTATATTTCTACATAAGATGGAAAATCACTAGTTGATGGTTTTATGGTATGACTCCATGCCCAACACTAAAGGCAACTAGTCTACTAGTTCTTTGCATCCCATGGGGGGAAGCAGTCCCCATTGGAGCCGATGTTGTAACATGATTAGTTTTGATAATTTAAATTTTCTAATATAATAGGTTTTAGTAGTTTAGAAATAATAAATGGGTCTGCAAGAGTAAATGCACCCTCAAAATGTAAATTTAAGTCTCATTAGCTAGTTGATTTAGTTAATCATGCATTTAAACATGATTAAATGATGTAAAAAAGATAATTAAAACATTGTTTACAAATAGCCAAGAATGAATTTTCAAACACGGAAAGAGGTTTTTGTTTCTAACATCCTCATGTACAAAAACCTCTCTCAGTTTTCTAACAACTATTATGATTTGGGAGATGCTACTGATTTGTGGTGGGCTCTAGTATTGTAGCAATAATGCTACAACTCCTGGAGCTTCCTTCTCTAATTTTATCAACCCAGTAGTTCGTAACAAACTTGGAAGTGATGGTGCTGTATGCACAAGTACTAGCTCTTGTCGCAGCTGTCACTTGGTCAGCTAGCACAAGTCCGCTAGGGCTCAAGCCAACTTCTATATGTTCTCAGAAGAAGCTTTTTAAGTGATGAATGAAAGCTATCTCAAAGGAAATTAACCTACTTTGCAAGAATGAACTGAAAGCCAACAAAACATGGAAACCCTAGTAAACCCTAATTTGACCAGCTTAATCCTTACGATGCAATGGTGGAAATGCAACTTCTAAAAATGATTCCATTACTTCTAGTGAGATGAGATGCATGAGTCTAAACTACTTTCATCTGAAGAGAACATGTTTTTGTATTTTTGCTCAAGTGGTTGGAGTTATTATGACTGTGTTTCTTACTGGGTCTTGACTGTGCAGGGGTAGTTCAAGGGGAGGAAGGCTTGGAAAAGGTCAGGAGGACTCTGAGAGGGTCCAGAGGATCCCTAACATCATTCCACAAAAGTTCACAACCTTCAGATGCCTGACAACCGTGTTTGTAAGCTTCTACAGGATGTCTGCAGGGGATCCTACAGGAAGCTCGGGATTTCTACAGGAAGTCTGCTAACTTCTACAGGATGTTCTGCAATCAGAGTTTTGGGTGATGGAGGAGTGGATGAGCTGTATGGGTAGATAGGGAGGATGAGAGGGGAGCTTGTGATGGCTTATGGACAAAGAGATGAGATGGAGAGGGGGTGTGTAAAGCTGGTTGGTCGATAGGAGGGTAGAGGCAATGGAAGGCCGAAAAGATAAAACAGCATGGATAATAGAAGAGTGGGGAGGCAAATGATAGAACTGGGAGGTAAGGAGATGGCTTAGGCACGGCTGAGAAGGATAAGGAAATGATAGAGTGGTGTTGCGCAGTGTAAATGAAACAAATCACCTCTGTCTTGAGTATCACCGAAATGTCATCAACCTACTCTAACTGTTTTGTTAAAAACCAAAGAACAACAATGTAAGTTAAGAGAAAAGTGTGCATGGTGCTGAAGCAAAGAGTTATTCCACAAGATCTAAATGCATGGACACTTCTACAACTGAAATTATTACGTTAAAGCTTGCATGAACATATAAAACAGTGTTTTTGGTAGTTGGCACGATCTGCACTTCCGGTCCCCAAACAGAGGTGAAAGTGAGTGTGCATTCAACCTTTTTTCAAACTCTGATTAACTCCAATCCTTACTCTAATCTAAACTACTGAAAGCAACTTTTGTTCATAACACTAACCTATGTAACCACACCAAGAAATCTGAATCAGCAAACTGTGTTCCAAGTGCATGTAAAGGACAAGAAATATAATGCTGAAAGAAAGACAAGTAACAATACAAAGAAAGGAGGCCTATTGCTCTCAGGTTGGGCCCAAACCTGAGAGCTATAGCTCCTCTAAGAACTCAGAATTGAACTCAAATCTGCCTGCTTTTTATTAAAATATCATAGTCAAAAGTCTAACAACATGCCAAAAATGGCTTACAAAGAGCAAAACAGAGCTATAGCTCGTACTTCAGAATTTGCAACAAAGGTTCAAAAGTTTTTTATCGAAGGCTACAACCTCAATATTTATACATTATGAGGGCCAAGCTGGCCTCCTAAATTAGTGGGGCTTGGCTGACCAACTAAAAGTAAACTTTTGTTCCTTTAGAATCCGTTGGCTGCCTTCTAGCTCGGTGGTGATAGCTGTTGGAGCTCGGAGTTGGGGTGGAGATCACGAGGAAGATCATTCAAGGCTGTGGACAACATTCCTACAAAACCGCAATGCCACCTTGGCTGTCTCCTTGCCTCCATCTGCGTGGTTTTGCTCCATTTAATGTCAAAAAACCTGAGATAAACATGTATTAGCCACATAGGCATAATGACTGCCCTCCTTCCTACAAATAACATGAATATACTAAGAAATGATGCATAAGTGATAAGAAATGAAGGGTTGAGCAAGGTAAGTAGGCCAAATGAGCCCAAAATGTTACCAAAATTTGGGGCTCATCATCACCCCCTAGCTAAAATATTTGCTCATCCTTGAGCAACTAGTCCAACTCTTCATCCTTCATTGCCTTTACTGCCACCCTTACATCCCAAGCCTTTGTAGTAGTGTCCTCCTTGCTGATATGAAACCCAGCCTTTCTGTTCACCTCTTCCCACTGTTCATTATCATCCTTCTCTGTGTTGCCCTCAATTAATCCTAGCAGCAGTGGTGGGCTTAGTTTGAGGCCAATCCAGCTGGCCTGGAGGTTTTGCATGGATTTCTTATAGAGGGCCACCCGTACTAGAGCTTCCCTCATCCGAGTTGGGGTATGATACTCTCTGATTTTCAGACTGTGGGCCAATGTATTCCATCGGCGGGTGCAAGCTTGGACAGCGTTGTCTCCTAACAGTCTCTCCATGTCCTCAAAATGCGCTATGGCTTGGGCCAGCTAATCCATATATCTCAATGAAGCTTGAGGGTTGGTAGACAAGTGTTGGTGTGCTGAGATTAGTGCAACTGGATCCCCTGGTTCTGCTCGAATTAGCAATGGCTCATTCAGCTCCCGGTTCATGACCGCTTTGGCTTCTGCTGCTCTTTTGTCCTCATGGTTCAACCATGAGTAAAATGCCATTAGTTTCATATCTCCTAAGGCCGTATTGGGATCCCATGAAACTACATTAGGCAGGGCCAGATTATGGAGGTAGAACTCTGCCAATTTGGCCCTATCCTCTGATGAACTAGTACTGCATACTTCAGTGAATTGTTGCGGGTCTTGGATCTGAGAGATATCTCTTTGCGCCAAGGTATTGATTTGAAATTACAGCCATTGGTCTTTCAGGTACAGGCCATAGGATTTGGCCGACTGTCTGCATTGTATAGCATCCATGGCCCAACTGGCCATGTAGGCCAATTGTGCCTCTTTCTGCTGCAGCTGTTGTCTGAGAGCTTGCACCTCAATTTGTGCTTGTTGTTCTACTTCCTGTAGATGCAAGGTTGGCTCCCCAAGACCGGTTTGTAGTTCCTTTTTGCCTTGTTGTTCTGCTATGGTGTCATTGGAGGGTGTACCTGTTCCTGTCCTTAGCTCCTGTAGCTGCAATCTAAGCTTTTCGTTTTCTTCCTGTAGGAACACTCTTTGGCAATTTGCCACGTGTTTAGCCATGGCTAATTCACTTCTAGCCTCCTTAAGTTGCTCTTGCAAGGGGCCTATGTCTGCCACACCCTTTGACTTGGCTATTTTCATCCACATGTGTGTACGTACTCTCTCTTCCTCCAATGCAAAGAATAGTGGCACAGTGAATTTCTGAGGTATAATTTTGCCAGCCTCTAAGAAGTTGTAATACGAACTCAGACTTGGCTGAGGGCTAGGCTTTGGAATATGTTCTTTCTCCACTTCTTTTGGTGGCTCTACTTCGCCCTCCCTCGGTGGTGATGAGGGTGCTTCTCCTTCCATTGTCTCTGTTTATTTAAGCCTGGCTAAGGTTTCCTGTAGAGCATCCTCAGCATCCTGTAGCCGAGCTTTTGTAGTCAATTGGTCTAACCTTTCTTTCCAAGTAGTTTTCTTCGGGCTCCCCCTCTCATAGGTGACTGATATCCTTGAGGGGGACCTCTCCATGGGCGAAGTAGGGGCATCATCTATAGTGATTGGGCTGCTGGACGGAGGCTGTGGCTTGCCCGTCTTTATTCTCACACTTCTCCTAGCTTTAAAATATAGAGGGGTCTCCCTCTTTCTCTTCTCCTTTGGCTTAGGAGGTGTGCTGAGGGCGGCCATCACAGCTGCTACCTCCCTTGCAAGAATATCAGCTTTCTTCTCCTTGGGTTTCGCTTTTTCAGGGCTTCCTGTAGAAGACCCTGTTTTAGTTAATTTTAGGCTTCCTGTAGAAGGCCCTTTTTCAGCTGATTTCGGGCTTCCTGTAGAAACAGGTGGCACCACTTTAGATTGCTTTGCTGGGGGTGTTTTACTTTTTGACTTGGTTGCGGCTGCTGACGTGGTGCCTTTGCTTATGTGGACCTGCTCAGCCTTGTCCACTCTGCTTTGTAATCTTTTCTCTCTTGCCGTCAAAATGGGTGTGTCATCCTCCTCTTTGGCACCCTTTTTCTCTTGTTTCTTCTCTTGCTTTTTCTTCTACTCCGTGGTCGTGGTCTTCTGGCCTTTTTCTTTCTTCCCTGCGGGCACTGAATCTTTCTCCTCACTGCTAGATGAACCGAGCTCCTCGGTCAACATCTTTATGTCACCATCCTTGGTCAAATTTCTGAAGGCTTCCCATGAGAGAGGAACCTTGTATGTGTGGAGCGCATCCTCCACGAGGAGTTTAATGAGTCCATGGTGGGCTACCTGGTCTGGTGTGCCTTCTTTCAGCTTGGTGGCACATTCAATCATAGACTGTAGTAGAAAGTAGGGGATACTCAGTTTGTTTTCTACAGGTAGGTCCATCTGGTGCCTTAATTCCGTGAGTAACCGAAAATGGTACCCATATACAATGCTAAAACGGCCTTCGCAGGTGATGTACTTCATAATCTGAAGGCTAACTTCACTCCACAGTGGCAGTAAACTGGTTCTACGAACCCCATTTTTATCTTCTGAGAATTCCTCCTCTGGTGGAAAGAATTCTTTCTTAGCCTTCTGGCCCAATTTCCTCTCTTCTTTATCCCATGGTAATCCCATTGGGAGCTCAGTAACTCGGCTGATGAATTGTGGGGTGAGTCTGAGACTCAAACCCCTGAAGTTAACGGTGGCCAATGTTTTGGATTTCGGCTTCAGAGCTTGCAAAAACTCCTCTGCCACCTCATCGTCATAGCCCTGCAACTTGTCGCAGAACGACATCCATTGCGCTTGCGTGAACAACTCCACCACCTCAGGATTTTCTCTTAACTTCGTTGAATCGGTTGGTTCCCTTCTGATGAACCCACCCGGCATGGTGAAAAACTGCTGCGTTAGCTGGAGGTGGCGAATGCGGAAGAAAATTGGCCTACTGGGACAGAGCGTAGAATTACGCCTCTGTCATGCATACAATTCACGAAACTTATCTCCCGAGGACCTTAACACAGCTTAATTATACTAACATCCTGTAGGACGACAATTCATGCAACGGCAGACAATATTTGCAAAATTTTCTTACGACCAGACTGTAGACGTCGATTCTGCCACCCTCAAAACCAATTGCATGGAGAGTTCAGGCTTACCTTTTTAATCCGCCACCTTTTGACGTGAGGAACCCGATTTCCTGTAGAAACAACTTTCCTGTAGAAGCAGCGCATGAATTCTGGAGGATACTGCAGTGGGTCTGCGCTCTTGGTGCTGCTTAACAGGCGTTCGAACGGCCGAAGACTTGGAGTGTCGAGCTTCAGAGGAATCCGGATGCTCACTCG